>JBAJFG010000424.1:0-643918 GCA_037903475.1 Ancylostoma caninum | reverse complement strand
TAGTAATTTTAAAACACCGAAGTCATGGGATCGTATAGCTGTTTCCTTGTGAGTATTCTAATTTTCCTAAGCGGTACACATGGAAGATGTCTACTCATTGTCTTAATTGGGCCTTCATTTTCTGCAGATGTAAACGAAAGAGTCCAATAATGTGACAAAAGTCCGCCCTGGAATCCTTTCTGTGCCGCATCTATAAAAGAAGACTGATTGAGGTTTGAATTGCAGGGCATTCTTGACGTTGGCGGACGTAACATGACGATTGCGTTGCATAATCGCTCAGGCACGACGGACATGGCTGGTGTAGTGGGAATGATGGCCTTCCAACAGTTTTGGTATTGGCACTCAATGGTGCCGTTCATCTCGTTGGCCTGCAAACCCACCTGCCTGATAGCCCTCACGAAGGATCTCCAGGTAATGTTTCTCAGCGCCCTATTGCTACATACTTAGACTGCAGCCAAAAAAGCTACTTTTAATGCAATCATGTCATGAGGAAAGCTGTTTAGATGCCGAAAATCGAATTCAAGTGTAATGCTAGAGCATCACTGTTTGCTTACCCACCACCGCTTGAATCCAAGAAGAAGGAAGAACATGAAAAGGTTCGTGGGTTTTATATTCCTGCGTTCGCGAGTAGTTGTTGATGAAAAATAGCGATTAGGCCACGTAACAATCATTAAATTTCACCGGTACACAACCTCTTTCAAAACGAGAAGCATAATTTTCGAAGTTTTCTGTTCATCATTGCATTCCAGGTAGAAACAGCTGTTTTGTCAATCACGCACAAAAAGAAGGTGGCGAAAAAGGGTGTAGAAGAAAAGATGGAAGTTGACGAAGATGCTAAAACAGCGAAAGAGGAGGAAAAGTTAGTTCGTTACCGTGTTTTGGTAGTAATATTGATTTTGACTTTGCAGATAATTACTACACTTTTTAGGAAGACCGTACCGGATAATGAAGCTCCAACTCATACCATTGATAACCCAGCTAGAGTTGTTCGCCTCCAACTGAAAACTCTTTCGATGCTGGAGAATTCGAGGTTTGTTATTTTTTCATTATAGGAATCTACTGCTAATGCTATGTAGTTTAAACGAAGTCCCAAAATCATTCACGTTCTACCTGCTCAATTGCTTGTTCTTCTTGAATTTCTATCTAAAGTCATTTAATAGATGATCCTTCGAAATTGTTCTAGGTACAAACCGGTGAAATCGATAATGTATGGTGGAATCATTATGCTACTAGACCGAACGCCTGACCAGAAGGCTGAAATAGTTGCACAGGTGAATGTTTTCAATGATTATCGATTTCAAAAATCGTTATTATTAAATGGAGTAGGTGCAGAACCAGTTACTTGGTGAGAACTCATATTGTTTCATTATTGTTTCCCCCACCCTCTCACCGTAAAATAAGGCAAGGCGAACTCTGAAGCGTAGGGGCGAAATCGTGGTGGCAGTGCGAATTACTCGGAAAATGATAAAGCAGTGGGGAACGTAGATATGGCTGTATGACATGCTCTTTGCTGCATAATTAGCCCTTTGCTAAGGGAGAAATTATAAGATGCAACTCAGTTATTTCAGGAATTATGTATAATAGCCAATGTTGATGAGGATTACTATTTATTTATGAAAAGCTGACGTAAATCTATTGTCCGCTATATGTTCAGGCTATTGCCGGTGGCACAACATTGGATCCGGCAGCGCCAGAGAAGCAACCGCATTCGACGTTCGAGATAGATCTCAAAGATAACTAACTTTTCTTTTTATAGTCAAATAATTTATTGATTGGATCATCTCGGTCTCTATTCAACGCTCTATTTCGATGTCTAGTAAAAAGTGTGATGATTTGTTCAAAGTTTTCCCTGCACATATTGCTTGCTTATAATAACTGAACGGGAAATAAACGTTTTCACTGTTTCATGTCCACTGTTCCCAAGCTTTGAATATTAAAATTGCGCGATTTGCCGGGTTTATATTCGAAAACATACTTATTTATATTGAAAGCCTCATCGGTGTTGAGCTAATAACATGGTGACAAGGGGTGTTTTTGAATGATTTTTTTTGCGTTTCCGACGCACGCAAGGGCCTACTGTTGCTGGATAAAAGATACTGTACGAAAGCGGGTGCCTATGTTCGGCGATTGGTGCATCTATCCTTTTATTCGTTATCAACTTGTCAGCCGCTTATGTACAATCACACTTCATGCATGGGTGTGGCGCGTTATACCTGGAAGGGGGTGCGACCAAGTTCTGTGATTGGTTAGTCCACCCAATCGGCCAATTGCAAGACCATGAGGGCCGCCCACTGCAGATGTAACACTGGACATCCCCATGTATGTAATTCTACGTGGACAGCAAGAGGAGGAGCTGACTGAAGGACAGGAAGAAAAGCGTGGACGCTCCAACCGTCGAACAGGCGGCCCAATTTCTCTCATAATGTACGGGTAGAAATTTATTCTTGCACAGATATTTCGTTGCCCAGATGAATTACCCTATGCTTATTGTTGATTTTAGGAAAATTCCAGCTTCAAAATAGGAACGATTTGTACAAGATGCGACAACGGAATTGTCTGCATTTCATCACTATTTCATATAATACATATTAAATACAATAGCCATAGTACAACAGTTGTGTACAAATGGAAGACAACAGCTAGGTCCAAGCGGTCTCTAACTGTTGGAAATATTCATCTCCGTTCGCACGATTTATGAAAACTTTCTTCTGACTTCGTATCCACAAGAAACTGTTGACTAATATCACAAGGTTGATAAATAGATATCGATAGGAGTCAATCTGAACGAGGGAATACTCAGAGAATGTATTCAGTTTTGGATGTACTAGTTTAGACGAACATACAAGATCGAGAGTATTGGAAAGTGTAGTGACTCTGGGCATGTCCTTTTCCTTCCTGGCAGCTCCAATGCAGCCATATATAACGGAAGTGACAATACTGGAGAGGAGTTCGTTTACGGAAATGCTTGTATAAACTGGACCCGTTCGACCATTTTCTTTGTCCTGGAACCTGAAGAAAATGGAGTAAAAGTCGCGGATGGCAGTTGCATTTTCATTTTCGAGAAGTCTGTCGACAGCTAAATGGGAAGGGGCCTTTCAAGGAGACAGCACATATTATGAGTGAATGAAAATTATTGAATGACTTACTTGTGCTGCAACGAGAAGCTAGCCGTTTTCCGACTTAGGAACCTCCTTCGAATCATGAGCGACGATGCAATCTAAAGAGAATACTATTATTTATTTCAATAATTCAGTGCCACACCCTATTGAAACTACCATAAAGTGGGCGTCTTGCAATGCATCTTTGAGACTCTTACTGATACGGTGTAAATGGCAGTTAGCTTCTAATGGAAGGGGAAAATTTGGAAATCAGTTGATACCTAGAGATCCTCAACTTCTCGACAACCCAGAACTTCCTGTTCTTAATTGTTTTTTTTTTTGCTTTCTTTTTTTTATCTTGTGCCCGACAGATTTCACTGTTGTCAGACTTTTCCTTTGATAGTATTTCACCTCAGAATCGATTTTGAGATTTTAAAAATGCTGGCACATTCCCAATTACCAGTCAAGCTAAATACTATACTCATCGCTCCTGTCTGCTACCCCAATTCCAAGGACCTTTAGGTGTGTATATTTTATAAGGTTTTAACCGTGGCTACTACACCTGTTATATGAGGCGATAGGTACCGAAGTTAGAGATAAGTTAGGAACTCGCATCGTCTAGAAGCTACAGATTATTTGAAATCAAAAATAAACTTACAATGAAACAGATAGTGGCATAACCAATCATAAAAATCAGAGTAGGAGTGCTTCCATAGGATGATATTAGTGCGTTAAGGATTGTTCCCGCAATAACGGAGAGGAATCCCTAGACATGAATAAAATTAATTATGCTCAATTTACAGTTGAATCTACAACTGAACAATTTTTTTATTTACTTTAACATCTATATGTATTAAAAACTCTATGGGATTCGGTACTATAGCCAGATAATTGTTTTGGTCATATTTCCATGTTCAGTATGTTATGTTGGAGGAAAGCTGAGCATTATTACTACTACCACGCAAACAAAGGCAAGAAAAGTAGCAGGCACAGTCATTGTCGAAAAGACAGACGGATTCCGTGCACAAACGCGGTGAGACTTGAATGATGGATGCGAAGATAGCATGCTCCAAGTGAGAGGGTTGCGTAGGTCCCGCAGCGATTCTGCGGCCGCAACGCTATAAAGCTGCACGCGCAATCCGTCTATTTTTTCGATAAGGAGTGTAGAAAAATGCTAGTAAGCTGTGTTCGCTCCGGTACAAGCTGCTGAAATCGTTCATGGATTGGTACTCTTTCATACTAGACAGTCGGGGTAGTATTTTCAAGGTAGTATTTTCTGTTAATAACGCTTTCCCCTTTCCAAGGGAACGAGAACTAATCCCCAATCGATTGCGGGTCGCTGTGTGGTAAGAAAACAGCATGTAGTGTCAATAACATCTATTTTCCCATTTCCATCTGGGCTAGGATTCATGAACGCATAACCATAACCAACGCATGACCAAGGGGAACAACGCAAGCAAACCAACTTTTGTGTCCTGCGTCTCCTAGTATTACATAGTCTATACGAAAACCTACCACGCTAGCCATAGTTGGTTTGCTAGGTTACGGTTTCATGAATCTCAGCCCTGTTTCCTTCACGAAATAAAGTTAGTTTCAAGAAAGTTTACAGCATGGGGTCCTGTCTGCATAAATTTTTGACAGCGCCAACCGTGAACATCATGAACACTTGGGATCCAGAGAAAAAAAAAACAATTTTTTCAAATGTAATTTCTGCTTGGAGTAGAAATGAAATAAAACTTTAGCATTCCACTCTTTTTTTGTTGTTGAGAGCTTCAACACTGAATCAAGCAGTAAGTGTTGCGAAAATACTATTATAGTAATCTCGTTAGTCACTTACCGCAGTGAGGATAATCATGATTGTGATTATCGGCGAAACACATTTTTCATAGCGTGACACCACAAAAACAGCTACTGCACGCTCAACACATATAAGGAAGTTACCAACATGAAATAGCATGCCGCCATATCGTACTATCGGCAAAGCGAAGCTAAAGAGGGCCTGAACGGATCCAATATTAACAAACTAGACATTTAGTATCATTGCTGTTGTCTCCAACATTATTTGCCGCCAACATTCATATGGGACTAACATATGATCGCTGGACATCAGAACGAAAATTTGTAGGATATTTTGCCTACTCGTATACTTGCATCTCGCGAGAAAAAATTTGAGAGGATCGACCGACTCGGAAAAATCTTTCATTTAGACCCTTCATGGGCCGTCCGGCTAATTCGCGCCGAGAATGATCGACTAGCCTATCGACTGCATTAGGATTTTGCATAACTTTTGCTCCACTTGGTGCAAGCTGGTTCCTAATCATGTTCTTCGAAATGTTATGTGCGAGTATGATTTGCTAATATTCTCCCCTGAAGGCAAATTCTCTCCTTAGTATCGCATCTGATATTTTCATATTAAAAGAATCCACAGGAGCTGCTGATCACAATGATATATGTGGATCCGCGGGAAAATGCCAAGAACCCGCTGTTTGAGCTCAATTCTTGAGGAGCTTATGGGCGGAGCCGAGGGATAGCCAAGGCGGGGAAATGCACTCATGGGAGCGCGCCCTGCGAGGAAGATCATATTCCTCTTGGAAGTTGCTCATCATCCACTGCCTAGAGCGCTCAATGTATGACCAGCAAAGGAGTGCATAGGGCGCAAACTCCGTGCTACCCTCGGCTCCGCCCACAAGCTCCCCAAAAGACGGCTCGAAAACGAGTTTTTTTGACAATTTTGTACGGAATCACATGTGCGATTGTGATGAGAAGCCTCGAGAGATTCTTTTCATATGAAAATCTCAAAAGCGATTACAAGTTGGGACGATGCGTTTGAAATGTCAATTTCCTGTTTTTGCGCTTGTCAGTAGTATCATCATTGTTCGTCCGTAGCAGACATTCTCGTTATAATTTCTGTCATTTATAGTGAAACAAACGCATTTCACGAACGGCAATGCTAGACAAAATAATTATTTTCGTTTAAAGATACGTTATGAATTCTGCGAACGAATTTTTGTCGCACCTTCTAGAAAAAAGGAATATCTGACTCGCAGAATACCTAGCAGCAAAGTTAAACCTTCAGAAAAAAAAACAAACCGCTGTGTTGAGATGAAGTAAGTGATAAATTGTAAGTATAAACGTTAGGATACAAACACACTGAGATCCTAGAGTAGTTAGAAATATAAGTGTTCTAAAATATCATATCTTCGATGCTTTAAGGAGAAACATTGTGTACAGTGGTGGTTAAAATCACCTGAAATTCGTGTGCAAAAATCGTTTTGTAAGCATTAGATACCAAATCGGTATAGTCGTCACTGTTGCAAGAATATATAGACAGCATGCAGCTAAGAAAATATAATCCATCATTGGACTGAAAAAAAAAAACGAATAAAATGACTAGATTTTATGAATATATCTCACGCATGAATGACGGAAGAAGCGGCACAATTTAAATTGAGCATTATTAAGGCTCGTCACGGTCATTCTGGTGCTTGCAATGAACGTTTAGGCTGCTATGGTGGTCCCAGAGGAGTGGAGCTATGATCCTTCCGCAAGGAGAGCACGCTTAGTTGAAGTGGAATTTCAAAATTCTATGAGTACTATCTTAGGGAATTTCACAAATTTGCTGCGCCGCCCTCTGTAATGAGCCACTCCCATTTCTTTCAAACCAATTTAGAATACATTGGTAGGCGCGAGCTTCAGCCGATGCTAGCTACATGTGCCAGGTACGTGCCGGTCAAGCACTCTTGCATTACACCATGCTCCTCGTCTGGCCTGCCGCGCCGCACCACCTACGCGATGCGGCAGACCAGATGAGTACTGTCATTGCTGGCATTGTTGTTTTGCCTACGTTTTTACCCAAGCATTTTGAAATGAAGACAGGGACAGAAAGAGATTGGTGGAAAAGAAACATTAGACAACAATGAGGTCATGCTGGTCTTCCGCACCGTGTAGGTGGCGCGGCCCTGCGGACCAGACACACAGTTTTCAGTGATAGATTTCTCTAGAAAATTCACAGATTGCTTTGATACGTGCCTTTTCTGCTATGTATAATAGCACATGCATAGTTTTGGTCAATCACTGATTGATGTCTCACTTATGTTTTCTCCTAATTGCCACCGAGTGAAGCTAAATACACTGAGAAAACAGTGAAAAAACACAGTTCGACAGTAACAGCGTCCACCCTGCCAGTCTGCCGCCGCGTCGCCCAGGCAGTGCGGCGCGGTAGACCGGACGAGGGCTATTCTGTGATGCAAGATTGAAGACCGACACTGTATGTGAGCTCCTGCGGAGTATAAGAGGAAACTGCTTCACCATTGACACCTGATTCATTTGATGACAGGCATAGGGGCAGATTACAAGTTATGAATTTCACATGTCCTAAGTGTCCAATGATTATAGCGAGGGATTATCATGTGTTCTATGGAGGGGAGATTAGAACACATAGAGGAATCAGAAAGCAGAATCTTAGTGACGCATGACGTTAATCTATAGGTAACAAAATAGAAGGAATGGATTCGATAGAATGTGATCACAAAGTTATACAGTAGCGTAAGTTCACGTGTTCGTAAAAACAATCACATCTACGTAAAGGACAATCACTTTTACAGAGTATGTTTAGTTCTGGTTACGATACACACTATAGTGTTAGGAAAGGACGCCGGAAGCAGCCAGTGGAAGCGTTTAACTAAGCGGAAATATGGTTTCCCTATGTTCTGTGCATATTCACAGAATCATATTCAGGAAGCAGACTATGCTTAGAATTAGGTATAAATTTTTAACTTTAGGGCAAAGAAGAAATATCAGAATAAAGAATAAATAAACAAAGAATATCATAGCAAACGAATATCGTATTCACTTTGTGTCGTACCCTTGTTTTGGGGAAATCACGGTGGGTGGTGGGGAACGTACATAATTCCGGCGCCATGTAGACAGGCTTTAATGACCACGAAAGAGGCCACACTTGGCGTTTTTAAAGGCAGCGTTTTTAAAGGCGGCCAAATATGCCCAAAATCTAAAAGAAAAAAGACTGAAAGTTTGCATAGAGGGGCTATTTTAGGTGCTGTACACTAAAATCGCATGCGTTTCGTATAATAACCCTGTTTTAGTAGAATTAAGGCAGGTGTACGGTAGGTACGGTATTTCCAGAACTTTCTGTGGTCTGTGAAGACTTAGAGAAGCTTTTAGATCGGACCGCCCTTGGCACGCAGTATTATTTCACACGATTTTCTCTCAGAAACGGATTTCAACCAGTCTGTTTCTATCTATTTAGTAGTAGAGACTCTACGCACTAACATATGTATCTAAAGTGGAGCTCATAGGAATGCAAATGACGTGAGTGACGTAGACAATCAATACGAGTCGAAATTCAAGGAAATCACAACTGAAACCACTTTTGAATGAATTTTGCCATGTAAACAGGGGCTGGACGAGTTTGTAAAAGCCACTTTCTACCTGTAGAATTGGAAGTCTTCCGCGGCTTCGAAGTGTTCACTATATTTGCTATTGATTATCAGTTCTGAGTTCGCAAAAAAAACAAAAATGGCCTGTCAGATAGAAAGCCTGTTTTCGCCAAGGTAATCATTTGCCGGTCCAATCCGCGATGAGCGCGTAATAGCTGAGACTAAGTCTGACGTATCGTGCATGAATGGTCGGAGTCTTCTAAACGTACCCCGGTAAATCTTAAAAGGAAGGGAGCTGTGTGACCAGCGATTTGACCTGGAGATTTTCTGAAGCCTGTGTAGGCATAGGAAGAGGCCATTTGGGAAACCAGCTGCTGTCTATAGTAGAGATGGCTCAAGCAGGGACACTTACAACATGACTTGTATTCGCTCAATACTATCTGATTGGGGCTCAAAAAACCACGCGCCAATAATTCGTGCGCATCCTGTAGTATGAAGAGCAGTATAGGACCAAAAACTAAGCTATTCTTGTTCTTTTTCTTCATGCATCCTTACTCCCTTCGCGACAGTGTGCTCAACCGGTTGAGCACGCTCCTTTCAGGCTTATATTTCTGTGAAGCAGTCATAATTAGCAAAATTCTATGTAGTGTTATACTAAAAAATATTCAAGATTTCTATACATGCACTGGGCAGAGCAGATCTTCACTCAAACTTTTTTTTAATATGTGGTTGAAACATACACAAGAGAGAACGGAACATATGAAAAAGTAACTACAATGAGGATCAAGTGAATGGACGACAAACTTGTCTGAAAACACTCTTTATGATCACAAAAAAGAAAACGATCGGGCTCAGATTTGCGCAAATTCGGGGTATTATGTGGCGGAGGACAAGTTCCTACTCAGGATACTACTACTATTCGTCTAGTTATACGTCTGGTATATATGTAGATACGTCTGGTTTACTATTCAGGATAACGTGCTCAAGCGATTGAGCACGGGTCCCACTTGTGCAGAGGCACGTGTGTCCCATGCGACACACCATGCCAAGAGCGTAAGATCACGAATGTGTTAAGTACTTGGTGACACCGAATTTTCGGAATCTGACGGGGTTTCAAAAAAAAGCTACAAACTAAAATTCAAGGGCTGGTAATTCGTTGAGCAAGAGAGGACGTTGATGAGTAAGCGTTTGGCTAGTCGCCTTGTGTATAATAACTACTTAGAATTCATGACATATTTTCAACTACGGTCTCGTTGATAATGCGTCCTAGGTGTGCATTTTCCGCGAAAGCATATAAAAAAAGAAAAGAGAACTATAGAACTCGGAACCCATGGTGGTCACTGTTATATTACATTAGCTATGTTCACTGAACATGTATGAGGCTATTACCGCAACGTAATTTGTTGTCAGCCTGGCGTATCGGACATCGCCTGCTTCACATCTACGAGGTTCACTCTAGTTAATCTCTCCGTTTTTGTTCAACCATCACCGAAAAACGTTTCCTTAGCTTTTCAGCCCTTGCGGGCTTATAACCCAACCAAGGCTACAAATTCTCGGGATCCTTTGAGTGACTAGATGAAACTAACGGATCAAAAATGTGTAAGAAGTATGAGCAAGTCACAGAAATGAAAATCATTCAGGAGAATACATCGTGCCTCACATCCTAGGATACAAAGCTATAACGAAACTGTAGTCCATCTGTACAAGGTGGGCCGAAAATACTGTAATAAAGAGAAGAAAAGGCAGAAAAAGAATTTTATTGGAATGTGGAGTGTTGTCATATGACTTGTGTACACTGCCTCTCAATGAACAAGAGGTAAGACATCACTCGTCCAGTGGTAGTCATGAATCGTCGCGGAAGAAAACCCGCTAAATTGGTGGACTTTGTGGTACATTGTGTGCCTCTGTCAAGAGATTTCCAGATGGATACGTCCAGGACAATGTCGGTGACTTCCTGAAGGTATTTGAGGGTCCAGAACATGAATGCAACATTTACCCCACATTTAGGCCTCTGAAAAGGATGTTCCTGTCCACCTACGAATCTGGTCGGCGCAGAAGCGCAGTATCAGTTACTACAACGATGCCCAGGTTCAAACAGTGAAGACCATGGAAACTACAACATCTCGGGATACATTCCACCTGGTAGAAATCAGACCCTAAGACATTCAGTGAAGTCGCAGAATGCGGCGCGCAAGTCGCTGGAGTAAAAATGTTACCTTTTTTTCAAGTGATTTTTCGAAGAATATAGGTTCAAATGGGGTTTTGAGCAAGTAGGTGCCCGGAGTATCACGAAACCTTACTAACCCACTTAGTGGAGATCAGTTCAGTTGAGGCAGTAGATCCTGAATTTATTATTCCCCGCCTTGAACCAAACGTAGCCTAGACGCTGGAGCACTGTCCTCCTAGTTCGATAGCGTTATACTTCAAGGAAGAAGATGCTCTTCTCGAAAAAAAAAAAACATGTGTTGTTACAGTGTCAGTATGTGTAACACGTGACTGGTAGAAACAGCGAGCGAAAGACAAGTAGGAAAGTGGTAGAATAAAATTACAAAATTTATGAACGAGACGTCTTCAAGATGTAGGGACCAGCAGGGTGAAATGTCTGAAAGGGATAAGTTTGTCACGCTAACAGGCGCAGATATGAGCAATGTTATTGAAAAAATAACGTAATGTTCAATTCCCATGAGCTATTTGCTGACAGAACTGAGAAAAAAACACACACCAGACAACCATAATCAGTGAAACCGGTGGGGGAAGGTGAGGCTGGCACTTTCGAGCGGCAGTTTCCAACAAATTACGATGAGGGGATCGTTGTCCTTGCATTTCTCAGGAAAGAATCTCTATCGTATCATAATGATATGGCCAGTCAACTATCAATTAAGCTCCGCCTATATCTCCATTCCTGCGGCCCGCTGAAATAAACGGCACCGCTCGTGGAATAGTCTGAAGTGCTTGGTGCTTGGTCACATGTGGCCTGTTGTAATAATTCCCATAAATTAATCCTAGAATAGCACCTATCCTACATTACAAGTATTATAATTTCTCCCGAACTATTCTAGGATAATGAGAAGAAGGTCATAGCTATAAGTTGGAGATACCGCACTGGTCACCAATATTATTGTTGTATTTGTCCTAGATCCTGAAATAGTACCTAACCTGTATTACATGTTTATAATTTCTCCCAATCCATTCTAGGATAATGAGAAGAAGGTCACAGCTATAAATTAGAGATATCGAACTGGTCACAAATGCAATTGATGTATTTGTTACATGTATGTATGTAGGCTGCCACATGAGTTGTTGCTATTTCTGGTCAGGATATTTGGTGGCCTCTATTGGTTCTATTGGTTCGACAATAACAATAATAACAATGGTAATAACAAAATTATTAATAAACTTTGGAGGCTTTGTGTACCCAAGCGAATATGAACTGCAAACAGGAGTGCCACTTATTTATGCAGAAGCTCGCCCCTCATCTTGGACTGCTCTTTTGATCCACGGGAGGTGTCCCATTCATTTTCATCACTTGAATAGACAGTTAGACGTTGTTGGCGTCGTCACTTCTATCACATCAAAATCTTGAGAATTTGTCTGCGAGCTAGATCCGTGGTAAAAATGAGGCATAGAACTTTGTTTGTAGAAAGATTTTGCCGGATATCTGGCTCGACGAATCCATCAATTAATTCTCTGAAGACAGCGCGATGCCGAGGAGTTAGCCGATAGAAATCTATTGCCAACTTCGAGCATGTACAGTGTGGCCAAAATTACCCGTGCACCGCCACTTCGACGCTACAACCTTACATTGCAATATTGTGAGTTCAAATTTCAGGAACAGCTTATAGACCTGTCACTGGTTGGTGAATATTGAATAACTTTGGAAACTTTTTTATTAGTGGGGACACAGGGATTCGAAAGCTTAAAGATTGCATTGCAATTGCGCGATTTTCCAAACGAAATTGACATTCTATTGTATGTGGTGGCTTTTCGGCCACCCTGTATAACTATTATAGAATAGCAAGTGAAATATTAATAAATAATTTTGGAGCCCCTAACCACGTACACGTTCCTCTGCGCACAATATATTTTTTACTTCTCCTATAATTTTTTATGCATTGTAGAACTTACTCTTTAAGAATGTCAATTCGTTAGCGGCCACTTCAAGAATAGAAATTGAATCAATAGAATCGTCGTATCGCACGAACCAGGAGAAAACTATGGAAATCTTGCAGAAGCCATTCTCATTCACTATGGCTTATGTTTGCTCCTTTATTATTTTTTCGGCTGTACGAGCCCCACTGCCCCGAAGATTCCGCCTTCTTCTGCAGTGTCCTTCCGTTTGTCCACGATGACACATACGTAGCTTCGTTAGAATATAGTACACAAGGGAGTGTACGAGCTGTGGGATGCCAATTACGACAACATAATCATAATCTTCAGCTCATATTTTCTTCCTTACACTTTCCAAGAAGAACAACTGATTCGATGAAAAGCTTTATTGGAAGTCAATTGCCCTCATGACAACATAATCAACTTCATACCTGGTGATTTATAGGCGGTTTAATTGACTCCATGAGGTATTTGTGAGTAATACGATAATTGTGTGAATGTGTTTAGCTTTGGTGATGAAGGAACGTCATAATAATTTTTTATGTAGTTCCTGTTAGATTCCTTGCTCTAAATACTTGAAAGAAATAAAAATTTCTGTGAATTTTACCTAGGATGACCTTCGCTGCCCTCATTTAATTTGCTTTGTCACTTGCTTTTTTGTCAAGCTGAGGTAATTTCCTGGTAACGACGGGCAAGTTTCCGATAAGGAAGATAAATATGAACACAAGTTGAGGCGATGTTTCATTCAACAACATGAGAATGCTATTGAGAACGTGATAAAAGAAAACGGTGTGGAGATGAAAATGATAAGAAAGACCGCAAACACCTTTGATCACATTGAACTCTTCTAGAGTTTTTTTCTAGTAATGATGTGAATGAATGAATGAATGAATGAATGAATGAATGAATGAATGAATGAATGAATGAATGAATGAATGAATGAATGAATGAGTACGAGTGATCGAAAAGCTCGCGATGCGACAATGAACGAAGATTACCTCGACAAAACGTGATTCACATGGTGTATCACACGAAATCATTACATGAAAGTGCTCATCACATCTATTACACAAAAAGTGTCCCTGTGGACTGGTTGTGGAAATGGTGAATACTCAGAGAGATGCCCTCTGGCCACCCACGCTCACTATGCAAAAATGTGCTCGCTCCGCAATGTGTTAACATTTCAATAATTTTTGTTCTTGTGTAATTTATCTACTTTTTGTGAAGTGCATAGCTGGAGGTGGTGTATCATTTCCTCCTTCAATAATAATATTATATTTTGATATTTCTCTACAAGTGCTTACGTGGAATAGCAATGATGTAACATAATTCCTAACATGGAATGGGTGAATAGCATACTGTAAACGCCACTGTTTTGATTTGCTAAGGGCATTACAAATGTCTTTCGTTGTTTTGGAGAACTTTGAGGGTAGCTCGCGAAAAAAAAAACAATTATTCAGGTAACCGTACTTTAGTTGTGTTTCTTTAGATCTTGTGGGACAGTACTATGGGATACGGTTAGAAACCAGCCAATAAATGTTTCAAGAACAAAAGCTGAAAAGCTGACAGTGTTATAGAAAAGCATCATAGTCACAGATCGTTACGAACATCAGCCAAAGACTTTAGGGTCATCTTTAGTCTTTACTGCTCCAAATGGAAACACGTCAAACGTCTGAATAGTGTAAACAGTCTTTTCGGACATGCTGCATATGACGTTGAAGATCTTCTCCTTGCTATAAGTTTCGTTAGCACTGTTAAAGTTCGAACCATTCGGAAACCCAACATTATTTCGGGATACTCTCTTTAGTCATGTTGCTCGCATAGTTACGTTTAATCATCCACTCAGGTAAAAATTTCGTTTTCCATCTTCAAATTCGACTCTGCAGATTTCTCCTGCAACATCAAAGAATGTTTCCAAAAATTTTTCCTTTGTTCTACTTGGTGTTCTCATAACTAATTTGCACTCTGTCGTCTAAGAAAATTCACTAGAAAAAGGCGCGCACTCGTTAATGGGGTGTTTTCATAACTACGAGATTTGTTGTTGAGGAGGTTATTCCTTCGGCTAATGTTCGCTCCTTGCGCTGCGCGTGATTGCACTTACAGCGCTTCTCAACCGTAACGTATGTATGAGCGGAGATATGTGAGCAAAGATTGCGTTGGTACGGCCACATAATGAGGAGACCATCACTAAGAGGTGGAAGGATGCAATATGAAGAGATAAGAAGGAGGTGGGAGTCATAGAGGACGACACTCGGGGTGGTAGTAATCCTCCCAAGTACGTCACAACATGTACGAGTCACGCTCGTAATAGTTCGGAACAAGTTACGAGCATTTCACGAGCCAGGCGCTAGAGTGTCACGAGCTAGAGCGCCTACCTCAAAACCGTTGACCAACCGGGGATCCGAACCCTAATGCTCGCGTCTCTGCTGCGCCCCATTTGATTGCGAACTGAATCTTCAAGCAATGAGATTCAGGAACGAAACTGAACTGAAGTCGAGCTTTGAAAGCTACTGTGATTAACGTCATAAGAAGAGCTATTTGAAGGCAGCAGGAGTCGAAATCCTCGACTCGGATCTGAGCTGCGAACCATAAAGTAGGCGTCGCGCACATCACGAATCTGCAAGGAACACACACAGTAACGACTTACCTGCAGGAAACGGCGAACTGCCGTTGCGTGCACGCCCGCCCGGAATACTCGTCCGCGCACGGAAGGCAGCATCGCGTTTTCCCGGCTTTCTCGGATGTTTCACGCGATTTCATCACTGGATATGAGCAATACATCCCCAAAAACCCCAAAATCCGGCGGAATCACAAACACGATGGTTTCGACGGGTGGTGCCTTTAAACAGTTGAACAAAATCAAAAAATCAAAAATTCTAAAGAATTGAAGTTGAGGAATGAAAAGTGTATCAGTGTTGGAGGGATCGACATTTGATCAGGACAAAATTTTGTCACTGTAGACCTCTTGGAAGTAGTCTAGGTCGGAAACGTTTTGATACCAATATAAAAGGTGTATGCCCTCGGCGAAAGAAAATTAGGCCTTATTTTCTTCTAGGTTAATACAGCATCGGAAAGCGATACTTCCGCTTTCATTAATAATCCCGGAATGAATGTGGGTAATTCTTTCTCCTCGATGCCCCTGTAACGACGAATGAAAACAATAGTTTTTCAGATGTAAAACTATTCGTTTCCTGCAAAGTTAAAAAGTGCGTAGGAAATCCGCGGATAGTTCTCGTGAATATACTTTCCTTTGCTGATTGACATTTTCACCTTCGCCTCCTTCTCCCATGGGCTTTGCACACGGGGGAACATTGACGACCAACGATTTCGGTTTCTTTCTCCAAATGAAAACGGAATCAAAAAGGCAGCATCTCCCCCTGTTTCTTTTGGGCGGCTAGAGTAAGAAGAGAACAACGGATTGGTACGGATAAGGAGGCCGAAGAGCCGCTGAAGGGCATCAAAAGCACAATTCGAGAACACATGCACAACAGTAGCACAAAATGTTTTGCGTGCAGTCGAATAAGCTCGATCTATAATCTGCACGTGAACATTTTCCTGGTAAGATTGGCACAGTATGACATCATCAGCGCGCTCAGCTTGCTCTCAACAACTTTGTTCCGCCCTAAAAGGCTGTTTGTGGATTCGCAATAAAAAGTGAAAAATTTGCTTGATCATTAACCACCGCTAATGAAAAATATTGGCAATTAGGGAGGAAATTCAAAATTGGAAAAGGTAGTGATCTACAAAACCGCCCGGAATACCATATTTCAGAAGGGAAGATGATGTGCAACAATCGAGCGATGCAGAATATCACAGTCGTGCAAGTGCTCTAATGAGGAGCGGACTGAGAAATGCATGAAAATACAAACAGGACACCGATGCCCTTGCGAATTCCAGTGCAGTGGTGCGGAAAATGAAAGATTCAAAACAAAAGCAGCATCAACGCTTTGTCGTGATTCCATGTAATTAATGAAGCAATATGCCACCGCAAATTTCATTTTCACATGAATGACCTTAGCTTTCCAAAGTTACCTGGAAACATCCGATCATCCAAGCTGCTCTTTTACTTAGTTTTCATTCGGCGTAAGTGCAGATTGAGTAGAGAGCTTTCCTGTTGTTGGAATTTACATCAAAGACTAGAAAAATACTGGTTCCTATGCTAGAAAGGGAAGCGCTCTCTCTCTCTCTCTCTCTCTCTCTCTCTCTCTCTCTCGAGATTTTATTATCTCCAGAGACCGCAAACTGAGAACAAGCCTTTCTGTTGCTGATCTCTCTTGTGAATCAACATTTTTATCCCAGAATGTCAATAGAACACTGTGTTAAATGTTTTAAGATTAGCGAAGACGTCAAAATACAAAACCATGTGAGGAAGACAATGAAAGGGGAGAGAAAATACTTGTAAAAACAAGTGGAAACAACATTTATTCATTTATTTGTTCATTCAATACATCAGCCATCCCTGGTGCTCCAAAAAAAAGGGAGAAAAACTGAATATTATTTAAAATGTACCATTGGAATGGCTGTTGTCGCCAGCTTCCCATCATTATGATAGGGATGACAAGTTCCGAATGAGCTAAGAACGAAACTCTATACACTTTCCTCTGTGAGCCGACCTGCCCATGCTACAAACCAAGATGCAGGGTGAACGTCTGTGTAGAAGGGCAAAGAAGAAACAGTATAGGAGTATACAACAATTAAACAATTAAATATAACAATTAAACTAAGGCAAGTTCCTATGATGAATTAAGAAGTAAAAATGAACTTGTGAGGTGAAAGTACATACTCCACTGGTTTCTCATTAGAGCTTTTCCGAGAGAGGTCCAGTGAACTGGATTGGTTCCCACGTTTATAATGAGATTTATGTCACTGATATGGAACAAAAGTGACCGATCAACTAGATCAAGTATCGATGCTGGTATGAGAGTGACAGTTTATATAAACTGTACACAGTGTATTAGTATGTGTCTTACATCGTCCATGACTTCCTGAGATCATTGAAGTACTTTTCGGTCGTGTTTTGAACAGAAAGCCGATCTACTGGACGTCCTCGAGTTGATTTGCTCTTGTACCAGTAGTAGATAACAGCTGCATTCACGAAGAGCACTCGATATGATCCAACCTGCATGAAAAAGTCAAATTAAGGAATCTTCCATCACATCCTTATATATATATATATTCATGTGAATCTAACTGCGTTACTATTCGGGTAGAAAAGCTCGAGCAAACTCCAAACAAAGTACGTCTAATTCATTTTCGTGTCGAAATATCGTTCGGAAATTGAGTACGAAAAACTGCAAAAATACCGAAGTTTTGACTACTGCAGGTCATGCGAAATTGCGAACTCCAACAAAAATCCATTGTTTTTAGGTAGAAATTTTAGATGTGATCCTTCCTGAAGTCAAGCTTTTTTGATAAATTTCTGCTTGAATTCATGCTTTTCCAATCAATTTCTGCTCGAATTTGAGCTTTTTTCAATGAATCCACGCTTGGATTAGAGCCTTCCCAATGAGATTCTTGAGCACTGCTGTGGCTTGTCCGAGAGAGTCACTGGCAGGAAACGCGAGTTCTGCTCGAACTGTTTCTACTTGGACTTTTCCACTTACGTCTAATAACTAACATTAAGGAGGAAATGGAAATTCTATTATATATAGATGGCCTACGTATGTTGCTAGTCACGTACAAAATCTATGATGTCCGCATAAATATTACTGGCGTTTAGTTCAAATTTCCCGTCGCTCGTCACCATTAGTGTCCATAATGTGATCATAGTAGTGCTGCAGAATAGTTCGTTAAACGACACAGACATATAGATAAGCATTGTTTCCTTGTTTTCCTTATGTTGAAATCTGAAATAAATTCACTCCACCTCTCATTTTTATTTGAATCTATACTATTTCTAGTAAACAAAAGTTTTAGAGGTCACTGCAGCTGCAACCTTATCACACGCATAGGGTGTTTCCACAACTACTTTCCATCAAAAAACAATTTGCACTGTTTAGACAGTTATCCGGAGATTTGTTGGGTTGCTCAAAATTCTTACTGCCCTGATAACTGCACAAAAATGTATAGTTAGTGCAGAATTTGCAGCTGTAGAAATTAAGGGAGAATGTGAAAATACGTAGAGGAACATGCCCTGTCCAGAACACATTCATGACGTCAGAGTTGTGGTTTCTCCAACTTTAAAGGGACAGATGAGCGCATGGTTCAATGGTTCGGTGCGTAGGTAGGAAATAAATCAAGTTCTCAATGAACGACATGCAAAGGAACTATATCTGAGATGGTCGCAGTGGTTGACATCTTTTCCCATCTCCAATCCTCTCTTTAGTTTTGTGGATGCCAGCGTAGCCAGCCCATGGCACTGGATCCTCAGAGTGACTACTCTACATTCGAAGTCACTGTATCTACACTATATATCAGCAGATCGGCTGCATGGCATCTTCCCTACCAATAGATACCAACGTTCCTATTACCACGTCATTAGTTTCGTTAGTCAGCATCTCCACGGCTGCCACAGTATCTGATGAGTATCCGGCAGGGACACAGCTCGAATAGCGTAGCAAGCACAAAGTATGTCTTATTTTGTTTGCAGGAGATGATTCTATGCTAAAGAAAAGGAAGTTTCTAGCTAATCACATGCTTCAGAAAGCTCTCTGTCATAGTTGTCGAAAAAACATCAATTCGGAGCATTCGTTAACAAATCCATTCAAGAGTGAGGACCACCATTGTCATTATAGTGAAGCTTCCTCTCGAAGGGTCCATCTAATTAAGTTACTCTATTCCACTGACATCTTGTGTGCAACTCTGTAACTGTAAATGTACCCATGAAAGCAGCGTTATGAGATTCAACATCTATCTTCCAAAAGTTGTGATTGCATCGTGGGAAAAATGAAAAATTAATTCTAAAACTTACTTATGTCGTAGCGAAGCTGATGACTTTATTGGGCGTAAGTACTTTTGAAACCTCAGCGTGACTGTGATCTGAAATCAATTAACTTTTTGTGAAACTGTTAGTGTCAATGAACACCCAGCTTATTCACCCGCTCTCGAGGTAACAGGTGTTTGAAACACTATACAAATTGGCAGAGATATTTTGCTTAATAGTAGTGCGTGGTTTATGATTTTTCACAGATGAAGCTTTGACAAAGGCGAACACAACATGTTTTTCTACAGCAATGTTTTCTTAAGGTATTTAGGTGCGGGCACGTGCCGAGACGTCTTCGATCTGCATATGAGCTAAGCAGAACTTTTTCAGCTAACGAAGCCTTATGCGCTACTCATGTTAACAGTACGTAGCTAAAGTGTTGGTGAAATTAAAGGAGGAAACACCTGACTATAACAAGCAGAAACCGATTGAATAGGTACAAGCAGAATACACAGAAATCACCTGTACAAAAATCTAAAGAAAGCAGTCGCACGGTCTCATTACGGGGACAAGGTTTGGATTATCTTCATTGTTCAAGCTGTACTCAGTGTAAAGCTCTACTTCAATTAGAGAAATGTGCATATTCAAACAATGGCAGTCATCTTCTGGTGATCACAGCGTGCTGATTGGATACATCGCTGCAAGCATTTTACACTAGAGAGCAACTCGTCCTGTTATTTCGGAACACAATTTCAAGAAGTACAGTCTAATAGCTAGCAGAGGACGCCTGATCCGACTTTGGCGACAATTACGACCTCATCACCGTTCCGGGCAACTGATCTATTTTTCACACTTTTTTTATGTGTGTGGTGTGACTCCTTCCGTTTTAGTGTTCCCAACTTCCATTTAGTAAAATCTCCTTCCAGACGCATCCTGCGGACAAACTGGTAATTGCAGACAAAGTCGGATCGGGCACCCAGTGTAAGCTAATAGACCGTACCGTCTGTTAGCCCAGGGAGTGCACCAGGGTGAACTCAGTCTGCAATTGTGACCGCAGTGATTTCAGTCGCCCGATACGCTTTTTCGTAAGTTTTGATATGCATGTGGTGTGATTCCTTCCATTTTGATGTTCCATTACTGTCTCCGATGGAATCGGCCGATACCACTTGTGGACAACGTCCACCGTGGGGCACTACCTGAGTTAACAGATCATATAGGGCGGTCGGGAAGGAGTGAACATTGGTGCATTCACAGAATGAATGTAAGCTGTGCGGTTGTACATCATCAAGCTAGCTCGATATAGGCCGAAAATGACCGCATATTAATCCTCCCACTAATACTTTCTACAGGCTGAATGGACTATAGAATGTAGAACGTATACTTTACGTGCGCAATCTTATAATATTACACCTACACATAATAATAAGGTGCTAGGGCATGTTACAAGACTGTCTGTGCGCAGACGAACGTTTCTGAGTCCCAGAGTGGTAGCAACCCCTCTCGATGTTTTGTCATCATATTCGCAACATGTAACAAGGCCGATTCGAGACTCTGCACGTCACGCTCGCGCTCAACCGCATGTTAAACCCCGAAAGGAGATTGCTGCACGAAGGCGCTACGAACCTGCCATGTTGTTAGGAGCTAGCCACATTGTCGCCATGTTATGTTAAGAACTTCAAACATTGGTAGAGCCTTCATCTTTGTGATCACTTTTGATGTAATAGGCCAGCTTACTGTGCATTTTGTTCCGAAATATCCATGCGAAGCATGGTTCGGTAGGGTCCCAAGTCTGATTCCTTAGGTCACATTTCCCCTACAACAGCATGTTTTTGTTAAGCATCAGTAGCTGTGAGTGCTGATTTTCTCGAAGGTTCATAAGTCATGAAGGTTCGCAGAAAAACAATGGAGTAATTCGAGATTCACCAGAAAAAAAAAGCTTGGAAGCGATGAGGTTGCATGACTGTGGTGGGGATGTTTGGACAGAAAGCAGGATTGAAGTCTCTCAAAAACGATCTGTGGAGATCTCGTACCTCTTGGATTTCTTTACTAATCATCTTTCTAAAAGCATGTTTCCTTTTGTAGCATCATTCGCACTTCATCTAAGCTACACAAAGGTAAAAGGATGAAGAAGAACTCTGTATAAAGATGGACTCGACCGAAGCGAAGGAAGCTTGTACGGAACTCTCTGCTGTTGCTCGGAATCTAGAATCTACCAGTTTTGGGGAAAATAAAGTACATGAAGCATCATCTACAAGAGAAAAACGATTTCTTGAGCCGTTCTGTAGCAGGAGTGGTCGCGTCAGCAGGAAGTCTACATGTGAAGGTTACTGAGGCAGGTTGTATTTCCTGCACGGCTTTTTTCGTTGGGATACTCATTCTCTACTGTGTTTTTACTTTCCAGAGTGCTGCCAGAGAACAAAACAATAAGGATCGTGATGAACTCTCACAAATGTTTGCACTTGATGAGTACTTATGAATCAAGGTTTATTTGGTCAGCCACAGCTTGGGGATTCTTGTGCAGAGAAAGGCAAATGTTGGGAGTCGCTGTTCCTTTGAAAAAATGTGCAGAAAGTGAGTGTTTAAACCACAGTGACATGATCCACGTACATATTCGGGTTGCGCACCGCGTTGATAGGTGAAATATACTGCGCTGTGATATCATCATCCATTATTCTTTTGTTCTTTATTTTCATCTCTTCATGCTATTACATTTTGATAAGTAAATCGCGAAGTACGTAGCTAACTGACCATTCCGCCTATGGAAGCACAAATACAGAAGAAAATAAGCACAGGCCAGTTATTAGCTGTAGGAAATGATGTTATTAATGTGCCACATAGAGCTGCTAGTAGTATCTGCAAAGGTAACGTCAAGCATCCAGTTTGCCCATCACCGTTGGGTACAATGTATTCTCCAAATTAGCCAATCTTTCACTCACCACGGCCACAAGTACACAGCAGGTGATTCTCGTTGAGACGTAGCTCTCGTACATGTATTCATAATACACAGCGACTGCTCTCTCGATACACAGGCATAGCTGAGCCGTTATATATAACGAAACACCGTAGTAAAATATCCGCTGGATAATCCCCTTCAAATTTGAATTTGACTGACTTCGTTTCAATCAACACGTGGTACAAAGTGCCAGAACGGAAATGGAGGAATAGAGTATGCTGCCCAACTGACAGAGTGAAAGAGTGCGAAAATTTGCGGACACAAATCATCTCAAAAGAGCGACCATCAGGAAAGGCGGAAGCAGCACCTACAACAGCTGACTGAAATAACTTTTGCATACTACTGGAAGTAATGGGTGCTTGTCCGTTATTCCAGACAGTGGTAACCAGCCATACGGAGGGAACCGGGTAACGAGCAGTTTTTCCCCATGGGTTTAGCTACCACGATAAGGGGTCAAGCTCGCGCCACCAACTTTCAAGCTGTCGGACTAGAACATCACATTATAGGTGGTTAAAGGTGCTAGTTTGGAGTTTAGTCTAAGCTATGTGCGAGGTGTTAATCCTTTTGTGATAGAAGTGAAATTGGGCTGCTAGAAGCCTCCGGAATAAGCCAGCAGATCTGATGAAAAAATATTCATGAACAAGCACAATGAATAACCGTCATGGAAATACGTAGTGAACATTAGTAGAGTTAACAAATTTGCGAACTTGAGGCCGCAGCGAAGCGCGAGCGCTCGGCGCGCTGGAATCACTATGGAGGATTTCACGGGCAGTATCTTTTAACATCAAGTGAATTATACGTGCTAATGCTTTCGCCAAGAAGATTGAAGTGTCCAGAAAGTGTGTTGAAGAGTTCGTTTAAGTGGTGATTTGCTCATTTTTGATTGATTTTCTGTTTTCACGTCGGCATAAGTGACTTCATTACAAATGAAAGCTAAGAATTTTGGGGGCTGTAGATGAACTTACCTCCAAGCTGACACCCAACTTAGTCATAGCTATGAAAAACAGCACATACGTCATGAATGCCACAATTTGTCCTCCAAGCGTTATAAGAAGAATTATTGTTCTGAAATTGAAAGTAGATTTATTGTTCTGAGCCCATGCACTATAGATCGAAACAATATTTTCTAGTACATATCAGCACTCTCGCTACTGACCCAGAAAAGTTATGTACACTCGAAAGAAATCCGAAAGCTCACAAACTTAGAAGAAGTTGGGAAGCACAAACTGTGTTTCACCTTATGGATTCAACATTAGTTGAGGGAATTCGAGGATTTTTCCTGAGTTCCATATCTTATGTTCTCTCGGCATTTAACAACATATGTAACTATAGCTTAAAAGCCATGTTTTGTACGAGAGTTTACTTCATTCTCTAGGAAATTACGTATATTTCTGTCCCAAGGGAATTCTCGAAATTGAGAAATTGAATCCGCAAACCATCCCCTTAGTTTTTTTTTAAATCTAGAAAAACTTACACTCTTCCAAAAGATATGTTGTACTGATTGCCAGTGACTGTAAATACAAGAATTACTCTTGGAGTCCTACAAATCCTTCGCTCCTTTATATGTTGAATTTCTATCCGGCAAATTTCCATCAGTAAAGCCTACATGATTTCCCATAACTGCAAGAAACTCCAAAAGGTTGTGGAAAAAAGGGGCGGGAGCGCGGCGCGGCTCTCTTAGGCAGAGACACAGGCGCTCTGCATGCTAGCTCTAGTTGTCTGCTTTGCTGGTAGACAACGGACACACAATCAGATGAATTTTACTATGTAGTGATGGTATAATATATACCTGAAGTTGCGGTGTAGTCGGCCATTAGTGAACATCATGTACCATATCGGAATCGCTGCCGCAGTTCCCACCACGTACGCAATCACTCGCAAAACTATCACCAAAGTGCTAGCCTGAAAAAAGCCACATGAAAATAAAAACCTTCTCAACATGGAATCAGTTGAAAGAAACAAGAGACAAAGTCGATTGTTATGGACTGCCAGTTATACTGACGTTTACCTGATGGACTACAGTCTTAAACCTACTAATCTCGAAATATGCTGACATTCAATTATAGAGTGCGACGTGAAAGCCTACTCTGATAAATAAGCAGTAGAGATGCAGACAAACAGCGTATTACAGGGAGTACAAAGTCTAGCAGCATCTACTCCCATTTGTCACCATCCTTAGCCCAATTGCTATTCCTTCTTTCAGCGACAGTCAAATAAGGATGGTAGTCATTGAATGAAGGATAGCAGTAGATAGGTGTATTCGAGGCATTACGCTGCTGTTGCTGCTGCCTGGATATCAAAGTAGGTATAACTTGTAGGTTGCGAGTTGGTCTAGATATTATATCAGGTTGCTGCGAAAATGACTGTCCTTTTGAGGTGCGCTCAACTCAACTTTTCTCTTCTTTCCAATTCAAGCAATTTCAGCCAAGCTTATGTGAATTTCTGGTAGAGCTTTTCTTCCTCTTTCAAATGCTTATGAATATTTTGGCTACCTAATTGCTGAGAGTTTTTATGAGGTTGCCATCAGATATTTGGGCTATTATGGTTAATGACTTCAAACTCGATCACTCTTTGTCAGAGGTGTGCGGTAATCCTGCCTTTGTTTTTGTTAGGAGGCGCCTTCCCAATGGATAGTAGGCTAATGGATCGCGGATTTTTCTCCTGTCGATTTTGGTCGCTAAGGCAACCATGCTCTTGACCTCAGGATGTTCCCTGACGATCAAGCGTTGAAGACAGTCGTGGAACCTAACCGGATCCTACCATTCGGTCGTTGAGCGCAGGGATGAATGCTTGCTGATGAATGCTTATTTACAGGCAGAGTGAGAAAGGTGCAGAACTGAACACCCCCGACCTGCCTGACGCCCAGTGTTTCACCTGCAGTCACATGTTCTCAAACCTAATTTTTCGCCTCAAATACTACCCATTTCTAGTCCGTGTATTATTTCGCTTCTGTACGATGAAAGCATCCGCGAATTTGTGTCGGTAGACGCTTCCTCCCATCTCTAAGTTTTCCTAAATCAAATCTTCACACTTGGGAGATTGTGGCAGGAATTCGGCGGTGTTGTAAAAGTGCGATCCACTGCTGCCTCATACATTTACAGCAGAGCCCTGCTATTGTAATTTTGAGTAGATGTCCGTAAATTTTCCATAGATGTGCTCGGCAGTGGTGAACAAAAGCTGGTTCTCCCCTACTCCATGGTAACTTTGAGCCACTCATTCCAAAACTCACCCGGCAAAACCTGATTCAGTAAGGCATCGAGATTCCTACATAATGCCCTCATTCCTTATGCCATTGCCGTACTGCAAATCCTTTTTTCTAAGCACCAGATACAATTCTGCGACAGCAGCAGATTGCTGATCTGGAGCATGCTGCAACCGCTTTCTAGAAGTTTGCTATTTCTTGTGATCTCAGTTATTTGTTGCTGGCATTTCACCGAATTGAATGATTGCTAAACTGATGAAAAAAATTGATGTTTAAGCCGAGTTGCAGCGCTTTGAATTGAAGTGTCCATTTAGGCAATTAATTTCGCGAATTTCGTGATAGGGATTGCTACCTTTCTTGTTTCTTCTACCGCTAATTATCTTCGACTAGGGGGTGTAACTGTTTTTCTGCGCCTCAACAATGATGCGGGCGGCCTTGATTAATCTGCAGTGCAACAACGACTGCCCTTCACTATGCTTGCGAAGTTCATTCATTTATTGCCGAACTATAGAGACTGAGTAGTTTGCGACTTTTATATATTTTAGCAAATCCGCTGCCGCAAGATGGAAAGAGAAACTTCATGACTCACCATACAGCAAAGCCGAGAACGCGATCCAATACTTGTGTTGTAATGACGACTTTAGATGTAGCAAGAAATCACAAGAACTATATTCGGATTTTTGTGAAGAAATCGTGGTAGCACATGAATAACAACCTAGAAGATGGGAATGGAGTCAACAATACCGGATATCGGGAATATGAAAACATATAAGCGGTTAATGCAAAAAATCGGCGAGAGGGGTGGAGAAGTGGGAAAAAGAGGGTTCTCCACGTTTAGAGACCCGTACGGAAAATAAAAATAATAGAAGTGTTAGTCCTACTATAAAATGACCGGTGACAGTTTTTTTTTTTGAAATAACAACAAAAATAAACAATCAAAAACAGCCAATACAAAGCTCTTGATCATTAAATGAAGTGTATTCAAAAGCTTGGAGATTCGTTCTCGGTAGTATCGCTCCAAATTAGACCCACACAAATAATGATTTTTGGTTGGATTTGGATTTATCAGGATGGACCAGTGGCGGACGCAGGGGGGGGGGCGGGGGGGGGGCGCCCCCCCCCGAGAATGGGTCGCCAAATTTTCGAAATTACTTTACAATACAAATAAAAATCTTGTGTTAGTTTATTTTTAATTGTTTATTTTTATTATTATTTTTAATATATTTTTTATTTATTGTTTATTATTATAATTAATATTATTATTAATTTTATTTTCCGTCTGGGTCCCCAAAACGGCGGAGACCCCACTTTTCTTCCCACGCCCCCCCTCCCGCCCACTTTCTGCGTCCGCCACTGGGATGGACATATAGAGAACTGCGGAGGGAGAAGAAGAAAAATGAGAGAAACAGAGAATGAGAAGAAACGGAGGAAGGTAAAACTGATCAGGAATGGTGTTGATTCTGGAACGTATCTTCAATACTGCAGATTGAAGGGAAATTTTGTTAGTGCATTTTTTCGTACATGGCCTTGTCAAGTGCAACGATTTCTCCACGTGCTTATTTCTTATGTAAATGTGGTGTCAGTCAGGAATAACTTGCTCATAACATGACTTAGGAAGTGAATATCAAGGAAATCTCGAGGAAGCGAAACGAAGGAATCAAATGAGCAGGCTAGCAAGTGGTCAACCTTACATTATTTCTGACTGGAACACAGTATTTTTGCCTGGAACACATGGTTTCAGAGTGTATGCATGCTGCCATTATCGTCGTTGTGGCCAAAACAGAAATATATGCGTTGCTATGATATATCACCGATAAAAACTGTTTCTGTGGTTGTTTTTTGTATTACCTAATGCGAGTCGTTCTTCAGGCATCTATGATACGGTTGTTTACACTGTGCATCTGTGACTTTGTCTGGGACTACGGCTGCTACACGACAAGCTGGTATATCGGCAGAAGACACTACAGGATGCGTATGGTAGGAGATTCTAGTAAGTGACAATAGGAAAATATCACAATTGAAGGGATCATATATTCTTCAATAGTAAAATGAAGTCGCTTCAATTGCTCTGTTTCGAAATCTCCGAAAAAAAAAATCCGAATCGTACACGGTTATCCTTAAAAGGCAGCAAATACGTTGAGAAAAGTGCATCCGACAAAGAGTGCAAGGACCTACATATGTTAACACAAAATAGTTGTGGTTGGATCGTTTTTATATGAGATACAAAGAAAAGTTCTGTTCTGGAACATAGGCCGCGCCCTGTAGATGCATGTCACGTTCATCTTGATAACGGTCGGCCTTCTGTATGTGTATACAGAACGGCAACATTGTGGCTCCAAAAATTCACTGGGGAAAACTCTTAAAACTGACATGAACTGTTTAGTTGCACGCATATTAGTCCAGCAAAACTGTTTGCAATTTATGTTTGTTTCGATAGGTGGGAACGATGTCTGCGAAATCGTCACGAGCGAGTTTTTTTCTGCTCAAAATTCGAATTAAATTAAAACTCTTATTAATCTTTGTATGGCACTGACTTCAGAGCAAGCGGTGAGCGACGAGCGCCGATAACGAAGCAATACGTACAATACATTGGAATGCATGCATGTGAGTATGCATAATGCAAGTTTATGCGCGAATAATTACTGTTTATGAGTAGACTGTGTCAACTGTCTGAATAGGATGTGATTGTAGTACCACAAAAACTCGTTGTTTTCTAGACAAGAATCTGTTTTTGTATTGGCGGATAGCAGAGTGTTCCGGGTGATCAACTAACCAAAACTCCTATATGAAATCGTATATTTCATTACTTACGCTTACCAGTACTTACTGTAGGCAGCACCTGGGAAAATGTGCGTTGTTCTGCCCGATACAGACCACATCAGATGCGACGGCCACATCAAATAAATTGATGTTCTGTCGTGGAATTCTATGAGCTCCACCACGAAAAGGACTCATAACAGCGAGCAAACTCAGCGAACTGACGCGTCGTGAGGTAGACTTCCCATGTCATCCACTTCTGTCCAATCTTCCAACCATAGCATACCCGCAGGTTGGTAATTAAACTTCGTGCTGTTCACGCATTTAAGATAGACTAGCATCATTTACACTAGAGACCACTACAATGGGGACAATTACAATGGAGAGTTAGCGGAAAGCCGATGAGAGGTGTGGTGAAGTGCTTTTCGAGACGAATCGAGACATCATCCGTTAGAGAAATCCGGTGCTAATTAGAGCCCCGGCTATGAAATTAGGCATTAGATGTACTGCGTTTTCGTCATTTTCAACTGACAACAAGAAAAGAGGAGGGGGTACTGAAGCCATGTCACAGGAACGGCAATTATTGCCAGTATTTTGATTCAGTAGAATAATACTAAAGGATTATCAGGAATGGCCACTGAAATGTCATGAATACATTAAATTGGGGAGTACACCTAAGTACAATACATTAATTAGAGAGTATAGTTTAGTACAATGAAGAGAATTAGAGAGTGTATCTCAGTACGATAGAGCTATTGTGTTCCACAGTAGCTAAAAGAAGAAACGGATACGCATAGGACATTTTGAGGATAACACGATTCTTGGTTTCTACAGGAATTTTCCGTCGCCTCTAAGAGGGTGGCCTACAATTATGATCAAGATGATAAGGTTAAATGATAGGATTAAACTCATATGTATATCCCAGTGAAAACTGAAACTAGATGATAGAAACCGTGCTCGTTACATCATTGCAAACAAAGCAACATTCCAGCTTGAAGTATTACATAATCTATGAGATGTGCCGCAGCCCTGAAAATCAGCAGTGAGCTTTCTCCATGCAGAGCTCAAGCAGTATCACAGACTCATTTCCGAGTCAATTGATGTGTTTTCTTCATAGAATTTGAGGCCTAATGAGGTCTTGAGAAAGCTTTTACGTTAAAAAAAACCACGCTGAATCGCTACCTCAGGTAATGACGTCAAGGGGGTTTAGCAGCTGTGCACTCACATGGCAGGAATTCGCGGGATCGTTGTGCATGATTTACTCCCCTGCCGATCTTATCAGAAGTTCTGATTCCTTGTTCACAAGAATTTGTTCCTAACTTCTGTTTAACGTCGTTGTTGACGTCCCTAACTTCTGTTCCTAACTGTTTTTGAGTTCGTATGACTATATATTAATTTCCTGGACATCCCCAGCTGCTCAAAAATGACACGCGCCAGAATATCAGAACACCACGCTGTACAAATGAGCGCTACCGAAGAATTTCGACATGGTATGGGTCATCGAAGAAGACTTTGTTTTCAGACGCACATAGCGAAAACTACCTGGGAGAGGCTACAATATAGCCATGTTTTTTTCTTCGGCAAAAAGGCGAATTCTAAAGAAATTAAGCAGGCAACGAAGCTCGCGCTGTTATGGTAATTTTGAACCACCTCATAGGTGTTTTCCAAAGGTTGGTGCAAAAATAATGTGTGTTTTTCAATGCCTCATCTTTGGTGCAAAAAATTTCCGATATTTCTTATTACCGCAAGGAGAAGTTGGATGTGGTTTTATAGCAAATTTTATGGCCTTTTCAAATAATGCATTTAAGACGAAATCCATATTTTCGGTGAATTTTAAGTTCAGAAACGAAAGACGCCGAAACAAATTTTTTGCCAAACTCACTTCAGCGGGCTAAAACTCGGCGGCATCGCAACAGGAACCGCTCGGAATACCAACAGTCTTGGCCAAGGAAGTGTGAGCAAACACATGCCGCGAAGGTGCCTCCGGATTTTTCTACGTGGTGTGTCTTGCTCCGAAATCAAGGAATGTCGCATAGGTGTTTTGCGACGCCCAACTTATGGCAATCATCGAAGAGCACCCATTCAAAACATCATATTTGGCTTTGCAGAACCTCGCCGATAATTGCCGTCAGACTATTCCTTCATTTATTGAGAATTGGAGGATGAAAAAGCTCGACGAGTAGATGTCGCGAATACTGAACGTGTACCAGATTGATCCTCGTTAAGAGGTCTGCTCCGCCCCTTTGTAGTGAAAGAATTGAGACCAAACACTTGATCGCTTAGTGAAAACTGTGAAGTATAGACTCTGCGGCACAATTAAGTGCACTGCTCAATAGTTGCACGGTGAAGAAGCACCGAAACATTGTCGGAAACGGAAGGAAGCAACAGGTCATGGAAACCTTGTGGTACCTGCTGCAAAAATAGCTCACTACATCCCATTTAGTCTTTCTCACCTGAGAAGTACTTTCAATACGTCAATAAATAAATAAGGAACTACACTGTTGCTGCTCACTAAAATGGATATTCTACACTCCTACACAGCAGCGTCCAGGCACACCCTGCACGACAGATACTTCACAGGTTGGAACAATCAGGCTAGGAAGATCTGCCTCATACATCATAATCAGCAAAGCTATCGCTCACCGACTATCTCTTCTCAGATGATTTGGACGACTTCTTCCTGAAGAATTTTTCCGAAGACTAAAGGGATACCAAAATTGCCTTCTGGAAGTTCGTCGACGCTAAAGGGCCCTATTCGAATTATACGCTAATCGGAGAACATCTACCTTATTGCCAAAGATTTGCGGATTGCAATAGTTGTAAGCCTTTGTAAAAAAGATTGGTTTCGAAATGAGTTAGTTTCTGCACCAACCTAATATTTTTGCCTTGATACTTGCGAAACGGCAAGACTGAATCAAAGGCATGAAAACGCGCGTTATTTTTTGCACCATCCTGATATTTTTGCCTTGATACTTTCAAAACTGCTCTTGCTGGCAAAGAGTACAGGTCATTCAATAAGTTCCATCGGGATTAAGTTACGTACATAATAATGGAGGGTATGCTATAGGAATGGTCGCAAAAGATCAGCTGTACTTCTGCGTTTGACAAGGAAAGGTCATGCTACTGTAGCTGATTCCCTCATATGCTGAGAAACTATTGGAACGTTGTAAAGGACGAGTTAAGTACTGATCAACTAAGGATCGGTGCAACCCTGCATGTGAAAAAAGTTTCGTGTAAGCTGAATTGATTTTTTACCAAATTTTCTTACAAAATTGGACCTCGAAGGGAATTTCATATACCTAATCTTACGGAGGGAGCAGAGAATTTAACTGATTCAAGGAATACCTCCAGAAACCTTGGTAAACGAGAGCTGAAAAGTCCTCTTACTTTGCGAAGGTGCTGAAATTCTCCTCATTTTTTGATTCTTTACTGTACTCGAAACATTTCTCTCTCCCGACTCCTTACTGCATCGATAAACTAACCCAAATGAATTGCAAGGTAGAAAAATTTACTTCTCAGATCAATTTCACAAAGTCTTGAGCAGATAGAGGGAAGAAGTGAGGAAAACTTACGTGAAATAGGCAGAAACTATAGAAAATTGTAGTTTGAGCTGGCTGTCATTCACAGAAAAGGTGGAGTTAGTCGAAAGTCCAACAAGTAAATAAGTGGGTGAATAAGTTCATAGAGTCTTAATAAATGGGATTTTGAGGGCAAGAAATCAAATACTCGTCACAGAAATGACCTCAACTAGTCAAAATATCGCGGATTCCTAAAGGCTACTAATAAACATAGAGCTATTACTTGCATGTATATAGAAACAACTGCTGCCAGCAGACACTGAACAGGCGAAGCGGGCGGGCGATGCGAGCGGGCCAGCGATGCAAGTCGACAGTCTCAAAAGAATTGGACCTCGATAACCGTAGCTGCTAGTATTTTACGATTGCTGACTACTTGTAAGTACTGGCTGCCTTTCACCCCGCCCTCTCCAATTACCGTACACATTTCTGATTTCTTTTTCTCCCTGGAATCTCTCTAACCATATCCTCTGGTGAAACATGCTGAAGGTTACGTCGCTAGATTTTTATTCAGAAATGAAACAGATTAAAGGTGACGTAACAAGGCTTTTGCTTCATTTTATAAAGAAATTTCGAAGATTTGCCCCCCCCCCCAGCTCTCTCGCTGCGTCCGCCACTGGTGCTTTAGAAATGTACATTTGTTTTTCTGTTTATTTATTTCATATCCTATAGATGCATGCATTACAAGATCATGATCATTATTAGCACAGCATCTACAACGCTTAACACCTGCGGAAAAAAAGCGAAGATCTAGACAGTGAAGCGGAAGAGAGACTCATGCTTGCACAATTACAAAAGAGTTCCTCTGAGACGAACAAGTGACCAGACTAGCAATTACATTCTCCATTGTCTATTCTAATTAGCCGTAGCAAAGACATAGAGTTCGCCAGGCAAACAGCTACTTACATACAGTAGCGAGCAAAAAGATTGCAACTTTTGGTTTTTCGTCTGCAACTGCTTCTAAAGCAGAACATGGAGTTTCAAACTTTTATGGCAGCTGTATATACTTGTAAGAGATAAGAAGAAGTTAGAATCACCTAATCTCACGAGCCACTTGTTTTTTTTTCAAGAAAAATTTATTTCGCAGAAGTCGAAATCCGTAATTTGACACCTTCAAAATGACGTCTATCGTTGGTGTCTGACCACGCATTGGTTTCTTAGTGCAGAATCAACCCGTATTCTCTAGGAAATGTGCATGCGCACACCATCAGCAGTGACACTCTATGTATATTTCTGCCAGCCTGGCTCCTTCTATCAGCTCTGTTTAAAAGGGATAGCTGCTGCTGACGTTTGTATAAGTTTAGCTGCAGGTGTTTGGCTTTAATGCAGTTCACTGTTATATCGAAATTCAAAAATATTCCAGCTGCTTGCAATGCATCCAATTGTACACATCACGGAAAATAAGTTTTGGATTTTATTTCTGTCTCTGAGAGGAAAGCATTCGAAAGATCCCATCACTGATGGAGATGTGACATTATTCCTAGAATATTGCCGTGCAAAAGACGGTCTATGCTGCCTTGGATTTGACGATGTAGATCTGACAAGGGTGTAATGGAATCCACGAGACACAACTCAAGTGGGTTAGTGTAACATGGCACTTAGAAAACTCTCTAATTCAGTTTGATTTGAATGAAACAGCAGAACGAGAGATTTCCAGGGCAAAATAATCCAGATTAACTGTGAAAATTAGTGTGTAGAGCAAGGGACACAAGCATCATGTTAGTGACCAGCACTCTTCACTTCGAGTAGCCCTGTTTCGATGAATCCGAGGCAGCACGAATCGACATATGCATGGCAATATTCCAGAAATACCGTAACATCATGGCACCATTCATGACACCATTTAGATGTCTTCCTCGGCTGCATTGCAAGCTGTCGGAATATGACAGTATTGCAATGAACTGCATTAAAGCCGAACACCTGTAGCTAAACTTATCCAAACGTGAGCAGCAGCTATCCCTTTTAAACAGAGCTGATAGAAGGAGCCAGGCTAACAGAAACATCCATAAAGTGTCACTGCTGAATCAACTTTGAATAGTCTTCGCAGATGTCAACCAGTGGTGTGCGCGTGTACATTTTCTAGAGAATACGGGTTAATTCTGCACCAAGGAACCAATGTGTGGTCAGATACCAACGATAGACGTCATTTTGATAGACAATGCAGAAGGTGTCAAATTACGCATTTCGACTTCTGCTAAATAAACTTTTCTTTAAAAAAAAACAAGTAGCCTGTAGAATGAGGAGGTTCTACGTTCTTCCTATCTCTCGTGAGTATCTACAGCTCCCAAAAAGTTTGAATCTCCATGCTCTGCTTTGAAAGGAGTTAAAGACGAAAAACCAAAAGTTGCAATCTTTTTGCTCGCTACTGTAAGTAAGCATGTAAGTCGCCCTCATTCCCAGAAGATTCATAGGAAGGTGACGAGAATTCCATAGATGGGTATATTGGTTTCTTTTTTCATTCGTGGTGTCAGATATGTCAGATCGGAACAACTACTCCATCTATTCCAATTATGATAATTTCTAGAAAATCGACTGATCTCTGTGCCAACTATGTCGGCAGATATTTGACGAAAGCTGCAGAACTGTGAGTGATGGTGCTATATGAAAAAAAGGTGTCAGTACGTGTTCATTTCTAACGTCATGGATATACTAAAATTGAAGAGTACAGAGAAAATTTGCATCTTGGTGACATAATCCTCCTCCCCACCTCCCCACTACACATATAAAAGGCACCTACGCATTTGATGCCACTGCGATTCGCAGATGAAGTCAAATGTGATGCATTCCACGAATGGGCCTGATTAACGTCAACACTTTATCCTTTATCATTTAATGCTATTCAATGCTAGGCTACATCTATAACCCTCGGCTACAAAAGGTAGCAGCAAAGGTTCGCCCATTCTTGCAATCAAACTCAGTTTTTAATGCAGCAATGGGGGAGATGGAAAAGCTCAGCCCAAGGCCGAATGCTTGAAGAAACAAAGGAAGCAGATGTTTGTGTGTACAATAGTACTAAGGCAAATTGTAAGACATACAGAATTAGGAGCAATCACGTATACAAGTGGAAAAGAGAAACCCAGTTCAACGCCAACTCGCTCAAATTTTTCTATAAAAATAAAAACTGTGGCGTGGATCAACGCCAATTCGGGCTCGCAATGTCACTCAGCAGACTGATAGCCATGTGAAGTGTGATTTGCTCTAGAAGACATCATTGAACAGCAACATTATGAATCTTACAGTCAACTCCCAATTTTTCCATAGATAACACCATTATCACCCCCGAAATGGAGTAACTTTGTCTTACTCGTATCACAGCTTCAACGAGTACTTTTTCTCCTCCTCGGTGTGGTAAGCGCGGAGGAGAGACCCGATCGCTCACGAGGGGACGCTGGAGTAGGAAACTCTAGTTGCTTTATTAAACCTAATCATCAATTTGCTTCGCTTTCTTTGATTTCGTCCAAGATGTTCATTACCACCATCTAAGAAAAATGAAGAGTTGACACAGATTTAACTTACATAATTGACTATTTTTTCCTTCACATGTCATTCCTGCATCTTCCTTCACTGCTCAAATGCGAAGGCCTAACTTAGAGGTCGAATTTACCAAAAAGAATTTACCAAAAAATCTTTTTTATAGTAAGTAAAGAAAATTGACAGCGTTACAGTTCCTATTTCATTGTCAGATTAGTTGTCAGTAGTGGAAAAATATCCTCTGTCGGTTGTCTTTTATTCAAGATTATTGAAAGCTCTTTTTTCCCACCTTTTTTAGGCTTTTTCTGTTAATCCCACTTTTTTATGCAAAGAGAGGGACTACAAAACACGACAATTACAGCAACCTACTTACTTAGAATAAGATTTGGAATATCTCCTTTGCGAATCGAAATTACGCGATACAAACAAGAAATTAACATGTTGATGAAAATGGTGAATTTGGACTTAACACGCGATAGTTCGGTTTGGAAGCAGTTTATGCCAATGTTATGTGAGGCAAACAAAGTGTACTGATTACATCCTAAAATTTTGGCCGGATAGCTCAATCTCTTGTTTCTGACTGATGGACCACCTTACCGTTAAGTGTCTCGTGTCTTCAGCGCACTTCATAGCATCCATCTCACTTTGATCCTTCTTAGAACGCTTAATTGTTTCATAGCAAGGTAGGCACCGAAGTTCATCTCATCTCTGGCGCATTACAGGGTGGAATAAAAATACGGTAACAAAAAAAAAAGGCAATTAGAAATAGATTTTCAAAGCAATCTGGAACACTAACACGTGATTTATGTTCACTAACTCCCAAAAAATATAATGCGAGAAAACATCTAGAAATAGATCCTGAATCTGCTAAGGATCAGACCCTGGGGTATCAAATGAAGTCACAGGCCTCGGCGCGCAAGTGGTAGGGCAAAAATTTATTTCCTATTTTCGAAGTTCCTTTCTGGAGATTCTCAACTCATGAGTGGTTTTGAGCAAACCTATGTCTCAGGTATCACGAAGACCTACTAACACATTTGGCTCAGTTCTGTGCAATTGACCGGCCCCTTAAAGGCAGCACCCACGGAAATTTTCAACTCCAAGATTTCAAGATAACCTTGGGTTTTCGACCATGAAGAACACGAATATGAGGGTCGACTCCACTTGAAAGTCACAGGAAAACAATTTTCGGATACTTCGAATTTGCTGCGATTGAACAAAACGGTCGAGTTGTCAGGCATGGGGTAGGGCAAAAAGTCGATAAGACTGACTTGATCGCCACGTATTTCCTCAACGGATTTGGATATTTTCGTGGTTTTGCAGCATATTCAAGTCAGAAAAGAACAGAAATCTGAAGAAAATGAAGTGTGGGCTGCACAGACTTACTGGTGAAGAAAAAACGAGTATATGTGGGAAAGAATGGAAAAGAGATAGTACAAACACGCGAAACAGGAAGAAATGAATGTTATGAAAAGAGAAAATGGAAAACAGCTAGTGGAAAGTAGTATTAGAATGCAAACAGACAGCTGCAGTCATAGTAGTGCAAGAATGGTACGGAAAATTCCGCGAAACAATTTTTTTTTCAAAGAAAAACTGAGCGATTGTATGTGAAAACAGCTGATTCGTTCCAACATCGCCCCACGGCTATTTCTGCACAGCAGGTCAACTCGTACCAGCGGGCTGGGTTCGAACTGTTGGACTGATGCTATACTTGTGATATCTCATGAAATGCGGGGTTTCGGACAGCATTTCCATCACAGAATTGTCGGGACAATGCCCGAGGTTCGAAAACTCTCAAAAGTTCGAAGGTGAAGATTATCGTGGGTGCTGCCTTTAATGAATTTTCTACTACCTTGAATAGCCTGCGCATTGTCAGCTGTTATTAACCTATGCACTTGTTTAATACAGCGTGCCCCTGAGTGCCGTAAATTAATTAACTAACCAATCAAAATACACATACTTTACTACTCTTTATTCATTCTCAGAGACGTGCGGACTGATTGAGCTGCTTATTCCAGTCTCTGTAATGACTTTTGCCTCTAGCTTCAACGGATACTTATACTGTTTAAATCGGAATTTGCTTTACTCCTTATTATGTTTTCTGCTCAGGTTTTTTTAAACAAAAGATTCCTGAGCAGGGATAATTGAAGTGACGTCCGAATAAGATTTCTTATCCACTACAGCAACATTTTCTTCTTGTTGTAGGCTATTTCGTGTCCTGGTATGAGATTATTTCTGTCTGTGTCATTCGGGTTGGTTTTTTTTTCTTAATACTCAGACACTCTCAGTGGGTAGGCCGACAGCAAGCCTGAGGTAGCGGTCAGGCCTCGGCCCTTACGTTTTCGACATCGGGCAGGCCCCGGTCATTGGTTCAAATGGCGCGGTATACCGGTCAGGCCGACAACAGAATTGGAATACCAGGCAGCCCCGGTCAAACACGAGTGATAGGGCGTGATGATAACTAAATGATAATTGCTGGAGAGAAGTAAGAACTTCAGATTTATTTTATCCTGTGCCTGGGAGTAAGCTTCATCAGCACTTCTTGGAGTAACGTGGGTTTTCACGGTCACTTTATAAGTAGAAGCTATATCCTTGCGGATTTCTTAGATGCACATGGGCGCCCGGCGCAGCAACGGACCCGTCCGGCAGTGATTTTCCGCCCAAGAGGGCGCCTGGCTCAGCAGCGAACCCGTCCTCTAGCGACTTTCCGGTCAGAGTGCGCAGCTGATCCGTTATCTGTAAATAATCTTTCAATTTCTAATAAAATGTCATGTTTACGAAAGATTTGGAAAGGCTCATGCTGCAGAACGTGGGAATACAAAGCTGATGACCGCCGATTTTTCGTTATTGATCGATTGCTTCTCGATTCTGTACTGTTTTTGCCTTTGTTGTGCCTTCATTGTTTTTCTTCACGTATTCGAGATATCACGGCCATTTTTGTTGTATTATCTCTAGATGAATATGGCAATGATAGATGTCACTGCTTTAAAAATGGTGTTTTGTTGTTAGCTGACCTGTTATCTGCCCATAATCTTTCAAATTTGGCGTTTTGTTGTATTATCTCTAGATTTTTGCTCAAAACTGTATTTTAATGCATGGACTTTACCGGGCAGGCCGGTTAAACATATCGAACAACCCACAGGCATAAACATTCCAGGTCGCATTTATAACACCGGGCAGGAGACTAAGGTATCTACTAAGGCCTTCCCGGTATTTGAATGCGGCCATGCCGGTGAACGTGCCTGAGCATGTGTCGTGCTCGGCCTACCATTGCTTTTGATGAGCACAGAGGGAGGCTTATTTCTTGGTTTGCTTTGCGCCTAAAGGTCGAGTGCGGAACGGAATTTAATCTCTCTTCTTTTTTTTGTTTATAGATCTGTAACCTCTTATGTTTTTTTATTCACGAAGCACGACTACAGTCGATCTTCATTGAAGACCAGGTATTGCCTCGAATCAGGAATGAGCGGAGCTCCGTTTTAGGAAGCTTCTGATTTCTGCCGTTGTAGGAGCATTCGAGTTCTAGACTTCTGAAGGATTGACAATAGTTGAGTTACGTCAACTCATGCACGCTGTTTTATCTCTCCAAATTTTGCCAGATTTCGAACTTCCTCCAACTTCCGATTTCCGACTTCCGGTCCTACGCAGTACTTCCGCCCATTCCTGCCTCGAACATCAGGGGATTTGCTCAATTATCAGAAGTATCTTTATGTGCTAGCTACAAGTCAAAATTTATCTCAGCAGCATAGTTTAGAGAACAATTGGCGTGAAAACATTTGTCAGTTCTTTTCCGAGTATTCCAGATAAATTATCGTTTTCGTAAGACAAACAGGTCCTGCGGATGCGTGGTGTCATGGGTGTACTCCAAATCCACTCTCTTCATCTTCACTGCGTAGGGACCAAACCCGCGGTACGTGGCGACCCATTCAAAGCCTGAAAGAGTGCGTTTTGGCATCGAGTACATACATCGACATAACATCTTATAATTTCTTCACCGAGAGGATCAAATGGAATTTAGTGAAATAAGTTCCACAAAAAAGAGCTAAGGCCAGAAATTTCTTGGTGGGATTCTGTTGCCTATTTTTTGAAGATAGTATAGTTTGAATAGTTTGAAGACCATTAGGTATAGTTTGAAGACCATTTACCAGTCATAACCATTGCTAATCTGATTCTTCCGTAGACTCGATGGATATTGAATAGGACTGCGTCTTGTCCACGTTCAAATGCCAGGTAAAACAAGGCTAAAATCAAGAAAAATTGCGGAAAAAGACAGCAGAAACGATACCATTACTCAACGCAATTTCTTGAACACATTAATAGCAAAAATAAGTAATGCGCGAGATTGCATAATAAGATATACCAATAAACAGTTGTTATTATATGTGAATAGATGCTCTGAGGAGTAAGGGTAACAAAGCCTCAAAAATCCCCACCTCCAGGCTTCAGCAAGCACGCAATCTTTCGAATTTCGCGGAGGTCACCGATGGGGTCCACCGGATCGCCGTACCTAAATACCGTTTGCTATGTGCATTTGTGCAAAAACAGAGCTAGGAATTTAGCTAGGATTTTTTCCAGAAATTCTTGCTAAGAAGAAACTCAAGATATTACTCAACTTCCGAGGCCACTATGCTCAATCGACGAGTAGGAAATCGCGAAGTCAAGGCGATTTTCGTTCCTGAAATAGAAAGTATAAGGATTCGATGAAATCACAAAGAATGGGTATGTACACAAAATTTCAGCAGATAAAACAGTCAAAATGAAGAATGTTCTTTGCAGTATTGCAGGGCAGGGACACAACACCGGAATACAAGTCCTTTCTTGGACTGCGACATGATTACCGCTCATTCGTTGTTATTACATCAAGATACTACTGAGATTACCCAGGGTAAAGGTTTGACGTACGTGTCAACGGTGGACGAGTCCGTCTGGTGTTAACTCGTTTACCCTGGGTAATCTGAATGGTGCATGCGACCTTTGGGTTGGCAATGAGGTAAGAAGTCAGAAACTAATCCGCGAAATGATTAGGGCGTAAACAAAAGATGGAAAGTTGAATTATATTTAATCCTATAATTATAACTATATTGTCTGCCTATCAACCTATTTGTAGCTCTGTCTAGGAGAAAGGGTCGTTGTTTTACGGCTTGGTCTTAAAGGATAAAGTGGTCGGCGTTAATCAAGCCCGTCACGAGGGATGCGCCACGCATTCGACTTCATCTGAGCATCGTAGAGGCGTTGAATGCGTATGTGCCCTGTACAATGACTTGCGGGGGCACCCGATGTACCAAGTCAGTGCTTCATCCTCCCAGACTCCTCTGGTACCAATTTACCGACCCCGGAGGGATGGAAGGCTTGGTTGGCCTCGGGCGGGATCGAACCATCGATCGTGTGCGTGCGCAGCGAGCCTCTTACCACTGCGCCACACGCGCCCACGGCTTGGTCTTATATACCGTAATTATTTTAAAGACTACTGGAATTTTGCGTTGTTATGGTGGGAGTACGATGGATAATTTTGTGATTGAGAGAATATGGTGGATGCGATATCACGCAGAATCAAAACTTTATTTCGGGAGTTTTTCATTGTATACTGTTCGACACTACCTCTACTAAAGCACTTTTGTATTCCCAGCGAAATTGACGACATTTTCCCTCAAATTCCTGTGGTACCTACGGTATCCCTACAAAACAAAAGCTGAATACAAGACCAATATGCGCGATAGTGGAGATCGGCACGTCGAACTTTTCAGAGAAAATTCCTGTGATCCGAGAAATAACAAATGGAGAAATGTCATCCACATTTTTATTTGCTAATTATTTCTATTACATATTTCATTCTGTGGCTGGCTCTTTTTGCCTCATACATAGAATTCAGTATCATATAAGGAAAATGAGTAAAATAATGTTAGAAGTTCGTCAGCACGATTAGCTCCAGAGGTTAACTAAAACTGTTGATTAACTCGGAACTGAAAGTTAGAATTCAAGAGTTTGCAAATCGATCAAATCGACTTTTAAAAATGCAACTTACTCTTTCCATTTCTCAGCAAAGTTTATAGGATTAAAAATCAATATCTTGTCTGTTCCAACCACTGTGGTCTGTTGATACTCGACAGTCCACACCTGAAAGCAGAGGATTCCGGCCAGACACCCCTCTAGAAAGCTGCCTCGGGCAGATCTCACCTCCTTCGCTCCATTCCGCAGAGCCATCACTTCTACCCAAGGTGTCTGGGAGCCGAGCACTACCCCAGTCATGTTTTTCACTGGATGATCTTGAAGAGCATAGTAGACTGCCCCTCAAACAGGTTCATGTACTTAAGCAAACGAGAAAAAAATTGTCACCGTCATATTATTGTTGCAAAAACACTTAACTACAGGTAGATGCGATGTATTGGTGGGAAATAAGTTTTTTCTTTCGAACTAAAGAGGGAAACAAGTAGTAAAGCAAAATTTTCTAGACCATTTTCAGATATTCCCATGTGAGGAACCGTTCTTTCGAGCGAGGAAACCTCATTGAAACCCTCCAAGTTTGACTAAAGTATGAATCTAGTGTTTTTTTGCTCTTTTTACTAGCTACAACCTAGAACGGAGGGAGACTCCAGCGGAATAAACATAGTAGATATAGTATATAAACACTATATGTGAAAAAATGTCTTAATCCACCTTTTTGCTTCAATTGAAATTAAAAATCCGTAAATATTGTTTGAAAAGCCAGTCTCCTTACTAGCATCTATGCCGTAGTGTGATATTGAAGAGATATTTCTCTCTGGCACTTTCATCCATTCCGTTATTTGATCCCAGACAACAGGCTTTGGCTTTGCTCGATCATCGCTGTATTTCTGGAAAAGAAGGTGAAGTATAGGAGACGCCTGGGGTAAGGACATGCTAGCACGAGCCCCACCACCTAATTTAGCGAGGAGTGGTGATAACAATGGAAAATGTAGATGCGCAGACGGTGAAAGCGTCACGGCGCAGATGTTGCGGCACGTGCGAGGAGGTCAGAATCATTAGAGCTTTTCATACATCAGTAAGGTAAAATGCTATATTATCAGTAAATAGAAATACTAAAACATGTGAAGATTACATGACAGCCAATTAGGATCTGATACTGCACTTATCTACGCGTGGCTCCTGTCCGTGTGCTCAAATAAATAAACAAACAAACAAATAAATAAATAACTCGTACCTCTTGTCGTAGTGAATAGCCGTTGAGCAGGAATTCATTCTCGAGTTCTTTTGAATGTTGGCGAGGCGGTTTTCCAAATGGATTGCTCGCTTTTGCTATAGCCAGCCATTCGCTGAATGTCTGCAATAATATTTGTATCAAAAAGAATCAAGGGAATTCCGAAAAATCATAGTTCTATTGAGGAAGTGATACAGGAGGCATTAGCTTTTCTATGCTTCAGATATGGCCTTTTTTGAGTCGGATCCTGCTTTCCAAGGTATTCAGTAGTACATAAAGGGAAGCTTAAAAACTCTAGGATCCTTACGGCATCAGAAAGCTTGAGTATTAGCGGTGGTCCCATTTTAAAGTTGAATCATTCCAGTTACTACCTCGTCGTGATAATGACGTACCTTTTCGCAACTCGGCTCCTCTATATATTCCAGCTTTGGCACCGGATACGATTGCTCCACCATTCGGTAATTATTTGGTCGAAAAACCTTTTCATCGATTTCCTCGTATGAGATCTTTCCCTTCGCTGTTGTGATGGTTCTGGAAAGAAATTTGTTGAGTACTTTTCAATAGAGCGTATCACAACGTGAATGCACTAACCGAGGTGGTCGGTGTCTTGGCCTGAAAATAAATGGCATCAAAATAAATCGGACTTGAAATATAGGAAAAGCCAGAGAAGCAATAACAGGAAAATTGCGGACCTCGTGACGATTCCAACCACAACAATGATCCCTCACCTCTCATTTTATCTCATTTCCTTTGTTCTATCACTAACCTTCCATTAGCTGGTAATCAACCTTCTTTGAAAAACAGATTGAGAAGAAAGATTAACAGGAAGTTCTAACAGGAAGAGGAAATTCTGCGTTGAAATTTCCGGTACGGATTCTCGAACATACAATGTTACAACTATAGCCGAGTGCTAAAGTGGGTGATGCGGCTGTCATCTGATGACGTTAAACCTCACCTCAATTCGACTCACGTAAGCGGCTACCGTTCTGTGCCACAGAAAATTTAGAGGATAAACATTTCACAAATGTTGTATTAGTAGTAGCTACTGTTGTATCAAATAAAGTGATCATAGTTATCGTTGCTCAGTGCTAAACCCGTTTTATTTTTACAAAGAACTTTCCCAAATTATCAGGAAATGTTGCAAAGGATCCCTTAACAGTTTTTCTATGTCTGCAGATATAGCCAGGTAATTTCCCTTGATCGATCTTAATTACTGGAACTACTCAGTCATTAACGAAAATAGAGCCACCGTGACAGCTGCAAAAATTGTGATGTTTGATGGCCGTAGAAAGCAATTCTTCAAGTTCTATACATAGTTCTCTTTCCTACTGGTATTATTTGAACTCAGAAGAGTTACACGGAAATTCAGCTGGTCTCTATGGAGCTTTTCTGTTGAAGGATCATGATTTCTCCCTTGAAGATGAACCGAATTCTATTCGCATATTTGAGGCCAAGACGATTGTTACATTTTTATAAAATACAGCTCGGAAAAAGGCAATTAAGTTCCTATTAAGAAAAATAAGCCATCAAATTCAATGCTGCAAGGAAGTATCTACGTAGTTTTCTTGGATGTCAGCATGACCATGTGAACGATTTCCGAAACAAAATGTGAAAAAGCGAAGGAGAAGGCCAAGAGCACGCTCTGTAGCTAGAAAACAAAATTAGGTTTCTACAAAATAAGTATGCTGCAGTGGCGAACGCAGAGAGGGTATTTTTTTCGGTAATTTTTCCAGAACAGTAACCGTTATTTTTATATTTCGTTATGTTTAAATTATTGTTTATTATTCTTATTTCCCTTCCAGGTCCCCAAAACTGCAGAAACCCCTCTTCCTCCCCCCCTCTCCGCCCACTTTCCGCAACTTGTAAGCTGCAACTGCGACGTTCCAATTAACAATACTCCTTTCATTAAAAAAGCATAAATTTCGCCAAGGGAGAAGAACCTGGCAAATTTACTGGTTTCCCTGGGTAGTTCTACTGGCTAAAGACACGCCTAATTTCCCCGCCGTAGACCACCTATTCTCGACTGAAACGGAATACGATGTGAAAATGCTGAGGTAGTACCTAACCGCTAACTGCATGAGAAAAATCAATGAAGGAAACTTTATGAGAAACAAAGAAAGTTGTAGAAAAGTCTTTAGTTGCAAGAGTAACACGATTTGTGATGATTTTTCCTTCCACGTCAAGAGGCCTAGTCTTCCCACGTTAATTCTTTTCTCCACAGATGTCATGTCAAATTCTTACCATGGAAGAATAAAGTGCACGGCTATGAATGCTGTTGTGAGCACGTAAAAGGGTATTCCTCTGCCTGGGAGGAGGAGTTCATCCCAAATCGTCAATCGCCTCGGAGCTTCTTGGATGTCGCTTCCCATTAGATGTATGAATCAGTACTCGAAGTTGGTCTGCTGCAGATGCAGATGTTCAGAGGACGATTCTGATTGCTAAATATGTTTTTAGATTCTCTTGGTGGCTGTATAAATAATCTTATCCTGAAAGCTATCGAACCAATCACATTTTAATAAGAGAAATAAGAAGAAAAGAGGGAAACACGCTACCTAAGAAGCAGCAATGAAAGCTATTTTACTATTAAGGTAATCTAAAGTCAGAATCTGCTAAGATATTCATCTCTGCGCCCGATCAATTACCATCCATGACTTAACCAGACTAACAAGACGAACACACACCAGATAAAAGTTTTATCAAGTGATTTCACTGAGTCATCCAGAAAACTGTTGGATACCGCGGCTAGACCTGCTGCGTCATTTGTACGGAACTAACAATGCAATAACGTCGCAAAATATCAATATACAGATTGAGCTTTATTGCATGTGTCACTGGCTAGACTGCTCTAACATCACATATGGCTAGATAACTGGAAAGTCGTTGAAGTTCCATTCGAAGTGCCACCATACGTCCAATGGTCCACTCCAACGATTCCGACGAACATATCAACTCTGGAAATCAATAAACATATTTTATTAAAGATAGGAGTCATGGAAATCCTGGTCTCAAGTAGCGTCGGTTCCGTGATTTCTGGGATGTCGAGACAGCTTTGCGAGACAATTACAGCTGTTAATCGTGGCGCATATCATCGTGAGGTGAAATGGGGTGTTAGCAGGCCACCGTGATTGGCGCATTGGGCCAATCACACTAGCTTGGTCAAGCCCCATTCGCACTCACAATGATAAACACCAGTAAAAACCTTATTCCCCGAACTACAGGATAGCCTAGGACCAACTGGATCAGTAACTGGCGCAGTCATACGAGTTTTCGCGCTAGGACTAGAGCTGAGATATGTTCTTCTGACCTGTATAGTATCAGCTATCAGTTCTTTTGGTGTCTACAGGAAAATTAAAAGCATTTGTGTGCGTATGACGTGCGTCTATGTGAGAAAGGGTAGGGCCAGTCGCAACGCTAACGCAGACCAGACGCATGCGTTTGCGTCCTCGCAGTGGCCATACGTGCTTTTCATTAAGAATTTACATACCCATTTGACCGGTCTCCATGGAAAATCTCCCCAAATGAATGCTCGCGTCTGACGCGTGACTAACGCCCGCAGATAGTATAAGTTGCCCTTATCTGTCTCGTCCCCACTTTTTGAAATGTCAATCTAACCTGTTTCTTTTGAAATTTCAATGAAACCCTTTTTTGTAATTTCGAAAACATAAAAAGTGCAGAATTTCCAGAATCAGTGGCGATATGACCGCAAACCTGGTCGATCTTCTCGAAGCCATCGATGTGATTCGCTGACGACTCCGCTACGTTTCCCGGCCGATGGCCGTGTAGATATGCGGCCAATGAAGAGATTACCGCTGCAGCAGACCAACAATACGCATAGTAAGATACACTGTGCATGCATGTACATGGATACCCTGAAAGTTCACACAGATTACATCACAGCACTTTTTTTAGGCTCACGGAACAATGTCGGAAAAATTCAGAGAAGTTTATGCGAACATATTAGCAAACATAAATGGTGTTTGTGTATAACTAGGATTATAATTCATGAACATTCACGGCAAGGCTATCATTTAAGAAATAAGTAGGAGAATTCCTTAAACAGGAGTACAGTCCGGTCCGGCAGCCACTGCAAATGGGCGCCGGCGGGCGCCGGCCGCCACCACCCTCCGGCGCCCCGGTATTGATGAGCTATAAATCACTCGAGCTTGGGAGCGAACAAAAATACAATTTTAGTCTATAGTAGACAGGGTAGATAAGCCTAACCCAATGCTTAAGAATGGGTCTAAGGCTTAGGCTTAGGCTTCACAGGAGTGGCCCCACCCGACTCCCTTTTCACCTAAATTTCGAAGATAAACTACGATAAGTGTATGTGTAAGCAAGATTGGACACTAATTGTATGTTGCATCACGTGCGCGCATAGCTCAGTGGGTTGAGCGAATGATCGACGTTGTGGTGGTCAGGGGATCGAATCCTGCCCTGTGCCCCCGTTTTGCAAATACATATAGTATGCTGCCTACTGCTACTGCAGTTATCTAACAAACTCCAACATAAAAAGTAGCCCGGATGGCTCAGTGGTTTGAGTGGCAGATTGCAATCTGTCCCTATCGCTGGTTCCACTCCGTTGGAGATCCAGAGTTAAGTATCGCAGTGTTTGGGGTTCACTGCTTGGAACGTGATCTCCTTCGGGTAGTCCAGGAAGGCATCCGGCAACGTTTTGCATGAATTTCGAAAATAAACTACGATAAGTGTAGGTGTAAGTAATAGTGAAAAACCACTTTTTCAAAGTTGAGGGAAACCAGGAGAGAGTAACTCCGCCGTAAAGGACTGCTCCACGAAAGATAAATGACAGCGGCAGAACTACTTTGCAATGGATATGGATCAATTTATACGGATTTCAATTATTTCTGAGGATCCCGAATTGGATGAGCGCAGTGGCTGCCGGACCCGACTGTATCTCCACATGGATAAATCCATGTAATGAAATAATTAAATAAACAAACAAACAAATAAATAAATAAATTTAGGATTTATCATTTGGCAACGCATCTGAAGCGGAAGAGTTCTCCAGTCATCAGTAGGCTTACTTTGGCTTAGATTCGTCTCAACCAGCTATGAATGTAAGTACCAAGGAGTGATACATATACGTACATACTAATTAATACACAGTACTAATCAGTAAGACAGAGTAAGAGTAACAAAGAATGCGTGATGTAGATATGCATCAAGTTTCCCACGAGAAACTCGTCCGTTGGTCAACCTAGAACTGGAAGGCTTAGAACTCCCCCAGTAGGCTAATTAATAGTATTGTGTATTAAGTGTACCCACTTAGCATTGTGTAGTTATTGTAAACCTTCTTAATACTGTGTAGCTCCGGTGTGTAAATTACAAATTCAAAGAGAAAAAGCTGTTGCATTAATAGTCACTATTCCCATGGGAAAATTCGCAAACAAATACCGTGTCATTGCCTGGGAGCCCTCTCCACGTACCGTACTCCACTTGCATAAAAAGTGCAGGTTTTACTGCATTGATGACAGATTTAATTAAAATTTACCTTGTTTGATAGAATTTGTTCTTACAGAGAAAATTTTGTAACGAAACATTGAATTGTGCCATATTTGGTTGTGCTGAACAAGCCTCAATTCGACCTCAGGCTTGGAACCAATTACAATTATTTAATCTTTATTACACAGCCACAAGCAATGGGTTATTGGTTGCTCGTGCGAAAAATCTTGAAGGAACGAGATTCAGTTGAAATGTGAAGCTTTTTATGGGGATTACAAATTCGAGAAGCGATACTCAGACCATTACAAGGGCAGATTTACTTTGGAAAAATATCATAAGGTTACAAGTATAGTAGTCCAGTGAAATGCTCCACACAAAAGAAACAATTCCGCTGTTAATCATTCAGCGGCACTTGTGGTACCTGGCATTTCCGCCCACCTTCTCGAATACTTCTATACGAGCTCGTCGGAGCCCATTCTGACTAAACTTCGTGGAAACACTTTGCGAACGCCTTGCGGATTCCGGTTAAATTTTGAATAAATTCTGAGGAAATTCTGTTTGTTTCTCTCCATTCGTTCACCACACCTTTGCCGAATTTGGGTAGTGAATGCCGGCGAGGAATCTCTAGAGTTATTAGAAATCAGCAGTATCGCATCAGAACCTCGGGAGAAAGGAAGAGGGAAGACTGTGCATCTCCTACTACAAAAGCAGTGAATGAAAAGAGGGGAGGAAAGAATACGAGAGAGCGAGAATAGAACGTTGAGCATCGGTATCCTACCTTATCCAGAATCCCAAAAAAAAATGAAGAATTTTCTAGAAGTTTCTAAGAAGAATACTCAGGAGGGCCACAAACGCCATATTAGCCATTTAAGAAACTTTCAGAGTGTGGCCCGGCGCTCAGTCGTACCTTGTGCATCCAGAGAGTAAGCTGATGTGGGCACACGTAGACAGTGCAAACCTCGTGCTACATTTACAGAACTCAGAGGTTTGATCATTTGGTAAGTGCACGTGCTTATACAAATCAATGGTTTTATTCCCATTTTTTTTGTAGTCATTCATCATCAGTCGTATTAATGAATGATTTGAAAGAGGAACGCATGGGAGGAGGTGGAATTGTTTGGGTACAAAAAATGCTCTGCTAACATCATTTCATATTCCAGCCAGAGAACCTTTTTTTTTCGTGGTCCAGACCTATAGAGAATTGTGATCCATCAACCAACCTTGAAAGAAATTAGACAGAACGCTTCAGCTGAAGGTTATTGAATAGCAGGAGTAAATATTCATAAAGTAATGACATTTCAGTGTTCTTACTCGGGGTAGGAGAAGAGAGGGGGGAGGGTGATGACGACGTCACAAATGCATGAGATGCCTGGATGCATCCGAGAGCTTGACGAACTTCGGCAATCAGTGCTGTCCTTCTTGTTTTGTACGGTAATGGTTAAACAAACCGAGAAATCGTATTCATTACCTTCTCATGGTTAAAATTAGACACCCTCTGGGGACACTGGAGAAACCTTTCTCTATTTTCTGGGGGTTTTTACCAGAAGAACCCACTTTTTTCAAGAATTTGCTTTGAGATCAACCGCATTTAGGCAAATGCTTACAGCGGGACAATGTCAGAGATGAAAGATACTTTGGAAATTCTTCTGTTCGGCAGAGGAAAGATCACGACAATGAATGGGTTTATGGTGGAGAAATGATCAAGCAAACATTGCACAGTAACTTATGGCCCCATAAAGTAATGCAGGAAAATGATCAAGCAAACATTGCACAGTAACTTATGGCCCCATAAAGTAATGCAGGAAGGTGAAACCTTAACTTTAGGTAGCGAGCAAACAAGTTTTGAATGTGCCCAGTTTTTTTTTGGTAATCGAGAAAAGCATACAAAGAGTATCATTAGTGAGAAGTCGCTTAGTTCAGCCGCAGCTGTAATTGTGACGCTTTAAAACCTGATCTGTTTTCTAGTAACCGCTGCTTTAGGTCTTTTACTCCCCAACAGCCACCCTGGTTTTGGAGTTTATCAAGGTGAAAACTCATTCAAATTGATGTTACTTAAACTAGCAAGTATTTTGAAAGCTACAACGATATCATCCTTGTTCTTTGAATTCCACAGAAAACTCTTGCAGGAAGAGTTTTTCCGAACTCTACACAGAAGTCTTGCAAGAAGATTAGTATACCACACGACATTCTTCTGAAGGCCAATAAAGTTCGCTGCAGAAGAAATCCGAATGGAATCTAATGGAGGTGCTCTTTCATACCTGCAGAAGACGATAGAAGAACTAGACATGATTCCCATTATTAGGACCTCCTACTGGTTGAAGCTTCTTGAATTTTTGGTAGAAAATAATGCATTGAAAATATAATACATAGGTGAAAATAATCATTCCAGTGGGAATATAATTATCTAGATAACTTTTGGGAGCTCTCGAAAACATTATTTATTTATTTATTTATTTATTTATTTATCTATTTATTCATTTAAATGCAATCAATGTGCTATATTAAAAAGAAATAAGGCAAAAACCTGAAGTGGTACAACTGTGACAATCAAATATAAGCCAAGTTATTAAGTTTGACAATGATAATTTGTAATAATTTCACTTTATAGCTTTAAACTCTCTTTTGAGGAGACATGTCACTACTTTGGATCTTGTATGCATTGACCAAACGAAAAATATTGTTCAAGCAAGTTGTTTTTTTTTCTTAGTTGACGGAGAAAAAATTTTTCTGGAAGAAGAGGAAATTCACTGCCTCATTTCTCGGATGACAAAGGTTCGAAAGGGAGAAAATATTTTTAACACAGGAAGGATTGATGGCTTGACTGCAGTAGAGATGTGTCAAGTCGCAAATGCTATCTTTACGCTCTCAAAACTCCCATATGTCACTTATCCCAGTTTTCCACTGTAGAACTTGCGATGTTAATCAATGCTGTCCTCATACGTGTTTGGGATAGGGCTGCATGCAGTTTGTAGCGCTTTCGAGACAGGTTTTCTTATGTGCTGCTCTGCTCTCTCCAGCCTATTACGAGGTTTGAGTTCGACATTCCCAAACGGGCAAAGTTCGCTAGGTAGATCCTGTCGCGATACCTCGGCGGAGCTACAGTGGACGTCAATGGCAGTGGCCCATGCGCGGCCTCGAGCAGTACGTCGCGCAACCGCGCCGCGTGCGCCGTAACTGAGTTATCTGATGTTTATATGCCATTTCTAGCAACTTTTCTACCTGATTTCAAGGAATTTTGCCTAAATCCGGAAGAAAGGAGCCTAGAAATACCAGTCCGGCGGCGAGCGACACCAAACCAGGCGCGCGCGGTGCGGTGGCGCGACGTCCTTTCTGAGGCTGCGGATGGGCCACCGCCATTGCCGTCCACTGTATCTCCTCAAGAGCAGATTTTAAGTTTTATTTAATTTTGGTTACGGTGCAATAACTTAGCAGCTTTTTTTGCAGAATATATCCTGTAAACCAGGATTGCTCGTCGTGAAATCCGGATGCACATCATGTAACTTATTCACGGATGGGCAGAACCCTGCCCCTCCTTCCTTGGGAAAAAATGTACCGGATCAAAACTCGTAGAGAGAGAGAGAGAGAGAGAGAGAGAGAGAGACAAAGAGGGAAAGAGGTTGGCTTCTGTTGCCTAAGCAGTAAATGAAAATAATAGGAAAAATGAATATTAAAGATGAAACAATAGAACTCCGGTATTTTTCTGCAACAACAGTCCTGAAAAATGGAGGATTTATCAGAACATTTCTGGGAAGAGAGCTGAGGACGACAGTTCGACCAACGAAGCTGGTCTCTCTGTCTTCCTTTGTACGTCTGAAATTATAAAAGTTGCGATGCAATGTACGTGTTTTTCACAGAAAGAAGGAGAAATGTATTTCACATTGTTGTCTACAGGTGAATCCATACTCCATGACTGACACAGTCACTGACTCACACAGTCATGAGACCAAGGGTAGTCCAAGACGAGTGCAAATCGGAACCGTGCTTCTCCAGCAATCTGCAGTGGCTGCGCAAAAGTCTCATCCTAACTCTACCCGTGTAAGCCACTTTTCAAGAGAATCCGCCCACAGTTGCTCTCAAGAGCACGCACGCACGCACACGCGGAACGACGTTGGCGTTGTAAACATGTAAAAATAACTGTGCAGCGTTTTTGCGGATTTACCAACAATACTCTTTACAAGAAATTTTCCATCGATTCTTACATCATGTGACCTTTGATGTGATGATATTCTTAACGTCATTTTTATTTTCGCTCTTTATCGCCAAAGGTACGAGGCGGATCATAATGTCACCTATAGTTCGTACAACAACGATAATGGCAGTTTTTTAAAAGCTTCAGGTTACGCTCTGTTAGAGCCTTCGAAGTGTACGATGACCAAAAAACATAATTATTCTCATTTTACCAAGGAAATGAGCGTACAACAGCGTCTCCAATCTCTCTTGACATTGTGAGCAGTAACTTTTCCTCTAGTTCTCTGAGAAAAAAAAAACCCTGGGATAAAATCAGCACTAATTACTGAGCACTAGATAACCTTGCGAACAAGCTTGTAAAAATATAAGGAACGGAAGAATTCCTAAGAGGCAAAATTTTTTGAAAAATACAACTAAAACACGCCAAGTGTACAAGTTGTCTCACTCCGCCTCACACAATGCATAAGTAAAAAAGTACAGAAAAAAGTAGATGACTTTTCTGAAAATCATGAATTGACAAAAGCTCCTAACTGCAAGGACTATACACAAGACCAATAATACTACGGTGTGGAGTAGGAATCGTTCTCATAATCAAACTACAATTTTTAGTGAAATTTCAAATATTGGAAATTTGCAGGAAAAAACATTGTTTACGTGCATATTTCTAAGCACATTCCCTTAAAATCTATTTATCATAGCCCAAACAAAACCAGGAAATCTATGCAAAAAACAAGACTGAGAATCCGTGAAGCCGATTTCCAGAAATGATTCTCTTCCTTCCCCACTCCCTTCCCTCGGATGAACCCATGCAAATAATCATACATCAAAGAAGCCATCGTGGGCGCTCTCTATTCAGGAGTTTGTTTAGCTGCCGGTGAAGTTAGAAATTTCGCAGAGATCATCGTATCTTCCTGGATCAGAGAGCATGAGTAGGCCACTATGTAGGCTTGAGGTGCAAAATTGTGGGTGCACGTAACGACTTCAAGAAGGACGCGCAGAACTTTCCAGAAAAAATTAAAGTACCTCAGTATAGTGCTTCAGACCTGGAATTACCTAAGCAATTAACCCCAAGGATGAACAACAGAATCAAAATTAAGAATAAATTCATAGAAAACTAGTAGCTTCTTACTGGGATTATATAGAAAAGTTACAAGAAAAAATGGTGTTTTAGCCGAGTAATCCTTATTTGGTGTGGAGCACTGTACCGCGAAGGAAGATGTCCGAGTTTTATTAGAGCTCTGCCGAATGAATGGTGAATCGACCAATCAAGAACCCTAGGCCACGCCCACTTCCCTGTACGGCGCTCCACAATCGTCCGGATTAGACCGACAGAAAAAATGTGTTTTGGTCAAGTTCTGCGCGCAATGCAGGCCATAGATGTCGACTTAACCATGAACCAGGAAAGGTACCGGATTCCCAGGAACCTCCAGGGACTCTCACATAGTAGAGGACCGGACGCATCCACAGATGAGAACGCATCCGGGACGAGTTGCCCCGAATGGGCGTGTTGGCTCAATCCGCGAGCTTAGCTATCATCAACTATCGTAGAGACTTTCGAGTGGGTGTTGATTCAAGATAAATGGCAAAGGCGGCTGCGAAATAAAACACCTGTTGTTTCTAAGGAACAAATAAATACGTCACACTGTTAACACGAGGATTGTCGCAGCTAACTTCGTTATTAAACCTGTCGTCAGCGTCAGTATGGGGAAAATTATTTATGTTAGTCTGCAAGAGTGCGTCATTTTATTAGATGCATGTGTAGTGTATTGACGTGCTACTTTCCATGTAACTATAAATCACCTATAACTCCCTTATACCCTTGAGGTAATAAATCGTATTTATGGTAAGTGTTACATGAAAGGTAAAAGCTTCCAAAAATAGCTGGACAACCTTTCTAGGAAACTTTTGAGCTTAGATTGTTAGATAAGCCATGAAGTGCTTGAATGTACGGCTTTGCGGATGAAGTCCTGGACTAAGCGTGGGCGGACGAGGATCTTATGGACGGCGGCAATCAGACCGGCAAGGGATTCTGCGAATCTAATCCTGTGGGCATTCCAAATGCCAGAAATTAGACAAGGAAGAGCAAAATTAGTGGGACGAACATCTGCCAGATCCCTGGGATAAAAACATATAGTAAGGAAGCCCAACAGTTTGCAAGCTAGTTGTGAATTTTCCTGGGCTACAGTAGTAGACTTCCCACAGAAGAAGCAGATGATTTACCAATGTTTCCGGCTAAGACTTAACCCAAACGCTAACCCAGGAGCGACGTGTCTCTGGCTTGGAAAAAATGGTAGATTTAACCAGGGAGACTCAAGAGGTGGATGAAGGCATTGGCACAGGCTGCTTCAAAAAATCACAACAGTTAAGCCCATTCTCATGGTGATCGTTTGCATTTCTCTTTCGCCTCTCTAAATACCACACACTTAACCGCTGTTTTGTTTCTGCAATTTCTATCCAGATATCTTACCTGATGAGATGGACAATTACTTTCGAAGGAAGACTATTAGGTCCACTATTGAGCTTTGGAAAACCAATGAAAAGCTGGGAATTTCTGGGAATTACCCTGCTAAAAACATCAGAGAGGACTCCGCACATAAACTCGGAAGAATTCAGGAATTTGTGGAGCACAATGGGAATCGTACGCTTTTCGACGTTGTTCCTTAGGTGAATTTGAAGAGAAAACACATGTTAATTACCCTAGAAGCAAACTTTCGATGGCGTACCCATTACTTAGGTGGCTAACTACGAATATACGGAAATGTTTCTAACTACATATGAGTTTATCCCAAAAAATGCATTCCTATAAAAAATGCACGCGTGTAAAATTTTGACATACTTTCAGCTACAAATGAAACGAAATTTTACAACACCAGAAATTGTAATCTGTTGACAACCAAATGTAGAACAATGGATCAGACTGCTACTTCCGATTTTTTTATTCACTTCTATACCCGGGAAAAGCCTCAAATTAGAATCACAGTTCCTTCTCATAGTACCAATTATATACGTGCATATCATAGTGCCCTTTAATGAAAATAAATACAGGGAAGCAAGCCATACATTTGCACAACGTTTCCTCAACTATGTCAGTGTTGCCGAGACAGGCAAATTTCCTTCTTTTTTTCTGAGAGAGGAATAGGATTTTCTCGAGTTAATGCAGCCATATTGCAACCGTTGGCCCCGGAACGCATTTTAGGAGAAAGCATAGAAGAAAAAAGCTTTCAGACATGAATTTTTCGGAAAATAAGAATGATGCTCTTCTAAAGCTGCTCCTTGTTTTTTTTTTATCTCCACCATTGTCTATACGCCACACTGCACAAAAGATTTTGCAAGACTCTCGTGGTCTGATGGCAGAAAAATCTGGACCCTTACCAGTCTTTATGTAGGAGAATAGAATATGGCTATTGGAGGGTGTGTTCACTTCATAGTTTATTAGATATACTCGATAATCAAATATTTGATTTCGAATAAGTCAAAGTTCGAAATGTTCAGGAAAGGAACATCTTCACAGCCTTGATGGAAAAGAAACGCTATAGAGCTTTTTGCTTTGGGACATTCGATTTTTTCGGATACGTCTCTAGATTACTTCCTGGATCAATTGAATTTTTTCGACTTTTATTCCGTCAATGTCCAGGAAAGACTCCCAAATCTCATTATGCTCGCATTCATATGGTGAACCTACTGTGATTATTGAGTACTATTTTATGGTAATATTATCTTTTAATAGTATTATTATTTTATGTTAGTTTTATTAGTGAATGAGTTCATTTGGTGATGTTGGATTATTAATACCCCCAGAGAATTTGCCAAATTTCCTATTACTCGTACCATTAATGTACTGACTTCTGCCTACAGTACTGCTCCTAATTTACATTACTAAATCTGTCCTGGACTGTCAGAACCACTGGGGGTGAACCAAATTGAATTCTCAAACGGCCATTCAAAAGCTCTTCATCCCCTGATTCTAAGCGGCCATGCAGGAAGTGAGTTCGAATTGAAACTTACAGAAAATTTCTGAGTCCCCCTTAAAGAAATGCCTTAGGATCTGAACCTAACACGGCCCATTTGAAGAAATTTGAGGTTAAACAGAACTTTCGTAATGAAATTTAGAAGCTCGTGCTCTTTCGAATGGGTGATTCGGAGTTTTATTTAGCTTGCTCGGGAGTACCGCGTGCGGTATCCGATGCACTTCAGGAAAGTAATTAGGCGCGGCATTGTACCTGCTCTGTTCTCCTATATAGACAGGCAAAATAGTAGAAATACTTCTGAGCTTTAAAGCTTGGAAATTTTAAAGTGTTAGCTCTGCTTGGGAAGAGTTACAGCTACATATGACCCACGATAATAAGAGCCTTGTTGATTCTTTGATCTAACCAAGGAAAACCCAGGAAAAACAGTTGGGGGAGGGAAACTGAGGACAAAGCTCCAGCTCACAAAGGCCATCGAAGTGTAAAGCAGGGGTGGAGCTTCTGACAAAAGCTTGCCTTATGACATTTGAAACATTGCATTTGAGGGGATCTGAAGCATGAAAATTGTAAATGGTGAGATTGGCACGAACCTCTTTCGCTTCACCAATGAGTTATGATCGGCAAAGATCCTTATGATCCTAACCAGCACTCAGGAAATATAAAAAGAGCTAAGAGAACAAGAATAGAAGCAATGAGACGTGAAGAGGACGTCAGCGAGTTCTTCCTCGTTCAACGACGTCTAAATTTGAGTCTCTGAGAAGCACTACGACCTGCTTGCGTAAATCGCCGCAGGGCATACATCAACAAACAACGAGATCGGTGCTTGTTGTCCGGAGGCGTCATTTGTATGCATGGGATGATGTGTAATGACATTTACGCAACAAATACAGCGTATTCTATCCACATTTTCCTCTGGCGTAGTAACCGCCCACATCCATTAGATTGCAGAGCTAATTTGACCTTTAAATCGGGTAAAATAGCTTTCCTGCTGGATTTGAATGAGTTTTAGGGGGAAACCCTGCGACCCCGTTTACTCTCATCGAGAAATTGCACAGGTCCGGGAATTCTGCTCGTTCCTGGATTTCTCTTTCATTTTTTGGGAATTCAAAAATTCAAACATGACTAACAGGCTTAAATTGGTGGACTACTGCTACAAACTGAAGCTGAACAAGTTAGAGGAAAGGGGATGTGCAACAGCTCCTACTGTCAGCAAAACAATGAAGTTACATACTTTTTTTTTTCAAGAACATACCTTTTCAAGACAATTGAGTTTAGTGGCAAAGCAGCGCCCATTAATGATGTCAGAAAACAGTAATCTAAAGCTGACGACTAAACATCCCTCTCAGGTCTCGAACGCCACCACACCAGTGAAAGAAAATTGAGTAGTTTTATGGATAACCGCATCGCAGATAACCTGTACCCTGCCCATTGAAAACGAGCCTTCATACGCCCAACTATGTACATAGGTTAGCATGTAGGTTAGCATTTGCTCCCTGTAAACTATGTACAGGGTGCAGCAAAAGTATTGACCGCCTTTTGTGAGACATAAATTGTATAGAAAATTGAAATTGGTTGAAAAATCAAGAGTGACCACTCTGCTACCTAGAATCCTGAGAACAATATAAAACTATGACACACATATAAACAAATCAAAAAGAAAAACTACGGACTACTCTTTAATTCTTTATTTTATCGTGGTGTTAGGGTGCTTAGCAAGATTTCAAGTGAGCTTATCCAGTCTGAGAACAGCAAGATATTCAGAAGTAAGTTTAAAAATCTTGATCTTTCTCAATTTCTCCAAATCTCCTACTAGATGCTTTTATTTTCCGTTCTAGATCCCTGCTACGGCCCAAAGTCGACTACCCCTTGGATTTCATTCCACCACCACTTTCAAATCTCACCATATGCATGGCTCCTCATCATTAACTTATTTTCGTTTTTTTTTCTTTCGTTGTTCCATTTTGTTTGCTTCACTCAAAAGTTCTGGTTACTAACCCCATCACCGTAGACACCTTTGCGCACATATTCTTGTTAGAAACTAGCTTCAACTTCTGGAGCACAGTTTTTTTTTGGATAGCTTACGCAATCTTTGTTATATCGCTTCAGACCCTGGCCCTGAACTTTCTATCAACGGAGCACTCAAATATCCGGTATGCCGGTTCCGCAGGGGTCAGTTGGTATACCTGCGTGCCGAAGTTCCGGCATACTCCAGTAGCTCAAGAGCTGCTGGGCACGTGGCCAACTGGTGCGGATTGAATCACCTCATTTCACCACTATCAGTTAACGGCCCGGTCTGTCGTGTAAACTTGATTGCTATTCGCCTTTAACTTATGCCTTATTCACCAAATTACCTGCGAAGGTGGCTAACAATGGTGATCTTTATTAGTTCGCCAAAGAAGTTGTATTACTAACGCTGTTTTATGGAGCACTGGAATGTTTTCCTTATTTTTCAGCGCATTAAATAAATAAATAAATAAATATATTCGACCCATTTTATCCCCAAATTTGCCAGTCGTCAACAGACAAGACGGGAGAAAGCTTTACTGCAGCGATGCAAGTAGTCATCATTGACTTGATCCAGAGTTTTTTCTGAGATGGTTTTGTGGAATGGGAACAGTGTTAGGAAATAGCATATGGTAAGCCTTCCACAAATCCGCTAATGAAAAGTTCCAGCTGCTGCTGTCCATGTTATGGTTTAACTCTGTTTCCTTATTTGTTAACGGCGCAGAGGAGCTTCGTATCATTCCCTTTGATTCTTGCGCCAAAATCACAGCGTGAGCGAGAAGCGATACTCGGAAGAAATGCACTTTCCGTGGGATCGATTATAGGTTAAGAAGTGGACCTTCCTTTTTCTGAGAAGATTTTTCTGCAGCTTACAACGTAAAAACAGTGAAGGGGTTTTGCATAAGAAATCATTCGTGAGCTCTCCAGTTCCAAATTAGCGACCACCGTACTCCTCCATTTTCGAACAGATGGCTTGTACCAAATAAGCGCTTTGGAGGAGCAAGCATGTGCTACACCACACTACAGCATGGGCTTGCGTGTGGACTGTTTGAAAGAAACAAAGGATGAAAACGAGAACGGTCCCTGCGGCGCATCACTTACGTCTTCCCTTGTGTTTTGCTTAGAGCTGTTCTCAAGAATGGAGATAAAATTGACCGGACATAGTCTCATATGGTTCGCCATATTGTTTCCTGCATGGTATGAAGAAACCCGTCACATCTATGTCAAATACTGAAGTTTCCACGAGCCATTTCAAGAGGACAATACTTTTGCCGCACCCTGTATGTTGAAGCCACCCCATACTGGCAATCCTAAGACTTCCCGAAGAATTCAAAGCGGGCTGGGTAAGCGGTGTAGGAGAGCGACTGGAGTGTTTCTGAAATGCCCTTGGTCTTTTTTGAAAGACCCTCTCTTAAAGAAGCCCGAAATGAGAAAAGCAAACCCGCCACGATTGATTGGATTGGAGTTGGATGATTATTGAATGGAAAATGCTAACAGTATCGGTCTGTCATCGTTATTGTTCCTGTGCTTTCCATAGAACATGAATAAACGTTCATTTTATAGATCTTATTATATCACCTCTATTAGGGCAGATTTGCTATTGGTGATGGTCGTGAAAAAATAGGGTTTTATGAGCATTGTTGATAGCCCGTTCCCGATTTGTTGGAAAAACCTTCTCCTGAATGCGTTGAATCTATAGCTGCATTTATAGTGCATCGGAGTCCTATCTGGTCGGATAACAAGAGATACGTATTGATCGTCGTTACCCGTGATCGATGCGTTTCTTTTGTAATCTGACCCGATCGGACTCCGATGAAGTATCAGGTTGTTGCGAAATTAATTGCCGTTTTGGGGTATGCTCAATTGAACTTTTCTCTTCTGCCCAATATGAGCAGCTTCAGCCCAATTTATGTGATCTCCTGGTAGGGCTCTTCCTCCTATTTCGAAGCTGCTTGAATATTCTGTCTAGCTCATTCCTCAAAGTTTTTGTGAAGTCGCGAACAAATCATGAGCCGACGTGATTTTCGGGTGATTATGGTTCATGACTTCAAACTTCGATCACTCTTTGTCGGATGCTTGCGGTAATCTTGCATTTGTTTTGGCTTCGAATCGCCTTCCAAATGGGCAGTGAGCTACTCGGTCGCAAATTTTTCTTCCGTCGATTTTGATCCCCAAAGCAAACAGGGTCGTGACCACAGGTTGTTCTCTGACGATCAAGCGTTGAGAAGAGTCGTGGAACCTAATCCGGGTCCAACCATTTAGACTTTGAGGGCAGGGATGGGGGCTCACTATGCTACAGTTTCAAAACATTTGACTTCAATCGACATGACAAGAAAGGTGCGGAAGTGAACACCCCACGATCTGACAGATGACCAGCATCTCACCCGCTGTGTCATCTTTTCTAACTTAATTTCTCGCCTCAAAAACTACCCATTTCTACACCGCGTAACAACTATCAATGGAGCTCGGTTCCTGTACGATAATAAGAAACGTGAATTCGTTTCGGTAGACACTTCCTCCCATCTCCAACTTTTTCTAAATCAATCTTCGCACTAGGGAGGTTGTGTCAGGAGTGTGGTGATGCTGTAAGAGTGTGATCCACTGCAGTCTTCTCCAACCTAGTCAAGCACTAACATCAGAGTCCTGGTATTGTAATTTCGAGTTGATACCAGCAAATCTGCTATAGATGTGGTCGGCAGTGGCGAACAAAAACTGATTTCCCCCTTTTCAAAGTAACGTTAAGCCTCACTCTCCAAAATTCACACGACAAAACTGATGTAGTAAGGCATCAAGGCTCTCACTCATTGACCTCATTCCTCAGACCATTACCCCATTGGATCTTTTTTCCGAGCTCATGATGCAATCTTGCGACAGCAGCAGATTGCTGATCTGGAGCATGCTGAAATCTCCCTCCAAAAGTTTGCGGATCCTTGTGATCTCGGTTTTAGAAGTGGAGGCATGCAATACTCGTAGAATTGTCAGGGAAGATCTACTGACTTGAACGGTTGTTGAAGCGATGAAAAACATTTTGTCTGAGTCGAGTTACACCCCTTTGAACTGGTGTGTCCATTTCGGCAATTAATTTCGCAACAACCTAATATTACTACAGCTCATGGAGATCAACTTCGAAAGTACGTGGTTCTGTCTTTTAGCCTCATCACCAGCTAGTTATTCTTTTTCTAAATCTGTTTGTCTACGTATTCTTTTTTTTTGTTTTATCTCTGTCATCTGCATTGAATGAATCAACGGGTAGCTTTTGTCAGAGCGAGTACGAAAAGTGATTTTAATATCTTACTTTTTTTGCCAATATGAGGCATTACAAGGCTCACGTACATATTCATGTATTATGGCTCATTTTCAGGGTTGAATAGGTTCCATCCATTGAGCCTGATGTGCTAGTCGAACAAATTATGGTTTTCGTGCACCAGTCAAAGACCTCAAAGGCCTTGTTCATACATTCAAAGTGCACACGATGAATAAGCTGTCTGCTGCAGACTTCAAGAAAAAAATTGGAACACTATCCACGGAATGAGGGCATAACGTTATACCAGGCAATGAATATGTTACGGATGAGGAAGTTATCGACAGGGAAACTAGTTCAAAATACTAAACATTAGGCATAACTTGTACGGATATGAAAAGAAGAGGAATGAAGCACTAGGGGGATAGGTAACAGAACTAACGATACTGAACCAGAGCAGTTTTTTTCATATGTGGGCGCAGCATACTAATTTACAGATAGTAGCTCAATGCTAAAAAGTACATCAAATACATGAAATTCAGCAATTGTTTGGTCATGTGATGCAAGATAGGAGTAGCTCAGCTAAGGTGACATTATACTTTTACTGTGAAGTAGTAAGTAGATTCACTTTCAAGGTTCTTTTTTTTTCTCAAAAAAAGGAAACGAGCACAAAATCAGCTGAACCTTTTAGATCCCATTCAAAATTGAGAAAAAATGCTGCTGTAACATCTCTCCCTGGACGAGTGTTCCCTGAATATTTGAAAATTTCTTGCTCTACCTGCTTTCAAGCACTCGAATGCTTAATGAACATCCATGAATCTTAAAATTTAAGCGACATTATTTCAAATAAAAAAATATCTATAACTTTGGAAAACTCGTTGCGTAGTACATATACTTGGCAGAAACTGTTGAGAACAAGAGAGCAAGCAATTCAATTAGGAAGTAGTACGGGGTTTCCCGCGAAAACCTTCTCAAGTGCATAATTAATTAATGCAGATGAGTTTGCGACAACAGGAAGCAAACGAAGCGAGCACGACCCCCGCACAAAACAGCTACGTCATTTTTGGCCCAATTTGATACTGAAATTTTGAAGGGACCAGTTCTCGCTCAGCGTAACTATGGATACAGTCCGGGACCACTTCTCCTTCCACGGAACTATAGCTACAGTACAAGGTGACTTAATGAATAAGATTATTTCAATCAAACGGGCTATACCCAAAGAGGTGGTGGGCCCATGTATCGTGAGAAGTGAATGGAGACCGCGGAATAAGCCACGCCCACTTTCATACTGTGCGTATTTTTAGGTGGTCGTAGATTCTGTAGCCTTACAGTAATTATCTAGGATAGATGTGATAGGAATATCAAAATAAAGCTAGAAGTTAATAGCCTTACCCTAATGACAAGCAACAAAAGCGACCGGGACCAGTTCTCGTTATTTTTGGACAGGATTCAACTATACGAACAAACCATGGTATAATTTGCAGAACTTGCGGTCCATATACGAAATCTAAGTGGTAAACAGAGACAGTAAGAAGCCACGCTCGGCAATACCTCTGAATCATAAATGCCATTTTCAGGCAAGCCTTACAACTGTGACAGCTTCTTTGCAGAAAATTAGACCACGCAAGCCGGCATTCAAGAGCGTTTCCGTAAAAAAAATACGCCAAAACAGGCATGAACAAATATACGGCAAATGAAAGACGCTGACAGTTGTCTGCCATTGTTCTTCTGCATGTCCAGGATTTTTGAATGACATTTAGGAAATGAGCCCCGTATGTGCGGTAATATCCTAGCAAGGAGAAGGGGCAATTCGAAAAATTTCTTCACGCCTGGTTTTTATGTTTCTGAAGCGTTATGTACTCAGGTAACTGTGTACTAATTGTACTTAACTCGTATACATAGTTGAGGAACTTCAGAAAGTGCTTGATTCTTCTAGGTAAAGGTAATTGTTTGTATTTTATGTGGAAAATGAGAACTGTTGGCCCCGACAAACCGCTCGTCGGGGGAATTGCACTATAATTGCACTTTACCTTTAGAGACCAGCACTTAGTCAAGACACTCCGAAAGTATGGAGCACTGTACCAAGGCAGGGTGTTAAGGACGAAGCCTGCGATTGGCCATTTCATCAGACTGACCAATCACAGCATGTGCAACACCTTTTTTTGTACATGTTGGCTCTAATGTCTGTCGAAATCGATCTCCATATAGGTTTTACACAGTACGGGAATATATTCACAACTTCACTAGACCAGTGACGGACGCGGGGGATGCCCCCCACCCCGAAATGGGTAGCCGAATTTTCAAAATTATTTTATGAAATGAATAGGAATCTTGTATTACTCTATTTTAATTGTTTGTTTTTACCGTTTTTTAAATAGTTCTCATTAATTTCCTAATATTTAAATTGATATTGCCATTTTACCCATGATTTGTTACTCTTATTCTCCGTCTGGATCCCCTAAACGGCGGAGACCCTATTTTTTTTCTGCGGTCTCCCACCCCCGCCCCCCTCCCGCCGCTCTCTCCCACTTTCTGCTTCCATCACTGTCACAGACATCTTAGAAAATGGTACGCGTCGTCTCTTATTGGTCGGAATAATCATCCAGTAGAAGAGCGCGATCGTTTTCTATCGAGATCGAGGAGAAACCACTCGACGAAATCCTGAAATGAAACCTGAAATTTTTTCTCGCCGTCGCTGTTGAACGCCAGAGCATGTGGTTCAATGTCCGGCATCCATTTCTCCCATGAGTTCAGCATTGAGGCAAGTTACATATGTCTTCCACAGCATTTTTTGTCTTGTTACACTAATTTTGTCGCACCTTGTACGCACGTACATAGATGTATGTACCTAGACAGACTCAATTCTCAGTACTGACGATTTTGTGATATTTGTCACCCAGGAAGGGTTATTAGTAACAGACAACTACTCAAGTCAGCCATTGTTTCAAAAACAATGCATAGGTGTCGTGTACTCCTCATGTAAGGTGAGTTTCTTGTCCCTATGCTTCATAAGGGAAGGTCTCATGCACCACATGGTCGATTAACCGTGGGGACCTAACTTTTAAGCGTATATACCCAAATAAGGATGAGGTAACAAAATGGGAAAATGAGTTACTTCCTCTTACAAGTTTTTTTATAAACTTTTTATTATATTATGACTTCTCACAAAAAGATTAATAATTTAATGTGTCTCACCTAAGAATAAGCATAATAACATAGAAAGCCTTTACAATAATTGTTCAAGGATATTAGCAAGTGGCCTTGGTGACAGTTCCGGGTGTCAAACGCCCTTATAGGGTTTGACAGCACCCAGAAAACAGTCGTCACTGTATTACAAAATATGCCGCAGAGAAGTATGTATACCACAGCCAGAACACCCTTAACTCTGCCGATTTCTCAACTTGTTTGTTTATTTATTTACCACAGGCCAACTATAGAGATTGATTAAAACGACGTCACGATCTCTATGATGATTTCAACTTGATCAGCTGAGTTTGTTGTGAGAAGATCGAGGCTGTCTTGCTCTTTATCGGATGCTGACGCACTTTACACTTCAGTTACCGCTATATAAGTAGATGCCTCTACCACAAACTCAGTTTTTTTTTTCTTTTGTTTTCATTTTATGATTTTTGTTCGTTGCTTTGCTTAGTATTAGAGGTTTAATTACCCAAATTTGAGGTGATGAATCGTCTACATTGCTTGTCTACATAAACAACAATGAAGTGCCAAACTAAGAACGAATTAAAGGAAGGAACAAATCGCCTCGGTGATGAAAAAAGCAGAGAAAAGGGTATGAACTCAGAAGATTACTGGCGGAAAGCAGAGAAAGCTCTCAAGTCTATTGTCTCAGATTTAAAAGAAATTGTGCTGCCTACTTCGTTAATTAACATATGAGTAATAGTAAAATGAAATAGTATGCCTTTGGTCCAGGATCCTGCAATAGACAATGTTTTCCTCGATTTTGCCTGGCGTCAAAGGGCACCCCAGGAAAAGCCACAGAGCAAAAAATCAGGAATAAAATGCCTAGCAGACTAGATTCTATAGGATTAACCTTGACAACGATGTTTACTTGAGTACGCATGGTCAAAGGTACAACAGCCATTCCCATTCATAAGGATTAGCAACAAATTATACAAAGAAAAGCGTTGGACAACACGCGACTGCTTGACATTCCAGCGGAAAGCACATCACGGATATCAGGTCACAATCCAGACATTGTTGTTCAGTGTCTGGATTACAGTGTCTTCCGGGTAACCACATCATTCCTATAGGGATAACCTCCCATTTGACGTTGTTCTCGCGTCAATGTTGTACTATAGCAGTGTTGTTGACAACAGTCACACACTCGCAAAGCATATGCAGAGTATTTTCTGGAATTACGACCTAATCCAGATCCTCGCGTTGGTCCCGAGGGGCGGCTCAGGCCACGTGTTCTGACAATTAGGAGGCTAAGCGTATGAATGAGTTATTACTCGTGGAAAGATCAAATAAGCTCAAGTTTAAGTGGATTCCGCAATTCTGCCACGTAAGGGGTTCCCAGCGACTTTCAAGGAACTGTGAGTCACCGCGATCAATGATTCTCTTCCGTGGGAAACGCAAGACAAGCACAGCAGCAGCGATATGCATTGAAAGGGGCAAAATAAGGCAAAATTTTGGGGCTAAATTGGGTTATAAAGTAAGGTGGACGAGCTATTGGGAATATAGAGCAGGAGCTTTGATTTCGCTGTGAAAGACTAACAAAAAAAAACTAATAAAAACACTAATTGATAGAGGGGTTAATAGACGTGATCACATCCTTGTAAGCGGTATAAACTCCTTTCCGGGCACAACTGAAAGGACTAGATATTTCTCTAAACGAGAAATTTCATATCACTTTGCATTTCCATAGCTGAATCTAAACAAAAGAACGGAAAAAATATCTTGACTTACCTTATAATGTCTGTTAAGGTAATGCTATTGGGAATAAAACTTCGAGTTTTTTCTTCAAAAATTTCTTCTGTTTGAAAAAAAGATGGATAAAGGGATGTGCCCTACAAGGATGCCAGAAAACTTTTCCTGAGCTATTTTCCAAGCGGTGTACGAAGCTAGCAGGATACCTAGCGTTCGAACAGTGCCTCAAATTGTCAAGGGCACTTTTTTCCACCTCTCCTATATGGTGCTTCTACGGAACAGCTTAGCGGGCACTTCAGCCAGCAAGCTTACACCAGCTCAATAAGGGAAGGGTCTCCAATCATTCCACAGAATTCCCGATCCCCTTCGAATCTGGATGTATAAGCTCACGTCCTTTTTTGGGTAAGGCGGGCTTTACATTTAAAACAGCGGAGATGGGCTGAGAGACCTACTCGGCACTCCTTAGTCACCTAACATTGGTCCCCCTAACTATAATTTGATATGCCTCCTTGAGGCTTCCTTGTCTAAAAACGTCTTTTTTCAAGAATAATGATCCTAAATTCGAGGTTTTTCACTTCTTGGACTCTCAGAACGCGCAGTTCTAGGAAAATGAAATCAGTGAGCTGCTCAAAAAATAGGCCATGGTCCTAGCTAAACGTTTTGATTACAGTTGTTTAAATGAGTCATCGGTCGACGCTCAAGTTGGAAACAGAGATCGGGATTTCGTACAAGACCTTCTCGGTACTCTAAGGTTGAAAGTTTTCAGAAAGACATCTACAAAAAGCCATTAATAGTGTCTAATTTGTTATTATTTCTATCAAAATAGCTGATTTTTAAGGCACTGCATTACTTCCTTCCAGTTTTAAGGCACTTCATATAATTAGGGACACTAATCGCAATGATGTACATTATCTCTCATAAAAATGCCTGGAAACCCGTCCTTGAGACCCTTATTTTGGTGAAAGTTAGAGCGGAGTATCCATGGGAAAGAAGCATCTGCAACACAAGCCACTGTGATGGCCACTAAGCACAACACTAGCAAATGTGACAAATGTCTCGCACTGGTATGGCTGCCCCGCCCTAAATCGCTACAAAATAAGTGGTCAGAAAAGGTCTTTTAACATTTTTGCGAGAAATCATGTATGCTATCGTGATCAGCGTATCCTGAGCGGAGACCCCAAGTATGAAGAAAAAACTCGAAAACAAAAATGAGATTGGAAAGTGCCTGCTAGTGAACCTTTTTTTCATGTAAAGTAATCAAAGGGATAGATTGCAACATCGATGATACTCATCTTATTTTTTACAAAGTAAATTTATTATCTATCCTTTTTATATTATGCACCCTAAGTTCGACGTACTCTGTGACTATGACAATGTATTGTTGTAGCCACAAATCAAGGACTACCATGACTATTTCATAGGAAAGGCTTGAATCAAGAAGGTTCATTCGTTACTCACAAATTGGATAAAAAAGATTGAGTAGAGCCAAGGAATTTATTTAATTTGCTTGCTTTATAGCTTACATGAATGCACCCCATTTGGAATGAGGGTCCAGAAAGAAAAACAGAGCTGCCGAAAACAGTATGGAGTGAGAAAAGCAAAGAAACCCGAAGCTAATGGATTAAAAAAGTCAGGATTGACAAAACTCGAGCTGCAGAACTGGCTGTTACTCGTAGTTACAGTTTAGAAGACTAAAAAACTCGAATAATTGCCAGTGCAGCACTCATGAAACTCCGCCCCATATGGCCTTGGAAGTCAGTACTCGGAAAACTATGAAATCTGACATGGTGTACGTTTGAAAATTAGAGGAGCAGTAGGAAAACACCAGGTGCATCCGCAGCGGCTTGTGGAATGACCTTAAAATCTCTGAAATAGCTCACGATTACCTGAGCCAAGAAGTGTTTACCCGGTCTCCTTGGATAATGAGACCTTTTCCAGCTGCTTGAACTGATTGTTTGTCAGCGTCTCCTTACCCAATTTGCATTTCCTTCTCTATTTGCGGTCGAGTAGCTAGCGAGTAGCGCATAGAATTCAAGAATTTGGCTCAGTTAGGTGGGGGAACTCAAAACTCATGTTTTCTTGTGTTTTACCTTCTTTTGCCTGAGAGATTTACATTTTTCTCAGGATATTCTAAGAATGTGGAATGCATCAAACGAATGATTTTTGCAAGGAATGATCCGTGATTGAAAGGACCTTAATTGCCGCACGTTTGGACTGCACAGCCCAAGCCTGCGTAAACTGGCGCGTCGTAAGGCGTTGTTCAGATAACGCTAAACCATGGCTAAAACCATTTTTGTAGGAAAACTGGGCTCATCGTTATCGTTGGCGGCAACCTCTTACCCATAGGTAGCCGCTGGACATAGGCAAAGTCACGTCGGCTAAACATTTCAATGGTTGCCTGGTAAAGAAAACATTTAGGTACTCTAACACGTTTAGAATCCTCATACTCTCTAATATCAACTCATCCGAATATAGCTACATAGTCGACTTATAATGCAGGCCCTTACCTCCTCCCTGTAAAATCATAGGACCTATCATTGGAATCCTGTGAAAATTGTAGGATAGAATTGACTCTGTGGAGGTGATGGCTCAAGGACATACGGTCCTTGGGCATCTTGAGACCTATACCGGGAATGGCAGAGGTCTACTCGAAATCTAACTGGGGTTTTTCAGGTCACACAATCAGTAAACTTATAAAAAGTTCTGGTACTGTTGTCGGACCTACAGGCATTTTCATGGCTTGCAAGGTTTATCCAAAGACTTCGCTGTGACCCAGCAGAACTGCCACGAGAGTTACTTCTGGACTTCTGTGCTAGTTAACTGACAATCACGATAAAAGTGGAGTAACCAATCACTGAGCACGGGAATTCTCTTCCTTTCCCTCTGGTCAAATATGTAAGATGATCGTAGGTACCAATCCAGGAAAGCAATCATTTGAAGTTGTACTGGGATAAGCTCCCAAGTTTTAAAAGGATCATTCAAAGTCAAACATTCTTTGTGACAGGAAGTTGACAACAAGAAGAAAATCCTCACATAACAAGCGATAAGTTATCATTTTGGCGGTTCTTTAGGATTAATGACAGATGTTCTTGGAAAATCACCTCCTTAATGCAGCAAAGATCACAATGAAATCATTGTAAAAACAACATTGTTTTAGGTTACCAGTAGGGAAGTCAAAGATTAACCAACCATAAACATGACCAAGTGCAGTTACTACTAAAATATTGTATCATATCTGAACCAAAACAACTGTTTACAGGATGAGACTCAAGAGTAACGCTTCATCTGATAGTATAAACCTTAATGAAGCGCGGGAGAGCAGATGTGTGAGCGCAGGCTTCACCGAAAATGACAATAAAATGCTCATTATTTGGTGATATCCCATATCTCTACAGGATCAACAACTATGAACTTTCGCAACATGAGTAACTTAGTACTATCATCTTTTTAAAGCTTCCTTGGGAACTGCTGATGAAAGGGTCTACAACCCGGGGGCGCCAAGGAAGCTGCACTTCCGGTCTAGTTCAAGCCCTGAAACCGGCTAGTGCAAAAATCCAACGTTAACTAACGTTGACTATGTTCTTCATATTATCCTTACTAATCGACCACTTCATGCTCTCAAATTAGGTGCCTTCAACTTCTCACAATGAGTTAGTTACTAGAAATCTCCATTTATGCTGAGCCCATCACTACCCCACGGCGACACCCAACTGACCGTTATCACCGTTATCCCCCAATTACTCCTCTAGTATGGCATCCGCAGCCATTTGTCCCACCGCTAGCCCACAGTTGTTATACATATATTACTTGGCTCCGAAATCTCCGAAATCTTCGAAATGCTTCGGAATTGCTTGCTCTCAGGATCTCATGGAAATTACCGGTTCGCCCACAGAAATCCCTAGGTTTCACCATGAAAACCCTCTAGGAAGTTCCCTCCTTGCCTCCTCCCTCTCAAAGGTTCTTGCTACGTTTGCATTCCGTATAAGGGAGAGGCTTCCAATCAATCTCTCTGCTAGGATTTAGGCAGATTTCGTGACCTTTCTCACCTGCAACATAATTTTGGGCCGAGATTATGATTACTGGACAAGGACTAAATTCATCGTTAAGTGCGAAATATGTACAATGCGTGGGCCTGAGCATAATAACACAGGTTCGCCCAAGTTTATATGAACATGATTTGAATAACAGATTAAATAATACACACGAGTGAAAGCCGTTCGTTACCCTAATAACAGCGTCATTTTGTGGCTTTACAGTACTTGTACGACCGAAATTGTACCGCTAGTTTACAAGTTCATTTAAGAAAAAACTTACTGAAAACATGGAATGGATCTGAAATCAACGTCGCCGATTCCTAGTCCGTAGTAAAGTAGGCCTTGTTACAAAGACAGCTCCCCACTGGTGTCCTTCCGTGTGGATAAACACCACCCTCACGTAAAACTGATTATGAAATAATTACTCCGCTAGATGTCAAGAACCGCCAGTGCATCAACAGCCTTATTTTTACCCAAGCAATTAACCTATCATCGTCTGCATTGGGTTACTAGTAATAAAGTTGAGCAAGTAGTACAGTCAATTTGATTTTTTTTCAGCAGAAGGGCAATCACTGCAGGCATGAATATAATAGCAGGCTAATGGAAAAATTAGTGCATTACTCGTTGAGTAATAGGTAAATATAATACTAAGAAATCATCATACCTATATTATTTAGTATAATTCAAGTGCGCCAACTCGAGATTTCCTGAAAACACATTAATGTCACTCATGAAATTCAAACACATATGCAAATGAATTCTTCACAGTCTCTGTGGCTTTGTCTAGTATAATTCCACCTACATCTTAGTCATTTCAAGCCATATGACACGAATGAGTAAAGAAATGACCTAATAAGGAAAGGAATGAAAAAGTACAAAGGGCACTGGGGCATGTATTCCACCCACTCCGAAGCAAATAATTATGGGAACCCCTTTAAACCAAGCGTGAGCTGAGCTGAAATCAAGCTCAGATGTGAGATTGTCCCAACCAGAACAGGAGGTTCTCACCCAGATGCCTCTGGATGTATTTGTACTTCTATACACCGAAACATAGTAGTGCTAACAAATAGAAGAAGGGCATAAGGCGTTGTTGAAAGATAACGGCTTCAAGTCAAAACGCAAATGAAATGTGGCTTATAATCTGAAACATACTCTCGTCAGGACAGGCAGAAGAGGTAAGCAGTACTTTCAGGGTATTTTCGCACTTCATGGTGTTCACCTTTCTTTCTGAAGCCAGCAACCACGAGAAGTTCTCTTCGAAGCTGGAAAAAGTAGCTATCCGTAAAAAATAGATGCGGGATCCGAGAGCCTCTCAGAAAGAAAGCTACCCAGAAGTCAGCACCGAATTCCGAAAATGCTCTCGATCGAAAGGAGTTGGGAGCGGGTGGAAAAGATGAGTGGCCAGCAGGAAATCGGAGATTGCATCAATTTTAAAACTAACCTATAAAAATTGCAGAAGGATTGTAAATAGAATAATTAATTGACAATGGGCTAAAACAGAAATTTTATCGATTTTATGGTACAACTTTGGAAATTTCACTGCTGAAGTGCAAGTGAGGAGCATCTCATCTGGTCTAAATTTTCGCACTCTATCATAAAGCTGTCTCTCTCCAATACTGAGCAGATTGGATAATTAAGTGGGTTTGAATCCGAACTATGTGTGGCTGTTCGAGCATTCGTCCCTGATGGGCTCCGCAGATTGTGTCCCATACGTTCGCTGTGGATGCAGAAACCCGAAGCCAACGACAGCTTACAGCTTTGGAATAGCCGGTGACTTCAGCATAAAGGCTCTTTGATGCTCATTCAACTATTAGGTTGTCGGGGAATGATTGAGACACTTCACCAAAGACTGACTCTTTCTTGCATTCCTCCCACTTGACCTATCTCCATGGTATGTGAGTATGTGATATCCTGCCCTCTGAGCATCTGCAACTTGGGTATGTAAGGACATGGCGCTGCGGCATTTGTTATATAGGGGCGAAAATGGAGATGCAACCGATTCGAGCGGTTTTTTGAGCGAGCTTCTATCATCTTGGCATTCGCTCCGGTGCTCGTCAACCATACGACCCGGAGCCGTCGTTTCCACCGCTTCTTTTCGACCGATACATCTCTCCAAAGCCACCATTTTCCTAATCGGTGATCTCCTGACCTGTGGGGCAGGGTATGCTCCACCAGAATTACTGGTAAGCAACGTGATGGAAAACAACAACGTTTGAGGTAGTAAATTTGGGGCGACGGGCTAACATCTTGACTGGTAGCTTGAGCACTCAGTGGCCGAGCAGCACTTCGCCATCTTTGACGATTTTAGATCAGTGATTGATGACTTCTTCGGTCTGTGCTAACGTGGATACTGACCCCGCAGTGCTGGAACTGTCCCTGATGTGGCCCCAGGTGGTAGGTATACATGGCCATCGCAGCATATCCTGAAGTTTTCTAATCGAAGAGAAAACGTTTGAAGACAGGAAAAATCCGTAGTATCTCAATCATTTCCCGACAACCTAATATATTGGAGTATGCAAACGTTAGGTTGTCCCATAAATAACGGCCTTTTTTTAAGCCGAGCATTCCAAGTTGCGTAATTCAGCTCAAACTCGAGGTATTTCCCTGAAATAGGTTTTTTTCAGCATTTCCAGTAGGATTTTTGTATACTCCAGAATTTATAGAAAGAACAAAACCGAACTCATAGCAGTCAACAAGGTGCGAAAGGGAAATGCTTAGTACACCATTGTTTTATAAAAATTTCCTGGATAAAAATCGTTTTGGCTGCATGTCCAGAACGAAGATGAAAAGTATGGACAAGAACTGTATTTCACATCATCGTACAATGGCCACTGTAGAAGTCATCAAAACTCAAGAATTATGAGGTGATTTTAGAGCATAGACAATGCAGATCTTGTGCTTTGGGAAGGGCAAAGTTGTCTATCTACCTTCTGAATAGGTGGAATTATGAGCCGCCATGTCTTCACTACTGGGTTACGCCCACTATTTTTGGGACAACCTCGTACAAGTTTGAGGTCCGGTGAAGTTATTGCTTTCACTTGCCTGTGCTCCGTCAAAGAGTACGAATGAAACAGGCATATTTCTTTTATTTTTCTCCTTTTTTACTCAGTTATTACCATAATTTCTTGATTGACTTCTCACTCTAGATTTCCTTCAACCGGTTTTTTTTTTCTAAACCTAATGTCTCCAGGTCTTCCTGTGTTGATAATTCCTGCAAATTCTTTACTTGCTCAGCTTTTTTTGTTTTAAATATTTTAGAACCCTATCCAACTTTTTTTCTCGAATCTTTGTCCTCATTGTGTAGCTTTGTGGCAATTCAAAGACTTCAGATGGTCATAGAATTCATAACCTCTTCTCCACGAATTTCTTAAAGCATCACATGGCTCCTATTTCAAAATATTTGAAATCTGAATAAATTTCTTTGTTGAGGCTATTGCCCTTCAAGCTCAGAAATACTCTCCACTCTATTCTATCTTGAACCTTAACTTGCGAATTCTTCGAAGACCGGAGGATAAAAGGAAAAGAAGGAGTTTTTAACAAGAACACAGGTCAAATTCAAAATATCATACGTGGTTAATTGGATAATTTATTTCGCAAGTCCAAACAACCTTATGATCCGAGAAAAAGGTAGAACTAATTACGTGACAACAACCATTTAGTAGGAAAAAATTTAAGAGCAAGTCAACAGATGGAGAATTGTTGCAGACATCACGAATTCCTGCAGAAATATTGTATTTTCACAAGCGTATTAATGTCAGGATTCGGATGAGAGAACTCCAAATAAGTCTTTAGTGTTCCAATTTTAGTATGTTGAGGTCATAGATACCATGAAACATTTGAACTGTAATTAGAAGTGTATTCTAGCTCACTACAATAACTATTTCAGGGACAGTGCGTAAGAAATTGTTATTTTTGTTAAATTACGCTCTTGCAGAAGAAGTCTTGTACTAAGAAGGTCATTAAGTCTACAAATTAGCCCCACAAAAATGCGTTTTGGATCCTAACAAAGAAGGTGATAATGGAGAGCAGCATTGAAAGCACTGAATACCATATTTGAAGTACATATTAATAAACAAGGCAACCAGTGCAGAGAACAAAATTATTGTAGGCTCGATATCAGTGGCTACATGGTTGACGAACTGTAGACAAACGCGCTTCTGTATGATGCTATAAATCTTATTTACACCTTACCAATAGGATTTCGACGCGTTCTATTAACCATTTTCTTGCCCTTGGGATCCAGGAGTCAGGTTAGGCGTAATCCCGAGAAAACGCCAGCACCACCTGCACAGCACTTCTATCAAGTTGCTAGTCTTAAAACCCTATCCCTCTATCCTTGAAAATCTTCTTCCCTTGTTTGGGTGAAAAACAACACGAGAGCAGCAAAAATCTTAGAAATAATCATGGTGAGAAAACGATAAGTGTGTGAGATCCAGCAGTGGTGTACGCCATGCTCCGCCTACCTCCGACATCCAATTTTTCGTTTTTCGAGGTGCTACGTATGATGAAATTAGCAAAGCGCTTTTGTAAGAATGAATGAATAAATAACTAATTCCAAGACTCTCCGGTTAGTGATAGAACTCTGTAGAGGTAGCAGACTCGAAACTAGCGCATACATAAACATAAATATTATGATAAATGCTTACCCCTGCTTGAACAGATGTACTTCAACCTAGCGCTCAAGATGGTGCACCGATAATCATTCTGATGCGATTTGTGTTAGTCAATTTTTGTTAAGTCACTCACTTATTTGTTGTCGCTCATAACAGTTCATCACTTGTGATGATTACATATATAAATAAATAAATACGATGACCGATACCTATTGGTTCCTATAAATACAAAGAGGAAGTGATGTTTCGCCTCGACTTTGCATTTTTCTTCGTAGATCGAAAATTCAAGTAAATCAATATTCCTGATAAATATTATAATAATAGAGTCGTAGAGAAGAAAAGCGTTTTCGGACACTACGGAGAAATGGAATTGGGGTAGAAAAAAGGTGACAAAAAAGCGCAAAAACCTATTTCAACACCCAGTAGAGTACAAGCAAGCCAGCTGCATTCAGCGACTAATAAACTTGTCCTTCCTGGGTTTGCTAGGTCTCTTATCAACTTTTATTTCCGGCAAGCTTTCGGTAATAAATACTTTTTTCACATCTTAATAATCAGAACTATTACAATACCATGTGTTGGCCTATAGCACTCATATAAGCAAATCTGCAGTGTGGAAAGACGAAAATTATGATTTGACAACGGAAACAAACATGTTAGTCTGTAAGGTGTGAGGAAGAAACGGTGCTGATTACAAGAAAGTACCTCACTCCCTATTTGTTGGTGACAGAATGAGGAACACTGGGCCATATACTGGGACCGCCAAGGGGTCGGATCACGTAATCGGCTTCCTTGACTAATCTTTGGTGTAAATCTCTAGTTCATGCCTTCGTACTTCCTGGCTTCCATGAATTTCTTCTCCAACTTCCTTGTTAAGTGACGATAGAGGAGTCCAATCGTGAATAAGTACTTGTTCTGTTGAGTGTTTCAGGATCCAGCGTCTTGAAAAGCTTAAAAGCTTCCTTTCGAGTATGAAGTAGTTTTTCGAAGAACTCGTGTTAATGCACCGTTGGATCTGTTGTCGGAAAGATCACGCGTTCCCGCAAATCTAGATCCACTACTGATAAACGTTGATGTCTGAGCTGTAGAAATTTACTACAATACAGTATATTATACATACACTAGTAGCTCTAGTATGCATCCACTTGCTGTGGTATGAATTTAGTGGATTACGAACTTCAAAAAATTCTTATAGATGACCACTGGCCCGATTTAACTTCCGGCAAGTCGAGCTGCCCATTTGCCCTCTTCTGAACCTAAGCAGACATTAGATCTGCCTGAAAGAATAGAAACCACAGTCAAACCTCACCAAAGTGATTTTATAGGGCAGTGCACATTTCCGAAAAAAAAATTCCACGGTATATAATTGAAGTCTAGTAAGAGAGGCATTCCGAGAAAAAAGGTCAACATCTCCCCTTTCCTTTTGTCCTAAGATCTTTCATCAGCGATCTTCTTTTCAAAATGAAAACAACATTTTCCAATAACCAAGTATAACATAAAGGATACGTTCTAAAGCCCTCGCTTTACGTATCGTAACCTCTTATTTCGCACTTTACTTCAATTACGCCAATGAAAATACAATTAGTAAAGGATGTGTTCAGAGTAGAACCTGAGATGATCAAGAAACGCTCCTCGCAAAAACTACGAACAGGAACATTGGGACAATGTTAGCTTCCTGTTAGCTGTCACGGTTTGATGTTCGAAAGGTAAGTCACAGGTCACATGGAATCCCAGGGTTTTGACGCTTTCCCACGATCCTATTACGTACAGTGGGTGTCAATGGCGGTGGCACATCTGCGACCTAAGTACGCCGCTCAACCCTACCGCGTGCGTCGCTAACGATGTTTGTTGCTGCTGTTTGCTATATCTAAAAGCTTTTCTACCTAATTTTTATGATTTCTGACCAGATTGGGAAGAATGAGACTAGAAATAGCATCCTGGCAGCAGACGACGCCGATCCCAGCGCCCGCGGCGCGGTCGCGTTGCGTCCCTTTCGAGGCCGCCGATGGGCCACCGCCATTGACGTCCACTGTACATTTGGTCGCAGTTTGATTAGTACAAAATTGAGCCGACGGTGACTAGAGCGATATAAATATGGTTATAAAGGTTTCTTAGCCATATTTTTAACCTCAGTGGGTAAACCATGCATGCCCAGTGCTCGGATCCATGAAAAGATACCCTAGCAAGCCTACGATGATTAGTGTGACTACACATAAGGTATTTAGAGTAGTATAGAGTACGTAATGCTAGAAGACGCAGGGCATGTAAGTTGGTTTGATAACCAGATTCCACTAGGTTATGCTTCCATGAAGACTAGCCCAGTACTTTATGGCATGGTCAACCCTCTGAAAAAAAAAGGATTTTACCGTACGGTTCAGTAGAAAAAAAAGGAGATTTCTAATCTCACAAGATGGGTTTGATAGTACAGCGCGTTTTTCTACGAACACCAGGATATTTTATAGGTATGTACATATAACCCTCAAGCCATGCATGGCCCAGGTCCAAGTAGTGGGCTGTGGGCATTTAAATGAATTAAGGTGGACGGTGTCGATCGCTTCTTCGTAGATGAAGTACAAAAAGTCATATTTTTGCCGATTTCCTTCCATTCCATTGTTTTCTTCCGCTGTTGTCCTTACAAGCGCCCATCTTCCTGGATAACTGCTAAATTTTTCTACTACTTTTTGATCACTTCATTTTACTCGCTGCTAGCGTTATTGTACATCGTCCGGCGCAGAAATTGAGTGGTTATTAATAGATAAATGAATAAGCGTCAAGAATAAGAATAAGTCAAGAATAATTGAGTTTATTCATAGATAAATGAATGAGCATCAAGTATGAGTACGAAGACTAGGGTTTAGGATGAGAAGAAAAAAATCCACGAAGTGCAACGACATCAGATATGACTATTTCAAAACCTAAATAGAAGAACGGAGATATCTATGATACTACCTCAGTCGCAAAATATTCGAAAAAAAAAACAACTTAGTCAAAACAAAGGTAGTTAGTACAGTGAAGTAGCACAGATCAGCTTGGGAGCTGTTGATGAATACTTTAGTCACCAACAAGCACCTGCCCCTGCCTGTTTTCTCTAGAGAATTTCTGAGCGATCCTATTGTTAATGGTGAAAGGCAGCAATTATTCACTACTACTAAACGTATGGGGTATAATATTATGAGACCAGCAGAGCAGAAAAAAGAAAGATAGAAAGGAAGAGGGAAAGATGGAAGAGAGAATAATTGTGGAAAGCACTCCCACGATATGCACTGCCGATCCAGATGTTCTCTGCATTTCATCCGATGATAACGCCGTTGTGACGCTGTCCCTCGGACAGACATCACATCCTAGCAGCACTCACTGCTGCCATTTGTCTCGTTTTCATTTCCCCGTCATAACTGTTCTCTGACAAAACAAAAGCACATGACATCACTCTGATCCTTTCACAATGAACAGTGCTTGTAAAAATTCATATTCCTTCCGGCTAAATCAAAACCCTCATATTTGTCTGTATCCACTTACAAAGCATGCATAAAGAACACAAAAAATCATTATTGCGTTTTTATGGAAGTGAACGTGAACAAGATAGTTAATGTCTGTTCAAAATAAACAAAAAACACTCTCAAAACAAGTAGATTCAAAATTATACCATTAAAGAGAAGAGGAAGTAATGTGTGTTATTACTCTAGTATGAGATAATCAGTAAAGGAAGTTAATCTTTTCCGCTAGTTCTATTTTTTTCCTAATATGGAGACGGATATCGTAAAAATAGAGAAGTTATCAATGAAAGACTTGTTTCAGCTTCAAATAGAATGTGTTTAGATTTTTTTTGCACACTTGTTTACCATTAATACGGATTTCCCCCTACCCCTCCCCCACTTCTAACCCCATTGTATGGAGTTAAAACGATGGAAAATGGCATCTCTCCTCATGGCTGAAGTGAAGCAAACTTTGGCAAAAATACTGCAGGTCTCAATAACATCACTGGTATTTTGAACGCCTTATATGTGAACTATTTTCCGTAACTTGTGATTTTGACCAAAACTCCTTTCATACCAATTCAAGTCCACTTCTGTTTATTCTAGTCATTCCTGTCCGGATTATTAGCGTTTGCACTAGTTCTAATCAGAGGCGCACCCTAAGGGCATGAAATTCATTCCTTATTAGGGCGATTTATACCGGATGCGTGCGACTGACGCGCGTGCGCCTATTTGATGAAGAATAGGGCCCAGTCGCATTGCAGTCGCATCGCAGTCGCAGCTCAGACGCACGCGCTTCGTCTGACGGCAGCCGCGCGTTCTTTTCATTGAGGATGTACATGCAGTGCTGACCACTCTTCATGGGAAATCCCTTGCAAATGGATGAGTGCAACTGATGCGCGACTGACGCACGCAGCTAGTATAAATTACCCTATTCTCGAGTAAAACTATCAATGCAACTGTTTTTACTTAATAAGCTGGAGAAACTCTCCGCCTTTGTATAAGAGAATCAATATTCCAAACACCTCGCGTTCTCCCTAAAAGTTTAAAAAAGCGTCTTTGAAAAATGAAGGATTCATACTTCGTCAAATACGAGTTTCTAAAATCATCGACGCCATTGAGTAAAGACAGAATGGACTTAATAAATTAGCCAGCAAAACCTACCACATGTAGGCCACTCTTACCATCGGGAAACGCTAAAAAGAGAATAGAAACGAAGGAAAATAGAAAGATTATGAAGAATACAAATGTTATTCGACTTGATCCTCGCGCTGTTGAAACCTTCGTGAAAGAGCTGGAAGATATCGGCAGACAGCCGAGAAAAGGTTTCTCCAGCCTTCAATCGTCACTTGTTTTCAAAGTTACCGCTCAACACTATTCGATGTTATTCTCACCATTTGAATTGTTACTAACGGCACCTCTATACCTAGTAATTGGAAGCAACTCACCTAGAGATCTGTTCACAATTGAAATCAGTGTACAAGCAGATCATCTTGTCTACTAAGTTCAGCGCCCGGGTGCATCACTGAGACTAGCCAGGGTAAACATGTTGACGCCGGTGTTACTGTTGGATAGATATGTAGTGTACTTTCACGTCTACCCCGGGTAATCCCAATGATGCTTTTGATCTCAGCTGACGACTTGATGTCATCACCCACATTGATAATATGACAAACTGCTTCTCGATTGCAGTATCACCTCATTTTCTTCTATATGTACATGTGCTTTATGTAACCCAAGGATAACTTAACAGTAGGAATAGAACAGTAGGACTCCACTGGTATCGTATGGCTCTTCTTCAAAAGTGTTTACTCCGAAAAAAAACCTGATCTGGCAATAGGAAAACTTTTTCTTGCTTAAAGGGAAATTAACAAAGCTCCACGAAATTCCCTTGACAAACTTAGGGAAAAAGGACCTTTGAAAGAATATTTACTGCCATGTATGAAAATTACCATTCTGTTCATGTGGGTTTCAACCTGTAACAAATATCACGACAAATTTTATGAAAATACTCTTTTAAAATAGTCAGAAACTAGCCTTGTACTTGCTCATTTTTAATTCATTTTGGTCACAGATTTTCAAATAATGATTCCTTACAGAATCAAACTTTAAAAAACTGCCTGTTATGTATTTGTGTGTCACTGCCGCCTTAAATCGAAGCTGAACGCTTCTGATTATCTCTCATCTCAGCTACCCCTTCAATATGCAACCTATTCTCTAGAGTGAAAATAAAGGTTTTGTGGTGAATGGGTCATCATAAGACCAGAAGCACCTAGTATTTCTAAGACAATATTAACGCGCATTAGACATTACATATGAAGGATGCTAGCCTTCACAGATGGGGAATCCAGGTCATCGCTTCAAGAAAAAGCGAACTACAGTAAACAACCTAGCAACACCTGGTGAATAATTAATGCTGACATTTAAGAATCAACAGACAGAGGCGGCATTCTACCGTATCCTTCACCTCTCGGCATTTCCTACTCAGAAAGTTCACCTGCCGACATCAGTGTTGATTATCATCACAGCGAGTCGCTTGCATTATTTCACCTGCTCCACTACGTACAGCCAAATCAAGCGGTTCAAAACTTGTTCCCTGGTTGATTATTCAAAGCCGGCTACGTACGTACAACCCTGAGCCAAAGATCGGGTCAGGCAGGTACGGAATTGAGAAGGTGCGATCTGAAAAATGGGGGTCTTCCATCAATGTTCGTGTGGAATAAAGTTTTTTTCTACCTGTTTATACAAGACTAGCGATGTGAAGTGGCTGCACTTTGACAATCTCAGAGAAAGGTAATTATATGTAAATTACTTGGGATCATTTTAGTTTTCGTTTCGTGCACTATCCTTATACGAAAACTAATCAGTGTAATAAGCTTCTTCCTGCACTCATCAGTAAGGTAAAAGAAACTCCTTGAATGTGTAAATTGTAAAATTATTGACATATATAAATAATTGACGTATTTTTGTATAAAACTAGAATTACAGTTATATGAATTGTGAGAATAGAAAACACTATAGAAAACATAGCAACTTCATTTAGATGCCAAAGCATTAACATTTATGTAAAACAGAGTCTTGTATAGATAATTATACAGATATAATCTATGACATGTCTATATGTGACCAATTCATAACGTTTGAAATAAATGAATGAGGTGTAAATAATACGGAAATAGTAATTTCATTTCAAGATAGTGATTACGATATGAGATAACTGGAATTATTCTAAATGAAGTATAGTTTATTTCATTTGCCCGTCTGTTGGTTTATTGTCGGCGTGTTATATACATATATGCTCAACCAAATGGACTCGGACGCGGATAGGCAAGTAGTTCTTACTCTTTTGACAAAACTCAAGAAATGAACCATGATGGCATTAGCAATTCAACTCATGTTATACATCATGCCCTCGCCAATCTAAATATCTCCAAGCCGTAGGTTAAAGACTCCCCGTCATCAGTCTACCAACTCGGTGTGGAAATGGATGCACCGGTCGCGGACTCGATCCTGTTCACACTTCTCTACAGGTCCGTGACAGATGCCAACCACTTATTTTGTCCACATTGATAGACATTTTACAGACTTCCGTTCAAGAGTTGCAGTTGACGGCCAAAAATTTAATCGTCTCAAACAATGTGGCTTTTCACGAAGATGAAACTGAGATGATTGTTTGCTTCTGGTAGCACTATTAGAGGAAGGGAAGAGCTGTATAAACCCTCTTTTGCGACTGATGTTGTTTGCGGAAAACGTGGAATTTACTCCTATCAAAAATCGCAAACTTATTGCCCAACCTAGTATTTTCCCATAAAAGAAGCGAAATTCAATGGACAACTTCTAAAAAAAAACATACACATATACAAACATACACAGACTGCACAGAACAATAAGCTCCGCAGCTACTTTTAAGTTTCCCATGATTTTTTTCTGAAAAAAAAAACAGCACAGGTCTGCTTCTGCGAAAAACACTGTGTATATGCAATACATTTTTAATCCGGCTTTTATGCAGCAATGTGAATATTAACATGAGAATCAATGAAGGACGTTATCAATTAACTGGAATGTCTATGAGCTTGAGGTCATGTGAAAGCGAGTGAGTGAGTGAGTAATAAGTGATACTGTTATAAAATGTAGAAGGATCACAGCTAGAAAAAGAGGCGCATGGAAGAAGGAGCGAACTGTGTTATACAAAATGCAAAGGGGACCAAGTGGCTTAGAAACACTTACAACCGTTTAGGTTCAGCACCAGCTACTATCACCGATCAGCAGGGAGATCAATCGCACTGTCTTCAATCTTTCGCTCGAAGGGGAGGTACACGTGGAAGCCAAATGACCCACTCGAGAACGAACCAGGATTACAAACGACGGTATCTAAAGACCACTTATAGAACTGACAATCATTCTGACCCGTTCAATACAATGAACTTCAGAGAAAAAGAATCCTAGTTACACATGAAATGAGGATTCTTCAAGTTATTAATCGAATTCTGCTACAAATTACCTGCTTGGATTTCTGCGAATGATTTGAACTTGTCTGCAACTATTAGCACATCTGGTAGTGGATGCATCGTCATAACATGGTCAAACTCCCAAAGAACAGGTGCTACATGAGGTGGTAACGGTGATAGGTGAGCCTGCAAAAAAAGATCGATATTGAAGTTAAATGTACAAATTTTGACTAGTTCTCTATTGTACTAAACATAACAACAAAACTCCAAAAAAAAAAACATGATGTTGAAATTATGGTAATCAAAGGAGCAGTGAGAAAGATAAAATACTTAAGCTTAGTTTTGGAAGAATAAAAATCCGTAAACAAACACAGATACATAATAGGTATGTGAAACAGTTTCCGCCTTTTTTAAGGCAAAATTAAGTCTTTATCAAAAAAGAAACAAAGCAGAGACATCAACCAAAGCACTGGCCATCGTTTGCCACAACCTTTCCCATCTTTTTGGGAGGAGACTGATGCCGCGGCAGTGGAAAGCCTCGTCCTCCAATCTGATCTATTCGTTCACCTATTTTTCGACATCTCCGAAAGATTTGAAGTATCACATCCTAGCAAATTGCTTCAAGCGTTTGCATGCCTTTTGTGACATGTGCCAAAAAAGCAGTACTCCACATTGGGGCCCCAAAATTTTCAAAGAAAATTTTTTGCCGAAACTTTGTACGGGTGGGGGGGGGGGGAATTTGAGGTGCTCAACACGTACATCCTATTTATTCGGAATCGTAACCCCGTTTTTGTGAGGTTACGGTAGGCTCACCATGACAAATAATGCTTATCTGGCTCAAATTCGACAGATTATCGCTATAAAACATAACGATGTTGATGCAAATCAAAACAAATGTGTATGAATATTGTTGATAGATGTCAAACCAACAAAACTAAGTAGCGTTCACAAAGCATTTGCGAGGATAACTAACTATTATAACTACTTACCGCTAGAAGCCGGAAACTTTTTCACATACTTAATATAATGAATAAATTTTAATGAGGAATCGCAACATACCTGGCTCAAAATCGTTTTTGCAAAACTCTTCGAAATGTTCTCAGCAGCAACTGTGTTTACAGCATGCCTGTAAGCAAGAATGGTTCAGTGTCACGCTGAAATTTCAAAGAATATTGTCATTACCTGCACATTTTCTCTACCAGATCATTTCGAATCACCACTATTTCTTGACTGGCGTATTGTATCCGTACAGGATTCGTAGCAAACAAGCAGTTAGGAATTTGCTCAAAATACTTGAATAACACCCCTGGAAGGTGTGGACGAGGAAGCACCTGAATCACAACATTGTGGCGTTGTTTTCAATTGATTCCTAACAATTACAAGGTAACCGACCATATTCAAACAAGGATCGTCTGGACCAGGCACGAACACGAAGTGAGTGGAGGTGAATGATGAGGCAAAGTCATTGAGCTGGTTAGCAAGCCTTAAAAACAGATATACTGTTGGAAGCACTAAAGGCAAAGAAAAAGGTAGAAATGAAGCCCAATCAAAGTGGCTGACGAGGCTGTCGTGAACTCTAGAGCATTTGCGTATTAAGAAGCAGTAGCGTATGAAATAAAGGATGCTTTACTCTCTTCCCTCTTTCATCTATCTTTTTTTCAGCCGTACAAGTAAACCTGTCATCCTCAAGAGATTCCTCAAACAGAATACAAGTACAAAGCAAAAAGCAGTTACTGTAATAAAAAAACGGTGGCAAGAATATATATGAACAAGGAAATAGAGTAAGCGAAATGAAATAGATGCGATAATTAGAACATCTACCACTTGTTTTGTCTCAGCATTTGATCCCCTAACACTCACCTCCTAAAACCCGTATGAAGAAGCTCCATCGTCTCACGCTGCCTAGAACGTGAGCAGAAATTCCCACAAAAGATGAATGCCAGAGGTGGATCACCAGAAAACCCTGACAGCATGTGGTAGACTGCTTGCATGACCTAGAAAAACGACACTTCGATGTATCGCACGTCTTAGCTGAGCAGAATCGTTCAAAGCCTTACCCTAGAATTATCAAGATGTACATCAGATAAGATCACAATCTGAGCATTCGGATTACTTCGTTCAGCAACACAAAGCTTGGCATTGCAACGGAATGCTATCTGAAGGAGATAAGATGTGAAATTCAAGGGTTTACGGCATCAGACTCATAGGTTGCTTACCGGATCTTCGCCACCAAACCAATTCACGTTTCCAAAAATTGCACGTGTTTCTTCAGCAGACTCTAGTGGGACAGATGCTACTTCTCGAACAGTTAATAACGAAGCATCATATGAACCCTAGGAACAATTACGGAAGTATGAAAGGTAGGTTATATTATAAAGAAAAATACGAGCGTAAAAATATGTGCTTCATAAGAAAAAATGAGAGGACTCAGCGTAATTATCGAAACTGGACCGACAAAAACGCGGAATATGCTAAAAACAGATGAGAAAGTTACTGTAAGGTTCACATTCTAATATATAAAAGTAGACTATGGTAGGGGTGTTAATATATAAAAATACGAAATTACGAAAAAAAAACTATAATTCTGCCGCTGAAGAAAAATCAAAGGTACCTGGAAAATAGCGACACTGCCTTCAGTGAATATACTATGTTGGAATTTCGTCTCGTCATTAAATTCAACCTGCATAGAACCAGTAAGATCCTCAATGTGGTAGCAATGACTCTGGAATGCTTTATTAGATTAACAAATGAAAACTTTAACCAGCTTCTTCACAAAAACGGTAAGGGTAGATTTGTAGCATTGAGCCAATTACCTTTTGCTGCGTAAGCATTCCTACTACTACAACATCATTTTGTCGACGTGAACTACCCAAAAGTGATTCTATTGTGCTGAATTTGATGGCTTGTAGCTGCCTGCATCGTGATATCCTCTGTAAAACAATGCTTTTGAAAAGATGACGCATATGTAATTTCCATAAGACATACCTGAGCTACCAACTGAAACCGATGCCTGATCGCCTCCGTTGCTTTATCAACCGTGGACACAACTTTTGGAGCTTCTTCCACGGGTAACATCTTTCGGCAGTCCGCGTCAAAAACATAACGACGAATAGAAAATGCGTCGAATACGTTAAAAAGCGTATCGCTATAAAGGAAACAACTTTATCATTCATCTATGGACAGTGAGGCTTTCCAGTACTTACTTTTGTTTTGTCGCTCGATTAGAAATCTGTGCGAACACCTCACGAATAACATCTTGAGTCACAACTGATGAGGATACTGTAAAACACACACACCTAGCACATTCCACTCTATAAATCATAATAAACGGCTCATTCATCAACAGTTTCATAAATGTCTAGCGCCAGGAAAAAACAACTAATTAATAATGATGAGAAGAAATATTTAAATTCATCAGATAGAACAAATGATGTATGAGACACTCACATGACTGCTTCCTCAATGTCTCAATAATCTTATTCAGCCATTTCTTTCGTTTTTCCTTGTCGAACTTACATAACGCCTCTACGCAAGTATCCAACACTTCCCTCAAAACAACGACTGAAGAAAATACAACTTTATATGTACGAATCTACTCACTTTTTCGGTTCAAACGCATTGATCCTAAAGGAGGACGAAATCTCTCGCCGCACCCTTGTTCTTTCGACATCTTCCATACTCAAAAAGTATACAGTTCAGATTATAGGCTACAACGAATGACCAACGTAACTGCTCCACCATAGTCATTGAAGAAAAACATGGCATCTTGACCATATAACAAGAACGGGGAAAGACAATTTTGGATAATTTATTAAGCACAAATATCAACACAATACAATCCAGAGTTGTGGAGGTGATCCATAGGAAAATAACTACTAATTGACTGATAGGATCAGTGAGAACTCAAGTGACGCCCATATGATGGAAAGCAAGGATACAAAACAAAAACGTAAACATAAAAAATTGATCTACTGCGTAGGCCCACTTCGGAATGGAGCTGGTGGTCCGCGAATTGGTGGCATGCCCATAGGAACTCCGAATGGTGGCATCTGGAACAAAAAAAACTACTTCATCCCGGGTTAGTCCAAGAATAAGAACTCACCGCTCCAGGGAACCCGAACGGCGGCATTGGTCCACGCATTCCAGCGACCGGAGCACCCATCATCGGTGGCCTTCCCATCATTGCCGGCATCATTGGCGCACCCATAGGAGCTCCCATAGGTTTGCCCATGCCCGGTTTAGCCGTATTTCCACCTGTGAACGCTCGAGCAGTGGCATCCACGAGCTTCTGCGCTTGTTCTTCCATCCAACGCTGGAAAAATATTGTTATACATGTACTTCCCACACCACCTCCTCAATTTTGCCAAAAAAAACTTTCAAAAAAGTAATTTCGAAGTAGTGAGGCATTCCTCCCACAAACAATCAAAATTAGAGAATGGAAAACTCTTAACAGGCTTGTTTTTAGGGGTGTGAAGCGTCATGTCAAGAGTGGGCAGTGCTGCTGAGCCCTGAGCGAGTGGGTGAACCGACCGTAATGAAAGAAACTCACCTGATAAAACATTCGTACGTTTTCCTTATGCTTACGTCCACCATTATGCGTTTTGCGTACTGATGGCGAGTCGTGCGTAAGGAAAGTGTCACAATAATCACAATAATACTTCGGCATTTCTGCAGGAAGGAAATAATAAAATAAATGCAAAAGCGTTGCTGACAAAAAAAAAGAAACAAAGAAAGCGACGGAAACATAGCAATAGGTAATTACGAGGTAGAACTAACCTTCAGATGACTCAAAGCAAAATAGTACAGTCATTGAATTGTTTATTCACAGTAAGCGAGAGGAATTATCCTTGAGGTTAAATGCATTAGCATCAATATCACAATAAGCATCACCACGAAGCATATTCACTTGCAGCTACACAGGGATTAGTGAAGCCAAACACTACTAATTCAGCTATGTTAGCAGAATTAGTAAAATAACATGGACAAAATGGAAGATTTTAACATGCTAGTCCTTGGAGAAAGGTGAGCTGCATATTTGACTATTTTCTTGTGAATATAGCAAAACAGAGTAGATATATGAAAGAAAAAAAGAGAACACAACGGAGGTTGATTGATTGCGATCACTATTGCAATAGATGAAGGACTAACAAAGACTGAAAATAAATATCATATTCCCGTAAAACTCAACGCAGTTTTGCACAGTTTGTAACAGTAAGCTTTAGACTGCGAATAATACTTGGGCCTAGTTCATTAAGTGAGATTATGCCTCGCATAAACAAACACAACTAAAACCTAAGCAAGCTCATCCTATCACATCCTACCTAGTCCTGAAAAGTTTTTACAAAAAAAAAACAGACAAGTGTTAACGAAATATGACTTAAATATATACCAAAAATTAAATTGGAACAAATGCATAGTGTCACCTACCCTCGATAATACTCGACACTTCGTGTTTACTACCCTCAGCACAGGTGAAGTATATTTTTTTTAACTGAAACTACGCTGATTATCTACCCTTCCAATAAAGCTCGTAACCACTTTGGCACCGGTAAATGATTTTTTACGAGGAACTTGTGAAGGGCAGTGTTATCCTGTAGAAATATATTGTTGAGACGCGCCCACAGTTCCGGAGGCATTGGTGGATATACTCTTCCCTTCCCGCGGCCAAGGCACTTGGTTTTTCCATCAATTACCTGTAATCACCTCTTAATTATTACAGAAAATAATCAAAGAGGACTACTGCTGACCTGGCAGAAAAACCGCTTTGATGAACTATACCGGACAGCTTTGCTATAATCAAAGTATGGCAGACCAAGTTTTTCCGTCAGCTCGGTCATTACCTGAAAAGTTGGATTTTTTCTAAAAATCTACGAGTGTTGACTAGCTTCGCCGCAAAATAGCGCAAAGTTCATCTTTAAAAAACTCATCAGCGAAAAGAGTTGCGGAAACGTTACTATTTGTCGCATTAAGATAAAAAAAAATGCAAGCAAAACACGGAATATGATTGCTCACAATAGCCGGCTCTTCTCTTAGTCGCTCTCCATCTATCAAGATTAGGTTCGACATTGGATAATGTTCAAGCCACCTATCAAGGTGGTGAGTGTACCTAAACCCGGATATAAAATTATTATTCAATTTTCTTGACTTTCGCAACGAAAAAATCCACCAACCGTCCTCCCGAGATGCAACGCTGTTTGATCTTCCTCAACTGTGTTGTTTCCGCATTCAAAATCACATCCATACTGCCAGCAGCAACAGCTACCGAATCATTATGCGCCAAAATATGCTTGAAAAAATGACGTGAGAAGAACGAAGAGTGAAAGAAAAACTATAAGACTCACCTGGTACCAAGAATATGCTCTCCTCGCTGGATCGTACAGAATGACGACAATTTTCGCATCTGGAACAAGTGCAAACGCATCTCTTGCCGCGTTGGCATTATCGAAATACGTTGCACTTTTGTCGTAAACAGCATGCGCACGAGTGAACTGTCGTGTATACCTGCAATTTATTCTTATACATCCTTGATAGCTTGTTGGGCAGGCATTAACCACGCTTGAACAATTTTCAACAACGAGATGATTTCTTGGCGCAGCTCCTCTCGAAGAAGAATAAATTGGTTAAAACCCGAATAAAATTCAAAAAAAAGCTAAGAGGATACATAATCAATCCATTACCATTCAATCCCATTGTGATAATTTGCTCCACCAAAGAACTGTAATTCTTCAAAAGAATCCGGAATGGGAGCATTCGTTGAAACATTTGGATGCAGTGACAAGAAAGTCGCCAATGCCGTTGAGCCTTGAAATAAAAGAAAGAAGTGTCACATGATCACTACTTTGCTAACATAAATCTGCAAATTTCATTCACAAAGACAATCAGCAAAGTGCAAAAGTCGGGCCGAGCCGGGGATCGATCCCGGGACCTCTCGCACCCTAAGCGAGAATCATACCACTAGACCACTCGGCCACGAAGTGCGCCCCTCCTCATTTCTCACATGTGTTGCGCGCCGATGCACAGCTGTTATACAGACAAAACAAATACGCTCACCAGTTTTCTGCGGTCCCACAATAAGCGTATTAGGAAGTGTCAGATTTGAACAATTCAGAGATGGAGGAAGAATAGCTTTGTGTCGTGGATCGTTGCAAGGATTCTGAAAGAAACATAAATCTTACAGACGGCATACCTAAGCGAACGTTCTAGGGAAGTGGTTTCCAATTGTGTGATGTATTCGAGAAGATTCGCCATAAAAATACAAAATTAATGAGAAAAACCTACGCTCCACACTGGCAGCTTCTCTTGCGGCATCAACGAGAAATACATCTTGGCCGACTCTACTGGACTTTGCCAAAGTAGTCGAATATTAGTCCAACATCGGATAAATCTCACAAGATTATCAAAGGTATACAGGGCCAATCGATCGTGAGCGAAATTCTGCTGATGGGTCATGAATATGGAAACCTGAACATAAGGTTAGTGAGTCAGAAAAATAGTGATATAACAGAAATGTGAACAACTTGAATACATAGTCACGAGGGAGAAGCAGTGAATACTTACTGGATTCATTACTATAGTGAAAAAGAGTTCTCCACCATAAACCAAGCTTGTTAATTTGGAAAATCCGCCCGGGTAGTTATGGAAAAATTGTGTGTGAGTATAAAGACCACAAGTCTGCCTTGGGAGAACCTGAAAAAAAGCTTGTTATAGGAAGTAAGGAGATTCTACCTGCGAAGACGAGAACTACTTCACAAGTCCGAAATAGTAGTACAGAACAGTACATAAAACACTGCCACTGCTCAAAAATGCACAATTCGCACAGTTTTTAGGCGAGTACAGCCACACCGTGTCATTAACCCATAAGGTCGAAATATTAAAAAAAAAACTAATGAACAGCCCACCGAAATATTCATATGAATGAACCCCTTCCTATCCGTAGCTGGTTTGAAGTGCGGATATTCCTCGGTTGCTGTGACCTCAACCTTCCAGATCTTAATCATTAATGTCAGTGGAGCTCAACTTCAACCAGAATGATAAAAAAAATATGTGCAAGCCGAACAAACCCACCTTCTTCCAAGCCTTATACAACTCAGAATGCACGGGATAAACACCATCATGTTGAGGGGCTATGGCATATGGGTATTTCACTGGCAACCGCATGTTCTGAAGATGTCGGAAATGTAGATGATAGCAAGAAAGTTCCCAATGAGAATAATGATCATTATAGGCAGATGAGATATAAGAAGTACCTGAGCAAACATGAGGTTCTGCGTCATGGTTGCCTCCATGTATGTTAGATTGTGCTCATGTGCGTGATTATGCCGCCACATATGAGGAAACCAAACGAAGTTTTCCGCTAATTCTTAAACAGAAAGTTCTCAAATAAGTGTACAAACACGAGTCTTGCAGCACCCACCGATGAGCAATTCGTCTCCTTTATCTTCGTTATCGTCTCCGTTTCGAAAATAACTACCAGAGAACCCCAACATATACGTAAAGTTCGAAATATACTGACGCAAGTTCTTCTGACTCTCGAGTAAAGCTCTGAAACTATAAAATTCATAGGTCGATAGGAAAAAGGTGTATGGGTAAAACAGCACCTAACATCACTTTCCACCATTCTCGTCCCACGAGCACCCACAAATATGTCGTCAACGTCAATCTGCACGTAACGATCTAAACTCCATCCAACTCGACCGCCAGTTGTGTACCATAAGACGTCTAAGAATGTCATCTAAATGGGAATAGTAAAATGAGGAGAGGTTACCAAGCAGCACAAGTGCAAATGGCTTTGCTCTTCTCGACTATAATTGGGAAAAGAGCGTGATGCCAGTTCCCTTAATGTTCTTGAACCTTCAAAAAAAAACCAAAGAGGAAATCATTAACAGGTTTAAACAAATACGATAAAACCACGAGCTTCTGAGTCACTGAAAGATGTAAAACTAAGATAGCTGCAATTGCACCGCACCTTGATAGTCCAGTCAGTAACATTATGACCAAAAAGAATGCGTTTCACATTGTCTTCCCTTCCTTCGTCGTGTACGACAGCGGCTCGAGGTCGACCAAAAGCATCTCTCGCAGATATTACCTTTAAAAGGTTACATAACCATGTCAATACCACAATCAAAGGACATTAAACAGAATTACATCTCTGAAGAATATAAGAGGACCACATTTCAAAAAGAAGAAGGTGAAGAAAGAAAAAAATAGTTTTTATTATGTCGGCTTTGAAGGTACAAAGACTAAAGCGGCTGTTGACTTGAACAATAGTACGTTCCTCTGTCCATGGTACAATTTTTACACTACAATTTTTGATGGTACTATTGTACTTGAGCAGCCCCACTATCGAGCCCAAACTCAAAATCATGGATTCCTCCGAAAACTTGCATACAGGGTTAATTCGATGTGCTGATCACGAATATCATATTCATTTCGCATGATGGGGAATCGATTTTATCCAATTTTTTCCAAGTTCGACTCGTATCTCAAATCCCTCTGAAAGGGTGCATTTAGAGGTTTTTGAAATTACTGATCACGAATATAACAACCGTTTTGCATCATAATCTCGAATTCGTTGTTTTTCTGCAGATTTTTATCTGTAGGGCGATGTAATCTCCGACATTACTGGAGTTTTCCCCCATCAAGTCGACCTTTTCTTGCAAAATCTTCATCATGTTTGTAACTAGCACCTTAAGAAACCCCAGCAGGCAAATTTTCAGGGAGATCCGAGAGGAGGTTCATACTTGGGAAAAAACCGATAAAATCAATAAAATCGACACTGTCATGCGAAATGAAAATGATATTCGTGATCAGAACATCGGATTACCCCTGTATTCAAGTTTTCAGAGGAATCCATGATTTTAAGTTTGGGCTCGATAGTGGGGCCGCTCAAGTACAACAGTACCTTTTTGATTAGGTACCGGTGAATTTCAAGTACCAACTGCCGGCGAGAAGTTTCGGAGATAAGGTAGTCGCAAATACGATATAGCAGCGACAGGAAGCTCCGAAATTTGAAAAAAAAATTACATTTAGGAAAGGCCTAGATAAACTCTTGAGGATATTGCGGTTCAACTAGCTGCAGCGTTGGTCAATCATTCTTGCATCAGAGAAAACCAAACATCTCGTCGTGGCGCGGCAGACCAGTCGAGCGTTATGATTTGGGGCGTTGCCGGTATCTGCATATGTTCTTCGCAATGAAACCATGGATACAATGAAAAACGATGGAAATTTAAATACCGGCTACAACCACCTGATACGCCGCAGTGCGAGTGATGCAGTGCGGCAGACAAAGTGGGGGGAGGGGAGGGTCCTGCGTTATCTTGTAAGGCTAAAGCCAAGGCACTCATATTGTTTCCGTGAAGAATAAAGCCGCGAAAGAGAAAAAGAAACAAAAAAAAATGGAGAGGGATACCGAGAATGTCGTGAGAACTACGAAAAATAATCCAAACAGAAAAAAAACTATGCAAAATCATAGAACACTTACAGTAGAGAAAGCCGGCGATTCCTCGAAAAGTATCCACTCTTGAGTGTTCACGTCTGTCCTCTCATTACCAATCCTCGATATTCTATGAATATCCGATTCTACAACTTTCAGCGACAAGACCTCCTGGTTTTGCCAAAAATGCAGCTTCGATCCCTTGATCTTCACCTTCTGATAAGTCGTGTTTGGTCGCGTTGAGAGAAAAGAAATCAATGGCACGTTGTAGTCAACGCAATATTTATCGAGCAGTTGCCGATTCCATCTAGCCATATTGAGGTATTTGTAGTAGTTTTCGATGATAATAATCGCATAGCGGCCTCTTGTTGCTGTGGTGAGTAAAGGCAAGTTCTTTGAGAACGTTTCTGCCTTGAACGGGTATTTCGAAGCAGTGAGAATCTGCTGAAGTAGGCGTCCATGACGCGAATAAGCACTTTCCAGTAGAATAAGAGCACGATGTTCAGTTAGATTTTGATTAGCATAAGGCGATTGTCGATTAGAAACTGATGAGGTGTTACATGGGCATTCGTAACGAGGTAGTCGTTGAGGAGGATAGCGTTTAACTGCTATATCTGGCCGAAAAGAGACCTTGTAGATGAGTGTGACGGAGAAGAGCGTCGTCAGTGCTATCACAAATTTGAACGATTTCAAAAGCCGCCGACTGCAGTACGGCAACATGATGAAGTCGGCTGCTTTTCCAGGCACCAGCCATATTACATACCACAAACACTCTGAAATGAGGAAGTAAGCGAGGTGTAAATCAACAGCTGAGTGTAGTTTGATGCATATTGTCACGACAAAAAAGAGATTTGCAACCTATGCATTCATGTAAAAGCAGAAGTTGAGTAGTATGACTGGAAAACTACTGGAAATTATAACTTCTGAATGGGAACTATCAATGTTTAGGAGAATGCTAATAGCTGTAATTTCAATAAGGTGGCAGTGACCAATACACATCAGGAATGAATGCTAGCGGACAACTGAAGACTTTAACAGCCGGGTGAGAGAAGCTTTCAAAACTGGTTAGGGGAGATATGTACATGTGGTAAAAAAAGTTTTCCGCCCGCGCTTGCCTGTTTCATAATTCTACGTAATTTTGGTAACATTAGTGCAAGGAATTTCATGTCAGCTTGCAAAAATCTATAGGATTTCGCTAACCCTGATTAGAGGTAAGCACGTTGCTTATCTTGGGAAAAAAGGAAGTATCACATGGTGCGCAAAAAGCATGGAATAAAGAAGAAATACAGAAGAAACCGAAGAGAACATTCCTAAATTTATTAGAAAACATGCATTTTTTAAGAATCTCATGAATAGGAATACAAAAAAAAAGAATGGATAAGATAAATAAAAAAGAAGAGGTACTGATAATCATAGGTGCTATAGTCCGAGCCAAGGCTCAGACCCCTTTCACTTTGGGAGGGGGCCAATAAACTCCCTTCACCAAACCAGTTACAGAAGACAAGGAAGTGAAGAAATCAAAAGTTTAGTAAAGTGAAACTGGGCAAATTAAATGATAGAGGATCGATTCTATTGCTGTCGATGTGAATAAAGGAGTCAGGAATCGAAATGACGTTAGTGTTGAATGGAGCGCGCAATGTGACCATTGCCGCAGACAGGGAAAATGACGAGCGAATTTCTATGTGAAGGATAAAGAATTAGATAAGAGTGAAGGGTATCTAATTGAAGTTTAAACCTGGTAGAGTTTAAATGTTAGAAGTGGGAAGCGATAGATAGCATGATTGCGGAGAAATTTTTGAACAAATAAGGGTATGAAAGACATAGCATGTATGTTTCTAAGATCATTATGGAAAAGTACGTGAATTAACCAGAAAGAGGATAGTCCTCACAATTTGCAAAGATTTTCTCTTCATTTTCGTGTATGAGTTGTGATAGTTAGTGCAAGATGAGCAGGCAAAAAAAAGTGGTACCAACAGGACGGTCGAAAACTCTACAAATTAGGTGTTTTTCAAAGGATTTCATCTTGTGTTTCCGAGAAAGTGGTAAGTCTTTACATGTATACATACTAGAAAGGATGCGCTTTCCGCCTATACACAAATGTATGGGAAAAACCCTTTTCTGGTTAAAAAATAGGGTGGGTGAGCCGAAACAACGGGGCATTCTCGTGCCCGTTGTTAGACAAATGGCGAGACAGTGCGATGAGGGAAGAGAGGCGCGAGCATGGAGTGAGAATGGCTTCAGAAACGTTCTCACCCCCCTTCACAGAAAAAGACACGCAACCACATGAAACGAGATGTGGTTTATCAGTTAGGGGATTGGAGGAGGAGAACATACAGGGAACTCCAAATGTACGCGGACAAAGGTCGGAACCGCGGCGCGGCTCTCTTGGGCAGAGTGATGGGAGCTCAGCATAGCGTGCGCCTGCGTCTCTGCCCAAGAGAGCCGCGCCGCGGTCTCGACTCTTGTCCACGTACATTTGGAGTTTCCTATAGATACCCTTCACTCCTAGGTTTCATTTCCGAATAAAGCTGTAATAAGCAAAAATAGCTCAAAAGCAGGTATGATTTCAGTATCAAATTTTTGTATGTGGGAGAGAAGAAATGTGGTGCAGTTGTGTATGTATGAGTGGACCATATCATGAAGGTGTGCTGAGGACTATCTTCATTCATGTAATCAATGGCTGTTTTCTCATTTGAAAGCAGTATCCTAGAGCATCCGCAGCACGATAGCGATGACTCATCGCTACCGTACGGTTTCATGAAACTGTTGAACGGTGTGTTTGCAGAAATATATTGCAAGATTTGCTCAGTTTCCATGGCATTTGAAGACATGTTGGGTATTACATCAATGGATAGGGCATTGACACTTACCAATACCCCAACTCTTACTAAAAGGAAGCAGAAAGCCCCCCGGGTCGACACCCTTCACTTTTTGCCCGGTAACCCCCTTCACTTTGGCAGGGGCGTTCTCACCCCTATCGCACCTATGCTGATAATAACGGTGACGCTGACCACTTTGGTGAGTTCCTCTTTCCAAATTGCGAGAAGGTTCCGAGCAAATTTCAACGTTAACTTGTACCCATCTCGTTCGCTGTTTTCTAGTAATTTTAGCAGACAGAAAGAGCAAATAATCAGCACAGAAACCTAAGGAAAAATTGCAAATTGCACTAGAGAATAGAAAAGAATGAAAAGAAATGATAGTAAGTGCGTTTCGAAATAAGAGGACAATAATATAGAACCCAACAACAAAAAGAGGTGTAGAAAACTGAAGCTTCCCCAAAAGATGTCAAAAATCATAAGAAGGGAGCGAATACATATTAGTCATCGATGTCCGTGACAGATAATCTCGGTTCCTGAGAACAATTCTACTCAAGCTTTGCATTACATCTTCACAGGAACGGAAAGAAAGACAGATTTATTCCAGATCAAATACTGTCACACGATTGAGAGTGGTGTTGTTTGTTTTACTTTCGAAACAAAACAACAATAGCACCCCACAACAAATCGTAAACGGTGGCAAGAATAGCAGCGACAAAAGAAGGCGCGATTTCTCGCATTGATTAAAGGGCGGGCTACAGCTGACAGAGGGTGGCCGTGGAGCGCGACAACGCACATTGCCATGTTTGTCAGAGGGTGTGGAGCGTTATACCTGAAAAGTGGGTGCGGCCGAGCTCTACGACTGGTCAGTTCATCCAGTCGGCCAATTGCAAGGCCCATCACAGCCGCCCACTCCAGGTATAACGCTCCACACCCTTTGTCAGAAGACCATGCTCCAGATGCTCAAAATGCTGCAGAGTCCCTCATGTGCAGCTCCATTCTCCAGAAGTAGAATAGCGTCAGTTCATCGACCGCGAAACCTGGTAAATTGTTGATGGTAGTAGTTCCTTGGCATAATTATCTCGTAATTCCAGTGGAAATCCGGGTAATCTGGCAAGTGTTTTGATTTTAGCACGCTTTTTCTTTTGGCTTTCTTCGGAAATTCTCTTGTAATGAAAAACTTCCCATATCTGAAGGATATGTTCGTGAATTGTCAACTTTTTCAAATATATGGAAAAAAATTTACGCAGAGTGTAACCAAGCCTGTATTGTTATCATTGATGGGTAGATTGTGTCCACTATTTTGTTAGATTTCTAGAGGAAATCTCTTCAACTGTCTGATTTTCTCATTTAGTGATAATGAGCGATTTCGGTCGAATTATCCATTTTTTTTCCTGAAAAAAGCGGTTACGCGGGAATTTTGTGCAAACATTTCCCATAACATTAGGATTCTCTTGAGATGGACCGATGTGAGTTGCTAACTCGGACATGAGTTCGAATTCGTGTGTGGCAGTGGCAGACGCAGAAAGTGGGCGGGAGGGGGGGGGGGTGGGGAAAAAAGTGGAGTCTCAGCCGCTTTGGGGACCCAGATGGAAAATAAAATTAATAAAAATATTAATTATAATAATAAATGATAACAAAGATTATATTAAAAATAATAATAAAAATAAACAATTAAAAGCAAACTAATACAAGACTTATTTGTATTGCAAAGTAAATTTTGGTGACCCATTCTCGGAGGGGGGGGGGGGCGCCTCCCCACCCCCGGCTGCTTCCGTCACTGGTGTCTGGTACTGGCAAGTTTGCGAAGAGTTTTAAATTTTCTTTTTTGATTTTTCTCTCTGTCTTTTGCTTTTGTTTTTTGAAGATTCTTTTTTCTTGAATTCTTTCGCTCTCTTCTTCCCGAATGTTAAACCACTTGGGCAGTTCTTCTTTCCAAGGTATTAGTGCAACCTAGAACTTATTTCTGAGATCTGATGTGATTCCTGGAATTACTGGAGGTTTCTGGGAAGAGCATAATACGTTCTTTTGGCGATAACAATCTTCCTCCCATTCGACAATGTCAGCAGGCCTCTGCACTTTGCGTCACTCTTCGCATAGGTATAAACACTGTCCAAAACGAGGAAAACACTGCAGCAAACAAACTTTGACCTTAACTGCAAAGACACTTTGACTATGATCCCATCGGTAATAAAGGAATTACGACAGCGCGACGTCAAGTGAAAATTCACATAACATTAGCTTATTTCCGCGATCATAGGAACACAATAGCAGCTCCATCCTGTGCTTCATTTGCTTTTGTGCAGAGAAATTTCAACTAGGATTTTGAGCGAATAAAACAATCATTCGAGTACTCAGTCACGCCCTCAACCAATCACAGCACGTGAACTGCAATGAAATGGTTGTACATATTAATCCGATTAGTAAGAATCTTCTGCTTGATTTGATGCACGCAAACAAGGTCGGGAGGACCAACTACGTCTTTGAACATCTGAAAATACTCAAAGTTCTCCTTATTCAAGTGAATTATTGCTCGTATATGAGTTCTAAGTCGTGTGTGGTACTGCCAAGCATTGTCACAGCGGCTCTAACCAGGAAAAAAATCCGACATACACCAAAAGGAACTTCTTCTATGTGTCTTGTGCAGTGTTTGAAGAATGAACCGCGAGAGGCTTTAAAAAGAAAAGCGTGCAGAAATTGGCTAGATTTTATGTCGGACAACCAAGCACTCTGAAGAAAAAGTTCGCCTAGGAACTGTACGCAAGAACCAAAATCTTCTGGCAGGACAGTGCATCACACTATGCTGGGAATCTTACGTAAGGTACTCCGTCCACCTTACTCTCTATACCTGATCTTGATCATACACAGATTACCATGTCTGCGGGCAAACTTTTTGATAAAGGCAAAAGAGAAATAGTGAACTTTGAAGGTGATCGCAGTTGGCACGGGAAAACTCAATGATGAATATCACTCCTGGCTATATCACTGGAAAAAAAGTCTACCGAAAGAATCTTCTCTGGACGTAACTATGTGGAACCAGGGGGGGGGGGGGTGGGTTGAGCGTTTACCACTCAAAGAAGACCTGTTTCTAAAACAATCGAATCAAGCAGCTGCCTAAAGATAGAGCAAGGTTGTTCAATGTACATTTCTCTTGAAGTCATTTAATTTCTGAGCGAAAATTGCTAATAGGAACAAAAGTTGTGAATCAGCCTTATACATAGAAGGATTTGGTAGCCAGGCAGTGGAAACCTATAGTTGACCTCCGTTACTAGTACTGAGCAGTGGCGGACGCAGGCCCCCCCCCCCTCCCCCGAGAATGGGTCGCCAAATTTTCGAAATTACTTTACAATACCAATAAAAATCTTGTATTAGTTTATTTTTAATTGTTTATTTCTATTATTATTTTTAATACAAATTCTATTTATTATTATAGTTAATATTTTTATTAATTTTGTTTTTCACCTGGGTCCCCAAAGCGGCTAAGACCCCACTTTTTTCCTACGCCCGCCCCCCCCCCTCCCGCCCACTTTCTGCGTCCGCCATTGGTACTGAGTGAGAAGCATCCTAATACCGGAATGAGCATTCAGCGGTGTTTGATTCGACCGGATTTACGTTCATTGTCAGAACCAGGATGTAACTAGTGGTGTAGCTGCAAATGATTGGTCACGTGTTCAATGACGGTTTCAACCGACGCCGAGATGACCTTCCATGAGACCATGTGAGTAATCAAATCACCCATTACCCGTGAATTGGTCTCATTGTGCTGAACTGCTTCAGATATCAAACTAGGAAATATTTGTAACGATTTCACTGTTCGGTCATCCACTCGAATAAGATTTCGAGCAATGTTGTTTTACACGTGATTAAAAACCCAGTGCAGCATTTCTATAGAGTTCCGCAGTGATAAGGTAAAAACCGATACCGAAATCTGTACTAAAATTCGTAAAAGCAAAAACGAGCAAACCTAAGGCCCGTGCGCATCCTTGGTGTTACCCAAGACAATTCTCTAACACACTGCCAATTTAGCCTCGTTAACATGGGTGTCAACATGCTTACCTTGGGTAACCTCGACGGTGCATCCAGGCCTAGGTTAGCAAACCAACTTTTCCGCCCTCTTCCTGTCAACACTGCGTCGTTTGTAGTGTAACCATTCACGCTAACCATCGTTGGTTTGGGTAAGTAAGGTTCCATGAGTCGTGGGCCTGGATGCTTCATTGAGATTACACATCTTCGAGATGAGGGAGACAGATTGACACCTGTGTTAACGATAGGCAAATTTGTAGTGTGTTAATGCGCTTACCCTGGGTAATACCACTTCTTTTTGTGTTCATGGCCTCTGGCCCTAGAATGCGAAACAAATAACATAATAATTAAAGTTTACTTAAAGTTTACAAATATTAGAGTTTACAAATAACATAACATTGAAGTTCACTCCTTTTCTTACTATGCTGGCATTTGATGTAGTTCTAGTTTGTTGCTCATTGTAGACGCACCTTGAGTGCACTAAATAAATAAATAATTAAATAAATAATGCACGAAAAAACGTCGCGGAAGTGGGAACTGACAAAAAACTGTACGACTACCATATTTGGGATCCCAAGTGTGATTATTAGAAAGCTCTTTGATATGGATTTTCTTGTTTGCTGATTAACTTATTTGTTTACGTACTTATTTGAATTTTCTCCATAAAGGCGTACCGTATCAGAACAAGAATAGTTGTAACAGTGCATTGTGAACGCAGTTAGATAATTCCAAAAGAAGACTCTCGTCAAGGTCCCCTCATCACTGACGATTCCAACGTGAACAACACGTGCGATCCAAGGAACGGAGCGGCGTTTGTCGTAAAAATGTGCTGGGGTGCAAAGTTCGCTCACAGGACAAAGGGCACGGCGCTGCCATCTGTCGACCACTAGAATGTAGTCTAGCAGAATGCGCAAGGTTACAGTATGTTATAGCGCTGGATTCTGCAGAACCGAACTTTTCGCACTTTGGCCTATGGACTTTACCCGGGTTTTCGAAAGAATGGCTGTTCTTGGCCACTGTCGACGTAGGAGTGGGGAGTCAACCCGTCAAGAGTTGTCCTGAAAATCTTTGAACAGGTATACCTAGCCTGGTGGTGTAAAGGACCTGTAAGCGAAGTGGTGGTCTGCATGTGTGGAATCCACTAGAATCTCACAGAAAAAAACTACTTGGAGGCATAAAAATTGTTATGTTGCACTCTGTGAGATGTTCCGTGAATTTCCGGCTTATTCTCTGGGGCAAGACATAGTTGTCGCTAAGGTGTCACCTGAACATGCAGCCCGGAAGGCTAATTAATGCTCAGCGGTTGCGTTTGTGAAGCTCTACGTGAAAGAGAATAACAAGACGAACGCACGCACGCAGATGAGATGTTCATAGTTGACCGCACTCTAGTCACATTGCCAGCTAACAGGCTAGCTTATACGCTGTACCAAAAATTCCAGGGGAGGAAAGATTTTTTGCAACTTCATTTGTGTGTCCTGCAAAGAATGGAATTACAAAAAGTGGGACAAAACGCAAAATGCTAAACCGAGTGCAAAATCTAGCACAATATTAGTTTCTAGGCATCCTCCAAGGAGGACTTCAGTAAACCGAAGCTGTGTTTGAGAGGGTGGCGCGTATTTTAGCCTCCAACATTTCCACAGAGAAAAGCAGTGGTGTTAATATTAGAGCTCACTCAGTAGATAAATATCCAATAGTGTTTTCGCGATAATATCTAAAAATAAGTGTCGAGGCTTCGAGTTGATGTGGAATTCATGGAGAGGACCACTACGGGACTGTCTCTGCCCTGCGAGAAGCAGCAGAGCCTTGATGAGCAAGGCAAAGTCGAATTTTGAGGGAGCATTCCCCGAAATATTCCCGTTAGAGATCTCGCGGTATATCGGGGTTTTTAGGGACGATGAATTCATTGACAACAATGAAATGGCGTGAAACACGCGGGAAACACAGAAAATGATGGCGGTATTTCGTGTGTCCGGCGCGGACGAGTGTTCCGTGATAGGTCCCGCCACGAATCCCTGCAAATGGTGCGAATTTCATAAACCAGCCTCCGCTAAACCACATGCGCACACCCTGTCAATGGCGTTAGCAGAAGCGACGAAACTCCTTTTGTCCGGAGCGATGGATGTGTCCACGGCAGTGTCTTCGCAGGTACGCGGCCGTTCAAGGTGTTCAGCTTACTGCTGCGATTGTCCAGCGGCCCGCTACACGGTAAGCGACTCCCTTCAGAGGTGAAAATTTCCGTGAGTGCTGCCCTTAAGGGGCAAAGTTACAGAGATCGGTGAGTGTTTCAAAAGAACGAGTGTTTTAAAATTTCTGGTTTATTTAACCGTTTATTCAGTCTCCACGTATATGTACATAGTCCTTTGATACGGTTTCCTCCATGTCTCACAAAAGGCTTATAAAATTAGGCGGAAAATAGTGCAGTCAGTTTATGTCAAATAAAGAAAGAAAAAGTGCCCATAAGTTACCCAAAATAAAAAAGAAGGCGAATAGCGCGAAGGATCAGGTTGCCCGAAATAAAACATGCTACCACTCTCTCCTTCATCACCCCTTTATCGCAACGGTACGATTTGGATCGGGCTTCGTTTGCGAAGAGTTTTAAATTTTCTTTTTTGATTTCTCTCTCTGTCTTTTGCTTTTGCTTTTTGAAGATTCTTTTTTCTTGAATTCTTTCGCTCTCTTCTTCCCGAATGTTAAACCACTTGGGCAGTTCTTCTTTCCAAGGTATTGGTGCAATTGACTCCCAAAGGCTACCATGGGGTAGGGTCATATGCTTGAGGACGTTGCAGCCAAACATGTTTACTTACTGTTAGGACTCTGTACTATATACTTCTGTTATTCTTTACTCTACCTTTGCTTCATGTTCTTCTGTACATTTCTCTTTTACATGTGGCGCATAGTACCTGCACAAACTTAGTACTATTAGGATAAGGTATCAACTAGAACTTATTTCTGAGATCTGGTGTGATTCCTGGAATTAGTGCAGGTTTCTGGGAAGAGCATAATACGTTCTTTTGGCGATAACAATCTTCCTCCCATTCGACAATGTCAGCAGGCGTCTGCACTTTGCGGTACTCTCCGCATATGTATAAACACCGCACAAAACGAGGAAAACACTGCAGCGAACACACTTTGACCTTAACTGCAAAGGCACTTCGACCATGGTAAGTGTTGTCGGTGAGCAATGGGGTGAGCGCTGAGGGCGAATTCCTTTCGTTTGGATTACCTACCGCCTCCGACTTGATGCGCCACGCCCGCTGCTATAAAAAGGAGGCGCAGCCGCTGACGGACGCTCGGTATTACGCTCTACAAGTTCTCCGGCCTCGGAGGGCTTCTGACCTAGCATTCGCATAATTCTCCTTTCATTTTTCATTTGCTCCATACGCACAAATACTGAGCAGTCACCCTGTATCTTTGCTGTTTGTAACACGTATTACGTCGTTTGTCACAGCTGCAGAGTCTATTTTTAGTGATTTATAGAGCTGTTCATAACTGCGTTATAAACATTCTTCTTCTACTCGCTATTCTTTCCAATTTCCCGAATTTTCGACCACTGAAACCTTTTCTTTTCTTTGTTAGGATTGAATCACTGTACGAAAATATTGCTGAGACTCAGCATCACTTACCCGAAGGAGGTCTGTTTGTTTACAAGTAAGAACAACTTTTTTGATCTCTTTCACATTCACTTCACTTCCTCATTAGTTGCTCCACAACCTTATTGTCCAAAAATCATTCCTGTTTTTTCCAGAGGCGACAGGAGAGAAAGGATTAATAGAAAGCTACATACTTGTGAAATATTCTCCTTCTGTTATGTCACCTGCCCTCCTCCTGCCCTTAGGGTGACCTGAAAGGACTTCAGTAAAACCTCTGCAAATCTCTGTTGGTAGTGAGGACCGAATTATGTATCAGGCATATTCGAGTTCAAATATCCGATGTCGAATAGGTCGAATATGTCGATGTCGAAAAACCGAATGCCCGAACAATAGAGAGCAACGCAATTTCTATGGAAACACAAGAAAGGTTGTAAGGCTTCCAGTCCCCTTTATATTCAAATTTTCGGATCGGTATTCAAAATACTCACATATTCATCTAATTAAAATTCTGGGTTTTTATTCGGTTCACAATATAGTGCTAGATTTGCCCAATCAGTTGCATTTGCTGCATACAAGAGCATCACATCTTTTTTCACACGGCTTTCACTATGTAGGGATGGATATATTCACGGGAATTATTTACTTGCTTTTCTTTACTTTCTATAGTTCAGCAAAGAGAATTAGCGATCGCTAAATTGTCGCCTTCTCATTTACTGTTTCAGAACGGCTCAACACCTCTGCGAACACCTAAAAAGTCTTCAAATGACCTAGAGATTGCGGAACTTTTTGCCACACTTTCATCCTCTAGACGAAAGCCATTCCCTTGAACAACTCTATTGTAGGGAACACTATTTCTGAGGCTCTGAACATTTCGTGGTCCTCCTTCTCTTGATTTCTTCACTTACTCGCTAAAACTTACTGATTGCAATTCTGTTCAATTGTCAACAGAGAGTGCAAGGTCTTCCATTAGGTGATCGCTGAACGCTATTGCACGAAAAAGCATTTTATCAACGAAAATCTCTGCTCAATCGTTCGCTTGCAGTTCCTTTAATCTTCTTTGCGTTTCAGAGTGTTTGGTTGTCCACGTTTCCAGCAAGCCTCCATTTCCTTCATTATCTTGCTATCCTTCTATGGAGGACCAAACTCATTTGTGTATTTATTGCATGTTTTACATTTGAGAGTGCATCACCTTTGATACAATGCCAAAAAAAAGCATCGGAAAGGGATAATATCAAATGAAAAGATGAAAACAGGAATGTATCACAAGTATTAAGTCAGTTGGAAATCGGGAGTATTATATGGATACTTGTATGCACCAATGGCGGACACAGAAAATAGGCGGGAGAGGGCGGGGGAAAAAAGTGGGGTCTTCGCCGCTTTGGGGACCCGGGAGGAAAATAAAAATATTAAATTAAACATTGAGTAATAAATAGATCATAATAATAATTCAAAGAGCAACGATAAAAATAAACAATTAAACATAAACCTGTACAAGATTTTTGTTCGTTTCATAAAGTAATTTGGAAAATTCGGCGACCCATTCTCGGGGAGTCCCCCTTCGTCCTGCGCCCGCCACTGCTATGTGCATAGTTCTATCCAACTTCTTCAGTTTCTGGGAAAGCCTACTTTAATTTGCTGGGCTGTATTTTTACTAGATAAGAATATGATAGTTAGCAGAACAGAGGTGAATTTGTAAGGAATTTCGTTTTTTTAATTTCCTATTTGAATTCATTTTTATGTCTCCCAGAATGTGGTTTTTCGGCATTTAGTAGTTGAATCCACACAGCATCCTGCGTCCCTGATTCCACCAGATTACATTAGTTGTGATGTTGTGAACGATTTCTTCAGTGAGTGAGTGGAACAGCCAATAGCGTCTGCGTGAACGCCACCACTTATCGGTGGACTGTTGAACTCATAAAAGAATCTGCCGATTTCGTGCAGTTCCTGTAGTTCAGCAAAGGTTCGCATGTCTTTGAACCCGATTTCAAAGATCCTGAATCTTTGGCCTAATTGTTCTGAGCATTTTATTTCTAACAGTATTGACGTCTGTAGAGAGATTGCTCCCTCTAGAACTAAGATGACTTGTCAACTTATTCAAATTATCAAAGCAGGTACTGCTGTTATTCGACTGCTCACGATATAGAATTCATATGATGCGCTTGATAGCTGCCCACCTAACACATTTTTCGTACATTTGGCCGGAGGGAATGTTTTTGAGTGCTTCATTCATTGAATAAATAAGGAATTAGAAGCTCGGCGTGACCAGCAAGACAAGGTTTTCAACACGAAAGTATTACTTCTTTGCTTATCTATTCATTTATTATGAGGTCAACGGCTTTTTATTCGGTGTACGGCGAATGAATAAGTAGGTAAATATAGATAAATAAACAAACATAGTGCGACCAGGACGTGAAGAGTTCCTGACTTCCACATTGAGTGACCTAGGTCACAAATCTTATCTTTGGGCCAATATATATCGAGTGAACTGCAGTCTGCTCAGTGTGACGGTTCTACTTTACATGTTTCCTTCTATATTATGTTGCTTTTATTATATATTGTTGTGTTTGTCCTCCTCAATTAATTAGCATTCAACAGATTCACTGAAAAAAAGCCAATATGGGCCTATGGTATCCTAGAAGACACTCAGATATTTTCAAAAATAATCAAGTGGCACAAAGTATGGGTTGTCTGCTGCATGCAAAATTGGCAGGCGAACCACAGAACTCGGGAACATTTATTTTTTGATACAAGGAAATCTTCAAGGAGAGGAACTATTTATTTAAAATTTAGCTAGTTTTCAATCTGAAGCACTTGTAAATTAAAACGAGTTCAACAGAAGCTCCATATAATGGGATATACTACACTCTCACCACTATAAATTGTAAATTTTCATCTCAGTACCTTCGATGAAGTCCGAATCCTGGCCGCATCAGAACATCCGGGTTTCCGCATTGTTAGAGGTAGGCGGAGCATCAGGCTAACGACAAAGAACTGCGTGATCTGGTGATAACGAGGTGAGCAAACAAGCTCTTCCTGATAGCTTCCGTTTCAGAACAAGCTGTTAACACGAAGGTGCATCCTATCTCAACTCATTTCGCTCTTTTAATAATAATTTTCTCATTCTTTTCATTTACTTATTGCCGAAAAAATATTCAAATTCTGAAGAGCTTTCCCTAATGCTCTGTATGTATATATTTGGGTGCTGATATTCGTATGTTAGTTAGAACAAAACTTTCTCATATCTGGAACGGTTAAATAAATCTCACAGAAGGTTGCTATTCAGTATGAAAGGCTTTGCCCTACATGGTGCTCCTAAAATCATATAGAAAGAACTAGGAAGTAGCCAAGCGCAAGCCTAAACCTTTTAGATTTTCGGTTTAAACCTCTGCTTTCCTCTCAGATTCACTCATTTATTATCCTACTACCCTCTAGAAGAATGGTTCGAATTTTGAGACGCCCCCCCCCCCCTGATGAAACTTATCCTCCTTTCCATTCTTGTCTAGTATTCCTAACTCCACCAGTAAGAAACCTTTCTCATCTTCGTCGTCATTTTTCTAGCCAACAGTACAAATTCAAGCTCATTATTAGAATCTGATTATTTATGAGTGATGGTTGCCTGTACATTGCAGTAATGACCATCGTCACAGCGCATACAAAGAAGGCACAGGCTGACAAGCTGATCTCCGAGCAGTTTCTGGCTGCTGAGCTTGACGAGGTTGAAAATTTACTCAAGGAGGGCGAGAAGGTAGTTTTTTTTCTTTTCATCATTGTTTACATGTCATCAAAATGTACTTTTGCATAGCAGAAAAGTAGATACAGAAGTAACCGTAGTATGCTTTTTCACTGAAGAAAAGGTCTAAAAGAAATAAATCGCAGAAAGTTCAGTAGCAAGAGAGCAGTAATTCCTTTACTGAGAGAGCAATGACCTTTATCAGTAGTGACTGTTTGTTTCGCTCGCTTTAGTAAGTGTGACCATGGCTGAGTTCTTCTATAGGATTCTGCCCTTGCCAGGCCCAGGATTCCCTTTTCGGCGGCTTTTGTTTACCCTTCCGTGTAGTATACTAGCTTCTGGTACAAAAACAAGCAAGAAAATACAGGGTGGGCCATAAATACGGTAACAAGACGTGTTTTGCCTCCAGAGGAGCATGTTCCGCCTTGAAGTCCTATTGAGATGGGAGGCCATCTACGGACGTTTTACTAGGACAGTGATCATGAACTTAGGTTCCATCTGGTTTAAATTGGAGAAATAATAAATTTTAGGAGATAGTGGTTTTGTCGAGTGGTCACTCAACTGGACAGAGCTCAGTCAAATATGTTAGTAGATTTTCACGGTACCTGAAATATGTATAGGTTCGTTCAAAACCCTTCAGAAGTTGGGAATATTGTGAAAGGAACTTCAGGAATGGGAAATAAACTTTTGCCCAACCACTTGCCCGCCGAGGCTTGCGATTGAATTTGATGTCTCAGGGTCTGATTCCTAGCAGATGGTGGACATTTCCGGATGTTTGTTTTCTTGTATTATATTCGTTGGGAGTTGATGAACATGAATTATGTGACAGTGATCCAAATTGCTTTGAAAATCTTTTTCTGATTTCTTTTTTCTTTATTACCGTATTTTGGGCCCAGCCTGTATACATATTGCTGGAGGCGGTCATCATTTTACCTCTAGGTAATTTACCAGTTGATCTATACAAAAACAACATCCGGCATTCTGGTTATCTGCAGTTCCGCACGGCTGCAAAACGCTGCGCTTCTTATCCGCATTCTCTAATGAGTGATACGGGAAGCTACTACGTCACATTGCCTTGCAGATAGCAAACTGCAGACGCTTCTCGGTTAAAAATCACACTAAAGAAGTGTTACCTCACTTAACGATACTGAGCAGATCCATTGAGACCTTCGCGATTCTTATGGATGCAATTTTGCCAGCGGTTGAGCAATCATTTCCTGATTTTCAGGAAACTTCCGATGCTTTGAAGACAAATGATACCTTCTTGTATCGTGACATAGTCATATTATCCAAAAAATTTACATTCTGTTCCAAAAATATCATCATATTATACATTTCTTACCAAATTGTACCATTTTTTGCGGTGTCCCACAATAAAACGAATGCATTTGTTCATGTCTTTCAACTTAGGCATTAAAAAAGAGCTCCGTACATAGCATCCGTATACAAATGTACTCTCATACTATACGTAGTATTTCACAGTGTTTAAGATTCCATTCGAGACAAAAATTGTATGGAGAAATGTGATCCTGTTCGCTGCTCTTCATCTGGGAGCCGTAATCGGATTCTACCAACTTTTGTTCGTAGCTAAGTGGCCGACAGTCTTCTGGTGTGAGTTGCCCTTACCATTATTTTGATCACTACTACTACATAGTTCTTCCATGTACTTATTCCCTCAAAACTGGGATTTCCTCCAAGAGAACAGAGCATTCGGATGCGAGGCTCATGACCGTTCCCGAGAAAGTTCAAAATTTCCTTTCATTTGCAGCCAACGATTTTTCTCTAAGAAATTGATTTATCTTCCCATCTTTATTATAACTTCTTGATATCACTAGCTGAGACGAGTCATTCAGACAATATCCACCCATTTTCTGACTGAACAACTCGTCCATCTGAGTACGACGGGTTGGATCACTTCCTGTGAATGTTTATGAATTCTAGTGCAGAAGCCGCTATTCTCCTTACAAATATGTACATAGCCCACTCCTGGACACTGGACCCCTTGCTACATTGTGTAGGTTATCTGAGCACATACGTAGCTCTTGGCGAACATTCCAACATCATTCCACTAGAAAATATCGTCTTATCACCTTATCACCGGTGCAGAACGTCTGCACTAATCAAGAATCACCGACGACGCTGTGTGTCTTAACTGATCGTCCATTAGTCTCGCGAGAAATGGGAAACGAAACAATATTCTACTGATAGAGAGTACATTCACAGCCCTGAAGACAAATTGTGATGCTGGTCAAGTAATAGAAAAATTTGATGGATTCAGGCTTCTTCCTCCATGTGGTCGGTGCTATCGGAGTGACAGCAGGTGCACATCGTTTGTGGTCACACAGGGCTTACAAAGCCAATCTTCCCTACCGGATTCTACTGATGATCATGGATACCACAGCGTTCCAGGTATGGTTCGTTTCATCATGGGAGATACTTGCAGAGACATTAGAGAAAAAAGGAACCAGGAAAGTGTGAGGCATCCGGAAAGGCAGGCCTGGAAAGCAGTTAGCAGTCAACAAATACTTAACGATTGCCGTTTTGGAGAAGGCTATGGGAATATTTAAGCGAACAGATTTAATATGGCTACTATTTCTTGTTTTGTCCACGAGAGAACATTCAGAACGACATCATCGAATGGGCTCGTGACCATCGCTGCCACCATAAATGGACGGATACCCACGCCGATCCACACAACACCAACAGAGGATTCTTCTTCTCGCATATGGGTTGGCTGCTGGTGAAGAAACATCCTCAGGTGAGACTACAGGAAATTCTCCCATTCACCTTCGTATCCCTGTGCTCATCCATGTCATTTGTGGATTTAGCTCAAGGAACAAGGCAAAAAACTCGACCTTTCCGATCTCTTTGCCGATGAGGTGTTGGTGTTCCAGAGGAAGTAAGTGAAATCCTACAATAACCTCTGCTGTCTGATCTGAGAGTGCTTACTTTACAGGTACTACCACATACTGGTAATCTTGTTCTGTTTCCTGCTACCAACCGCTATTCCGGTGAGATTCTGGGGTGAATCGCCACTGGTCGCGTTCTACACGGCTGCCCTGTTCCGCTACTGTTTCCTACTTCATTCCACATGGTTTATCAACAGCGTTGCTCACATGTAAGCACTCATTTACCCATTTTTCTTTAGTAATGTGAAGGAAATGATTGAGGTCATGAGCCGCATGCGTCATTAGGATTATCCAGGGTAAACGCGCCAACACTAAATTTCTCCATCATTACCACGGACGACGAAAGTTTACCCTGGGCAATCTCAATGATGCATCCAGGCAGTGAAACTCAAGAAAAACACTTGAAAAAGAATTAAGATATCACTGTAAGTATGGGTAATCTCATATTACATGATTACCGATGTAGCAGCTGAGTTTAGACAACATAACGTATGGGTAAGCATGGTGATTTGAGCCAGGTAAGGGGTAAATTCGGGTGCGTTATCGTGTTTACCAGGAATCGCATGCACCATTGAGGCTACCCAGGGTAAACATAAACGTGTTGCCACTAAACTTTCCCATCGTTGACACTGACGTCAACATGTTTACCCTGGGTAATCTCAATGATGCAAACAGGCCCATGAGTAATCTCAACGTCCGTATCAAAATCCTGGTTTTTTTTTGGCCGTCATAAATCTAATGAAATAGATAAACAAGTAAACAAATGAGAAAATAAATAGCTTATAATCCATTTGATCTTCGAATGGATGAAGCGGACGAAATACATAAATAAACAAATAATAAACCGAAAATGCAAACCTTACTAATTAGTACTTGTCAGTAAATTATCCTGAGGCAGAGTATAAACTGCCAAACTGTCAATCATGAAAATTGACATTTGACTATCACTAAGAACTGATAGGATTATGCACGAAAGAAAACCAGCTCTGGATCCAACATGTAAAAAAAACATAGAACTATGAAAGCAAGTTTATGATACTGTCGTTATGCTAAAATTTGTAATTTTTGTAGGTTCGGCTACAAACCATACGACTCTCGGATCACACCAGTGGAGTCAGTCTGGACATCTGTCACAGCTGTCGGTGAAGGGGGCCACAACTTTCATCATACGTTCCCACAGGTAAGCATTTGAATTTTGAACTTTAGCCGCATGTGTAGATATTCATAAAAGCAAAATATGGTGAAAAAAGCTGGAAAGTACATAATTACTCATTCCTGTAGCTGTAGGTTGATCTAGTCCCTCAGTTGCCATTTCAGCGGTTAATTCGGGTTATAGTGGTAATTTGATCACAATGAGCTGGCGAACATCAATACAACGGGAATAAGCTTCTCGAGGGTGGTGTATTAGACAAGATGTCGCCTCCTCATGTCGCTTTGATATTTCTACAGCAATCGTAGAGCACACCTATAGGTGATTGTGACATAAATGTGACAAGTTGAAGTTCCTTTTCGTTCCAGGACTACCGCGCATCCGAGTATTCCCTGAAACTGAACTGGACTTGCATTTTCATCGACGCCTTCGCCGCTATTGGTTGGGTTTATGATCGAAAATCTGTCTCTGAGGAGTATATTAAGAGGCAATGTGCGAAGTATGGCGAGCCGGACAAACGGCACAAATGGTCATCGTACCTCTGAGTCGATCCAGAATAGCGATGAACGAGGCTGAATAATTGCAATCATGTAATGTATATTACTCTGTTAAGTGGTACCTCGAATGATGATGTCATCCCTATACATAGAAAGAGGTTCTGTACATATGTAGTATGGAAATAAAGCGTTTACGGAATGCGGTTACTTTTTTGCATTTCACGTGAATAATATGCATGGTTTTGGAGATTATTCGCGAGAATTTATTCGAGAATTTCAGATAGTTGTTCCAGCCGTGACCTTGCAATATGCTTCGCGGATCGATATGTACACCAAGGACGATCATTTCCTCGACGTTTGAGCTCTCATTCTCACTTCCCATTCGAGAAACTATGGCAGAACGAGAGCGGAGCTGTTTCCGCAGCCGATAGAGGCACAAGACCCGAACAGAATCCAAGCAGACACGAGCAAAACTCACAAAGGCTTGGTGAACATGGTAGATTTACTCAAGGTATCATCAGAGCACCTTAGTCTGGACAAATATGTTCTTTGACTTAGCCTTACATGAGCTTGTCAGCTGTGATTTATTGGCCGATGTTTCGACAAATCGCCTTCTTCAGAGCCTGAAATGGGCGGCTCAACGTGTAACCTGTCCAGTCAAACGTCTCTGCGTGAACAATGTATACAATGCGTATAAGGTCGTACACCGAAAATCGGACATTCTCTTATGTTCTCAGTGATCTCATAAATGTACCATGGTTTGAGAGTTGTTCTAATAATATTTTAATCATGAAGCACGGGGACCTCTATCTCAAAATACAATAGGGACCTTGCATACAAGCCGAATCACTTTTCTCAGGGGATAACTGCACCGGAAACTAATACCTGCGGAGCATCTGCATGCACTTTCTGAAAATGCAGCTGGTCGTGCTTCATCGCAAGAATAAATAGGCGCTCAAATATATTCAAAATCCGATAAAGAAATTAGCAAGCGTGTGGTTCCACAAAAAGAAAGCTCATAAGAAGCTTTGCAGCAGAGAACACAGGTCGAAGTACCTACTGCGTACGTTAGGAAAACCTGTGGTAGATTGTTCGAGTAGCGAGTTGTTCGAAGGAATGATATGCTACTGCCACGTTTATAACCACAACAACAACTATAACAATCCGTAACAGCAATCATAACAAGTAAAAATAACAGCTCACGATATCTATCACCTCTTGCTATAGGTCCAAGCTAAAACATGTTCTAATTTGGAAATGGAGAACTGTCGCACTCACAGTGAGAAAAATTAGCTAACGACCTTTATAATTTCGCTTTGAGGTCTTTCTAATGCAAATCTCATGAAAAGTGGATTCTGTTTGAAAAGAAAACAATCAGAATTGTGCAAGCAAGAAAATCCTTACTAGGGTTCGAATCAGGGATGTGCGGAAGTAAGATTTTAAATCCCGTAAAACGTAAAACGGAAAACGGAAGGCCAAAAATGGGCGGAAAACGGAAAGCTTAAAACGGAAAACGGAAAATTTTGCCCAAGCATAGGTTTGTGAACGAAAGTCATCTTCAACATTGGATTTTCTAGGCATCTTCTTGGTGAGCATAAGTGGTGACTCTTACAAGTAATTAAGTAACCTCAAGCCCACTGATGGTACGTACTTCAAACGCCTAGAATATAGGTAGATTGAGGAGTATTTATCCTTCACGTAGTTACGAGAGATTATCGGAGTTATATAATCGATAAGCATCTTTATCACTGAATGTTTAAGTGTACGAGAAGCTGTAAAGTGTCGGAAGTGCGACTTCTTTGCTTTACTTTAGAGCAGACCTATTCAGCATAAATTTAGACAAAAAGGTAACTATAGTAATTAATACGCTTGGGATCCGAGAAGAATCACTTTATCCACAACGGATCCTGTTGGGGCGGGTCAGTGATGGAGAAATTAGAAGAAGAACAGCGTCTGGGGAACGTGAAACACAAGCTGCCCCAACATTGCGCAATACATCAGGCGCCAGTGTAGAACTGGAGATCATCGTTAGATTAAAACAGTGACAATTACGGTGTAGCCTTATGCCTTTGTCAAGTTGAAAGAAAGCCTACATCATGCGTTGATTCGCTAGAATGCTTGATGCTCTCACCATGGCACGTCACAGTTTAATGGAGATTTTGTATGAGTCCACTCCTCACTTCTGTGAAACCTCTTTTTTTTCTTTTTTGAGAATTTCGATGAGAGCAGGGCACCTGTATGGCATATTTGGAACTGCGATGAAACCAGAAAACCGCGACGGCACATTTACCCTGCAGCTGAGACAAAAAAATTGCAAAATAGTTCGAATCTCGCGTTTAGACCTCAATTTTTGCGCCCTTGTTGTGAACTCATGTACACTGTGCATCGAAACACGAGAACTCTCTTGAGGATAGGGAAGTACGCCGAAAACAGCGATCCCTCTCTCTCTATGATTTTCCGGGATTTTCCGTTTTCCGAGCCAAAAACCCGTAAAACGTAAAACGTAAAACGGAAGGCCAAAAATGGGCGGAAAACGGAAAGCGTAAAACGGAAAACGGGAAATTCCGCACACCCCTGGTTCGAATACAAGAGCGTGATGTAAGTCAAGTCCCAGCCTTATTCTAAGGAAAAACACATTTACAAAAGATCAAAAAACAGAGCAAAATTAACAATGAGAGAATGACAAGGGGAATGCAGCAGCAAACAACAAATATTCTAAAAAATAAAAGATGAAGACCTAATCTCTGTTCGACATGAGCTGAGAGCATTTCAAGGACTTATATGGAGAAATCAGGCACTAACAACGGTCAGCACTTCTCACCGTCACCGAACCTTTGGACCTTTTCGTATGTTCGGTTTCCCACCCTTCTTGCCTTTTAAGGACTTTTTGAACTTTGCTGGCATTTCTTCGGAGTCATCAATGTCTTCCAAGCCACTGCAGAAGATTTCATTAGAAAAGAAAAAAAACGCGGAAGACATAGAAGCTGCGTAGGAAATGATTTAAAAAGGGAAACAATATTCCGTACCGTTTTTTGCCCTTCTTCTTCCTATCAGCCATCTCTTTCAACTCTTTTACAGCCATTTCACTAGCTTCTTGAGTCCTCTCCACTAATAACATAACATCCTTCTCTACACACGGATATTCCGTAAGCTTTTTGCCTGTAAACAGATGTTAATACTCCACAGTTGGTGTCGAAATATTAAAGCAATAGCGACACACACACCTATGTGAGCCTCTATTTTCTGATAAACTTCGACATCGTACTGAGTGACAAACGTAACGGCTAGACCTGCTCTTCCAGCTCTAGCTGTTCGTCCGACCTATAACATAGCGTATTCAAGTGCAGAAAATAAAAAACAAGTATTCAGATAGCACATAAGGGATCTTAGCTTTTAAGAATTTGAAAAGGAAAGTCAAGCAGTCCTACCCTGTGGATGTAGTCTTTTGATTGAGATGGGACATCATAATTAACGACAAGGTCGACATGAGGAATATCAAGTCCTGAAAATTTTGATGAAAAAGAAATTAAATGAGCGAATATAGTCTGAATTCAATGCCAGGAAGACCAAGCAAAAAAAAGACCCGAAACAAAAATGAGAAAACATCTACCAGACTGAACCAGTAACACCAACCTCTTGATGCCACATCAGTACAAACCAAAATATCTTTAACTTTGCTCTTGAATTTATTTAAAGCGCCTAATCGTTTCTCCTAAAACAGGACACAACAACAGATAACAAGTGTTAATAATAGGGCGATCTTGATGGCTAACCTGACCCATTTGACCATGAAGAGGAACAGCCTGCATGCCTAGCTGTCTTAGTAGCATCGCGGTCTAAAAAAATTGAACGGAGGTAAATTTGAGGACGAAGATAACAAGAAAGCGCGAAAGCTCACCTGCATAGCGCTATTACAAGTGGCACAGAATACGATAGCAGTGTTTCCAGCAAGTTCATTCAACAAGTACACCAAATATGCCTCCTGGAAATCAAAATTCGAAACATGAGAATACCTCAATCGCTCCTTACTCACCTTGTACTTGAATGGAATGAAAAGATAGTGCTGTTTCAGCTTATCCACAGTCTTATATTTTGTCGAAACTTCTACCCGAGTTGGATCTTTCAAAGACGCTCGTTCAAGTTTGGCCACCTGAAAATGGTGCAACAATTTTGAAACAGAGAATATAATGAAATAGCAAACAAAACTTGAACTGAAGTTCTGTGGCAATAAACAAACGACACCAAGGAATTCCACAAAATTCCACGACTAAAGGGTAGGGACAGAGATTTGAGGACAAATTTCTATTTATGATCCATTCTTTCCAAAAAAGAGATATTACCAGGGGTTTGGTACAGAAGAGAGCTTTTTTAAAATTCGTCGGTTTCTCGTAAAGAAAATGTACGTTTTGTTCTTACTTTATCTTCTAGAATTGATGTGGATCACCAGGGACGATAGTCGAATAGAAATTAGAGGAAAAATAACACAAATTTCGATGCTCGGTGGAGTAAAACAATACAATTGGGGTGCTTGCCGTCTGGTGCGTAAACTCCAAGCTTATCCGACAACACTCAGGCATCGCCGATTTCGAGATAGAGTACATGAGAACGAGTATTGGGAAACAGGTAACCATATGTGCAACAAATTCAACGACTTTGTGGAACAAGGACAGTAATATAACTCCACTAATTAAACGAAAGCGAAGCCTCCCAAAAACCTAAAGAAAGCAAATCCAACAGTTGAAGAAATGCATAGCATTGTCAGAATGAAAGAAGCGTTCCGTATGATGAAAAGAAAGCATAGATCACATATGATACGACAGTTGCTATCCAGTTCCCCCACACAAATACTCGGAGCAAGTATAATAAAGCGTTCTAAATATTTCAGAAAAAAAAAACACCACTACGTTCTAAATACTTCAGAAAAAAAAAACACCACTAAAGGCTGTTATGTACGCGCCAAAAGACAATGATTCATAGAAACTAAATAGGGGAAGATTGGTTTGGAAATAATCCCTCACCTTCTTAGTCATAGTCGCTGAGAACAGATAGGTGCGCCGTTCCTTTGGTATTACTCGCAGGATCTTATCGAGTTCAACCTGAAAACTAACAATAAGAAACGACTTCGAAACAAGCATTGATTTCAACGTGTCTAATCGTAGTAACGAAAATGACTCAAAGCTCACTTCGAAATCCATATTGAGAATTCTGTCGGCTTCATCCATAACAAGATATTTGAGGGCACGTAAATTAAAACCTTTGGTATTCTCCAGATGATCAACTAATCGACCAGGAGTTGCTAAAAGTATCCCAAGTAAAGGGGGCTGATATGACTAAAACCAATTTAAAATAACAAATAAAACTAGGCGTACTGACCAACAATGATGTGAGGTCGTTTAGCCAGAGCAAGCGCTTGAGTTGTCATATCAACGCCTCCCACAATGACAGCTGGAATTATACAAGTCCTTCAGAGGTTTGGCACGCTCGAAAAGTCAATATTTTGTATCGATAAAGCGTTGAAGTAAATGGAGTCTTCCCTAACAAGACAACACTAGCCAAAATAATTCGCAACTACTCACCAACTATCAGACCAATCCCAGCACCTAATGCCTCAAACTGCTGCGCAATCTGGAAGGCGAGCTCTCTAGTAGGCGTAAGCACAAGAGCGAAGAGCTTCTGCGGAGTTTCCAATAACGACTGCAAGATAGGCAGAGCAAAAGCACCAGTCTTGCCAGAACTAAATGAGAAGAAAATTTAATGGAGACGTGAAACTAGCATGTAATACAATCGATTATGAGAAAGAAGAACAAACCCTGTTTCTGCCAAACCTATCACATCTCGTCCACCAAGAGCATGTGGCAGCGCTGCTGCCTGGATTTTCGATGGAACTTTCCAATCTAACCGTTCACAGGCTTCACAGAGAGGCTCACAAACTCCCTATAAAGTAGAAAATATTGATGGAAGTTCAAAAACAGAAAGGTATTGCCAACTGTAAAAAAATAGTTGGAGATCGCAGCTTATCAAACGAGTACTTACTCAAATGGCGGGGCTAAGCTTACGAAGGTAAAAATGGTATTTTAAATAATAAGAAAGGAAAAAAATCACACAAAAAAGCTCACCAGTTCTTTGAATGATTTTGGTTGCTCGTTTTCCTCCTCATGATTTTCTTCATCACTTACTGAAGGAGATGCACCTAAAACGAATTTGGATAAATGACGTAAAGGACCTTGAAACACTAAATTACTCACCTGCTTTAGCGGTTTTCTTAGGTTTCTTGATTTTCTGCACCAGCTCCGGGAGCTCCTCTCCTTCTGAACTTGAAGAATCAGACATCTAAAATGGAACTTTCTTTATGATGAGCCTTATATCCTTCCATGTGGGAAAAACATACCTGCTTTTAACCAGAGTGAAATGTAGTGCAGTTCCGGATCAAGAAGGGAAGCAATCCACGACGAGTATCAATAGAAACACACCTAAAATTTTTATTCATTGATTATGTACAGCATAGAATAATGTGGCAACAAGATTACATACGCTCGAAACTACTGTGAAACAATTAGGCCGGATAAAAACACATGTTATATGATAAGGATAGAGCTCATTCAGATTATATTTGATGCGTTCTACTGATGAAGAAGCAAAAAGAACAGGTTCACATGTGACTACAGAAAATGAGATGAGGAACAATAGCTAAAGTCATTGAAAAACGTCGTAGTAGAATCATCAATCTTCACACCATGCGTTCTCCTTGCGGATCTGCTCCTCCTCTTCCGGGGTGAAGTCGTTCTTGATGTTGAACGTGCGGCGAATCTCCTCTGGAGTCTTGCCCTTGATCATGTTGGCGACTGTCTTGCAGGTGACATCAAGCAGACCCTTGATATCAAGGTAGTTAGCCGCAAGAATCAGCTCGAACAAGGTGCCCTGATCGACTTTCAGGAACTCGACATCCCAGCTTGGGATGTCGTCAGTGCGCTTCTCGCGATTGTCCGAGTCGTCCGTGCTGGGCGGGTCGTCCTTATGGAACGTGCACCACTGGAGCACCTTCTTCATGATCGGGCCCGAGACGTTGCAGATAGGGATCGGATCGTTCGATTCGTTATCCAAGCCAAGGTCCTGAAGCATAGTGTTGATCGTAGTCGACAGCCTGATCACATCCAGAGGCACATCGAAATTCTCCCCATCGTTTGTGACAAGCTTCATGATAGCGGGTTTCTGGGCTTCAGAAGACATACTCTAACCTGCAACTACAATGACCTAATGTAAAACTCGTAAAAAACACGAATGCAACGACAGCAACAATAAATTTGACTTTGAGGTGAAATATATGCATATATTAATGAATGCAGAACAGACTGTGAGAGTCCAACTACATATAATTGGATTAGAACTGGAGAAGAAAGTGAAATAAGAATCGCGTCTACTCTGTCGTGAAAGTATCAAAAATTTAAATTCGTCACAAAAAGCTAAATGTCTAAGAATCGCAACTATGTGAGAGATTGCTTTAATTCTTGCCAGCTGTTCCTTCATCTAGATCTTAAAATGCCAATAGTTCGATCGGGAAAAACCGAATTTGTGCAAGTACTGCCTTCGAGTCTCGACAAATTTTTTCATTCTGCTGATAAATCAGTGGAGGAAACTGTCAGCTGTTCTCTCTTCTTTTTCCCATGAATTCAACCACTACAACCAAATGTCCTACTACAAAACGAAGAAAAAACCAAGGTTCTCTTTATTTCCTTGCTGCGATGGGTTATCCTGTGATAAAAAGACAGTTTCGCAATACGGCTTAGCACCTTCTTGCATAGGTGTGAGACGCAGATTTTCCGGTTGTTAAACGTTTTTTTTTAAAATACTGATCACTACCTCCTAAGATCCAAGACATATTTCACACCAACGTCGTCGTAACGGCCCAGTCCCAATCATTTTCGCACAACTGACCCCGTACCAGTACGCTATTGAATGCAAATTCCGTGATGCGTACGAGGATTTGTAACATTGTTCTCACCATCTACGGTGTCGCTGTGAAGCAAGCTAGTGGACAGGACTGGGGTGAATGAGTTGCAGAAAAAATTAAAAGCTATTCAGGACCTCAAAGGCGAAAAAAATCAGAGGGAGAATGTGAAGGAAACGCATCGACGGGACGGGAAACACTGACCACGTAAACTCGAGGTGTGAAAGCTTCCATGTACTATCGACTGATCCTACTCCACAAATTTCGCGGATGATGACTCATGATCGATTCTTAAGAACTTCCCATTGATTGGAAAACTCAAACCGAGCAACCAAAACATTGCAGGTAAGAGGCCACAATGAGCAATACATATTACTAACCAGCAAATGTGGAAATAAATATCTCGAAAAGATGGAGAAAAAAGCTCACATTCACAAGAAAAGGTGCAAATCCGAAGTGTGCACCGAACAACCGGCTGTCATTCGTTGCTCTTTAGTTAAAGGACTGCGACGTTATCGATGGAGCGCGATGTCTCCGTGTTTCACGTTTTACTCTGTTTTCAAACTTTTTAGTGGACTCGTTTACGGATTTTAATGTATTAAAGCATCTAACAACTGCACGTCCTCAGCAGTTACTATCCATTTCGAAAACAAGCACGAATTTTCAAGGAAATCCTCGGTTTCTGAAGGGCATAAAGGTGCACGAGTTTCCGCGGTATACCCAGGTGATGGACGGGATAACTAAATGACCAAGGCATAAGCAGATCACGAAAAATGAACAAGGAACTAGGGGACTGTCTTTAGGATTCAGTCACGCGACAGCACCAAAATGCAGCATTAGTCTCAAGAAGCAGTCATATCCGTCATACCTTGTCATTTTGAGGACTGCAATTAATCCTCCAAAGAAAATGGATCCACACATTCGTTTATTACATTGCTTCTGCATTTGAGCGTTCTAAGTTGATAAATTATATACATATAGCTACATACTAGTGTCATATCCAATGTATTTATTGTTGTGCATGTTAGGAACTCATACGGGTAAGTAACTTTGCAGTCACTGCTTTCCTCTGTTCTGTTATAGGTCTCCTATGTACTTACAGCGCAATTTGATTTTTTCATGCAGGAAGCCGGGCGCAGAATGGTGAGCCTGATTGCCTCGTGAAATCCTCGTGACCGGAGAAATATTGCAATTGTGGATAATGTAGTGCAAGCGTTTCCTATGCTATTGACGAAATTGAGAGGTTACACACAAAAACATGTGTAACTGCTCAAGTTGTCTTTCATGGCCCCATAGTGATTCCGGCAGCATTTCAATGCTCTTTTTTTCCCGCTGGCTTTTCCAGATTACTCCCGAAATCGCGTGTCGACAAGTGTTCTCGTGCAAATAGCACTCTCCGACTTCTAAGTACGAAATCAAGGAAACACGGAAGCAAAGACATATGAATGATGTCGCCGAAAGTCTGAAACCTGCTTATCTGTGTGACTAGTAGGACTACGCTCCCAGCTCCTACGTGCTGGGCGGATGGCACCATTATGTGGAGAGAGGACCAGTGGAGTGATTTTGTCTGCATTTACGACCGCACTGGTTCCATCGATGGAAGAACGCCGCAGGATGCGTCTGGGAGGAGATTTTACTATATTACAAAGAGGGGGGGATCAAAGTAGAAGGAATCATATCACATACATATCAAATCATACAGGAAAAAGTAAAAACTAGGTCAGATGGCTGAAAACGTGCTGAGGTCGTAACTGCAGACAAAGTCACTCCATCGGCCCTCTCTGAGCTTACAGATCATAATACATAGAACATGTGCACAATGTTTTCGCAAGAGAGATCTTCAATACGTAAGAAAATATAGGAAACAGCGGCAAAAACCCGCACATATAGGAAACTTCAAACGTACGTAGACAAGAGTCGAGATCGCGGCGCGGTTCTTATGGGCAGGGACGCAAGCGCACACTATGCTGAGCTCCCGTGACTCTGCCCAAGAGAGCCGCGCCGCGGCCCTGACACTTGACTGCGTCCGTTTGGAGTTCTCTGTAGAAGCACGAAGTTAGGATAGTAAGGAAGCAAGGAAATGAGAATGATGCCGCCGAAGCTGAAAAACTCACTTTCTTTAATGTCACTGCATGTTTAATCAAGGTAAAAATTGAAAATTAGGAGTGAGTGGTAGGCAGTAGTCGGTATGGAATGGCTCAGACATCAACTGGGATCAAATCAGAATTTCAAAGGCTTCAGGAAGCACACGAATGCTACGCAGCGCCACAAATCAAGGGCCATACGCTACAGTGGTGTCGAACCTAACCCGTTACTCCATACGCGCACTGGTAAAATGATTGTTAAACGCAAACGCTATACATATTGACCTTGTAGCGAATCCTGGCTCCAGTTTACAGGTCCTTGAAAGCTACGTTTAGCCGAAGTGGCGAAACGAACCAACAGCGTGTGAGCGGCAGTGTTGATAATCATGGAATAGTCCTTATAAAATACGTAGTAGTAGCTAACTGCTGCTCAGGGAAATGAGGCGGATTCATTTTATAGTTGACAGAGGGTGAATGGTTAAGAAAAGCAGCTCCAGACAAACTAAAACCTTGAAACTTTCGTGAATATTCCGGGAAAATCAAAGTAAAAATTGAGACTAAAACTGTGATAGTATGTATCTATGAAGACGACGAACTCTTGAAATTTTCCATTTGTAACGATGCTCCCGTAGAATGTTTGTTCTGCAGAGCTGTGCAAATTTTTTCTTTCGAGCCGATTTTTTTTATTTTGCACATTGCTTTCTGTGTGAAGGAGATTACACTGTGACACACGTTGTAGAAGACGAATAAATAAACAAACATATATAAATAAGTAAACAAGTAGATGAGCCAATTAATAGGTGAATGGGACACAGCTGACATTTGTAAATGGAATCGAGCAGTCAAGGAAATTTGTGGAAAATTTAGTGAGTTAGTACCCTTAGTAGAGCGGTCTTCATCTGAACTGCACTTCGTTTTCCGGGCCTGTAGATAGAGTCGAGTTCTTCTATTGCTTAAGCACAATAAATACGACATGCGAATCCTGTGGCTTGGCTTTCGGGCGTTTTTCTAGTGATTTATTCGCTGGACTGGCAGATTTTAGAAAAATTTGCTCGGTCTTCATTGTGCGATGCTCTTCCGCCTGTGCTGCTCTCTCCAATTCTGCTCTAAGATTTGTGGATATCTTTTTCTCATAATATGTATATCTTGCTTTTGTAGTAGTAGAAGATTCTTCTAGGAACCCTCTCAGTAATAACGCACCAAAAACATAAGGCAAGAACTCGTTCAGACTATGTACAACTCTCGTCTCCAACCAACAACTCATCTGCTTTTACAATTTCCGCCACTCCTCGTCTTCCTAATTTACGCTAAAGGTTGTTGGATGGCTCCTACGCACGACGCCATCCACAAGAAAAACAAATCCTTCTTTGCATGGGTTGAGCATGGGATTTGATTGCGGCGTCTCGTCGTTGTTGACCCTCAGCCACTTCCTGATGTGATTTTGGAAGATTCAAACTCCATCTCCATCGAGGATATTGCAAACTATTGCGAAGGCAGATGGGCGCCTCCATATTTTGCTAGCCACCTCCTCTATTTGTTCAATTTCTGCAATTTCTTGGATTTATTCCGATGTGGCAGAAACGCTATAAAATTTTCGCCTTTCCCCTGTCAATATTTCTGCATGTAGCTGGTGAATTGTACATGCCAATTGCTCAAAATATATGGGAAGACATATCCTGAAATGCGCTTGCTTGAATTGGGATAGCATCCCCGTGCAGGGGCTGTCACGTTCATCAATTTAATCAGGCTTTTTTAGCAACATTAATCCCGAAATCTCGACACCAAGGGCAAAGAAACCTCATTTTCCTCGTTCTTCGTTGGATTCCGGGCCATCCTATTATTCTACAGCTGCATCGTTAGTTTCGGCACCTGAGGCCTTGATGTTATTGTTGAGCGCCCGTTTTAGATCCTTATAAGCGTTAAAGACTTCACGTACATATCTCTAGCACTTATTCTCTTGTGGAATAAGAGGAAAACAAAAAGGGTAATAAATCGTGATATTGGTTAGCACCAGTAATTCTGAAACATCTAAGCCGTAGCTGCTTTAATCACTTCTTCACTTTTAAGAAAAGTAGCCAAATGAGTCGCAGTGGATCCTGGGCTCAGCAGATCCAGAAAGTTGCCGCAAATTCTTTAGAAGGGTCATGGAACCGACGGCATTACCAAACGTCGCGCTGAAGGGCCCGTCAAAATAACCCAAGATACGCCAGCGGGCTGGTGAAATATATAACATTCTGCCCACTATGCGAGACTCTCACATCTCTCACACTCGTAAAAGCTTGATTATCCTGGGAAATTTCCACAGGCACAAAAATGCTCATGTGAAGCTCTATCCACTAATGCGGCCTTTTTACCATTTTCTTCAAATTATTTTTTAACATAAGGACCTTAAGATAGCAAAAATCCAAAGATGAGGTGAAACTCTGCCTTCAATTTGAGCTTCACAAGAAGTGAGGCTTCTAGCCACAATTTGAATTTCGATTCTTCATGGGATGCTTTCACATACCTTATCCCCATGTACAGTCGGGTCCGGCAGCCACTGCAAATGGGTGCCGGCGGGCGCCGGCCGCCGCCACCCTCCGGCGCCCCGGTATTAATGAGCTATAAATCACTCGAGCTTGGGAGAAAGCGAAGAAAAATACAATTTTAGTCCATAGTAGACAGAGTGCAGTGGACATGTTAAGGCTATAAAGCAGGGGACCATTTTCACAACTTTCACGTTTTTTTCATTTTTGTGATTTTCATGGGGAAAGATTTCTGAATACACAATAAGCGAAGCCAACTCTTCCATTTTCTGCTATAGTACACTGCTTCGCAAATACAAAAATGGCCGTTATTCTTCTATAGATGGACACAGTACTTCAGTTATCCCATCTGAATAATGAAGCTCATCCAATTCGGGATCCTCAGAAATAATTGAAATCCGTATAAATTGTTCCATATCCATTGCGAAGTAGTTCTACCGCTGTCATTTATCTTTCGTGGAGCAGTCCTTTACGGCGGAGTTACTCTCTCCCGGTTTCCCTCAACTTTGAAAAAGTGGTTTTTCACTATTACTTACACTATTACTATTACTTACACTTACACTTATCGTAGTTTATCTTCGAAATTTATGCAAAACGTTGCCGGATGCCTTCCTGGACTACCCGAAGGAGATCACGGGGGACGTTCCAAGCAGTGAACCCCAAACACTGCGATACTTAACTCTGGATCTCCAACGGAGTGGAACCAGCGATAGGGACAGATTGCAATCTGCCACTCAAACCACTGAGCCATCCGGGCTACTTTTTATGTTGGGGTTTGTTAGATAACTGCAGTAGCCGTAGGCAGCATACTATATGGATTTGCAAAACGGTGCACAGGTCAGGATTCGATCCCCTGACCACCACAACGTCGATCATTCGCTCAACCCACTGAGCTATGCGTGCACGCGATGCAACATACAAATAGTGTCCAATCTTACTTACACTTACACTTATCGTAGTTTATCTTAGAAATTTAGGTGAAAAGGGAGTCGAGTGGGGCCACTACTGTGAAGCCTAAGCCTAAGCCTTAAACCCATTCTTAAGCATAGGGTTAGGCTTATTTACCCTGTCTACTATGGACTAAACTTGTATTTTTCTTCGCTTTCTCCCAAGCTCGAGTGATTTATAGCTCATTAATACCGGGGCGCCGGAGGGTGGCGACGGCCGGCGCCCGCCGGCGCCCATTTGCAATGGCTGCCGTACCGGACTGTACGTACATATTTTTCCTAAGGTATGGATTTGTTTGAGTTATTCTTTGCGTTTTTTCTTGATGTCGTGCTACATGGGTATGACATACATACATATATTATAAGATAAATGCCAATCCTATCTTGTGTCAGCTACATTTTATCAAACAGTCGAGTTTCTCATGCGCGGTGCTTCGTCTATAGGAGTTTCACATGCCGGGAAGGATTTCACGCGTGTATTATTCTGTCAGTTGGTATATTGTACGGGCAAAGTATTATATACATAGTGAGTTGCCTCGATTTGAAACTCCCACGAGGAGGTAAAATAGGTGTCCGCTGCTGAACAGCCGAACCTGTACCGTATCCATATTTTGGAGATTTCTATTTATTCTTGTACTAATACAAGATACTTTCATTTGGAACTTGTTGGTTGAGGTTTCTCTTTTTCTTTTTGTTACCCAGAACTCACTGGTTTTGCCTATATTACTGATATAAACCTATAAAATTAAGTTAAGCGAGTTCAATCGGTATGTCATCGGTCTAATGGGAAGGTGGCACATCTCGTACTTGCAACCGTACTTTACGTTGTTGAGAAACTGAGCGTGACGGAAACAGAAGGCGAAATTGAGGGTGGCTCAGCCAGGCAGTAGCCAGTAGCAGCCATGTGTAACCTTCTCCCTTCTTTGAAAGTGCTCCACACTCTCTTTCGGCTTCTCTGCTACCTAAATACCTGAAGGGAGATTCGGAAAATTTAGGTTTCCCAGAAAAAAGGCTTCATTCTGACTTTTTTGGGTTTAGGGACAACTCATGCTGTGGCCCGACTCAAACTTTTCCAGAACTCGTATAGAAACAAAATTTGATGAACCAACGAGATCCACACTGTGCTGGAATGTGCACGCACGCGATTACACCAACAAAGAATCGGATATGAAGCACAAGGACTCCGCTGAGTGCTCATCACTGGATGCAGCCCCTTTAGTTTGATACGATTACGTACATCAGTCTCTGCAAATTCAGAAAATACAATAAGGCGCATGAAGAGAAAAAAGATTTCTCATGAAAAAAAATCCCGGCACCATTCTAACCCTCGAAGTCGCAATATATGTCCTGTCTGACATTTCTCAGTGCTCTATTACGAGTCATTCTCGGCAAGAAAAATCCGAAACCCATTGAATTCTCCATTACCTGTCACTGGATGTCATCGCACAAGGAAAACATTTGATTGACGTGTGCGCAAGAAACATTTCATAGCTCTGCTACTGTCCATGGAAACTCGTCCGGCGCTGGTGGTACACGTCGCACACCCAACGTCCCAAAGTGCATGCCACCGTAGCAATGTGGGCCTTCGTAGACTCGCACCCAAACAGGCTCAATTTGCCGATATACCTATTTTGGAGGTGAAATTGAATGCGTCTGTTGCGTTCTGCGGCGACCCATGAAATTCGAGACTTCCTGAATGGCGCGTGGATGGTTGCGTGGCGAACTTTGCCCGATTATCTATGCATTAACTATTTGCAAGTGTGCAGCATTTCGGCACGAACGTCATTGCTAATGCGAGGTCTTCCAGGAGCTTCCAATTTTCTTCCGCTTGTTACAGCTAGAAGTCGTTGGCTCTCCAGTACTACTTTTGTGTGTAGATGTTGTGGTAGATACAAATTTGCAGGACCTGATGGAAGTACTAGCGACCTCGTTCGCTACCTAGTGCTACTACGCTAGTGTTTCTATTGTGCTAACTCGGACCAACCCCTCGGCTGTGGTAGTTATGAAGGTTATACGGAAGGTTCTTACTTACTTGCTATTTGGAAAAGACCGGGTTTCTTAGGTAAAAATGGATGCGGTTTTCCTTGGAAACTAGTCTCAGTCAATGGTGGCAAGTAATGACAAATATGGCAAGATACATTACATCCCATTTCCAAGCCATTTCTAGCTATTTCTAGATTTGAGAAATTTCGAAAAAACCGATCATTACCAACCAGCTACAATGCTTTCAAAAGAATGATTGAGCATTGTCTTAGCCCGTAGTGCCTTTTTCGTTCAAATTTGAGTTGTTTTATGAGTTGTCAAGTTGTGGAAATTGTTTTCAGTTGTTGTGTTCTGTTTTTCCTTCATTTCGTTTCATTCTCACATAAGCATAAGCTTATGTAATAGATATAATATCTATACAAATAACCTTGCTCTTGAAAATATAATGCGCCGGCGCTCAGAAATGGGGGGATGGGTCCACCACGGTGATGAAGGTGCGTCGCCGTCCTACAGCTTAGAAGAGTCAGGAGGCGGAGATATCACAGATGTTATCACACCGTTGAACCCCATCAACCGCCGAATCTCCGCTTCTGTGCTCCGACGCACTTCTATCCGAGGCTGCGCACCGCAGTCATAGTTGCGTCAAAAGGGCAATTTATACTGGGTGCGTGCGACTGACGCGCGTGCGTCTATATGATGAAGAATAGGGTCCAGTCGCATAGCAGTCGCATCAGACGCACGCGTTTACTGCCTCGCGACGGCCGCACGTTCTTTTCACTGAGGATGTACATGCCGCGTTGACCGGTCTTCATGGAAAATCCCTTACAAATGGATGCGTGCGACTGATGCGCGACTGACGCACGCAGCTAGTATAAATTCCCCTAAAGGCACTTTTCAGTCAGCGGACCCCACTGTTGTCGAAGAAATGTGCCTGCACCAGTTAAAAAAAGCAATACATGATATCCTCCAACTGATGGCCCTTTCAGAGCGCAATATTGGTGAGTGACAAATGATGACACCCTTTAACAGGTGTATAATGTCTTTTGGTATCCTTTGCTCCATCTCACACCACCTTCACTGTTGGTTTCACCTCATTCATACCTAAACATAACCCACCGCCCTCTTTTATACTCTAGCTAACCCTTATCACTTTACCAGCCACAACATGCAAGATCTGGCAACAGTTTTCTATCATCATTCCATGGTAAATCGGTCGTAAATAGCTGTTTTTAATTATTTGGATAAACGAAAAGCTGCACCAAGACAGGACGATACCGCTGTGCAGCGGGTCTCCTAGCGTAGAGGAAAGGCAAGTGCTACATTTTCCGTACTTTCTCCATTAAGAAGATTGGTAGGACAATAAGTTATATTGGTGTGGCTATGAGATGAGTCAATGCGAGCGAAGCGAGCATTAGAAGAAGTCAGGGAGTCCGGTGGCAGACGGGCGGCGAGACTGGTGATATGTAGCTCCCATTGTACGAGCGGGAACCTAGAATCTCTCGGGAGCAGTAGTACATAAGTTGGTGCGTAGTCAGTGGATCTTTCTTCGTGGATTCTTTTCTCGTTGAGAACTAACGCTTAATGATTTTTTCATGGAAATAACCCTCTTTTTTCACGTACCGAAGGTACTATCAAAACTCGCATCCTCGCTCTCCACCATGAGCTCTATTACTGCAAGAAAGTTAGGAATACTGCACAGTCATTTCGCGATCCCAAAGAAAAATTTGGCTGAAAAATAATCAGCAAAGCCAAGTTGAGAGAGATACAAGACATTCATGAGATCCAAGCCTCAAAGCTGAGGAAAGAAGTGGTCGCCCATCAAATTCCGAGCCCCAGTAACTAAGAGAGCCGTGGAAAAAAAGCTCAACAACGAGAATGCCGGCCGACGACTAATATGTACCATCCGATCATCTTTGTCCCTGTCGAGAAGCTTGGAGGTTGACAGAGTGAAACAACACAAACCTGAGGTAGAAACAAAGCTGAATGATTTCTAGTTTTCCCCTGTTTTGTGCAGCGAAACGAGCAGACTCCATTTCTGAAGGATTTCGTCAATCAAACCTCCTTCTCTTACATGGCTGCTAGAACTTCCTGGTCGTCGAAATTTGATTGTCGAGCAGCTTCTTCTTCATTTATGAAGATTGTACCGCCCTACTTTAATCAGTTAAACGTTTTTCGACTTGGCTTCGCTGATTGTTCCTTACCCAAAAAGTTCGCTGAGACCAGAAAAAGACTGTGCTGCATCTCTATCCTTCCGGAACTGGTAGAACGTGTGATTGCGAGCGTGAACACGATTTTTGAACTCACTTTGACTAAAAGAAAAAAGGATCTTTATAATGAAGAAACCACTTAGAAGGCTCTAATTTCCAACAAGAGAAAAAATCGCGAAAAGATGCAGCATTGATTATGCACCTATATGATGAAGTCCCCGGGAAATATCATAAATCCTGTGTCATTATAGCGAGCAGTGCTTCTATCATAGGAAAAAAGGGGATGTGGACAAAATGCCGCGGCGCCTTCTCGGCATCCTATTCTTAAGTCCTATATGACGATAAAGATGAGGGGAGCTCCGATTTCAAAAGTTACAAAGTTCGTGAATTCTGGCGCCTTTCAAACTTTTAGCTCTGAGGTTCCTGGATGAATGGAGCTAGGTTTTGCCCAGTTATATTTGCTGTTTCTATCCCTCCAAATTATTACTCCATATTTCGTTTCTCTCATTTCCCTACTTCCAAACTTCCGGTCTTACCCGAAACCAGTTGCAAATAATAAATGCTTTTCAGGAAACCTATAGAACTTTCGTTCCTCTAAGTTGGACGAGGTTCCCCTCCAAAATTTAGCTGGATCTCTTGCATGATGAGAGAAAAGCAGGCGGAGCCGGAGATGCACGATTTGTTCACTCGGAACCTCGCCATGCCTCTCGGTGACAACTCATACTCGTCTCCTCATTTGGACACAATTTAACGTTATGTTGCCAATGTCTAGAAGAGGGAAAAGGGTGCCAGTGTTTAGAGGAAAGAGGTTCAGAACGCATCAATCGTAGAACTCCATCATAGTCACGGTGTGAGGCATCAATCAATAATCGACTGCTAGGGAAATGCAACTAGTAAGCTTTCACACTAATACTGTGCTTACAACCGGAACAATCTCTACGATACCTTTCAAAGAGCATTTTTTTACTCTTGGGCTTGGAAAATGGAAACAATGACCAGCCAGATGAAACGTATTCCCCTAAGGTCGCTGTTTTTTTACATGTGGTTTGCGCGTCTTTTCCAGATTGGATTAACTGTCATCGTTGGTTTGTGAAATCAAGAGGATTAGGATTGGAGGGAGGTACATATTTGCATGAGCACTTTAGCACCCTGAATTATTGCACCATTCCCTAAATGTCATTGATTAGAACATTGAAACGAATTAGTATGCTGTCTAGTCGGATAAAGCTTAATATATGCAGCTCCTCGGGAAGCCATGTGTACTAATAATGTCCCACATTGTTGGTTATTCCATATCCTTGCCACCTTATTACTTTTCATTGGTGATTACGTCACCACAAAATATTACATTTCATTGATGATTACATCACCACAAAACTGTTTATCTCAAAAGCACAACGGGCTCAGTTCCCGGATAGCTTGTTAATGGACTCCCTGGAATATGTTGTGTGTCAGGGAGCAGTAGAACACTCATCCGCTGGACCCGAATTCGGCAGTTTAGTTCTTTCTCCCCCTTTTTCCCTCTTCCGCGACCTTGAAAGTCTATGACTTTAGGGAATTTCTGAGTAGAACTCTTAATGAGCTATTGCTCGGAATTCACGCGTAAATTACTTCCGGTATTTCGTTTGCGTGACATTGGTACGAGGTAAGTGGTTCCGTGAAGGGTGTTGGTAAATCCGGAAGCTATTGAGCAACAGACCTCCATGATTGTTTTGTGCTTGACACCTGCTCGCACAAGAGGACTGGTTTCTATTGTGATTTGGTTGGCCGTTGTGAATCAGTAACATTACCAATTAGTCGTTATAATTACCACTTTTCTGCTAATCGACTATTAATTAGTATAGTAATACAGTAAACGCATTGGGTTTTTTCACGTTTTTTTTTGGTGCAATCGTTTTTTTATTTCTTCTCTAATTACCTCTCACCTTTACAGTATTGATCTCATCATTCACCCTTACTCTCCGTTGTTTGTTATTTTTCTTATTATTGTAAAAAATCCTGGAGTAGCTATAAAGAACCACAAATGTGCTAACAGTTATCAATTACAAATAAATTGCATCAGAATATTTTAAATTAATTGAAAAGTGACCTAATTAATAGAAATTGTCTACAAACTAACTATCACTAACTGTGAACTATCAAAAAGCTCGTCAAAATACTATATAATACTTACAGTTTGTTTTGAAAACAACAACAGTTACTTTACCCACCCACTGACTCCGCTACTTCCACTAATTTAAGGCTATTTTTGATTGAAACGAGGATAGAGTGTAAGGTATTTTGTTGGTAAAGTTGTCCTTTATTTTCTTGGTAAGTACACTTACGTTCTCTTGCACAATTCCTTCAGTGGCGCATTTATCCCTTTATGGACCCACAAGTTTTTAAAATTTTGTTCCCGAGCCATTTTTTTCACATGCTGTTTTCGTTAAACCAGGTACATGCGACGCGAAAATTTTGGTTTTTTCTTCCCTAAGTTCATGTACTGATAATTTTGCTCTTCTGGCACTTTTTAAAATTTTTTCCAACTGTTGAAGACAACTACTAAAAGCATGAAGAGATGGTCATTCCGTGCTGAAATAGCAGCACCATTTTTTCTGTACAACGTATTACAATTTTTTTCTGGAATTTTCAAGAGTACCTAGATTCGTGACACAGAACAGCGGTAACGCTGGATCACCGTGGCTATTAAATGACGGGAGCGCGAAGGATTACTGCCAGGGTACGGGCTAAGCTGCTAAGGTGATTATTAGTCAAAATATTGTTGGAAAAATGTATGCTAGAGCAGCACGAGCATCCTAATTAGGATGTCACGGAATTAGTGACGCAAGCAGCCTCGACATGGGATTGACAGGAAAAGTGCTGACATGGAAAAAGTGTTTCAAGGTTCTCGCGTACATTCGTGATGTCGAAAATAATTAGATATTTAGTTCAAACTTGTTCGCAGAAATATTTTAGGGACCGTGTGCAGTTTCCATCACCTAATCGGTATATGGATTTGTAGGCGTTGCTGTAGCACAGCCAGGCCGGTGAGAAAATGTGCGTTTAGCTGGAGTTCAAGCTCAAATATGATTTTGTAAGCTACGCTGAAGCGAAACTCCCGTTGTCGAGCTCCTGAATGCCGAAGTGACCAAGTCTAGTAGTCTAGTGAGCACTAATTCGTGGACAACGTGGGTTCTGACACTTTGTACCACGGACTTTGAATTAGTATCAAATGCTTGCAGCATCAGTAGGCTTTAAATTAGCGACAATAACGTGACTTTGGACCGTATGCTTCGTGGAGATCACCCAGGGTAAGCGTGTTAACACCACTCATGTTTACCCGTCAAAAACACGGGCGTCCCTGGGTAATCTCCGTAGTGCATCTAGGCCCTGTGAGAAAAGGGGAAAAATTATGAACGTTGGAAAGGGCTAGTCCGTGGAGCAAGGCAATTACATGGGCGGTATTCTTCGGGCCTCGGGACTGTTTCAGAGTCAAACTCATTGTGGGTAACGCACATATTAGAGCAGATAATTTAAAAATTTAGAGAATTTAACAATACAGTCTGGTTGCAGGTATAGCTTGATTTGTCTCGTTTGCCGAAGAGCTGTGGGTAGGATGTTTCTAAGAGAGGGAGTTTCCTGAATAGTCACTGGTTTAGCACTGAGTTGTACTTGTGAGCCGAGTAAGTTAATTACTTGTTATGAACATCTCATAGCGCTTCCCAAGCAAATGCATGCGTTAGTGGCGTTTATGCCGACGCGCGCACGAATACATTCCGTCTTAGCTCAATTGAACCTTGGTAAATAAGTTACGAAGCTTTATCCTAACAAAGTTGATGGATTTCTGATCTTTACATTCTGCTGAAGTTGAATGTGTAAACTGCAGGCAACTCATTCTTCATTTCTGGTTAGGTCTGCACTGTTTTCCGTGTATGTGAACAGTTTCAGATGGAGCTAGAAATTTTCCGCTTTGACCGACATCATTCCTTTATTATTGCTGACACTGTTTAGCTGTTTATTTGTTTGTTTGTTTGTTCATTTTCCGCTGATAATGGGCTTCAAATGCAACGGGAAATCAGTGTTGCATGAGAACAAATACAAAAGAAAATTTTTTCGTGAAAAATGGTGTAGTTTTGTCCGATAATTAAGCTGGAAATCAAGCATTCTACCCAGAATTCATCAGAAACTCAAGCAAAATCGATCGATTGTTCTGACGAGTATGTGCGATGATGATGTCCACCTCCAATTTTTCACGAAAACAGGGAGTCCCGCGAAATATACGAAGAAGCTACTCGGAATTAGTGCGAAAATCTTTGACGTATAATCGAGGCCAATGCTAGCTTTCAGCACCTAGCTAAAATCCTTCTTAGCACGCACATTTGGCAGTTTTTTCAAGAGATTTGGACTTTTTTGACGTTACCACGCACAGGCACAGGTTGCCCTCTCTCTACACCTCACCCTGCCTTCCTTTTTTTCAAAAATCACTTCCTATGGTCTTGTACGAATCGTTGAGATAAACGTGCTAAGGCCTACCGAATGACTGTTCTAAATTTGATGCGTTGGTACGTTTACCCTGGGTGATGTGCTGGTATGCTCTCAGAGACTCTGGGATCTGTATGCATAATTGAGATTAGCTACGGTGAACGTGTTGACGTAAGCAAGTTCACCCCTTACATGGCACTCACCAACATGCATGCCGCATGCATTATTGTGATTACCCAGGGTAAACGCTTCAACACCACGCTAATTCACCCAATTGCTAGCATTTATGTCAACATGTTCACCTCGGGTAATCTCAGTGATGTATTTGGACCCATATTTACTCAATTCTGAGGTTGTCTATAACCAACTGCTATCCATGGGTAACCATACCCAATCATAGGACACTGCCCATTCTCCCAAGATCTATCCGGGCCAAGAGCTAGTTCTCTACGGAAGTACTTGGTTCATGGAAATGTGACCATTATGTGTGCCCTTCTTAGCTCCTTCCGAATCTTGCGATGCTGCCCAGTTTTTAAGACCTTTAAGGGCATTTTTTAAGGTTTATTTGCAATTCGAATTCAACTGCAAATCTTGTGCCATCTCTATTAGTTAAGTATTAGTACTGGCATGTTGGATGAATTATGACCAAGTGAGGGTGTTTATGTCCACGGAAACGGCACGTGTTTAAAGGAGACTACATTCAGCGCACATTTATGCAGCGCGAAAGTATTTTTATGCAGCTTTTAGTGGGAAAGGAAATGAGCTTTTTTTTGAAATTTTTGCAAGACACACTTGGCTACTGCAGAGGTTTCTGGATTTCTCCTTTACTCATAGAATACGATGATGGTAGTCAAATTAATTAGACTTATGAAAGAATTCTTAGCAAATCTGTCATGGCGACAATACAGAGTTACTCACTATCCACATCTGGTAAAACTCGTACAGAGCCATTCCACTCCAGCGCTCGTGGTATTTTTACCTTCCACTACATATAGCATAACTGCATACACTCTGTGCAAATGGGTCCCTTGCAAAAGACTCTCCAAAGGTCAAGAATTCTGCACCATCTAGGGCCATTTTCCCGGTACGCACAGCCTAGAGTCCTTGATATTTAAGTGTAGGGGCTTTGAGAGCTGGATATTAATTTCTCAGAGGCAGACATTAGTTTATAATGCCTTGTAGTGAATTTTCCCAAACACGCTTTCTCGCGGAATTTTTCAGGATTTTGCATACATACAGAAAAAATTCTGCTTTTCACAGCAGCAAGGCATTAGAGTGGAACATCCCTGCTCGCGGATGCTAACTGGAAACGAACACGCGGCTCTTTAATTCTCGTTCGCATATCCGGCTCGTGTCAGTCGAACACGCACTTCTCCTCCACCAGTGAAGGACTCGCTTTCGGACGTGCATGTCGAATGATAACTGTAGTCATGCTGCTGCAGACGCACATTTCCATCTTATGTCGCATTTTTCTACTGTTTCTCATAGCTATGTCCGTTATTCAGGCAACGATCTGCATCATTTTTGCATTTGAGAAAACATGTAATTTTCGCGTGTGTGCAGCAGAAGTTGTTCGTTAACAAGGTTCTGCAAGGTTTACCAGGTCAAATACTAACACGTTGTGGTATCCGAATACCAGTGACGAATCCAAGGAGAGGGGGAGGGGGAGGCGTGGGAAAAAATCTGAGGGTCCCTCAGTGTATGCCAGTTTTGAATAAGCGAGAAAGAAAAACTGAAAAAAATATTTTTGAAAATAAAATTTCCAAAAATAATTATTCCGCTACCCCTGGATATGTCATTTCAGTTGCAGCTGAATAGTACTGATAATATTGATAATATTGACTTACCATTGTATTTAATATCGGTAAGGTCCTTACTAATACTATGCACGGTTTTTATACCATTATATTACATACACATGGCTATTACTACTTATATTGGCTATTATTGCATTACATTACTATTATTAGACTTGTAAAATTGTTATTTATTAAATCACTATCGCTATTTCATTGCGTTTTCACTGGCTTGTTCATATTTGTCCAATGGTAGGAGATTCGAACTGATTCCCGTATGATGCATGTATCATTCAGGAATCATTTCAGTTGCATGCATGCATTTTGCAAAAAACCTGCACTTTTCGTGCGGGCACAGTAGTTCCTTTTGGCTGTGAGCATAGAGTTTTTGAACATAGTCCTGTCAAAAATTGACATTTTCTTCCGACAATGAGCAGGTATCCACGTCTACACCGATCGCATGCCTTGTTTGACGTCATGGAAGCCATGCGGCACCAATGGTAGGATTCTTCCTGGAAGATTGACCTTAACCGGAAATGACTCCGGCGACAGTCTCATAAAGCATGAATTCGTCTAGTGCAAGCATCATATCTAATGGCGTAAACAAGACTAACGTCGTAATGGGAAGATCCTGGAACCGGCTGAAGAGAAAACCCCATAAGCCTCTGTCTTCCCAGCTTTGTCTTCAAGGCAGCGTCACATATTGAGTGAAAACTGCACAGTTGCAGTAAGGCCACGCCCGTCCAGGACCCACCACACCCATTGCAACGAGGGTTTTCCATTGCCATTGGGCTGCCGACTGCTCAACTTCTTTTACCTTCATTCTATCCCACTGCTTCTGTCGTATATTTTTGCAAAGGATTCCTCAGTGAGGGACTTTTTTGGTGCTTCCAGGGTCCCAAACAACTTATTATGCTTATCTCCTTCTATATCGAAGCGAATATTCGCTCCGGGCAGCAATTTCCTGCTAATTTCATTGGCTTTCATTTCATTTCTTCCTGGTTTTTCTTGGTTGTATCTTCTTTGTCTAGAAGTCGCCATTTGAATTAGTCATTCTCATTCCACAAGCTGTTCAACTTATCGCTTTACGTGCTGAGCACCTGTAGTAGCACCCGTACAAAGTTTTCTTCAAAATAAAATCCGCAAAAATTCAATTCAATCTGCCTTTAAACGTTTATTTCCATATGTGTTTCTCACATATATGAGTCCCTATTTTCATATTAACCTTGTTAACCAGACCTTCAACTGGACACGCCCATCCTCGAACAGAAATGCTCTTTTTCTCACCACTTTTCTCGACTAAGGTATTCGCCTTCAGAGCTTTTTAGCTATCGGTCGCGTTTACCATATCTCACTTCTCCTCACAGTGTCATGCCCTTGTTCCCTCCCCTATACCTGTAACCTCAGCACCTTTCCAGATGCAGTTAGGCTAAAGGTAAAACTTTTCCGCCAGTTATCTGATCTGAACACAAAATCTGTGCGTTCATTTCTTGGATCTTGGTCACGACGTATGGATTGCGGGAAGAGATCCGAACTTGCTCAAGCAATTTCGGCAATTCAAGAGTGCATTTGTTCTATAATACTATAATACCACCTGGTCGTTATTACTTACTTATTTGTCCTAATAATCGCGTGGTTTCGATCTGGTTGAGTGTCGCATTGCTTCTCGATGTCTCTAACTTTCTTCTCGTAACCGGTTACACTCGCTGTTTTCCCTCATGTATCCGCCTTCTATGTATAAACGCCGTGGATAATGAAGGAACCGTCATTTGTCGCAAACTTCCTAGACGTATCCATGTCCTTCCTTTCAACTTTATGGCTCTCTTCGTGAACTCACTCCGTGACTAATAAAGAAATGTATGAAAACCCCTTTTTCTTGCCGTACCCCTTAGTTCTAGTAATAATTGACAAGAAATCATGCCTCATTCATGCTTTTCATTTGTGTACAATGTCCACATCCGCTCACATCGTTTCATTCTCTTTTTTTCAGCCTTTTCAAATGAGGCGGCTTTTTCTTGCTCAGTCAGGAAATTAAACTTTCTTCGCCGACTTCATTTACATCGCCTCAGCCCTGGTGTCTAACATTATGATGGCTGCTCTACTTCTAACGAAGAAGGGGAAGCAGACTTTTCCACAATCGTTGGCTGTTTTCCAGGCTCTCAGAGGAAAATATTTCCGACATTTCTAAAAGGATTAAGCAATATTTCAGCATCAACTTTGTTGGTCACTCCGCTTGTACTGTCCTGACATTTCCAAAATGCTATTTTTAAATATTGCCATTTTTTCCTACGCACTCAACATACATTTGTTTATTTTTTCATTTGATATCACTATGCAGTCCCAGACCAATCCATAGTACCTTTCTGAACAGAAAGGTTACTGATGCTTTGGAAGGCTAACATAAGCAATGAAATAATCCTGGCTGAACTGCACGTGGAGTACAGCACATTGTGTCGCCGTAGGTGAGGCGACATCGATTCTGATGCCTATCGATTATTGATATCGTGGACGGCATGGACGCTAGCGAAGCTCCACTAAAAATCGATAACTATCGGAATCGATGTTGCTAGCGACGGCACTATACTTTATATGGACCACTGCAGCGAAAGTGAATGTACCTTACCACCTACCATTGTCCAAGCTAATCATGAATACTTTGCAGCACCAAAGCGCCATGCCTCCTAAGCACATAACTGTACCCAGACTATAGGTAGGCCAAAAGTCCTCATCAACCCTAATGTTAGGCTGCTCCATGCAAAATGTCATGTAATCCAAGTTGCGTGCACATGATTGAGAATAAGTATGTTTCGCACTCCACTTCTTCCAGAAAACTGGGAAAAAATTTGTAAGCACCACTCGCAGGCGCAGGTGAACCGCACCTTCTCGAGAATGAGTTGGCAGATTTTCCAAATTGCTATATGAAACAGGTTAATTTTATCCTAGATCAGCTCATATTCATTTCTATCTGATGTCTGTAATTTTTAGGCTTAGTTTTTTACACGTCAATTTGAGCATTTACCAAATCGATGGACTTTTCTGATACGCGCGCCCCCTTCTTTGCCACTTCTCTCTAACCGAGGAAAGAATTTATGCCTTCACCACTGGTAAGTACTCTCATCTATGTCCTACGAACCTATTCCAAGCTCACCTATTAGTGAAAATAAGTAGTGCAAGCGTTCATTCCAGCTCTTTGGTGGCTTGTTTTCTTTTTACATTATCTCAAGGAAAAAGTTTTGATCTTCTCCTCATTTTGTTGGGTGAATCTAATACTACAGAAAGGCGGCTTCTCATCGACAAGTTTTCTCTTCTGTGTCCACGCCTGGTCCACCCTTCATCTCGTTACTATAGGCTTATGGATTTACCGTGGAACTTCGACTGCTGTCACCGTTTCCTTTTCCACGCTGCTAAGCGCCCTCTATAGATGACCATCCACTCTCAACCCCGTACTGCAATATATACAACGTTAAGCAGGAGTAGGGAGATGTACTGGGATGCTACTTCCGGATTTCTGTCTAAGTGCACATTATGCGAGGAAATCGAACTATTCATGCATGCAAGAACTTATTTGCACAAAATTGCGAGTGCTTAAATGGATGAGAACTTTGAGACGCTTCCTTCGTACAAATTGAGTGCTATATGCTCTAGAAGCTGCTTGTGATCTTTTCTTCCTGGAAAGTGCTATCACAAGAATTTCTCTTTCACTGTGCTACAAATGCGGTGCTAGAGCCGACGGCAATAACAAGGGATGTTTCGGCATAGCTGCCAGTTATGCAGGTCTATTTTATGGAGGTGTCTATGTGGTGAAATGCACGTGAACTTGCAATATTATGGATTATTAAGAATTAAATATGGGTAGCCATGGGAAAAGATGAGTTATCAGAAGTTAATTTTAACATGAGAACACGAAATAACTTCAATGTATAAGACATAACGGGGCTAAGAAACAGAGGCCCGCCTTCTGGATAGGCTCCTATGCTGAAGAAGAAAAGTCGTTCAGTAGCATATTCTGTGGGCGGTTCAGTAGTTTATTTATTTTTTTGTTTGTTTATTCCATCCACCAGAACAGTGTACAACCGTACCTGTCAACGTTAAAAATAACTAAATGAATAATCAAATGGCAGCAATTGGGTAACAGATGATTTTACACGTGTTTCTTCGATGTATCTTCCAGCTTTTGTCCTTGGTGAGTGCATAAAGTAAATAAATAAATAAAATAAGTAACAGAACTGAAAAAATAACGTCGAATAAGAAGGACAGCTTCGTTCCACTGTACACCAACTGGGGTCACCCCTCTTGGTTGCGGTAATGCTTTCTTCTTTCCCTTATTCCTTTTGATGTAATTATGGAGGATTCATTTATACTTATACTTACCCTCCTTTCTTTTAGAATCCTCAACAATATTGCTTATTCCGAAGATTTTCCAGGATTTTCCCATTTATCTTCCCAATGTGCATCAATGTGATCCGTATTTCTGTCCACAAACCTTCTTAAGTTAGTCACTTTTTTAACGCTACATATATTGTAAATTCCGACTCCTCGTCTTCTTGGAAAGCTGGAAGATTTTTAGATCCTGAATTTGCTCATGGATCAGACCATGTTTCCTAATTGCTGCTTTTGTTTTCCCATTTTCTTCCACCAATCATTTCCTGAAAGTGTTTATTGTTTTGTCCACGATTACATATACGTCTTTATATATTCTTCTACATGAGTCCCCTCATAGTACTGAATAATTCTCCACAATTAACACGTCTGTGTAATAAAAATTGCATCGATTTCTCAGGAGCTGCTCTTCAATGGAGAGTTTTTCCCACGAAACTGAAAATGCTATAAATCTGATATACTGCAGAGTTTAATGACTCCCCAAGGAATGTGGCTTTTCAACGCGAATTCTGAGCATTTGTTGGTGTTCGCTTAAAAGCAGTGTGTCTCCCTCGTTTTCCTCTAAGCTTTTACCAAATTCTTAATTTTCTCCACACGCTGAATCCAACGGTATACCTAAAATGTTACAAAAAGGTCTTTAAACCCTATTTTTAAACTTTTTTTGGGAAGGGATTTGTAACAGTTTGTCGAGCCGAGTGGACGCGTGAAGCCGTTGATCTCATCGATCGGACACGTCTAGACGTGTTGGCCAACGCTGCAGACGTGGCGGGCAGCCAGCACATTCACGGACCGCTCCGCCCAAGTGCTCCGTGAACTGCACTTTCGGACCGTCCAAAAACGGGGTTTTCGTCATTCTTGTGAGCTTTGACGTACATCTTTGGAACTAGCGTGACGAGGAGGTCTAGAGTCTATTGGTATTTTCAGCTCACGAAAAGAGGTTACATACTGCCTTTAAGAATGTATTTACTTAATACTTTCATTCTCATGCGTTAGCAGTTACCTGTTCAAGTTGCACACGCGTGCAACTAATTAACAGATCAACGATTTCATCTTTAATTCGTTCGATCCTCCCAAATTATTTCGCTCTATCTATTATATTTGCACGATCCATGCGGATGCTGTTGGTGCATTTCCGGCCACCCTTATTTTTCTTGGATTTTGTGGACAATTTTTGGAATGAATAAGTTGTAGGCCCAGAATTTTTCCTCTATTGTGAGCAAAAGTGTATTTAATTCGCCGGAGTGCTTTTTGCAGCTTATTTCCATTTCCTAACTTCTTGTTTCGTTCGGATTTGATCCATTTGCTATTAACGACGGTCCGATGGGAAGCAAACAAATTCTACATTTGAAAACATCTACAGTAGCTCGGACAACTGACACTTTTCACTCAGTGGTCCACTTGTTCTCACTCGGTTTCTGCCCTTGTTACTGATCAGGCCGAGTGGCACGGCGGTGTTTTTCCTAATACAATTGTTTTTATGAGGTGCGACGCCTCGTTATTCGTCTATTCTTCGCGACTCCCCCACTCTCTATCGATGAATGCCTGGATTGTAAGACATTTCTATCTGGCTCAATGTCCCTTCAGAATTCCCGCTGAAAACAGTTTCACCCGTTCCCTTCGCCATTATAGTTGATCTATGAGCAACCCCGAATCTTGCATATTTTGTTATTTGTGAGCTCCCGGCGGCTTTTCATACTATGAACACCTCTTGATTGCTCAATAAAAAGCCACATTCGCCTCTGATTTATTCCTTGCTTTTTATTCGGCAAATCTTGCTTTAGTAGTCAAGTAAACTTCCTAGCTATCGCGGGAAACAACGATCAACTCTTGTGTTGACACTATTCCTTAACCTTTCCATAATCTCCTGGACCGCATATGCTTCCTGGACAGAGTTTATTTTCAGGCTTTCGCCACATCTTTTACCACTGCTCTCTAGCACATGTTTCAGATTCCAGTATTGGAACCTATGGATCTAAAAAAAAACAGGATTTTCATTTGTTTACTTGCTGTTTTGTTTATAGATTGTGATAAGTATTGAATTATCTTATGAGACTGTGTTTTTTTTGTAGTTTATTCGTGTGGTGACAGTGGAATAATGCTTTTCTGATGAAGTCCCCGTTCTTCTCCAAACTCTAGCTCTTTCTCGTGTATGTTGCTCATTCTCTCCCATTTCCTCCCAGCCCTCCCTCCTCCGGCTCTCCTTCTCTGCCTCGTCAACAATCTAAGAAGAATTTGTACCCTTTTCCACATTTTCTTTAGTAATCCACACTGACTCCTTTTCTATCTTTGATATTCTCCTCTCATCTTTGAATACCTAGGCCAAATCACTTTACTTTATATCCAGTCTTAATCTGTAGGTTGGGAAATCCTGGTAGACTCCGCCTTTTCTCGAGGGCCACCCCTCCTCCTCTTCCTTTCCAATGATTAGTTCTACGTCTACTGTTACTCACCATTGGATTATTGTAAGCGTCAGGTGCCGCACATCTTTTTAAAGCACGAAATTGTCGATTTATAAAATAGCAATGAATTCGAATACAACAAAATATTTGGTAATGATAGAGGTCATCTTTTCCAGAACTATGTGAACTTTTTTGTGGGTAATTTAGTTAAGATACAATGTGCTGAATCATACAACTTCCTTCGACAATATTCTCACAGCAGCGATGGTTGTTTTTCCTTATTGGTGGAATAATTAATATGTACATCTGTACTTGCTCATAGCGTGCGGAACACGAGATAAATGGTCCTTTGCTCATGTCATAAACCGAAAAGGAGAGTCGGAACCTTCAGCTGCCTTCATAGATTTTTTGTTGACATTTACAATCCTTCCTTGGTGATCTTCCATGAATTTTCTTCTGAAGTACTCTCGTAGATACTCGCATCATGGACGATACTTCATGGATGATACATCGACAGTTTCTTCTGCTATACTCTGCCTGACCATTTTTTAATACTTGTATGTATGCCATCCTAGCAGTACACTAAGGTGGGTCAGCTTGTGACGTCATTCCTAAGTAATACCATAATGCATGGGTTTTTGATATGTGAGTAATTTAATACCATGAAAATGTGCTCATAGCGACTTAGCATGTGAAATTAATCTCTATCCATTAAGCAACTAGAGCCAAGTGAAAACTTTGCAGAGATCCTGTAGCAGAACTCTTGGGCGTTCCTGGATTGCTTCATGATATCCAGCTTGGAAGTGTTCTTAGAGAAATATCTTGGATTTAAGTGACTTTCTGCTACCTCTTTCTAACACGGTCTCTTTCTACCGTTTTGATCGTTTTAATCGCCTTTTAGTGCTTGAAAAAATTTCAAATAATGTCTAAAAATTCGCTAATAGTTTCTCTTAATGAAACTAAATTTGGCTGAAAAAGGGACGTCTGCGCCGAACTTTATCTATACATTAGAAATAAATGAGGAATTTGAATATATATGTATAATCGAGAAGAAGAACCTTTAAAAATCAGCAGTAAGAAGTAGAAGAACTCCACAGTCAAGTCAGAAAATAACAAGACCAACCGAATCCTTGCCTCCTTCCTTCCATACCACTTTCCTGCCAGTTATTGGTACATATATTCATGTGTCATCATGGGTACTTTTCTTTATTAAAGGTCTGGTGCACACAAAGGCCATATATTGTTATGGGGACCGTTGCCCTAGAGCTCATGTGAGAATCCATGGTTGTCATCCTAGCTCCTAATTCGTTCCAGGATCTTCTACCTGTTATCCTTGTATTCCCTCCTTTCATCTACATTTTCTCACTCATCAAGTATTTCAAGCATTTCTTGCGGCTTATTACCGAACTCTATCTATCAGGTCATGCATAATCATTATATTTAGCTCAATTTTCTAATGAATTTGTGATTATCTCAAAGGTCTAGAACCTTACAGCTCGCTCCATCACCCGACATTTCTACCAAATCCACTTTTTTCTTTAAGCTGCAGGATTACTTTTACTTATCTTACCACTCTCGCTCATAGTTTATACTCCTCAAAGAGGGCATGAAATGATAGGCAAAACTATCTTCTATTCACTGAGGAGCCAAGACATAGTCCAGTTAACATATTTGTGTTCATTTTCAGTTTTTTACTGTTCTCTGACTCTGGAGTTTTTTTCTAGTTTCGAGTTTGTCGATAGGGCACATCAAGTGGTTTAAAGATAAATGAATAAATAAATAAATAAACTTTATACTTACGGTGGTATGGTGCTGACTTCATTTTTGGTACAAAAATCCTTTGTAGGCATTCTCACACGTTTCCTTTCGTTTTCTTTTTATGCGCTTGTTTACCTCTGCTTTTCATCACTACTTTAATATGACTTAGTCAGAAGCGGAGCAAATGCCAACAGCTACTTGTGAGACTTCGCCGAACACTGGATCATAGGCGAATTGTCCGGTTTTTCTTTGAATGGCCTCTGCTTGCCTCCCTCCAAGACATATATGGCTTCCTTTGGATTATCGCTCTTGTTTGCAGTGAGCTCTCAATCTGTTTCTTTCTCAGAAGAATTGTCGACTCTTTGTTTGAGAATTTGCATGAGCATGTAAACAATATTGGTTATCATCTTTGCAAAAAAAAAACGCATGCGACGCATTAATCCGTCGTAAGGAGCCATTTCCTCAGATACTCTTTTCAAACAAGGATACCCAATTTTTTTCTGGAGCAGCTGAATTTTTCGTGTTAGTGCAAGCCGGATGGATTCACGCATTTCCCAAATTTGATGCTTAAATTGGTTGAAAATTGTCAAAAACGTCAATATACCTTTCCTGCAAAGGTCCCGCAAACGTCGACTCAATCCTATAAAAATCTGATTTTCTAAAGACATTTTCTACAGTGCGAAAAATTCGACAATGAGGAAACCATAAATAGATATTTAGTTCAGCTATGCACAGTCGGGCTTTTCAGAGAAAATTGGAAATGTTCCAATTTTAGAAGTGTTACCTAAGACACTTTTCGACACTTTCTATGGATAAAATTGTCGCGCGTCTCTTTTTTTTTTGAAAATTAGGAGCAGTACTGGATCTCGGAAGCAGGGAAGCATCACGATCCTTTATCGAAGCGGGAAAGGGAAGAGGGATGAAAGTTTTTTGCTGCTTCATTCTAGTTAGCTATAAGTATCTTTGGCCATCTTTGACCATCATCCATAGCCCATCTTTAAACCCATGCCCCATCACTGTGCCGTCTTTTGTTGAGCTAGACATCCCAGCAGGCCAGTGCTGGATGGTGTCACTTGTGTTGAACTTGTTGAAAGAACGTGGCGATTGTTGACGTTTTCGGAGAACAATGCATTGAAATTCGTTCTGAGTGTTCAAAGCCGCTTAAAAATAGATGACCTCGCATGTCAGAGCTATTTTCGAGCTCATTTTTTGCAGAATTGCGGTTTTTTCAGGAAGCTTAGGAATCCTTTCACGAATTTCGGTCCTTCTATTCGCGTTTTTCTGTATCTTTTTTTTGCCTATACCCGATATATTTGTGTATATAGAAGCGAGATTTGTTCGTTGCGGTCCACAGAAAGGTCGAGGAAGTGTACCCTTCATCGCTCTAAAGGCAGCTGTGAGCGAAAATTTACCTTTCCGGATGTCGTCGCTCCATGCAGCCTCCTTTTCAGCTCCACCAATAGTTGTATTCTCACCCTTCACTTCGTTGAACTGGTCACACTTATACTGTTAGTCAGTACCCGCTACACAAAAGACTACTTACTATACTACTATACTACTACTTATTACATCCTGGTGCATCTTGAGGCCTGGTTGCCCTCCTCGCTTGTCGCAGTAGTACATTCTGGTACAAAAACCAGTAATCTTCATTACACATTTACGCTTGAACCTTCAAAACAAAACGAACGTCTTGGTGACTGATGTCTTCATTTTTTGAGTCCACTATAGAATTCACAATAATATATGCTGACATTTCATCTAATGCCGTTCGCAATCCTCACTTTGATCAATCTCATTTGTTGGTCCACTTAACAAGGAAAGTGCACGAGGCTAAGCCAAGGGATCGAAATGAAGCATCCATTTTCGGAAGCGTTTTCTAAGATGATGTTAATGCATGTATGACCTTTCTGCCCAATGGTCCTCAGGCGATAAGGCGAGCGCGTCGAAAATTTCTGTATGCACTGTCACAGGCTTCCATGAGAGCTTGGCTTCATGAAACGTTGACCACTCATTCCAATTGTGGTTATCTTGATTAGGGGTGTGTATCATGGTGAGGGAAAACGAGGCGGAGACTTTCCGTCCATCACGATCAACCCGTCCTCGGTCGCATTCGAATTTCGCATGGTTATGCATAGTGGAATCGCGCGAAGGGAACGAGTCAACCGTTTGGCGCGGGAGCAGAATTTGAACGAACCAATCACAAAACCGTGTCACGCCCCGTTTTCCCTCACGATGATACACACCCCTTGATTAGGTGTCCTATGGAGGTTTTGGAGGGTTTAGAGACTCATTTTCATTTCATTTGCATTTGATACGTCATACAACGTGCTGAAAAAAAAAACGAACAAACAAAGTATTACAAACTGCAACCAGGATTGGAACAGAACAAATTGACATGCTAATTGAACACCGAATGCTGGACCCTCCTAGCCAGCCAGATCAACCTAAGCCCTCAAAAATGCAATTCGTAATCTCTAACGTTTCATGATTTGATCCCCGTTTAGTGCTGAACAACGTGTAGTATTTAAAAAGAGCCAAGTGAGAGCCTGAAGCAGTACCCACATTTTTTAAGTAGCCTGGTTTCGTTAGATTATGTTTAGGTGAGTCTAGAGTTCCAAAAACGGGGATTTGGCCGAGCGGGTAAGGAGGAAATTGAAAGTGTAAAAAAAAATTTCGACGCAGTCTTCTGAGCGCATCAGGACCATTGGACAAAAATGATATATATGCAGGATCATAGACAAGGCTTTTGAATATAGATGTTTCGTTTCGATTCCCGGGGTTAGCCTCATTTATTCATTTATTTGTTTGTTTGAATACGACGTATAATACAGTCGCGTAATAAACAAACAAAAAACAATCATAACAATAAACAGACATGACCCTGAGCATAGAATTAAGGAAACTTATGACCTGAGTAAGATTTTTGCCATTCTCCGTTTGAAAGAAATCAAGGATCTGATGACTCCGGTGGTCTCATGTACTCCCCTTGTAAGTAATATCTTTTTCATTTTACTGCTTTCAATTTGTTACTTCATGTGAGTAATACTGGATGTTTAAGGGTACACTTCTTTCCGCCCATGCAGCGTGTACGAAAGACCCTAATCTAACTTCAATTTCCTAGATTCGAATTTAGTCGACAATGTTATTATTTCATTTTTCCCCTGAGAAAGGACACATTCAGGCTGATTGAAAGTGTAGTTCACCTGAGAACTTCAAAATTCTGTTGGCATGCACATTTTTCATTTGTGATGCCTTGGATGACTATTTCCTATTTCAATATTCGGTAAATGTCTTCTCATGTAATTCGTTATTACGATAATTTCTCAACCTTGGGTTGAAAATATTGACATAACCACCTCCTCGTTTAACTCTCCTACCAAGAACAGCTTAGAAGTGCATTCTTATGATTGATGTATTTTATTTATGAAGTTTATTTTTAAATTCTTAAACCCCATCAAGTCCTCAAATATGCATCTAAAAAATCCTCAAATATCCAAAAACATCATGGAACCTTTATGAGTACTAGAATGTCATATAAACTCATATATTCCTAGGCAAAAGTGATAGTCCAATTTGAACCCTCCGATGGCTGCAACCTTTTTGGACATTCTCTCAACTGCTTAATGTCCAAAGATATTGGCTTAGCGATGTGTGCATCAGTGTGCTGGAAAAAAATAAATCCACTTGTGTATTACCAGCCCCTGCTCGGGAGAAAAGGTGTAATCACTGATTCTACGAATTTCTATGAGGAGAGGACTTGCCTTTAGCTCGTCGTCTTCTACTAGTTCTAGAATTTTCCTATTTCTCTCAGATTTTTCCCATTCTTGGATCAGACAGGATGAGTTACTTGTCCTGTTCACCCTTCCGGGCGCGTAAACCACCGCCACTGAATTAGTTATGGGTACCCTTCTCAGGTTTCGTTTGATCGACGATGTCGAAGTGCGCGCCGACTCATTCTTCACTTTTTTCACACTACCCTCATTATCCAATCCATCCGTGCCTTTTTCCTTCTTTACGTGGATCTGTCTCAGCCCATCGGTGGAAATACTTTTGGTGAAAGACGGCTATATTCAATTTTTCATTGCTCATTCAGCCATGCTGCACCGCAGCTTCAACCACTGGTAACGAACATGTGCACTTCATTTATTTCCTATGCGTCCTCAAAGCCGATACATCAATTCTATGGTGGTGTTCGTGTGTTTGAGTTTTTCCACCAATGGCTAACCCAGAATTTATTTTCAAGTGCTTTCTCATTAGGCGATTGCTGCCAAATTCTACACAATAGCAGCGCTGGGTTTTTACACAAAAGAAGGCTCGACTCATTTCAATGGGCGATAGCACGAAATTCCGGTGATTTTCACTCAAGTACATAGACATCATGGGGTCATTGTTTCCGTAGTCGCCACCAATTTCTGCCTAAAAATAGCCACAGTCTCTGTTTGTGTGGAGTAGAAGGTCTAAAAAAGGGCTTAGTGATCAGAATGTAGATCATAATAGCATCCAGCTTTTTATTTCAATCACCCAAGCTCGGCAATGTAGGTGTTTGACTCTTCGTTTAGTAACTCCATAGCTAGCATGGTCCGCTTTGTAAGAAGACGGTGGTATCCTTAACTATTAATATACTTCCCTTCAAAAGATCTTTTTCTTTCAGTTGAACATTGTCGTATGAGGTTTGATAGGAAGTGGCGGGGTTCCTAACGTCATCCATCATCCACCTTTTAATACCTCATTTCAGCTCGGTTTGGGTGTTACCTGGTAATATTATACTATGGTAATGAGTGATTATACGTATACAACCCTGCCAAATCTTAGTTGCCTATTTACATAATTACAAAGTACTGGTATGATATCCTTTATTATAGGAGGTCCTCACGTGATAATTTAGTTTGTTTGGTGAGGTTATTGTTTTTGGTTTTTTTTGTTCTATTTTGACGCACCGTGTTGTGCACAGGAAATAAAATAAAATGTGAACAGTGAATATAAGTTTCATGATACTGTGTGAATAGTGTTTACAGTAACTATTAAAAGAAATACATAGGTGGCTAGGCATAGGCCTAGACCTGCGCATTTCCGCACAGCTTTGAGAGGTTGTCGAGTTCAATAGGATTTGGTTGCTCTAATTCGCGGTCAGTGTACTCACATAGGTAGAATCGAGTGACACGAGACAGCTATATGCACTGCTGGAAAGTTTAGTAATTATTTTTTTATTTATTGGATTGTTTATGTTATTTTTTGGGTGGCATAGTTTTATTTTTATTTTAATTTCTTTGGAGTTCATGATAATAAGTTCATTTATAAAATTTATTGGATTATTAACTGAAATTATGTTTTTTCATCACTAATCTTACCATTTACTCTGAGTAAGACTCATTATTATTTTTGCGCAGCAGTAATGATCGGTTTTTAACATTCAATTAACCTACAGGAATTAATATTAAGGTGTCTCAGGCTAATTATTACATAACTGAATACATTTTCGTATCAGGGTAAATTTTAAACGCTTTTTAGGCAAATTGCCAGTTTTTACCCGATGTTATATCAGTTTGGTTTACTACTCATATTTCGGAAGGTGTCTTAACAATCAGTTTGGATGTTCATATTGACTTGCATATCCAGGAATGGATCAATTTCCTTATTTTTCTGTGACAATTACTGTCCGGAAGATGTTTCTATGAAGTTCAAGTGAAACGCTATCCCGACTGTACTAAATACCACGGCTCTTTCTCATTTCACGTGATATATGAAGCTACTAACAAATGCTGTGTATTAAGAAATTCTCCGTCCCCTAATGTTCATCTTATAGTAGTGCAGGCTAAGCCAGACACGAAAAAAGCAATCTGGAGTAGGAAGTGCGTGAAAAACTCAGTTAGGTGGTCTTTTTCGGTTCACACTTCGTGCTTCGCGTGTATCGTACGTTCACTCGTTCTCTCTTTTATGCAAATTTGGCAATAGGTGACGTCGTAGCGACGATAGTACTCCATATAAAGCCGACATGGAGGCCAGATCTGTCATCTAAGAGACTCTTATTGTGAGCAGCGGAGCGGTGGTATGGGGTTGAAGCCTCAAAGAGTATGCTGTGGGTTCTAACGCAAATGTACTCAACAAACGACACTACCATTAACAGTAGACAATATGCTCTCTGTTTGCCTTTGACACTTATTCAGTCGTCACTCTTCTCCTTTGGCTCGTCTTTTCGTCTTCATTCTTCTTCTTCTCCCGTTTATCTTGTTCTGTTCGCATCTCATCCACATTTCATCCACATCAGTTGTTTCGTCTTCATTACTTAGATTTAGTGCTTTGTGTCTTATTTGCTGTCGAAATTTTAGTTCGCTTTCCGGTGTACGATAATACATAGTTGCGTAAGCAAGCAACAGTGCCTTTCGGAGAAAAATGCGAAGAAAAGCTTTAGAGTTCTCTCCTCTTCATTATCCACAACTGGGTTACGTATGTTCGTTTAGCACTTAGCGTACTGATATTTTGTCTGATTTCATCCAATTACCACATACGTTCCCACGCTACGTCTATTTCTTTACTGATATTAGTACTAGACGGTGTACCTTGCTTCGCACGGGTGTTCTTATTCTCCCGGCAATTTGAAGCTGATGCTAACATTTGTTGGACCGAAAGAATCCTTTCAAAATGCTCATAATTTGGTGATCAGCTTAAATGACCCTTCTTCATCCCGTCTCCTTCTCTCAAAAATGAGGTAAAGTTGTTTGACTGTTAAGTAAATTCTTCTAAAATGCTTGCCATATACACGTTCAGCGTTTCGGAAAATTCCAGAAAACACGTTTCCACTGACCTGTGTGCGAGAATGTCCAAAAATCACTAAAGTCGATAAATCGATATTTTGGTCAAAACGATTATCCTATTCTTGTTCAGCGTATTGGGAAACCATAGTGGACAAATCCTTGCCAGTCCCCGAGGAATAATAACGGAAAATCAATAACATCTATATAATCGTTGAACCAATAGATAATCCCAGGTGCAAAGTAGCTCCCAATCGGTCCATCCTCCGCGATTTCTAATTGGAACATACATACACACATACGCACATGTGTACATACTGACATTCATTTTTATATATACAGATTTATAAATATAGATTGTGTACGTCTTCATCACCGTACCTGTCTTAGTTGGATTTCTCGTGACATCACGTTAAATATCGAAGTATGAGAATGTCACAAAGAAACAAATAGCAGGCACGGGCTTAGGAAGGAAGATCAGCTTACTCAATGTTGCCACCTTTTACTTTTACCTATATAATTTGCATAGATGACGATGCGTTTAATGAGTATCCTGCGATTCATAACTTCCACCAATATACGCCACGTGCTTGACGAATGGCGGCTGGAGTGACTCGTACCCCTTATATGTACCAGGAACGGGTTAAAGGGCGTGAGTTTCCCAGAGAAATAAAATGTTTTTCGGGGGAATCTACGTCATATTTTCAAACTCATAAACGGAATATAGTGTATCACACATGTGAACCCTTCCCTTTATACTGGCGGCTTCGGAATGTAGCTGTTTTCGTTGAATTAGGCGCAGTGCTAAATTTTTGAGAGTGCTGAACTCTTTCGTGCTTTCTTTCCCGGAAAAGAGGGGTGTCCTTAAGATATTTTGTTTCATAGACAATCATTTACACTGTCTAGGTGGTCTTTTCCCTGAGCACAGGAGCGATTTAGTGGGCCTTACCAGAACTAATGACTTACTCGACAACCAACCAAGAACCATACTTTGAAAAACTACTCCCCCGCCTTCAAAAATCCAAGATGGCAAGGAAAAACTCCATAGAGCACGAACTGTCATTCGCGACAGATCTCTGAGGAAAAACTCGTGCGAACGTTATGGAACATGTGGTGCTTCCAGTACTCTAGACGAACAACACATCCACTATTCATGGCTTCACGGAGGTGAAAGTGCATAGGATCTGTGCAGTCCTTATCAAGGGCACCACTCCTGCTTTTTCTGTCTTTCCTCCCCGTGAACCATAATTTTTTCACTTCTCACGTTTTCTTTTGACATTCATCGAATTATTACCACGGATGGTATTCGGTCAGTTACCTTAGTCACCTTGGTTATTTATGATGATCACTCTCATAGAAGTGAAGCTTTCACGTAGTACATACTTGTAAAGGGATCCGGGAAGTGATTGAAATAATATGTCTGCACTGTGGCCCAGACTGTGCGGAATTTCTTTCTTTTTAGCCTTTGCCATTACAGGCAATATTTTGCCTAGAATGTACTTTTGTTTTTAAAGAACGTGTCCAAGACGAAGAAGGTGGTCCAAGGCGTGCCGTGCGACGCAAAAACTGCTTAATCTAACGAATTTTCTGTATTTCCTTCCTGAAACACTAGCCGATGGTCGATGCACTTTTCCTTGAAACGCGCAATACATCAGTCATTTTCTCAAGGAATTTGATTCCAAAGGATTTTCCAATTTCTCCGGAAAAAAACTACAATTTAAGGCGATCTTATTTCAGTGCGGCTGCATTTGCGAATCTGCATCCTGTGATCTTTATATGTTTGAACCATAAACCAAATGTCTAAACAAAGAGTCATTTTGGTTCAAATTGCGCGGCAAATTTTAAAAAATTGTTGAATTGCATCAGTGTCACAATAGCAGCTTAAATTTGCGAGTGCAGCATGTGTGCAAGTGATTTCGGCGATTTTTTTTCGAAGTCAAAGTGACATGCTCACAGCTCCTGATTTTCAATTTCCTGACCCTGACATCAACTGTTACAACCGTACTTTCATAGCTTCCTTGAAATTCATGGCAGTTATTCATGTTTTAATGCTCGATAGTCCATTAATTATTGAAGAACTTGCACTTATCGGGAATTACATGTATAAATTCAGTGTCATTAGCTATTAGGTCGCCATTATATCGTTAATGAGGCAAGCGAAGGTAACGAACGTCATTTTGGCGGATATGGCGAAGATCCAGGATTCAGATGAGTTGTGTAGACACCGCTCAAATCGAATTAGTGGTCGAGCAGTATGTAGAAGTACATTGGAGTTTACTCCTCTCGCTACACCACTACAAGTTTACGTTCAAGTTCCTTGCACTCCTTGGGTGAGTCCTGCGATCCATAACATGGGAGACTTTTCTTGGGAGAAACCGCGGTTAAGCGAGATACAACAATGAGCCTTCTCGTAAGTCTACCCCGCAAAACATGCACTATCATAGATTATTATACGATTGAGTCGTTTTTTTTCCTTCTCAATCTTTCCCTATGTTTTCTCTATGATCTCTCACAATTCACGCTCTTTCTCGCAGGTGTAGATGTTTAATTGAGCGTGGAGGCTTTCAAGCTTTCACGGTTGCCTCGCAGCGGATTGCTCTCTCCCGAATTGTGCCTTCTCTTGAACGACCCTTGCAACTGCTGGTATTTTCTCGTCCCAGTATGTGCTTCATTTTTAAAGGCTCTTAACTTCATGCGATTATCTATAAATCTTGATATTTATTCGTAGATTCAGAAGCGATTTGCCATTGACGTCATTGGATGAAGTAAAATGAAAACTGCTGAAGGTAAGACTTCCGAAATGCATTAGATCCTGAATTTTCAAGGCGTGTGGTTTCGACTTCTGTTGTGCTGTTTTCAGCAGGTGTTTTAGATGCTTCTTGGATAATGACCAGTGGTCTGACTTCTTGGCTTAAAGTCTTTGGGGATTTTTCAATCCATTTCGTGAAGTTCTCAACTATTTATTTAACGTGTTTCTCATACGATTTCCTATTTGTTGTTGATATTGTATATTGCTGGGAGCTGGAGCCTGACTTCATAATAGTGGAAGCTTCAGCCTTTTCTATGCACTTGTTTTTCCGAATGAATCGCAACTTTGAATCTATCGCTGACGAACTTCTGGAGTCTAGATGAGGCTTTGATATTGCTGGACTTTTCCTAGGCCCTTGAGTTTTCCTTGTCCAGCTGGAAGGCTAAGGTGCCGATTGAGCAGCTTCATTATGTTTTTGAGATACCACTTCAACAGATTTTCATTCCCTTCCAAACAGAACAACAGAACGGATAATTTCCATTTATTTCAATGTTAGTTATAGTCAAGAAATTTTGAATGAAAACTATTGAAACTATATAACAGAAGCCAAAAAAATCCACCTCTGTGAACTTTTTGGAAGCTATTCAGGGAAAATTGTTTAAGCTACTAAGGCAACGCAGAAGTTCGATCAGGACAAATGAAAGCGTTTTCTTGCACAGCACGCACGATTATTTGTTTGTAACGCTTCTCAAATGACTAAGGATTTGATGGCGGTAGGTCTATGCATTATTTGGGTGATACTGTAGCTGACAACGAGAATTCTCCAGCTATCGGGCATTGCCACGGCCACATCAGCACGAGGCGGAGTAAAAGAACGCCAGTAGAAGAGGGAAGAGGGGTCTCATGGTGCTCCGTTATTCTTATTTGGACATATCTGTGAGGATGGGCTCTGACTGAGGTACGTGTTTATAGTCCCAACAGAAAAAAAGCTGTAGAGGAGACAGGAACTCTTACGAAATAGGCTTTTGTGAACCATAACTATTCATGCTTCTCTCACCCCGCACCGATGTCACCAAATTTTTTCCAGTTCAGTGGTCACATGCGTGTGGTCATGGTTGCTAGGTTAGGTTAGAGACACAGTTTTTCACAGTTTTATGTGGTTCCTAGCCTAAGGTAGTCATTTGCTGCTCGCATAGAAAAATTGAAATGAGATCATAAGGACAATATGGAATACTCTCCTGAAAATTTATAGTTTGAAATTTTAGCCAATTGAAATTTTAGCCAAACGAAATCAAAAATTTATTGCACTAAATGCTCAAGAACCTCTTCATTTCCGCCACACCCTTCCGAGAAAAAAAACGATAAGAGAACAAATCAAGAAGAGTTCGACAGAAGTAAGGTGCTGTAGTAGGCGGCACAGTCCCTACCCCTCACTTTTTCCTTTGCAATACATTCAGCACATTGCTAGCAGCTGCTTTCTTATTTAAAGGTCTGGGCTTCGACATTGAATCCTTACGGAATGCGACAATTGGATATTCATATTCATTGTCCCAGGAGAGGAGAATGAGAGTTTTGTACACAAGGAAAGGGCGCTCGGTCTAACTGACCATTCATTATTCGATGGATACTAATATACAATACGCAGTTTTCAATGGAGGCATCGAATCAAATCTCCTGCGCGTTTCTTCATCACATCGTAAGGAACGCAATAAAAGTCTAACACACTCATGGTCCTCTTATACCGCTGTTCTCTGCTGAAGCACCCTGCAGTTTGAAGACACTAAAAACAGCCACCAAGCACAACCTGGAGCCAATACGTGAGTACTCTATGTTGAATCTGCGCGAAAAGAAGTAGCTGTTACTCACTATACAGAACTCCTCAGGAAATTTGGACTACGTGTTCGAAATCAGCGTCAAGAACTGGATCTGGGGGTCCACATCTCATCTCGAATGGCCACGGCCACCAAGAATCCTTTCCATGTGAGTTAGAACATGGTGCTCATGTATGAGCTTCAATAGGACTAAGAAAAGCTTTCATTCTCTCAATGAGCTCTCAGTGGTTAGAAAGCACCGATGTGGCCATGATGCACGGTTTCGGGGTCGTGCATGAGTACAGTGCCCCAAAACTGCATGACAGAAATTGAATGCCTCTTACTGTACATAGAGTACATAAAGAATTTGGAAATGGATTCGAGATCAGCGTCAAAAACTGTATACGATAACACAAATCTCATCGCAAATGACTGTTTCGACTAAATATCCTTCCCTTATTAGTTTTCAATCATTAATAATTGATGTAATATTCTTCTTCGAGTTTTTTTTTTTACAATTTTGTACGTACTTGTAACTTCGGTAAAGAAAATTTAGCAGAACTAAAGTCGCTTCCTGCGGAGACCCCACTTTTTCCCAACACCTCTCTCGCAAACGACACAGGCACTGACTACTATTCAGATACCTCCTATTTGAGGAAATAGTGTCGGTTTACCCACACGATTCTTCATATAGATAAATAGTCACAAAGTAGGACGGCATTGCCATCAATTTTTATATTGCGTCGATTTCAACATAAGCATGGAGCCCGATGGCTAAATTCATGGTCCCATTTCTTAAAAAGTGGCCCGACGCGAACAGAGTTTACGAGAGGAACGCTGGCTAATCCCCGTTAGTTTACACGTTCTTTTCCTACTCGATTAGTAACTCTCCCTTAAGCCATTTGCTTATTTTTTGCCTAAATATTTGTGACAGAAATGACGCTACCTCTCATACTATTTCCAGCTAGGAAGTCCTTATTCGTGGAAATACTGTAGTTCTGTGAGATAACATCTTTCGCGGTATTTCTGGATAAAATTCTGTTTACATACATTTTGGTTTGGCCTGTGCTGGAGATGATCGAAGATTGACGGCTTCTGTAATCTTATCACATACGGTCTCATGATAGCGAAGCCAGAAACACGGGTGGATTATCCGCTTTACCAGGAGATGTTTTCGGAAACAATCAGGTGCCCACACTTAATTCAGCTCATTCAGTTCCGAGGTTCTTTCTAGTCTTCAGTCCGATGGATGGCTGTGAACTGGCGAGGCTGTTCAGATTTCAAATGTCTAGTTTTCACCTTCAACGGATTCACATTGGCTGTGGGACAGCATATTGTCAGTGGTCCATGCGTGTGTTCACGTCTAGCTACGAATAATATCTCCCAACACTTTCTAAAGGAGGTCCGTGCGATATACTGGATAACATTGCTTCTATTAGGTCGTCAAGTATGAAATGTTCGATTTTATGAACGGTCAGTTCGACAGTCTGTATCTTCGAAGATTTACTAGATCTCTTCTCATCTTTATTTTCATTATGAAGGCACATCGTCTTCCTTTCAAAATCACTTGCTGGGTCTTTGATCAGTTCCCGAATTTTCGTTTGAATGCATTTTTTGTAGAAGTAATCAAAGACGTGAAATCGCGTCGTTTTAGAACATGGGTTCTATTTTCCAACTGTTAGAGCTGAGAAAGCTGGGAACATCAGGGTAGCGTTAAGGGACATTTGGCTAGTAAATGCACTGAACAGCGTTTGTTGGGAAGTTCCGCTCAGGTGACATGAAGCTCCAAAGTGAGCCTTATGACGAACCTGGATATCGATGAGCTGGAAGCCGTACCCGAAGCGGATAGGAGTCAAACTAGATCAGCGTAAGCAGCAAAGTGTGATCTTTATAATTGAGTAATATTTAGGAATTCAAGGCAGTATGACCATTGAAAGTGGTTCGGTAAACGAATTTTTCCCAGTTTCACCCTCAAACATGGGTGTCAATTTTTGACCATTTTTCACAAATCCACGCAATCCTTATTTTCTTTTTTCTCAATTTTATGCTCACATTTTCTTTGGTTATTCGATTTTCATTCTGTTTTAGCAAAGATGCTCCAGTGCTTCTCGAAAGATTTGAAATGGATAAGAGCAGAAAAGCAGGTACTGAGTCAGATTTTAGCGACTAAGCGAGCTTACATAAGGCTTCGCCCTTAGGCTCAGAGCCTTCAGCTTGGAAAAATGATCAGCCGACATTGAAGCAGGCCTCTCATTCACGCATGATCAGACGGCTGGCTATTTTTTGTGTCATTTCGTGGACATGAATCAGAAATCAAAAATCAATCCTTAGTGCACATTTTTCGCCGTTCTCCCCTATAAAAGCTTGTTAAAGAAAGCAACCGGGTGATTACCAAAATTTCGCGTTAGACCTGGTGAATTCAAGTTGTTTTTCGGGGCAAGCGAGAAATTTTACGCTGCTATGAACACTGCTAATCCAACTTCCTACCATATCCCTTGACACCGTGTTGAATTTGTCTGCTTTTTCATGCACGAATTTACGCGAATTTGCAGAATTTCAGACGTACACGCAATTTTCAACTAAGCGAATAGGGCATTGCTTGGACTTGTACGTGCTTCCGCTATTAGTGGGTACATATTTATAGACGGTGTTTACTGGTGTAACCACCCATGATTTCCGGTCGGAGGTGTTCATCCGATCCCCGCTTTCCTTAGGATTAGCATGCAGCTCTGTGCTTTCTTGAATGGATTTCTTTTTAAAATAGCAACAGTTTTGACTCTGGTTTTTGTGTCAAATTAAGTAAAATGGAGCCAAAAACTTTTCCAGTTTCCATGGCACTTTCTAACATTCATTTGCGACCGAAACCCAGCTCTGCGACGTCAAAGAGCAACGCTCACATTGCATGCTTGTTAGCGATACGTCTAGACGCTATGGCTTCCTTCTACCACCTTACGAAGGATATCGACGTACATACGATAATTGTGCATTATTTCTTTCTCCCTTCCGAAGCACTCTCCATTTTCTCGAGAGTCGTAGTCCAAATTCAGAGCCTTTCATTGGGTTTACGACGTTTTCCGTCGTAAACCCTATGAAGGCATGCCCAAGGTTTTCCTATGGTTCTAAGCAGGCGGTTTTCGTCCAAATTCTTGGGTGTTTCTTCAGTGGACAATTGGAAGCAACACAATTTACTCGAGGTGAAGCCGGGCTATATATAGCAGGAGACATCATTGGCAGAATGAGCCCACGGTTTGCAACATGGCATGAGTTTCGGATCAGTTCCCAAGTCCGGTCACCGTTGAACCTCGGCATGGTTGTCAGTATAATTGAGAAATTTGTAAAACATTACTAACAATCTCGGTACGACTAGCAAGTTTATCAGTCATAATGACAAGGGTTTGTTTTTTCATTGTTTTTGTTTATTATTGGAAGCGCGCAGTGAAGTGACAAGTGCCCCAGCTGTCGTTCACACTGTCAATGGTTCGATTCCTCCCCAGGCCAAACATTGCATCCCTCAGAGGTGGTGAATTGGTACCAGATAAGTCTGAGAGAATGAAGCGCTGGTTTGGTGTATGAGAGACCCCCTGCAAGTAATTTTTGTAGTTCAAACACGCTTTGAATGCCTCTACGATGTTCAGATGAAGTCGAATGCATGGAGAATGAAACTGACCATGAATAGAATTGAGCAACGACGACCACTCTATCCTTCATCTCTTTGTGTTTATTACTGGTTGAGAAATGATTGAAAACAATTAAGCTTACATATGTAATGAGATGAACCTCTGATATTTTGCTTGGGTGTTGCTTTTGCAGAACAACCACATGTTGTCACAACACCCTCATGGACACCACAGAATTCGACAAAGCTGTAGCATTTTTTCGAGCAACTATATGCAGATCAATACAAAGAAGACTTCAGACTGGCAATTTTCGTTCTTGCAGCTCGATTCTAAGAATGGTAGAGGCGGTTGCTGGAGCATGGATAAAGGTGGGGCAGGGGTGATCCAAGCCCAGCAATAAGTTTATATGGTTGGACAAGTGTCTGCCCTGGTAGTCTAGACTCATTTATCACATCTCGGCTCAGAAAATACCCTCTATACTTCATCACCTCCAGAAATTGCGCTCTTCGCGGAAGTACTGGTGTACTTTGGATATTCCGTTGTTCAATCGAAGTTTTTCTGTGTAGTATGTGTAGTAATGTTTCCTTCTATGCACATGTACGTACATACATATCTGCAGTTTCTCCTCTTAAGCCTAGCTATACTGGATACGGATCATGATGTTTTCTGTTCAGCTCGGATACATCGCCAGCCTAGGACTTCCTTGTCAATACGCAAAACTGACAAAGTCCCACGCTACTAGCTGACCCTTACAGCTATTATTGTTCCTATACCTAATTACATAATATTTTAAGTATACCTTTTTGTTATACATTCACAAAATGTTGAAATGTCTCTCATTGTTTTCTGCTCCATCAATGAGTCTGGCCGTTCGGAAGTGACTGAAAAATTGATGCGATTTCGACGGCGCTAGCTGTTCGTACCTGACTGATGGCGTGAGAGCGAATATGTTTGTGCGCAGCCGGCAACAAGCGACACGAAACAGCACGCAATCCAGCAATTCGCCATTGCTGTCGCCATAATAAGGATCTCTGTTCACTGGTTTGATCACATTAATCGTGCAGTCACGACCAGCAAAGTCTTTGCAGTGAAACTTGCAGAATTTATGGGCCTGGCTTGTCGCCTAGAGGCTTAGACCTGGTAATTTCTGTGACACCTGGATCTATTTTTGCCTGTTTTTGCATCAGCTGTGTTGCCGCGTTGATTGAGACCACAAACATATCTTTTTCTTTTGAGGGCCTACATATACGGAGGACCCTGTATTTAAACTGCTTCAGCGACAAATTACGCCCATACTCACCTTCCAAACGAACAGTCAGGCCCGCATATCGTTTTCAAAGCTAGAAACTGTTTTGTTCAACTGATTTTAACTGAATTAGCCAGTTTTTATCGTGCCAGCTTACGGCATCTCACTTCGGTGGTGTTTTGTCGGGCTCACCGCATTTTAGGAGGACCTACCTCGTCAAATCCAAGGCGGCGTGAGCCGTCATGTATTCAGCAATCTTCTGGGAATCTTGAAGCATCTTTATCATTTATGGAACCGTTAAAGTGTCTCCTTCCACGAGAGAGGCAAAATCCCTGAACTTATCCTCCGTGATGTGCATGCACAATTCGCTGCATCGCAACCAGCCGGAATATTTCGAAATTCTCATAGTGCTGCAGCAGCATCTGTTCCTTCTAAATAGAGCTGATAGAAGGTGCCAGATTGCCAGAAACATCCATGAAGGATCACTGCCGAATTAACGTCTTCACAGATATTAAGCAGTGATTGGCGTACGCGCATTTTCCAGCATATACGGGTTGAATCTGCAAATTCATGGTCAGATCCCAACGATAGACATCATTCTGTGAGAAATTGCGGCTGGGAATAAATTACAGATTTCGACCTCTGTGAGAAAAACTTCTCTTAAAAGACATGAAATTGATGGAATGAGGGGTTTTAACTCGTTTCTATCTCCAATGATTATCTTCAACTTCCCTAAAAATTTGAATCTCCATGCTCTGCTTTGAAAGAAGTTATAGACGAAAAACCAAAAGTTGCAGTCTTTTTGCTCGCTACTGTACTTAAGATCTTGAACCAAAGACTCTTCTCCTATTCCGCTGCCCTCTTTCTCCTCCGTTGATCGGACTCCACCTTCTTTAATGCCCTTGAAAAACGAATCTCCACCTCTGAACATTTCTCCACTAAATCCAGTACCATTATAACTGTACGAACAGTTGAAAAAAACAGAAACTCCACCCAATGACGTGAATGAGTTTTCTGTGATGTTGTGCGCATTGCAGCTGTAAGCACACATGCGCAAATCGAAAATGCATGCATAGCGCATGATGTCGCAGTCAGCCGTATACAACAACCCCATACACACAACCATAAAACCGCCGCGAGGTGCTTGTCATAGCCATTCCCTTTGACTTGTTGAGTAATCCAGAAAGAGCTGCCCAATGGTAAGGTAAACAGCTTCTTGCGGTAGTTTCTGCTTTCTGATGGCGAGAAAATAGTGGCGACTATAAACGCCTCCGGATGCCCGCCCACCCTCACGTTTTTCCTGTTTTTCGAGCGCGTAAGGATACTACTCTCTGATCAATCACTCCTTTATCCTACTCCCTTATATTTCTACAAGTCACTGCTGCACTTAAAATCCTGCGGGCGTGGCCAACAGTTCACAGTCTAGCAAGGCTATCCAGAAGTTTGATGGCAGTTCCTCGTCTACGGACACTTAGCGCTCGTCGCTTCAGGGCATTTTGCTCTTTTGACCGTGGGGAAAACAGCCAAACGTAGGCAAGTTATTCCAGCTAAACTAAGTTCCTTAACAAGCATGTTGAAGAGGTTACTGTAATTCTATGAGTTCACTTCCTCATTTTATCTCTATGATTTGACATTGTCAGGTTCCGTTCAGGTTGTTGGTTGTCAAGTTAGAGTTGTGTTATTGTCATTGTTGAGTTCATGCTTGTGTTTTTGTGTTCAATTCACATGGCAACGCCATGAAATAAATAAATAGAAATAAACGTAGTTTAGAGGATGTCCTAACTCACTTCACACCTATTGATCATCACAGATCAAATTTGAACTGCCCATGCTAGGGAAGGATCGGGAAGGAGCGGCTTTAGGTGTGCTGTCTTACCGGCTATCTCTACCGTGCGAGCAGGTGCTTATCGTAATTCCTTTGCTATGTAGTCACATTAGGTATGCAGATGGTGCAAGGAACTGTCCCTATTGCCGGCTTTTTGAGGGCGATCCTACGGCTGTGAGCTGATACTTCTCGGCTCGCAGCAATTTTGATGAATGTCAAATGAGACACCACCCTCTCATATGTGACAGATGTCTATAGACGTTGTGTGTGATTAAGCATGCAGAGTTTTTCTGTTGCCAAACCATATATCGACATTCTCACCTTCACGCTCGGGTTACGGTAGAATTGTCTCATGGCGCATGGCTTATTGCAGAGCATTTATCAAGTGGCGTGTTCAATTTCGTCACATGAGACGCAACCGCTTTTCGAGAGCATGGTCTTCCACGGATTTTTTTGCCTGGGTTTGCTGAACGAACTACGTCTAACATTCATACAACGTAATGTAGATATTTAAACACTTTCTGTATTTTAAGTGATCTAGGGATTGGTCTCACTGGTTTGTAAAAATACTTAGCTACCGTAAGCAATGAATTTTCTCTTCGGATTTCACGCCATTTTATTAACTCCTTAGCTGCTAATCTTTAAATGCCGTGATAATACAGGAAAATCTACTTCTTGCTTCTTTCAACCTTTGATCACTGATCATCTTCATTACATAAGCTATGCTCTGATAAATGCATTGCATCTGTTTACTTGATAAGAACTGGCATTATATTATTTTCTGAGAGTCCTGGCCTTGTTTTTTTGTTGCTTAATTTGAACGCTGCTTTTCATAAGTCAGTTACAAGTGTATATCTTGTGTACCAGATGAAAATAAATGAAAAATAAACAGCCAAATGAATAACTTTTAGCCCGTAGCTTGCCTGGGAGAAAAATAACTATAATTCTTGAAAGTCTTATATTGGTGAGGACCTGTAGGTAAGAGAAAAAGGCAAAGGGACCGTAACAAACTTCGACTGCTTGAGGCAACGTAATTGAAATTGAAAAAAATTGTTAAAAGAAGCTGGCTCGTTTCTCTTGTAGATTCATCCACTAGTATTTTACATTCTTCCAGGAATCACTTGGATTTTGAGGCAGGTGTGAGATTCACACGAGTTTGTAGCCTTCTCACGCATTTACGTTTTCCAATGCACTTAGATGGCTGTGGAACACTTGTTTAACAAGAAGTAACCCATCAAAACAAATGCTGACTTATACACATGCAATTTCTACGTTATCTTACGTCTCTTTCGCTTTTCTCACACGATTGTACTTTCTTTTGTACTTGTTGTTCTTTATTATATTCACTACATAACATCATGGACATGGTGTCTTACAGAAGATATTCGTCGTTTTGTTAAGGAAAACAACGTTAGAAGACCAAAAATGACAAATGTTGAAGAGATAAAAAGCAGTGAAGACTCAAACTCGATCTTGATTTTGTGGTCTGATTTTGGGAAAATTTTGTGGTCGGACTGCGTAGTTTTATACTTGTTCTCCATCCGCTTGTAGGAGAATCAATTTTCAGCGAATAAGCTTATTTAGTCTTCCTCAATAAAAAATACTTCCCCACTGAATCCATGCAACCCGTATACATGCTGCTGGTAATATGTACAGTGATTAATTATAACCCTAACAGTATTCTATGTAGTAATATCTATGTGTTAATAGTAACAACTAATGTTGATAATGCAGTACTAATATAATGATTGATGTCATTAACAGTGCTTCTTGAACATGAGGACCTGTTGGGTATACAATTTCTACACGATTTCTTAAACTTGTAGACATCATTGAATGGCGGGTTTCAGACATCTGTTCCAATTTTCTGCGTCCCTAGAATCTCTTTTCTTCTGCATTGGAACATGATTAAGAAGTAATTAAAGAGATGGATGAATAAGTAAACAATAAGTACACAAATAAATACTAAGTAAACTAACATTCTTAACGTCTTCAATCACCAAAATTACAAGTGTTGCTGTTCGAAATGTTTGCATTTATGTTTGTTACTTTCTCCACAATTTCCACAGTCAGTAATTTTTCGGAATTAAATGGCATGTAACGAGCTGGAGGTGCAAAGTGATTATTTTGCTTTGATTTTGCACATTTATTGCATTTACCCTAAGAAAACGAAATCTTTAGGTTAGAGGACAAAGGGCAGTCGGCATTTTTGACAAACATTCGGATGGTCTCGTCTTTCTCCCATTTTTTAAAATTCATTCTGTCACGTTCTTACTCTATTGCCGTCTTCCTTCACACGTGATTTTGAACTCATCATTTTTTCTACAACTTCCAATTTTTTACTTTCTTCAATTTTTTTCATATTCTCTCATAGTTTCTCTCTGCCTTAATTTTTCTAAGTAGGCCATATCGATGTCTTCTTTAATGATGAGAGAATAGAGCAATTTATACTGGATGCGTGCGACTGACGCGCGTGCGTCTATGTGATTAAGAATGGGTCCCAGTCGCATCGCAATCGCAGCTCAGACGCACGCGTTCAGGGCTGTACGGCTGCCACGCGTTCTCTTTATTGAGGATGCTGCTGCGTTCATGCTGCGCTGACCGGTCTTCAGGAAAAATCTTTCGCAAGTAGATGCGTGCGTCTGATGCGCGACTTACGCACACAGCTAATATAAATTGCCTTAATCTGGAACCGGAAGCAATTTGTAGAACGTATGGTTTTTATTCTTCACTTTCTCTTCATACACGCCGCTCCAGTCATAAAACGTCCCTACATTCCATATGTTATCTTCAACATGTGCACCTATTTACGCTTCTGTTAACTCGTCGCTCTACCCACATCGTTAACCACCTAATTTCAACCTACCATTCCTATTGGTTTAGACGGTTTTGATGCAAAGATGAACATGGTCCGAATCCGCCATATCATGGAAATGCGGCGCGCCAGTAAAGCGCCGCCTTTGCTACCTCCAAAGCTTAAGAAGTAAGTGGAGATAGATTCAAAGGTTGAGTACACCTGTGCCGTTGTCATTGCAGAAGTAGCTGCGATAACTCGGATCGAAAAACGGGCATAAAGGATATACTCGATATACATCTAAGCCTCAGGTGAGATATCTACAAATGGCTTTGACGAGTTCTTCAGTATTTACCACGGAATATATGTCATTTCAGGAACATTCGTTGTGAAGCTGCGTCATCCAAAACGCTAATGTGCCTTTTTTACGAGAGCGAGGGTGGTCGGAACGGCCCTTGGAAACTGGTACAAATTTCTTGGCTTTCATGTTTCTCAAAAGTTCCAAGTGATGATGGTGTAGACTTTTGTGTTAGTTGTCATGATGTAAGATCTTGTTAGATCACCGGTACGGACACGTTCCCAACCTGCACCGGTATTGACATTCCGGATGTCTTTTCCATTGAATACATGTTCGAGCGGCCGCAACCGATACGAGTAGAACTGTGAGTTCTCATCCGGAATTGGGATTTCTTTTTCAAAATAGACGGCAATAATACTGGTCCTTTAAATGGAACAACGCAGTATTCTAAAGTCTGCCACCAGGAGATTCTTTAGGGTGATCTTTCAAATGAGCCTTTCCATATACATAATTTAGGTGCCATCCAAAAAGGTGTCAAAAATGTAAATTACCAGAGCTCAATAAGTTATTTGCCAAGTGAAGGAATAGTATCTTGCCAGAATTGGGCCTTATTTGATTCGCTTTATCCCTCAAATTTCAAAAATTTCATTTACCCGGTTCTAAAATCTGGCTAAACATCCCGATGGACGATTACGCTTAGAATTATCAGGTATTATGTGCGCCGCATGTGTACAGGCGGTTCAGAAATGAGTCGGTGTTGGTGCATTCTTACGTAAAGAGATCAGAGGGGCCTTTGCCAAGTCGCGTATTTGAAGCTTGTTAGTCGCAGTGATTTTTAACTGCTTAACATGCTAGAAAGGGTCGCGAAAATGATGTGGAACACATGACTCATCTCAGGTCCGTGAATGCACAAGTACCGACTCCTTTCCGAATGCCCTATATTTTCTTGCTACTATTTCGTTATCTTATCCGTCTCTTTTTTTTTCTGGATTACAGTCGAAAGGGAAGGTAGAGGGTGCAGCTTTGCACTGTATTTACAACCGCTCTGGGATCTTCATTTGCCTTAATTGTTTCTTACATTCTTTTTCAATAAAATCTGAGCAATTTCTTCTACAGATAACGAAATTTGCCCGTGCACCATAGTTCGTGAATTACGACACATTCCTGGCCCAAATCCGTAGTGAATACTGCATCTTGATCAGATATTTATTCGTTGAGAGTGACTTTTGCGCTATGATTCTTGGACTGAATTATGGCTGCAAAAGTCGAAACTATTGCATTTGCAAGTTGATCTGAGCGCTTTTTCCGACATCATTCTCCTACCTACTACCCATGCATTTTGTAGTAGAGTGCTTAGGTCATGGCTGTTGGCCCCATTGGTCGGGTTTGTTTACGAAATAGGCGTGGAATCCCAAAATCAGCTGTCAAAAGCTCAAAAGCAGCTCTTTTTCATGGAAAACTAATATGAATAGGTAGGGCACTAGCGGGAGCTCCACAATTTTTTTGTCATTTTTTTTTGTCTCACAGGAATACTTAAATAGGCTACAATGTGCCCTGGATGGATATTTAACATAACCCCCAATAATAGTGGTCTAGCAATCCCTTGGCCACGCCTTCTCAATAATGTCAATATGGAAGAATTGCCATAGCTATAGAGTAAGCGTCAGATAAAGCACTATTCATGTGTCTTTTCAACGGCACACCTAATCTAGCTGCCGTTATTACAGCTGTGATTGGTCAGAAAGCGAGGTGACTCCGCTCGGCTCCGCCTACTTCTTGATTTCCGAAGTGGTCGCTCTGGGAGTGGTGCAGCGGAATTTGAAGTACGTGCAAATTAAATTCACTACTGAACCGTTTTTGGATCGATTATCATTGATTTTTAGCAATGAAGGCACGGGTGCCCTAATTGGTCAAATATCGATTGGGTCCACGATGAAGCCAAAGCCACCACCGTTGATGGTACAGTTCGAAGGCAAAAGCTTCTCACGGAAAACGGTTCCAGATGCGGCTGTAGTGAGTTTTTGCTTGGATGTTCAATATGCTTCATACTTAAACGGTAACGTGGATGATATATGACTTGAAGTGTTCCAGGATTTTTAAATAAATGTCTTTTCCTTTTTTTTTCTCCTATGCACTTTAATAATATGATAAGAAGCAGCATCTAGAATCTACGAATGGAGATTTCCCAAAATATTTCATGATGGGCGATGAACTGGTCAGGTGTTTGTGAGAGCTTTTGGGTGTTGATGACTGTCCTGACCAGTCGTACTACTGCACCAGACTATCTAAATAGCTGCATTTGTCCATTTAATCTGATTTCCGAACGAGATTGCTACACTTTCCAAGTAGACCGCGCTCCGGAAATGGTTTTTAATGCAAATTTGTAATAGATTCAAAGAAAATATGAGTTCCTTTTCAGCTCTACTTCGAAATAAATCGAACAGAGGCAGACGGCGAGAAAACGCTTCTGCATAAAAGCGAACCACTGAAGCAAAGCTCCAGAGTATCATGGAAGGCTTTCACGTTGACTTGTCAAGAAACTACTGAGGACGCGACCAGGTATTAGATCTTTGACTTCCCTGAAGAATAAGCTTAATGAAACTAGCTACGTATTAAGTTTTGCACTAAGGTATTTATTTATTTCTTCATTTTTGGGGCGTGGAGTTCAATATACAATAATAAAATAATTATAAATATTTCCTAGGATGCAGACTTTTATGGACTTTGAATGCCACTATATGTCAACTGTCGGATACACCTGGCTGCTGCCGTAGAATAGTCGTGAAACATCTCCAAGCGCTGGGTTACAGCAAGCTAACGCCGAATTCGGTCCCCCACGAGCCTTGCAAGACTGAATGTGTGTCAGTCTTTGCTGCTGCCTCCACACTGGAGGAACTTTTTCCACCAACTCTTTACTGGAGAGGAGAGTTGGATGTTGTATATTAACAATGAACGTTAGAAAAGTCGACTCTCTTGTAGCGAACCATCTCCAAAATGCCGTAAGGAAAAGTACACGAAAGACGGTTTTGCTGTGTTGTTGGTGGGATTACGGAGTTGTACTGTGAACTGCTCCCATCTGTGCACGACGTGACCGTTCAAGTCTGCTCTTCCCAACGACAGAAATTAGCGGACGCAATCTGCCTGAAGCACTGAAAAACTGACCATTTTACTCTAATTCATGATAAAGCCTTAACTCACGTAGCAGAGAATTGCCGAACTGGGTTGGGAAGTTCTACCACACCCTGCTTATTCTTTTAACTTATCCCCGTCTGAATACCATTTGTTCGGAGCACTAAAGCTGCATATACGTACGAGAAAAGAAATCCGACGATCAGACCTACATAAAAAGTGAGATTCAAAGCTTCTTTGATTCGCAGCAGCCAGAGTTCTTGACTTTCGGAACTGATGCTCCGGTGAAGCGCCGGCCATACCTCGTGGAACATGGTGGTAAATATTTTATGGTTTGATACCTATTCACAATGAAGTTAACATTTCTTGGAAAAAGGTATGAAATCCGGTGCAAGACTTTCGGACCAACCTAATAGTTCCGGCTAATATGTGCGAGCACAAAGTTCCTGTTATGAGACGTCTCGTTACGATTTTGTTGATGACCTCAGCTCAACGCATGTGGGCAATCATGTATGAATGAAGATGTGGTAGTTGTCTCACAGGAAGGCCCATGGCTTCCGAACGTTGGCTATACCAGAGGAAAATTGTTATGTCGAATGTTCAAGTCATAAAAATAGGTAATACTGATCTGTAATTTGAAAACGAGGGGAACTGGTACTACGGAGTTCCGGACGAACATTGGTTACGCAAATTGGGACCTTTCCGGCCCATGTTCAGGGATAAGTGCGTCTTCACACGCCAGCCTTCATGCAGTTAGTATACTACCTGGGCCAAGGTACAAGTAACAGGTCATTTTACGTTTACACTTCAAAAAAGCCCGGGTGTCTTTTGTTTTTTCTGAACTATTTTTTTCTCATCTCAATTTTTTTTACAGGCCAATCGAAGTTGTATGCTACTACAAAGACGAGAAGTACCGGACCGGTGTTGTTGGAAGCTTCACCACAACATATGCCGAGCTGCGAGAAAATCAGGACTCCCACATGGTCAGTAGGAGTAAATTAACAAAACATTTTCACTTTTTGATGTAGTGATTGTTCAGCTGACGAATCCTTTGTACAAAAGTGGTCAAAAAGGATGTGGACAGTTCGACGTGGTGAAGTGTACAGAGTTGACAATTTGCTCATTCATGGACTACATGTATTTTGGGTGAGTGAAGGGATGGATGTATCAGGGGAAAACATTGCAGAAAGGAGGAGATTCGAAGTTTTTTCAACACATGCGTGAAATAGGATGGGTCGGTGCTGCTGGCTTGTTGATTCTAGTTTGTACTCTGGGGTTCCCAAGCTTTTCTGGATTTACATCAAAATATTCGAATTATGGCAGCAGCTTTTAGCAAGTCAGGGATGAGGAAACAATCAGTTTTGAAAATTAGAGTAAAATAAATGCTCTCAGTTGAAAAAAAACCCCCAGACAAAAGCATATCCATCAGGTTTCACCCATCTCCGCAATCGACACAGAAGTCCTTCCTTGAGAGTTCATCTATGCAGCCGCGTTCTGATTGGCCGCGCAGTTCCCACCCATTTTGCTATTGCCTGCAGACTATAATCCACTCTTTTTTTTTCAGAATTGTACTGAATTTCGCCTTCGCTGTTGATTTTTCTGACCCTGAAGGGCTTCAAGACCAAGAGTCACAATTGCACTTCGCCGACAGTGTCGAATTCGCGATACGCTCAGTTGGTGAGACTTTTGCCGACTACAACAGGTATGGTTTACAACAGCCAACATAAAACTCAAGGAATAACAAATTCAATCCCTTCAGGACCAACACATATCTCGCTTACGGCTTCGGCGCTCGGATACCACCGCAATATCGAGAATCTCACGAGTTTTGCCTAGTTAGTTATATATAATGCCGTATTGCGTGGAAAATCCTGAAGCGATTCCATAATCGTAGACTCTTGCAGAACCTCGAAACGGACCCCATGTGTACGGGTGTTGAAGGTGTGGTGGCCGCTTTTCGAAACACTTTTATGCAAACGCAACCATGTGCCAGTGCGCATTTTGCGCATGTCATCTACCATCTTGCCAAGTAGGTACCTACACAGCTACATGCACAACTCCCCCGTTCAGAGTTGATAAGGTGTTTTCAATTAGGAATGCTCAAATAGCCGCTACTCGATCAGATCCCAATCGGCCACAGTACTACATCCTCAACATCATCACTCGAGGGGCAATCGACGACATCAAGGAGACCGTGCAAGCGGCGATTTTCGCCAGTAAAACGCCAATATCGATTGTTTTTACAGGTTGGTGCAGTCTTTGCCCAGCTATATTCACTGGCACCCTTGTAATCGTTTTTGAGATTTTCAAGTGAATAAAATATTCAGAGCCTCCCGTTCGAAAGCTTTATGAAATTCTGTGCTGAACTGCCTTAAAAATCGTTTCCGAGTTCCAATTTCTGAGGAGCTTGTGGGCGGAGAAAAAATGGCGCAACGAGGTTTTCCGCTCCCTACACTCCCTTTTTAGTTTTAAACTCTGGGCACATTCTATCCTTTTGTAGAGCTGGTGATGAGGAACTCCCACAAAAGATAAGAATTTTCTCGGAAGATGCGCCTTCAGGGCGTATATTATCTAGAAAGCTCGTCCTCCACTCTGACAATTAGTCCCGGCCCCGGCTCCGCTCATAATTTCCCCAGATATTGGGGCTCGGCGGGATTTATTCGCAGTTTTGCAAGTAATCTTACAGTGGACGGCAATGGCGGTGGCCCATTCGCGGCCTCGAGAAGTACGCAGCGCGGCCGCGCCGCGCGCGCCTGGATCGGTGTTGTCGCCGCCGGAATGCTATCTCTAGGGTCTTTTCTTCCCGATTCGCTCGAAAACCCTTAAAATCGGGTAGAAAAGCCGCTAGAAATTGCATAACAGCAGCAGAATACATAGGTTATGTTGCGCGACTTCCCTTTCGAGGCCGCAGATGGGCTGACGCCATTGACGTCCACTGTATGTGTCGTTGCGAGCAGCTAGCAGCTCCTGGCGATTCTTTTCATACAGAAATTTCTAGAGATTCTGAAGTGGGGAGGTGCTTCCAAGTTGTAGTTACAGCGACTTAAACAAATAATACTTGCACAATATATGTATTGATGGGTTGCTATTGGACCAAACACAACAAGACGACTACCCATAGATAAAAAGAATATTTCATGGGAATCATGCCCAGGCCTACTCATGTGTGATTTTCCAGGAATTGGAGACCGAAATCTGGACGAGATCGAGCGATTAGGAGTCGGCGGTAAACGCCTGACCTACCATGGACGAAAAAGCGATCGTGACAATTTACAAGTAAACTGCACTTCGTGTCTCACTATTTCCAATTATTCTTCAAATCCAGTTCTAATATGAAATTTTCTTCAGTTCGTGAACATGACCAAAGTGCTGCTGGAAAGTGACAGCACTGCCGAGGAGTCGAAATTTACGCTGTCTGAACGCTCACTCCATCAAATCCCACGGCAAATTGCGTCCTACTTCACAAAGAATGGTGTCCTACCGGTTGAGAAGCAAGATGTGGCAACAGTACGTGTATGCTTCCTCAATGAGCACTCAATTTGTTAGTAGGTGAGGTGAGGTACACATGTTTTTTAGACCGAAAACACGCAACGGCCACGGACAGTTTATCGATCAGCTTCCATAGTCGAATCAGACGATGTTGAACCACCGTATGGACGTGGGAGCTTAGATCAAAGTAAGCGATGAGTAATTGTTGCTTTGACAAGTAAAAAGCACCGCGGTTTAGGTTTAGAAACACATTCGATGCCACAACTGCACTATTTAGTTGAAAAGAACAGCGGTCAGTCACTTGCTATGCTCGCTCACTGTCGCTTTTTCTATTATGCCTGCAATACCGGCCAATCATTTTTTTTGCAGCACAAAATACGTCCCATCTCGTCCGCCGTGCCAACCACAGTGCTTAGATGGTCTGCCGCACAACCTACGCGGTGCGGCAGACTGGCTGAGCGTTGTGGTTATTGCACGTTCGCTGTGGTTATTGCACATTATTACCGATATTAATTTTTTGATTGTATTTTTCACAGTTTTTCTTTGTACCTTTATCTTCATTAAGAAATTGTTGGGTCGACGTGGGTGAGCAAAGCAAAACATAAGCAAAACTTCAGTGGCGGCAATGCCTAGCTGGCTGCCGCGCCGCGTAAGTGGTGCGGCGCGGCAGACCAGAAGGCGGTATTCAATGATGCAAAAATCAAGTATTCTTTTTCGAGCTGTTTTGCCCAGATTGTTACAATTCTTTATTCTCCACTCCGGCTAACTTCGGATTCGGCGATGTCGTGTTCATCAGAGCTTGGAAGTCGAAGGCAACATTTTCGACCATCCTCTCAAACGTCTCATCGCCTTGCAGAGTACAGTTCAGTCACAAGGCAAATCAAAAACAAAATGAAGAACACACAGCCTGGCTAGTGCTCACCTTCACTGCAGTAGCGATGGTATGAAGGCAGACCACAAATGCCGCGAACTATACTCCTCCTTTTATAGTGTGCCTTAACAATCTGCCATAATCGAATCAGAATCCGCAAAGATTGTGATACAAGGCCAGCTTGTTAGTGGTAGTAATACACTCATCTTTTTTGTTCATTTTAGGGCTTTTTGTGGCAATCCAGCAGGCTTCTCATGTTTTCGCGCTATGATCTCGGGTTCTAGCGACAAGTCGTGACTCCTACTGAATGGGAGAGTTTTCTGGCGCAACATGCGATGAGCTCCCAATGGAGTGGAAGGTCTTGATTTGTTGAGCCCATCTAGATGTTCCTGTATTCGAATGCAGAGAGGTCGGCCCGTTTCTCCTACATATTCGTCTCGCAAGATTGACAAGTGATGAGATAAATTACCCCTGACATCATAAAGTCACCGGTCCTGCCATTTGAACAAATGATGACTGTCTTCAAGATGTGGTGAGGGTTGTGGATATACCACCCACAAGCCTCAAAAAGAGACTAGTTCGCAGCTCAACAAATCAAGATCTTCCACTCCACTGGGAGCTCATCGCATATTGCACCAGAAAACTCTGCCATTCAGTAGGAGTCACGACCTTGTCGCTAGAACCTGAGATCATAGCGCGAAAAACATAAGAAGCCTGCTGGATTGCCACAAAAAGCCCTAAAATGAACAAAAAAGATGATGTATTACTACCACTAACAAGCTGGCCTTGTATCACAATCTTTGCGGATTCTGACTCGATTATGGCAGATTGTTAAGGCACACTATAAAAGGAGGGGTATAGTTCCCGGCATTTGTGGTTTGCCTCTATACCATCTCTACTGCAGTGAAAGTGAGCACTAGCCGGGCTGTGTGTTCTTCATTTTGTTTTTGATTTGCCTTGTGACTGAACTGCACTCTGCAAGGCGATTAGGCGTTTGAGAGGATGGTCGAAAATGTTGCCTTCGACTTCCAGGCTCTGACGAAGGCGACATCGCCGAGGCCGAAGTAGAGAATGAAGAATTGTAACAATCTGAGCAAAACAGCCTCAAAAAAGAATACATCACTATTTGCAAGAATAATGCCAAGATTCAAAGAGGGTCGAACTTGAGATCTGATGCAAAAATGATTGACCGCCACTGCATGTACACTTTTAATATTCCTTTGCCTCGATGGGCATGGCTATTGACCGCCAGCAGCAACTTGCTTTTGCGGTGTTTGCTCGCTATTGCTTCTCTCACTACTGCTATGGTTCCTATAACTCATCAGCGATTATTGTTCTTGTATGTTCTCTTCTTCTCAAGCTTCTTATGCTCCCTCCGCTTGCGATGACATAGTGCCTGCGTTCATACCATACAAGCTACTCGCTGTTTGTAATCTCCATCTCATTTCCATGTGTAGGAATTTAACAGACTCTTTGATGATAAATCTATTACTGACTGCTTTTTAGGTTCACCGGACGATTCTGATACCGTTGTTCCATCTTATGCTCAAGAAAACTACGAATACTCCCGAAGGTCTGCATGTTTCACATATTCACTTAGTGGGCCGTGCCTACTAAATTTTCATAACTTCATTGAACTATGCTTTAGGAAACATCATGGAGCACTTCACAGAAATGTTCGATCAATGACTATAAGTGATGGTGGCCGACGATATTGATTGCAGTAGATCATGTACATATGTATTAGTTTGAGGGACGTGTCGCAATATCATCAGGAATGGGGCGGTGCCGCTGTTGTAGGATTGGCGCGCGCTCTTCCACCAACGTCAACTCGTTCCCCTTTTGTACGCCACAGCCGTTTAAAGGCAGCACCCATCGAAATCCTCGACTCTGAGTTGAACCGCTAATGGTGCGATACAATGTCAGCACATCACAAAAAAATCATCGAACGAAAAGAATCAAGCCTTAACTGTGAAGAAATCTATATATATTGAAGCTGCAAACACCGGGTGTGTATCATCGTGAGGGAAGACGAGGCGGAGACTCCCCGCCCATCACGACCAACTCGTCCTCGGTCGCACTCGAATTTTGCATGGTCATATATAGTGAAGTCGCGCGCGAAGGGAGCGAGTCAACCGTTCGGGGCGGGAGGAGGATTTGAACGAACCAATTGTAGAACCACACCACGCCCCGTTTTCCCTCACGATGATACACGCCCGCAAACACCGAGAACACAGCTGCCTTGAACGCATCAGGTTGCGGTCGCTCGTTACAAGCATGTGTGGCTTTCGCGTGGCGGGACCCACGGGTATCAAACGGAGCGCGCTTAGTCACATGGGAAACAATACCATTATTTCGTGAACTTCCCGTACGTTTCGCGCTGCTTCATTACTGCACAGCAGTTCTAGATCCCTCAAAACCCCAAAAACTCGCAAAATCTCAAACACGAAGACTTGAGCGTGTGCTGCTTTTACGGGGAGTTCACACTGGATGCGTGCGTCCATATGATGAAAGATAGGCCCAGTCAGAGCTACGACGCAGCTCAGACGCGAGTCAAGGGCACGCGTTTGCGACGTCGCGACGTCCGCGAGGTACTTCCATCCATGATTTGTACGCAGCGATGATCGGTCTTCATGGGAAATGTTCAGGAAGTGGATGTGTACGCTTGATGCGCGACTGTCGCACGCTTCTAGTCCAAATTGCCTTATATACGAGAAAACATGTCAATGAACTGTCAACGAGTTGACGTGGAAATGTGAACACCGCACTCGTGCAGATCCGGCACCGTCACAATTCCCTCGAAGCGCACCGCACTCCTTATTTGAGGGTCATTTGGACATTTTCTTTGTATGTATCTATATGTATGCACACATATGTATGTACGTACATGTATGACTGGCATTTTGGTAGATGGAATTTGGGCCGTTTGTCAGTATGCCAGAAGAGCAAATTCTGGCCGAAATGCTGGCAGACCACTATGCTGGAACATTTTCTTCAGTTGCTGGGAGCATTTTTAATATCTAAAAGCCTCCTTGATTTTTGTTTTGAATCTCAATGCCTGAATTTTTCAATTTTTTCGACTTATATACTGTTGCTTTCCACTGGGACATAAGTTTTCGAAAGAACTTGTCAAGCAGAAGTAAGCCAATGAGAACTACTCAGTGCCGCGGTGCACATGAAAGCAAAATTTACAGCATGGATGTGCTTGTTAAGACTCCTCTCGACTTCTATCCACTGTAACAGAAGAAGACTCATGATTCAAATCTTTTTCGAAATTCCAGTTGACAATCAACCGTAAAAGATGTAACACAGCAAGACAAGACTCTCAGAGTTGACTCGAATAGCCACATGCATAATTATAACCGCCATACTCCTGACTCAACGCCAATGTTACTTCGGGTGCATGACTTCTCACTTTAGCAGCCATAACCGTTCGCTTTGGTTTCCGATGAGCAAGTAAGTCACATACGTAATTGAACGAAACTCTCAGCTTTTCGTTCATCTGAGCAAGAATCGAAAATTCAGAGGAACAAAAAAAAAACAGCAACAACAACCAGAACAGGAATCACAAATCTGCAATAACACAATATATGTATACTACCCTACTGACCTACAGCCAGCGCGGCACCAACTAATATTGTTGTGGATCGTTGCTGAACGGCCTCTTTCCCTTCAATTTCCACGACTATTTTCTTCACCTGTGGGTACTGTATTTGAAAGATGAAGTTTGTTACGTAGTTCAGCAAAATGCAATTTTTCTTGGACGTTAATAACTTCGACACAGAATATAGTTCCTTTCTATTATTTGTCTGAAGACAAAACATCATAAGGCAACTATTTTATTAAAAATTAATGGATAAACTAGCATTCGGCTTCTGGGCTTCAAAAAACAATAATAAACAATGACTCTAATAACGATAACAATATAAGAATAATAAGTAATAAACAAATGAAACGATGAATCTTCAACGCCAATTACTACAGTAGTAAAGAAACAACGTAATCACAACAAATAACAAAACTTGCAAGAAATATAGCTCAAGGTTTTTGTTTTTTTTAAATTGCCTTGAAGAAAAGTACCTCGCAGTGTAGTCGTCTCATTCTTTATTTCTCGTCGTCATCATGAAACCGTGCTTTGGCGACTACAACAAATATGAATACCAATGAGAATAAATATATATGAAATTGCAGTTTTGTAGTCAATTAAATAGTGCCGTTGTGCAGTCGATGTATTGCCACGAATTTCACGAATGTTTTGCAAAAAACGGTCATTTTGGGGTTAATGAAGGTGCTGATCACGAATATGGCAACCATTCTGCATAATAATAACGCCACTATTGACCTAATGACACTGTTCGGCTTGTGCTGCCCCAAAAATCTCGAAACCATAGTTTCCGCATAGACTCTGCCTACGGGGGTTATCTCATGCGCTGATCACAAAAATCCTACTCATTTTATACCGTAGCCCTGACGGCCCCTACGACACCCCGCCCACAATCGATGCGCGCAGGCCTCACAGTCGCCAGCGACGGCGACGCAGGGTGCTACAGTCCTCGAGGACTACAGCGGCACTGTCATACGCTTGCCCTCACCGACAGCCTTCCACAGGTTTCCGCAAGAAAGATGGTGACAAGGCCTCTGAAGACGGTCTGTTCGAAATGTCAGGCCAATAAAGTCTATCACCTAACAACCTTGCTAGCAGAAGAATCGAAAACATCATCTATATATGGTCTATTAGCTCACAGAAGGCGCCTCATCTGACATTGTCTGCAATTACGACTTTGCCTGCAGAATGCGTCTGGAAGGATATTTTAGCGGATGGCTGTGGGGAAACATTAGAATGGAAGGAACCACACCATATGGATATCAAAAAAGTGCAAAAAATAGATCAGTTAGCCGAAAAATGGTGAAGTCGTAGTTGCGGACAAAGTCAGATCGGGCGCCCTCTGTGAGCTAATAGACTGTACATGAAAGTGAAAGTTTGTGTGTGTGTGTGTGTGTGTTTGTGTTTGTGTTTGTGTGTATGTTCCTTATAGAAATCGCGGAGGATGAACCGATCTGGACTAAATTTTGCATACTGGCCCAGCGCGGGCCGGCGGAGGTTATAGGCTACTTTGCACCTGGGATTATCGATTGGGTTTATCGATTATATCAATTTTATCGATTTTTCACTATTTTTGTCTAGGGATCGATGAAGACGTGTCTACAAGGGTTCCTCAGTATGCTGAATACGATTGTGACAGCCGTTTTGCATGGCGTTATCGACTTATTGATTTTATCGATTTTTTACAACTTTCGCTCGGGGATCGAAGAGGACGTGCCTACTGGGGTTTTCGCACGTGCTGAACACAACTGTAACAACCGTTTTGAATGACGATATTGATTTACTGATTCTATCGGTTTTTCACAGCTTCTACTGAGGGGTCAGTGAGGACTTGTCTACTGAAATTGTGCGCTGATCACAAATATGACAACCCCTATACATGGAACATCGAGTAGTTGGTGTTATCGGGTTTTTAATCAAGTTTTTAACTTTTTCCGCTTTTTCTCAGGAACGAGTAAGAGCGCATTTACTGAGGTTCTCAAAGATGCTGATCGCAAATATGGTATGCTTTTTCCATAAAGTTATTATTCAAATAACTTCAAACTCTATTTCTATAACACTATTTCATTTTTCGCCGATATGTTGGTTGAATAAGGGTCATTCAGGTCCGTCAGCATGCCGATCACTAGAATGATGAGCATTTTCACTGGATTTACCGGTAGTAGCAGATTTCCTCATCAGTGTGAAATAGCCGGGGTGGTATAACACCCGAGCGAAGCCGGGCATGCCGTCTAGTTAGAACATAATGCTCAGGCTTTGAGAAGAAAGCACGTGGAAATTCCTGCCTTTGAACATTTTTTACCAATATTCTGCATACGAAGTCTCTTGAACTTTTGGTTTCGGCTTTCGGTCACCATGCAAGTAAAAAAACACCAGATTCAATTTTTTTGAAAATCCAGTTGACAATTAATCGTAAAAATACGTGAGAAAAACAATACAGAGTTAGGCTCTAATAACCACATGCGTAATTATAACCACCATACTTCTGATTTATCGCCAATGTTATTCTGGGTGCTTGACTTCCAGCCTCAGCAGCCATAGTCGTTCGTTTTGGGTCTTGATGATTAACTGAGTCGCAGTTGTAATCAAACAAACGCTTCAGTGTTTCGCTTACCTGAGAAGAAATACAAAGATGAGAGAAACAACAGAAATCAAAGAAAGGCACAAGAACAATAAGAGTGGTAGTAATCTCATTGTCAGAAAATAAAACTTTCACAAGTTCCTGTGCAATAAATAGTATACCTACCGTGGACTTACAATGGCTCCGCCCATCTTTATGGTCAACATAAGCGTCAAATGTTTCGACGGCATCACCGGCTCCCTTTTTCAATAGCAACATCCTCAAAATGGCGTTTGCTACACCTGCAACGGTCCGTTCTGTCCCTGACGCTGTTGCAGCCATCAATGCCTGACAATAAGCAATATCAATCTGAATGTGAATGTATGTAGTTTCAAACTCTTTCATGTTCTAATCAACTAACTTTCGTTATCCCTTTAGATCTTTCTATTATCATCACTCCTGCAGCAGATGAGAATGGAATCGATTTTTCACCATTCTCATGAACAAAAGGTGCGTACTGTACATGTCTTCCTGTGCCGCCGGTTGGATCGAAGCTGCGAATCGGAAATTTTCACAAAGCTAAGGGAAAGCGTCAATTTCTTATAGATAAAGTGATACTGGTTATGTGTGCACTTCTTAGATTATTTAGGAGGTTCTTGGAATGTATTCAATGAATTCATCGTTTATTGAGGTTTTTTTTCACGAATAGAGTTTGTTCAGATTTCAACAAACTTTTGGGTACCAATTATTCCCCAAGAAATACACTTTTATTAGGAAAGGACTGAATGAGTGTTTTTTTTTAAATTATTTGTACTTTGACTGTTTCCGAATGGCTATTGCATGTACTTGTACACGTCCAATAATTAAATAAATAAATAAATAAGAAAACGTTCCCAAAGTTTTCAATCAAAGTATTCGCAAGTGCGGGAAGGCCGAGTGGTCTGAGGTGCTGCTGAACAGCATTGGTCTCCTCAAATCCTGGACTCGAATCTTGTTCTCATCACCCGTTTCAGGCTACAGATCGTTGTGAAAAGCAGACATAGTAGGAATCCGCACCAAATTTTGTGACCGCTTATATCAAATAAATTTAGAAACGAGGCCAAGGCGTCTCAGGGATACGACTCACTTGCGGAACCTGTTGACTGTGTAAAATAATATGCGAGAGCCTTCGGTGGTTCTAAGGGCGACAAATGAGCAGGCGAGGATGACAACGAAACCAAGACGCGCAATGCGATATTAGACGTTAGTGCGTTGGCACGCTCTGTGTATTGGCAGTAGCAGTCGAAGGCGCCAAAGTAGCAGTAGCAGGCAGTAGCAGTCCGATGGCATCAAAGGGCATTCAAAAGGTGATGGCTTCAAAGTAATCTACAACAGCAGACCAAGAACCAGAAACAATGCTGGCACAGTTGTCTCAACGCTTCCGTGACTCAATTGCCGAAGTGCAGCGTTGTAGTGACCATCTCATAGAGATGGCCGTCGTCACCACAGATGGACGCTTCACTCGTTTCTGGCTCATGCACCTCACAGATGTAGAAGCGAAGACGAGCTTCGCCGGGCAACAACGTCCGCAGATCAGCGCCATGAAAATCATAAGGCCACAGATGGCGCACAACGAACAGTGCGGACCTGCCCGGATCAGATGGTGGCAAATGAAGGACGAGAGCCAACTAACTTCCGCATTAACTGTAACCGGTAACGGCCACCGTCGAAACCTGGGATTCCGGAACCCGAGCGATTGTAGAAATGGCACGCCCAGAGCTTGGCACGTCTAAACCAGGAGAATCGAAAGCTAAGCACTTATAAAGAATGGAAGGAAGGAAGGAGGGAATTATGGGATAAAGAAAACAAGATAGCGGGAAAAGATTGTGGCCAGCGCCTAGCCTACCAACTGCCGAGTCTCTTCAGCAGGAAAACAAAGAGGTTGAAACGTTTCACCATGCTAGTGCCACACATCCATCTCCTATCGAAATGCAAGAAAGCGAAGAAGCAGTGGTGCGGCTATTACGAGAGAATCTCAAACGAAGAATTCGATTATCTGTGGATCTCGAAACTACCGCTAGCCTGCGGTCCTTTCCAGTTGTTCATTGACGATGGAATCACGGGTTTACTAAAGAGGATGCAACCAAGCGAATCGACAGGTCTTGTTGGTGTTGCGGCGGAGATATGGAAGGTCAACATCCCGATATGGAATGAAGAGGCAACAGCGTGCATACATAGTGGGAATGTCCGACATCTCTGCTATCTTACAGCATGAAAATATGCAATCGCATTATCGACTACCAAATCAGTGACATCATTCGGGTTTCCGGGAATCAGTGTAGTTTCGTAGCTACCTACGGAGCTACAACTGCAATTCATGCCCTTCTCTGATAACAGTGCAGCACGAACGCAGCCCGATCGGCGTAATGGTTCCAGTAGAAACCCTTGCAGCAACCGTTCCCAGTTACTGCTATCCATCCTTCGATTGCTGCTCAATCTTTTGTCCCTTTAGCAAGCAATGACGATGGCCCTTCGATTGCAGCAATGGGGGGGGGGGGGGTAGCAACTGGGAATAGTTGCTGCCTCTACTCGAACCATTACGTCTTTCGGGCTGCGTTCTTGCTGCCAAGTTATCAGAGTTTGTGCGCGACCATTATCGATTCATTGATTTTATCGATTTCTCTTGTGTTTCGTTCCGGGAACGATTCTCCTTGGGGTTGTCTGGCATGGTGGATTTGAATAAAGGCTTGACCACAGTAAACCCTTGGAAATACATTAATAAAACAGTGAATCAATACCTGCGCGAAATGTTCTTTAGTTATGCCAATTACATGGGCCTTGAAGGCAGTCCATGCATGAAAATTATCGTGGCGTGAACGAAGGAGGTTTTCACATATAATACCAAATAATATTTTGAGTTTTAAATCTACATTTCTACCGGCATGATATGCCATTTCTAACATCAAGCAACTAGTAAGAAATTAATCCTATACATCACGCTGGTATGTGAATTTCCACTAGTTTTTGTCGGCCCTGGTGAGTAGCACCGTACTTGATCTGAGGATCTCTTCCTCGGCTTTATGGCTCGTCCAACCCTCTTGCTTAGTAAAAGGTGGGACAACCGCCATAACCTGTTCCAGGGTTTAAAACGGTGGAAGCCCCGTCTCTGCAGTTTAGTAATAATTCGCTAAACCAATAATTTGTCCATCTTAATACAAGGCTTAGAAACCCTATCTGTTTTTCTCGGACGTCCATATTGTGGATATCTCGGTTGTGCTTGTATCTTCCGAATCTTTTCACGTCCCCACAGTAAAAGAGTAAAATAGGAGATGATGTACAATGAGCAACTGTGAACAAGTTCAGATGCTGGAAGGAGTACACCGAAAGGCTCGCATTCGTGAGCATAGCAGAACGGTAATATGATTATACAACACAACCAACTTTAGAAGCGAGTCGTTTCAACCACTTTTGAAGTAACTTTAAACTTCAAAAAGGCAGCTAGCTTTTGGGAAGCCGGCTAATTCTCGCAACCATCTGGATGTTCGGCACACACCAAGCTCACAAACACACAACGCTCTGTGTTCTTACATGTGTGGCAGCGACAACTCCATCATTAGAGCTGCATCCACATGCTTGGTTGCTTCCCATGTTAGAATTGAAGTCACTCGATCGGTGGCGTTCTAAACAGAAGTATGGAGGAGCAACTTTACTACCGCATTTTAATAAAAGACACGACACCCACTCTCGTTATCTTCACAGGACCTCTATCATAAGTTTGTTTGATTATTTGCTGTATAGCTCTCTTGTCGTAGTCTAACAGAGATGGATCCTCAATAGAAATGTTTGAAAGCACAATATGTGTCACGGCCGCTCTTTTAATGCCATAAAGTGAAGTAAAATGGAGTAATTATGTACCTTGTTGTCGCCCGTCCACTGCCTTGTTTTCTTTAGCAACTGCAATGCTATTGTTTGAGCATTCAAGGACATCAATGCGAGGGAATTTTCCTTGTCCAACGGATCCACTTCATTAAACGCCTCTGCTCAGTGGAAAAATTAAAGGTCTTTTGTACCTCTTGCAACCATTTCCAGATTAGCTAATGAATGGTATGCGTGCTATATAGCTTTGTAAACCACCTGCGATAAGACATGGTCAGTACATACAAGCGAAACATATGTTCTTGCCACATATGGTTACAAGAAAGCAACTAAAAATATTGCAATATGTTCAACTCCTTACCGTAGACAACCTTGATTATAAAAGCTGTCATAAATGACAGCGTTTCAGTTCCATCTTCTCCTTGTTTTGGGAATATTATTTCCAAACGGTACTCGCCTGCTACGTCCTTGGCGAGTTCATAGTATCGAAGTGGCGTGCCAACTCCTATAATGCTCAAAACTCTCAAACTTCGCGTCGTTTTGATTCCAGTAACTAATCATTGTATTTGAATTATCCGATGACCAAAGTGATTCGAGAAATTATTTATGTTAAATATTTCTGAGTTCGTTGTAACATTCGTTGCAAGCAACCCACTGGTTTTATTCGCCTTATTCGAGCCGAATATTGAAGCTGCTAAATCCGCTTCTTTCTGTGTGATCGTTATTGTATCTCTTGTTGACATCTTCTTTACATCTCTTAAATAATGGGGAATACAGAACCTTGCCACAGAAGCTTCCGGACTCACATATAAGGAAATCGCTTCTGCCAATGAGACAGTAGTTTATCCGCATTTGGCGTACTATTTGCAAGTTTGATGAGAAGGCTTGGGATTCTAAATTTCCTTTCCTTCACTTTGCCCGCTCCGGTGCCGAATTTTACATTTTTCTGTAATGAATGCAAAAAGTTGTTCTATACTATCCTGATGACAACTTATACATGCAATTTCTTTGCCGGGCCGATAGACGCGCTCTGACAAAATTCTAACAAATTAAAAGTGTTTGGCAGGTGTAAAAATACAGTAGGGAGTTCTTGAAGGATATAACGGAACAAAAGGAATGAATGAGGTGATTATCGGAGACAACCACTTATTTGAAAACAAGACCAGGGCAGTGCTAGGCGGAGAAGAGGACCTGTACTTTTTATGGCATCAGTTCAGTTCGGCAAATGTTTTCTTGCCAAATAAGTGCTTTGAAGCCGAGAGAGGTGGCAGCAGAATTGTCATATGATGTCAATAATGGTGGTGAGCCATGCGAAGTCATGGAAATTAAACCCATATTTTAGAAGAGGGATTTGGCCTTCCTTTCCCTCTGAAAATGAGCATCTGCCGGGCTATTGTTTGCCACTATTTTTTCTCCCCTAAGGAAAATTACCATCTTTCCCACTGACATCTGCCATTTAAATGAGTGAATTATTTCTACCAATTTAAAAACTTGAGATCAGAAATACAAAGGACTTTACCCAAAAAGATCGCGACCAGATGGCAGCATGACGTTGCTCGTCCACTTTTTCCGGCTCGAACCAGATACTGGCGAGCTTCGAATCCCGAAGTTTTCCTTTGGAGTAGAAGAACCCACTCATCAGTCTCCAAATTTCTCTGAAATGAAAAATCTGCTGCATATCTCAACAGCCATCAAAAGAATTTGCGTTCCGATGGAAAGGAAGGAATCTACACGATGGGCCAAAATTATAGGTACCAGATAAATTTAACCTCCTGAACGAAGACGCTAAAATATCGGGGTGGTTCCTAAGAGGGAATGTTAAATACCCTTACAACAACAATAATCTCATCTACATTTAATTTTGAATGCTACTCTATCAGTGTCGATATAGGGCCTTCAGACTTATCAGGTTGGTGTTGTCTGTGGCACGCAAGTGGTGGTCATTATTATTCTCGAATTTTTGTGAAAAGCTTCCCCAACATCAATATGTGGTTCCTAGCATGCACTAGATCCAGGAATCAGCCAGACAGAGTATTGGCTGAGCGGAGGCTGAAGGAGTTGGTAGGCTACGGACTGAAGTTGACGATCTCAAAGCGTTTTGCTAGCAGCATGCACGGACCTTCTTGTAGGCTACGCGACCGGGTGATACTTTGGAAGCCACTCCTTAATTGTTCGCTCCTCATTCATGGTTCCATAATGTTCATGGCTGGTTCTGTGTGTGTATGTGTGTATATGTGTGTATGTATATGTGCGTATTTGTATATATATATATATATATATATATATATATATATATGTATATGTATATATAAATATGTGTGTTTGTGTGTGTTTGTGTGTGTGTGTGTGTGTGTGTGTGTGTGTGTGTGTGTGTGTGTGTGTGTGTGTGTGTGTGTGTGTGTGTGTGTGTGTGTGTGTGAGCCATCAGAAATGGAAAATACCTACACTATCGTGATCAGCGCGTCCCGTTATGTTCCGAAATATGGTAAATTTTGATTTGTTAAGCTTGTCAATATTGGTAACTATTAGCTTATTAATATTGCTAAGCTAATATTGGTAATATTGGTAAGCTTCAAACCATGGCACTCTATAGTAGGTGTAGAGTGTGTGTTTCTATCGCTTGTTCCGTCTGGCACCACCTCCACTGTTCGTTCCATCTCATTTGTACCTAACCATACCCAACCGCCCTCTTTTTTATATACTCATGCTAACCTTTATTACTTTACCAACCATAACATGCATGAACCGGGAACAATTTTCTCTCCTCATTCCGCGGTAAATCGGTCGTAGGTAGCTGCTGCAATAAACCAAAAGCTGAACCAAGACAGTATGTTATTACTCTACAGCGTATCCACTAGCGTAGAGGAAAGATAGCTAGAAAGAGCAATGCAATGCCACATTTCCCGTTGATTTTCCATTAAGAAAATCGGTCGGACAATAGGTTACATTGGTGTTGTTATGCGATGAGTTAATGCGAGCGAAGCGAGCATTAGATGATGTCTGGAAGTCCGGCGGTAGCCGGACAGCCAGACTGGTAATAAGTTGCGAGATAGGCCGAACACGGCTACATTTGTTTTTTTTTTTCATTTTCCAATGCGAAAAACAATGGTACAGCGTTTTCGAGCACGGCGAGCTGAACGGTGAGCATGGCTTTTGTCAGAAATTTATGAGAAAACAGACATGGCCATTCTCAGGGTGTCCGCATATTTATTATACACTTTTTGATACTTATTATAGTAGAGCAGCCTAAGGAGATAGGCGAATTGAGAAGGGGTCACCTAATACTGGTTGATAACTTTACCGGTCTTGCATGTTCTGACTTGCTAGACTACTGCCGTGAACAAGAAACATTTTTGCTTTTTCTACATTGCGAAGGGTGAGGTGATGAACAACATGAATTAAAAGTGAGACGGGAAACAATGAAAGATTTCTAGTAATAGCTGCAAATTCACTAAAACGAATTTGCACTAAACCTAGTCCATATTCTCCCTCAAATTCAAATTCATGTTTCCACACAAAACGACCCCACCTTAGCCTGCAGTGTGATGTATCTGAACTTGTATTGCAGATTGCTTGCAACCGCAGGCTTTCTATGGATTCTACCTCAAACATACGTTATCAAAGAAAGGATTCGCAAATTCTGAGACATCCTCAACTGACCATGCCTAGTTGAGTCTGTGCGTGGGCGAAAATCAACTGAACTGAAGAATCCTCGTGTACTGTGTGAGGTGCAAGTGCGTATAGACACATCAGACCTTGTCGAATAACATCATGGGGAGTATCACCGAAAGTGTGTCGTCGCCTGAAGAATTATCATTCACAATCTGACCAATATTTTGAGAGGGTTTCTCAATTCTTTACCAACACGTCTCCAGTTCTCCATTTTTAAAACGATTTCACTCGTTACAACATAAAGCCAACATATTTGGTCAAGCAAAGAAAATCCTCACTTCATGTGCACGGAACAGTCCAAGTTCTCCGACATTACTCCATAATTGTATCGTAACACCTCTAGGTGATGTACTTTTGGTTGTATCAACTGGAATTATTTTAAGCTCTTCCAAAAATAAAAGTGCGTGGAAGTACCAGGAGCGCTTACTCTGCGAACGTCGCCTTTTACTTGCGCGTAGATAACCAATATTAGGACCATCACAAGGATTATGAGCGCCAAAACAGCTGCTATGACTTTGTGAAGACTAAAAAATAACTTAATTTGCTAGTGACATTTCGGGAAGGCAAGCTAGACCTGCCTTTTCGAATCCTCTTCTTCGGCCGCTTTTTCTTCGCGGTATTTCTCACGTATTTCATGTACGCGACGTTTGTACTCATCAGAGGACGATCCTTAATCTCTCACCTCTTCTTGTCTTAGAGATTGCTCTATGTTATCGGAATTGAGAGACGCTGTTCACAGCAGTACATGTAATTCACTGCGAATTTTCGATGACAGAAAACGCTTTTAAAGCCATAATTCGGGGATAAATGCGCGGTCCTTCTATAAGAGTTCGAAACATCTGCCACATATGCCTCATTTACTCAGCGGCGCGTTCATGGGCTTCCACATGGCTTCTATGGGAATGAATCCCATTTTTTTTTGTACATTTGCGTTTGACATTTGTGTAGAACTAGTCGTTTGGTATAAGTTTAGTGCCACCGTGCAATATACCTAGTATTCACCTCTGTCAGCTCTGACGTAGTCATCAACGCTTCCGCTGCTGCCTCTTCGACCACCATGAACATCAGGAACACCTGCAGATTTAAATAGCACAACATTATTTGAGTCTGAACAGTTGTGTGGGATAACCTGGTTGTCCATCGTCATGATAAACAATAGCTCTTTTCTTGATCGCGGAACGCCCATCTGGAATATTTGAAGATCATGATTTCATCTCGAAATCTGTGACGGAAAAAGAGTACCCACCTTTTCCTGCACGTCTTCCACGTCTGCGGGGTGATCCTGGAGTAACTATGATGGGCTCGAAGTTCTAACGCAGAGAATTGAAGAGAAGAATGATAATTTCAAAAAGAAATCAGGATGATAGCTTTAGTTTGATGCAGAAACATTATGCCTGTACTTGCTTGCCAAACGGTGCTACAAAAATTACCCTTATCTGCTCTCTTGCTCTGTCATAGACTCAACTAGTCCAAGAAACCTGATTTGAAGTGGTGGGCCAACCTAGTGCTAAGCAGCGCTAAAGCTAGCCGTCAAATCAATGAAAAGTGGACCAAACTTTCATTATCAGCGTGCTTAGTAGTGCGGACTACGGGTAGTGCTACAACGTGGAGTGTTGGCCGCCAAGAAGATTTATGGAAAGAAAACAAAGGAAAAGAAGACATCAGCAGCATGGAGAGTGTACGAAGGTGACATCACGTCCGCCAGGAGGAAATCTCTGCCGGAACTGACCAAATGCAAATGGACTAAATTCCTTCTCTGTGCTCACTGTGGGTAAGTGGACTTGCTATAGAAAGAATTAAGGGCAGAGTCTTACAGTGACGGCCACAGATTCAACTTAGACGACAGAATTTTTCACATATCCTAGTCCTAGGATGGTCCAGTGGAACCAAATTTGAGAGGTGTTCGGGATACTACGAGTGCTTCCTTTCTGTTGCTAACCGAGGGCACATAGTTCTTTGAAAGCGGGTTGGACAACGAGAACTTCAATCTCGTCAGTTTTTTTTTCCAAAATTTTCAGAGAATTCCTATGTCTACCTATGGGAGAAGAAGTGACGATTTAGATTAGGCACACCTCTCCTCCATATTTTCCTATGGCTGCTTCTAGCTTACTCTCCGCTCCACCTGAACGTATCGCTTCTCCCCTTGGAGGCAAGGGCAGAAACGAAACATTGAATCCACAACAAATACATTTTATTGAATCAAAGAATTATTGAAAATCTTGAGATTCCTCTTTGACTATCCCAGTACTTGTCAGTAGCACCAATCATAGAAAAATCCACAGCTACGGAACCTTTACAGCATTAATTAGATGCGTGGATTCTCCAGAAATACTGAGTTTGGCAGTACTAAACGTCTCCAACCAGTGCCCATGGTTTTTGACTATACCCATAACATCAATATTCCTAGCTAACGAAACCGGAAGAGAAAAGTTGAGGAAAACCTTTCTGTTCCTTGCTGGCGTCAACTTTCCTACGGGAGCTTCTGTCCTCAGCATTCTTTTTTTCTTTGCTGAATTCAGCCTTCTGATTGTCCTCAGTGTTCTTGGTTTTGTTATTCACCTCTAAACTATGTAATCATGGCAGACTTGATCTTGGAAAGAGGACAACGGAAAAGGCGTTGGAATAATCGATTCCCTGAACGCACCAGCTTTCCCTTCCTGGTTTCTCGTCATCGGAGCAAATGCTGAAATGTACGTTTTATAGCGATTTGCAGATTACTGCGGAACGGGCTGACAGACAGAAGAAAGTTTTTGAGAGGCCGGATATTAAGCGCTGAGAAGCACGTAATGTAAGGTTTGTGTGAAAATCTTAAGTAAGTTACTGATCGTGAGGAAAGGGAACAGGAGTTTAGAAACTATCTTCACGCGGGAGCATCAGCCGTTTGGGCAGCTTTCCCTTGCTGCCCTATCTCAGACAATTGTGGCGTCGAACAGCAGGTACGACCCCCATCGCTCTAGCTACTTTTTGAGTTGGGGGAGCAGATATCGATGTTTTGCTTGAGCAGAACGTGTTGCTCATGCTCCCAGACATACTGCAGTCTGTCGGGATTCCCCAGATGTGCTGCCGTTGAATTATTCCATGTTGAATTGAGGAATATTTGCCATCTCAATGAACGGCGCACGTCAGCTAGATTTACTGAAGAAGGTCTTCGGCGCAGGTACAAAGAGTTGGATTTGGGTGTGTGAGATACTCAAAACGCAAAATGCTTGCTCTTCCATGAGCAATAATTTTGACACGAACCCACGGCAGTGTTACTGCCTGGGCTGGTCCCGAGGATAGAACGTCGACCACACAGCGATCTTCGCGCACATACCAGCAGATTTTGCTTGATTATCGGGCGCAATTCGCCTGATAATTAATAAAATCGAGCGTATTTCGCTCACTTTCTGGAGATTTACGTGTATTTTTGTGTGAAATGGGGAAATCTTCCAGCGGAAAATAAGCGAAATCTGCTCGAAAGCACACGTAATCAAGCCTAGCGATTTGGGTACAACTGTGGACAGACCCATTTCCAGCTGCAGTCAACCGTCATGATTGCCTGAGATTGCCGTACCATTTATTTGCATTTGTTTTCCCGGGCAGGTAGTACTCCTTCATTTAACTATTCACTGTCGACTGGAGCGGTTGCACGAACTTTCCAGAGTGAGGCCACTTTGACTCGATCATCACTCTGCAAGGACGTCATAACACATTCCCACATTTCGAAACATTTCTTCTTTCTCCACTGCATGGCGCCACCAGAGGAAGGGTGTACTGGGAAAACGAAATCGTCCCAGAAACCAATTCCTCCACCGCTGGGACCCATCCGCGGTTGAAATGCTGTCCGAACGACTTTGTTCACGTCCATTCCCCGCCATGTTTGTCTCCTCTATATCTGGACGGAAACCACCTTCTTCCTTCCTTCAGATACCTATGATAGCCGTTACCGTTTCAGATTTGAAGAACCACTTGCAGCTTACATATTTCTAGACAACACATACATATGAATCAGTGACTGGACAACCAGGCAATGTTGTCCAAACTGCATTTTTGGCGGAGGTTCACAGTAAATGCACTGCAGAAGTGCAGCTCGAACAACAAAAACCGCCAAGTACCAAGCCTAATGCCATCTTTCTGCACTTGCTGTTATCGTCCCCTCATCTGCTGCTGAAACTTCCCTCCTTTCATCTGTGAAAGGTGGCAGCAATTGAAGGAACAGTGACAGTACCTGTGAGAAGATGCCGCGAGGCTTTGTACTCAACGTTTTACGCTTTTAGGGTTCTGATCCTGCTGCACAATTATCAGAGGTATAGGTATCATCGATCCGCAACGTAACCTACCTCCACGAGAAGAGTTCGTGGCGTTCGCCGTAACTATTGAGCTTGCACCTTTGGCAGATTCTGGCTTATTTTCTTTGGACTGAGACATTGGAATGAACCTTACCTCTGTATCATAGCATTTGAAACGTAAACAGGGATAACACTGTGGACAGGTTCACCTAAAAGAAACACGTTGCTTCTTCTATGCAGAAGTCCTTTATTTTTTGCAGCAGTGTGCAGCCCAGCTAAAGCTTTGCTTCCTGAGTTCTACTGGTGCTCGCTTCGCTTAAATTTCACCAACACATTGTTCAACAAACTTGGAAAAGTCTGGGGTTTCAGCACAGAAACTCGTGTGGGAAGTTGAAGTGTAATTCAGCAGAATAAAAATTTTGAGTAGAAACAGAGATTCTTCTGTAGAAGTTTCTTAGAAAGCCTATAGGTCGGAAAATCTCTATAATTTAGTCGATTTCTACTCGATCTCACTAGAGACACCTATACTCTGAAATCACGAGATCCCTACACAAAATCTGAAAGTCTACCCCATATTTCCGGAATATAAGACTTCCTAAATAAAATTGCGTTAAAATTAACGTATTATGACTTTATTGGTTCTGAAAACACTGCAGACAATGGTAGCAACTGTGCGAGAACTAGTTCTAGACTAGTTTTGGACTAAAGGATACCATGAAATTTTAACAACTTGAAAATGTTGGTTTTACCAGTTTCGCTACTCTGTCATCTTTCTCATTAGATTTATAGTGCGTTAAGCCAGGCACGATAGTCGAAGGGAAATCAGAGAAAAAAGAAAGTGTGGCTCGAAGTTTTGCCAAGAACATTAGTCTACTGGTGGCGATGCACGTCATTACGACGTGTCGTAATGACAATTCTGTAATGTCCTGCGTTCACTGCAGAAGGCGTGGGGGGACGTCCGAATCGCCGATTTACGCATAAATACTCAGCTATTGTCAGTTACGGGGCACATTATACATATTGTCAGTAGTGTCCACACGAGAACTGGTCCCCGAATGTTTTCAAGCATTAAGATAACAAAATGGTAGCAATCCGCGTGAAACTTTTGACAACGTCAGGCGTTTGAACTCGATCGTTTTTGTTGGAAAGTACTATGTGTGGAACCAACACCGGATTGCAGCAAAAGTGGCATTTCCGGTCAAATCTCATGCGTTTAGGTCAGGCGATTGCGGATTCGAGCGGCCGTCAACAGTTGGCCTCGGCGGGCCCAGCCGCACACACTCATCGTTACGGCGATAGAAATCGATATGAACTCGACCAGTGGATAGTTTGACGCGAGTTTGTTGTGTTCTTTAGTGCTCCTTCTGAATTTTGATTATGCTGAACGATGTATGCTGTTTCCACAGCTGCTAAAGTTTTTTGACTTTTGGCGAGTCATTTTCATTAATCTGGTGGAAATATTTGTTTTGCCGGCAGCTGCTGTCATTAACTGTTGACGGAGTGGCTGTAACTATCATGGAAAATATTGCAGCGAGAACGCTGTACAAATAGCGTAGTTTGTCCTGTTGAAAACCTACGGGCATCTCCTCCCATTTGCTGCTATTTTTCCCTCTATCGCTTCTGAAGCTCCCTTCCTCTTAGCAGAAAATATAGCACTATGAAAGCAGTTGAGGCGAGGATCTGGGCAAGTAAGCGTAGATATGACTTGAACTCGACGTATTACGCTGTTCGGGCAAGAAGTGCTTTGGTCCATGTTTAGCTACTTGTTGCCTGTGTCATTTGTAATCTCACTGAACAACAGTGAAAGCGTTCGAGTGGAACCGTTTGCAGTTTGAGGATTATTGATTAAGCCTCGTGACCTCATTTCGGAACTGTTTGCATCCAGGATAAAAGAGTGCAGAAGTCATTGTACAAACTTGCAGTAAGCTCCGCTGATTGACAAGCATCCATTTCCTGCCTTGTTATCTCGCCGGTGTATAATTATTGGGTTAATGGAAAAAGTTCTGCAACACCCACAGCACAATTTTTGTTAATAGATTTCTTTATCAGAACAAAACTTCAATCAGTGACATATTCACCATTATTGTCCAATACCTTCGCCCATCTTTCGGGCAGCTTATCATAGACGAATCCATGATCCTCACCGTTCATATCGTACCCCATCGGAGGGGGCGGGAGACCCATCTTGTGCCCAAGTTGATACTCGCTAGTTCGAATGATGCTGTAAGCCTTGCAAGGCACACTTCACTCACTATTCTCCTCGCACTACCCATCTCCTGTACAGTCACTAATAAATATATTATCCACTGAACCGCCGCATTTACTGCGTATTCGGACATTATTGTCCAAGAGTCTAAGGCGCCATCATCCGCGAATAAGTCGCAACACAGCTTCTCAATTTCCCTCCGCCAGAACTCCGGAGGCGTGCATCGAAGAAGTTGGAGACCTCAGTTTCGAGGTCGTGTTGATTGTTGAACCTCATTTTCCGTAGGTGATTCTTCAAGTCCCGGAACAGGTGGTAGTATCACTGGGCCAGGTCTGGCGAATACGCAGGCTGAGGCAGGACTTCCCACCCAAGTTCCTGAATCTTCTCACGACTTGCTTTTGCAGTATGCGGTCGAGCATTATCGTGAAGAAGACAAACATTTGTTTGCTTTAGGCATTTTTCGCGGATGGCGTTCGCCAGCCTCTGGAGTTGGGTAGCGTAGATATCTCCCGTCACTGTGACACCACTGCGGAGAAACTAGTAGTGGTGAAGCATTCCTTGTGAATCCCAACAACAACATAGAAGAACCTTCTTCTCGTGCAGCTCTGGTTTTGCCTGTTTTGGTGGCGGTTCTCCATGTGGGATCCATCGGCTCTGTCGTGTATCGTTCGCGTCATTCTCGTCTACCACATGTCTTCCACGACCTCACAGGTGAAGGTGTGTCTAATCTTGTTTCGACAATGTATCTACCCTCTTATTTTTCCACACTCCTTCCCAGATATTGTGCACAGACAAAGTCACAAAAATTGAATTACATATATGGTATACAATGATAGTGAGTGTCGATGGTAATGTTTTTTGTAGACTCAGGAAGGACTACAGTCTGTTCCCTGAAACGTACACTGCCACCCTCGCCCCAATCGAACAAAGCGGCGCGTGCGCGTTCAATTGGGGAGCGAAGGAATCGATCAGGGCGCGGGGAGAGGCTGATCGGCTGTTGCAGCTTCGCGCCCCAATTGAACGCGCACGCGCCGCTTTGTTCGATTGGGGCGAGGGTGGCAGTGTACGTTTCAGGGAATAGACTGTACCCTAGAATACCGCCCGACCTAGAATCGTGGCCGTGATAGCAAATTATTGGGTTTACTTGATGGTTAGCCACTTCTCCCGAAAGTTGACATAAAATAGGATGAAAAACTATCAAGAAACTCCCATGACTTGCTACTACGGCAACGATACAACGATTCCAGTGCGAGCGGCGCGGTCGCGTCGCGTGCTTTACGTCCGCGAAAAACGGACTTCCACCGACACTCACTGTATGTATAAGTATATGTATGTATGTAATTTCGTAAACGATCTGGAATTGGGCCGAGCTTCTAGCGAATTTATGCTCGAGTACTCATTTTTTTCGTACCAACCTTACTTAGTTTTATGTGATAGACAGCCTTCTCCAGCTTATCGTATTCGGATTAGATTTCAGTCAATTGTTTGTAGCAATTAAGAATGCTGTTGTTCTTTTGAGCTATGTATCATATAGTAATCTTCTATCATATGCACTCCCTTTTGCATCATTTCATTTTTCATAACTCTTTTCTCCAACTTATCGGCCTGGATTGCCCTTATCGCGTGGCTATCACGACCACATCGTGACCTTGTCGGCGTTGACGAAATCATTCCTGCGGCATTGTGGCTGTCGAATGCCTTCCTTGACAATGTGCGATCTCCATGTATACAACAATGCAACCACGACGTATCGATTTGTTTACGCGAATGATGTGTTTTGCTTGAATTGTTCGATTGATCGGCGTGTTATTCTTGCTTTTTTTTTCTCCGTTATGGTTCTCTCCGTTTTTTTTGGTGCATAAGTTGTGATGAATTCACTTTCTGCCACAGCAAAATGATAAATCTTCACATGTGTGGAACTATATGTAGTCCAGGTACTACTGTATAGTGGAGTCGTTTTGACAGTGCGTTGTCCGCGGTAGCGGCCCCGCTGGCATTGGAGCACACAGTGCGGTTGGTCAAACAGTTGACCCACGATGGATCCGGCTTCTTTGATGGGTTTTATCGTCTGTTCCCTTCTTCATTTGTTCTAAGAGCTGAGAAAGAAATATATAAGGAGAAACAAGCCACAAAACTTTTCAAAGATATTAGATGAATCATAGGTCAACTTTTTGACCGACTGCGCTGCGTGATCCAATGCCAGGGAGCCGCTGTCGCGGAAAACGCACTGTCAAAACGACTCCACTATACTTCAGCGGCTCCACTATCGAGCCCAAACTCAAAATTATGGATTCCTCTGAAAACTTGCATACAGGGGTAATCCGATGTGCTGATCACGAATATCATATTCATTTCGCATGATATTATCGATTTTACTGATTTTACCTTTTTTCCCAAGTATGGACCTCCTCTCGGATCGCTCTGAAAATTTGCCAGCTGGGGTTTCTGAAAGTGCTGGTTACAAATATGATGAAGATTTCGCAAAAAAAGGTCGACTTTATGGGGAAAACTCCAGTGTAGTCGGCGTTTACATCGCCCTACAGATAAAAACCTGGAGAAAACCAACGAAATCCAGGCTATGGTGCAAAACGGTTGCTATATTTGTGATCAGCAACTTCAAAAACCTCTGAATGCACTTTTTTCAGAGAGATTTGAGATACGAGTCGAACTTGAAAAAAATCGATAAAATCAATAGAATCGATACAGTCATGCGAAATGAATATGGTACTCGTGGTGAGCACATCGAATTACCCCTGTATGCAAGTTTTCAGAGGAATCCATGATTTTGAGTTTGGTCTCGATAGTGGGGCCGCTCAAGTACAACAGTACCGTAGTCCAAACTTCACATGTTGTTTTTACATTATGGTTGTTCGATGTTCCTTGGACTAGGTCCACTCCTAGTCTGTTCTTCGTTGCATTGATCACGTGTTATCTATCACAGCCACCTGGAAGGGTGATTTTCATCTTCTTTTGTTTTTTTTTTTCGTTTTGCAGGCTCGAGGGTTGAAATCCCGCCTGAGCATTCCGTTCTGCAACTTTGCATTTAACTCTTTTCTGCTTGCTCGAAGTAATTCTAGTTCCAAAGTTGGAGCTCGTCAGATACTATGTGTTACCACATGAGTTGCGAATCATAGACGCTCTCTACTCAGGAAGAGGAAACCGTCGTACTGTTCGATGGTCTCGTCCTCCTGAATAGGAGGGAATGCATTTACAGTAGAGACTATTTCCACATATTTAATTCGGCTCTTTGGGAAGAGCCAAGGCTGGCAGCGTTCATCGCTGGACCCATATACTCATGAACGCTGCGGTCTTTCGAACAGTGTGTTGAGGAAGAGTTTGGAATAGGTTGCTGGTACAGTTGAACAACTTTCCGTCCCCTATTAGTGCTAATATTCTGTCTGTTCTACTCTTGTCTTTATCGCATTTTGGGCATTCCGACTTGGTGCCATGCGTTTGCATTTGCGAATTGTTCGAGGATTTTCAGAGATTTTAGATTTTAGCACGCTCAAGTTCAATCTGGTACCCAGTGGGAATGCCCACAATGCGATAAAGACAAGAACAGAACACTGACAGAATAATGGAGCAGTGACAGACGACGGAAAGGTGTTCAACCGAACCAGCTATCTAATCTAGTTCGGGAGTAGATGGGTACAGCGGTAAACGCTGCCAGCCTTGGCGTGGCGGCCAAGGAGCCGAATTAAATTTGTAGAAATAGTCTCTACTATGCATTTACTCACAGCAGACAGCATAAGTTTTGGGATACTCCCAAAACTTATCTCGCGACGATGCGCTTTTGTTTCCTGTTCATATTTGGATTCGAGTATTTGTGGTAGAAACGTCGTCAGTGAGCACGAATCACTGTATTCTGCAGCGTTTTGCTCGTGATTCACGCCCACGATGGTCAATGCATTTATAAGAAGTGTTCCCGCCTGCTACGCTACGTGTTCCTTGAGAATCAGGCGATGCGTGGACTTTGCCCATTTCCCCTATCACTATGTTGATTTAGTGCTTTTTATAGACACCGCAAAAGACATGAACTACCTTTTCTTAGGAGTCATCGTTCTCTCCCTTTTTTTTTCCTGAAGGTCCGTACATCTTTAGATCATGTTCCTTGTAATTTGCCCATATTGGCCGGTTTTGATATTGATCTTATAGTTTCGATTATTCTAAACATTGGTACATGTCTCACGAAGAGTGATTCTTCGTCCCACATAGTACATATGTTTTCTGTACATTTTTGCGCATAGATAAGCTGCTGTGGCGTTAGTGCCTCACATGCTATAAATGCGTTGAACGCTACTATTTTTGAATATGCAAACATTGAAATTACTGAAATCATCGGAAAGCCGAGGAAGATGCAAAGATATTCGTAATTCATCCGTAGAGTTGTTATATATTGTTTTCCTCACTACTGTTTTCGAGCCAAATATCCGGAGTATCAACATGCTAGTGAAGAAAACGATAGCTACTTTGTCGATTGTATTCAAGAATTACCGCTCCCGGATGTACGGGCTATCGCTTCCTTATGAGTTAGATGTACAAACTTAATCAATTTCTTTTTGATTGCAGGGTTCTCTTCTTTCTTTGAAAACTGCAATTTGTTTCATGAATCCTTTTCCTTACAGTTCAACGCACCTACCCTGTCCTCATTTTGTGTGAAAATATGTGCGTTGAAAAATCGAGCGAGCCGCTAAAGTCCAGTGGCGAAAAAAAGTGAGGTACTTATGTAGGTGCGGCGAACTTGCGAAAAATCGTTTGATCGTTTTTCTTCACGAAAACTGAGGTATATACAGGAAGCTCCAAATGTCCGCAGTCAAGAGGGCGTGGCCACGGCGCGGCTCCTTGATCAGACACAGGCGCTCTCTATGCTGCCTCTGGCTTCTCTGACTCTGCAGACAACCGGTGGCAGCATGCAGAGCGCCTGTGTCTCTGCCTAAAGCCGCGTCGTGGCCACGCCCCTCTTGTCTCCGGACATTTGGAGCTTCCTGTACATATTCTTCATGTAGTCATGATGGGCAAATATTTGCGACAAAACGCTCGTTTGCTTTCAATTTCTCTCCATTTAATTTGCCAGCTACTCAAGGTGCCATCCGCTAACTTCGAGCTGTTTCATCAATGAACCCGTGGAAACACAACTGTTCACTTTTTGCTGTAGAGCTGTGCAAGTGGGTTAAATGGGTGCAGTAGTCACGCAAAACGCGACAGTGATAAGTGTTATCAACACTACGCCTGAACCCGATGTTTTATCTGGGTGGCTGAAAAATGATGTTATATGATCGTTGTTTAAGTTAGTTTTATTTTGTAATTGGCTGTAAATCTAATATATGACAATAATTTACCATCTCCCTTTCCTTCGAAAAAACGCTTTCCTTCCCATAGTTATTGGTTCATTGAAATTGGCATTTCCTATCAGTTTCTCCCCGTATATGTGCAGTACGAAATGGACATCATATTCGTATTTAATGCCTCAAATACCACCCTCCTTTCCTCGTTCTCTAGCATCTGCAAAGTTTCTGAAGACCGATGATTCTCTTCTCTTTTCGCAAGAACCTCTCTTTGCAGAAGTTGAACGAATTTTTTTTGAATTTCTTGAGTCTGCTAAAGTGGAATAGTGTCCGTTCCTTGATTAATCGGTGTTTGAAGTAATTGAGTTTTCGATTAGTCGGTATTTTAAGTTAGTTTCGATCCATTCTACATATACTCGCTTTTTTTAAAACATTCATTCAGGTCTCAGATGCAACAAAGTTACACTACTCTGCACTATCTAGTTATTTGTTGACATTTCTAGAGCTTGTCCTTTTTTGCTCTTTTTTTGGCTTGGAGTGGCGTTCTTCAGTGTAACGTCGAGTTTTTAAGTTGTCTGGAAAATCGCATACAAATATCATGTTCATTTCGCATGATAATATCGATTTTATTGATTCTATCGACTTTTTCCCAGGCATGGAGCTCAACAAATGCTTTCTTCTCCTCCCTGTGCCAAGGTTCCATTAAACGAGGTATAAGGACTTTCGTACTCATCAGCTGCGTTTCTTCATATTGTTCTCTAATTGATCACATTCGTCAGTTCCTTTCTTGGAGCCTTCATTTGTTTCCGCCTCTACTTTTTATGCTGATTTTTTTCCATCTAACGTTTCTCGTACTGTGATTATGTGTTAGACCAAATACATATGTGTGTTCATTTGTATCTCGCATGGCGAGCTTGCGCAAGATAGATTTCCCTTTTTGATACTGAAATTCTCACTGTTCCCGATTATGTATATAGCAGCTGGAATATTTCAGCATCGAAGTGTATTCTTCTGATTTTAGTCGAGGTGTAATCAGTGGATATTAATTGCTTGCAGACGCAGCTACCTCTCAGATGGTTGTCGGCACCTTAGCTGACCTTCTCAATGCAAGGGAGGATGGTTTGCGTCTTTTACTGTGCGTATTAGCTGGTAAGTAAGCAGCATTACGCTTGTGACGAGTTTGGTCACACAATAGCTTTTAAAAGTTATCATAAGGTTGGTATATGTATGAATGGAGCTGCTTTCAATGGCTCTGTTCTGATTGTTGGTTTCAAAATGTTGTAGGACGTCGTTATACCATAAGCATCGGCTTTTGGTCATTCAAAACAAAATAGGATCGCAGTGCTATACATCTGGAATTTGGACCCTGTTTTCCTCGTTTTCCACTTGACCTGTATGTGTTGAATAAGTGTTCTCAAGTGCGTGAAGCATACATTTGTTTTGCTTATATCTTCTTTAGCTTTTCGCTTATATTTTCTTTAGCTAACTTCGAGAAAATCTCCTATTCACGAGAGGTGAAGACGTGAGACTGCTATTTGTTGACAATACTAGCGCCCCTTCGGGACGCTAGAAAGTGGGGTGGGGCAGCCACTTGGGACATGTGCAAACGCTTCACACTTGCCAGATCCCTAGAAAATTGATAAAGAAGCAGAACCAATCTTCCAATGGGCCCAAACATGAAGTCCTTCTTATGAGTTGAGTATGAGCATGAGAAGTACGTTCTCCATCGTATGGCGTATTCGTGCGTATTCCTCAATACCTGGCTAACGCAGACGCGTTCTCCATCGGCGGAACTGTATCCTGCCGTTCCCCACACTATTGGACAAGGCGAAATCGTATCCGAGTGTTTTCCAGACTACTGGGCCGCAGCGGGCTTTTCTCCATCGGTGGACCTGGATCTCGTTGTCCCCCGCACCATAGGGCCACGGGGGGCCTTTTCTGCATCGGTGGACCCGTATCCTGGCGTCCCCCACACCATTGGGCCACGGCGGGCCTTTTCTCCATCGGTGGACCCGTATCCTGGCGTCCCCCCACACCACTGGGTCACAGTGGGCCCTTTCTCCATCGGTGGACCCGTATCCTGGCGTCCCCCCACACCACTGGGTCACAGTGGGCCGTTTCTCCATCGGTGGACCCGTATCCTGGCGTCCCCCACACCACTGGGCCACAGCGGGCCTTTTCTGCATCGGTGGACCCGTATCCTGGCGTTCCCAACAGCACTGGGCCACGGCGGGCCCTTTCTCCATTGGTGGACCCGTATTTCGGCGTTCGCTGCACCATTGGACCACGGCGGGCCCTTTCTCATCGCTGGACCCGTATCCGTATATAGTTGATTGGATACACGCCTCCATATTCAGAGGCTTCTACTCTTTGTTAGTACAGAAGCTTTCTCGAAACGAACGGATGTCGTGACTACACAATCGTTGCGAGAATTGAGCAGGGGATGCGACAATAGCATCCACTAGACGATGCGACCGCGTAGGTCCAGCCTCACCGAAGCTTCCGAGACGCTGCAGCTCTCATAATACCCATCCATTCCTTCACTGGAGGTGCCTACAACACCGCAACAGTGGAAGGCTGGTTTTCCTGCTGCGTAGATTGTGCAGCGTGAAAGCTCGTAAACACTCCCTGACTCCTATGCGGCGAGACCGCCAGCGAAGGTGATGAAACCACTATCCCGTGTATGCGGGAGAGCCATCAGTGACGTAATTGCGAGTCCCGAAACGAATGTGTCTGCGTCCATGGAAATCGGCCATTTGGCCCCACAGTCTGCGCCTCAAGATTGCGGTGTCTATGAGTGCCGCCCCGTATCTCTAACCGCTCTAGCCCTCTTACGGCGCTTTGTTTAATAGATTACTAGCAAGGGAAGTCCTCTTGGCTAATACAGGAGTTTGAAACAAGATATTCATATTTTGAAGCATAGCTAAGGTGATGTAGACATATGTTATACATCACTTTTGGTTAATGGGTTCTGAGAAACTAAGGTGAATATGCCAGAGATTTCGTAGCATGGTTACGGAAGTGGTAAGGTGGTCAGATGGGCAACGTATGGACTATTGTAGAGGTATACGAGGGTTCCGATCTCGCCGGGGGATGGCTGTCCTGCAATTTTGTATTCTAGGCTTTTACCCTTGTCTGCAGTATTTTTAAAATTTTGAACACATGAAAGATTACTACTGTGCAATCTACCTGACTATCGCACCATCCTAGTCCTTATGGAATCTAACCTTCAGAATTACTTCATCATAGTTAGAAGCATAAAATGCAGAGTGGCGAAACAAAAGGCACGGCAAGATTCAAACTGTGAATCCTCTCCCTAATAATCAGTTGCCTTAGCCACTCGACCACTAGACAAATTCGCTACCATCGTAATGCTTGAACTCGTGCAGCGCAATAAAAAAATCTTTAACGCACTCTTCTGCACTTCTCAGGGCCATCTTGCTAAAATGATGCACAAACATCAACATCATCTTAAACAATGATTCTCATCATGTAGATGCCTCGTTTCGATATCTTGGGTCAACCGACCTCGTATACTTCCCTAGTGAGCAGTGAATTTTGGGTGCAACACGTTGTATGAAACGTCTTGAGTTCAATTCGGCCTATTTATTCCAGGGTATCCATTGGCAGTGATCCACCGAAGTTTCCTATACAATAAACCAGCTAACGTTCAACATGCAGCGTTTGTTGCTATTGGGCTTACTCTTTACATCTTCAACAGCGGTATTCTGCTTTCTTTACTTTTCTTGTAAGCACTTTTGTAGACTGCTTCTTCTTCACTGTAATGTCTTCTTCAGGATTCAACTCAGTCCACGCTTTAATAGCAATTTTGATGGCATATGGGATCACAAATTTTATTGGTGGCACTCGAGAATCAGTCATCGCCGCCCATATTTGTTTCTTGGTGAGGAACTGTTATTCCCAAGTACTGCAAATTTTAGTATTACTTCATTGCCTGCTTTGGTGGTTTTTGTAAAAAAAAAGTTTAATCATTCCGAGGATGAGGTGGTTACCATTTTGAAAATCATAACCAGCATGTGGAAGTCCTCTGTGTCATGTTTGAGGTGATCCTGAACAATACCGCTATTTTGGAGTTCGGATACTAAGCCTGAGAATATCCACTAGCGCAAGAAGGATACAATATGCACTGACGAAATTTCAAGAAAAAAAGTTGCGCTCAACAGCCATTCAGTGTTTTAATGATGCTATTCAGTGCCTCAACTAACTGCCATCCGTAATGCCCATATCAGTGCTATTACAGTGCATAATTATAGAAATTCTTGTGAAATGATTCGCGGGAATTTACGCAACTCATAGGATTTTCTCTGTGCTTACATATTACAACCATATGTATGATCCACAATTCGCTAATACTTTTCGGTTTTTAACCCAACTTCGATACATTTCGTATACACAGGGTTATCTGCTTGTCGGCTACTGGTATGTCGAGTCAGAAGCATATGACATCACATGGACGACACCATACTGTATCATGACGTTACGGTTTACTGGACTAGTGATGGATATCTACGATGGAGCACACTTTGTTAGTCGCATTTCTTTTAGGCCTCCTGTTTTTTTTTTTGGATTCCTCAGGGACCGTTTTTAGGAGACTTTGAAAGCAGATCAAAAGAAAACGGCAATCAAAGAGAAGCCAGGTCTGCTCGAGATTGCTGCGTTTGGTTTGTTCTACACCGGAACTTTTGCCGGTCCACAATTCACTTTGAGCAAGTTCCGAGCATATGTGAACGGTGATTGGTTGGACGAGAATGGACAACCGAAGCAGTCCGCGTAAGTACGAACCCTTTTTTTTTTGAAAGAATCACTTAACTATATTGATTTTTCATGTTTTCGTAAGCACTAAGCCTATGGGCGACTATGCAAACTAAAGCTACATTTATGCTCTTAGTGTTTTCAAATTTTCATTATAGTTTTCGCATGTGGGCCGTTTTTATGTGAAGATGCAGCACTGTTCATGAACAAAAACCCACAAAATGCGAAACTAACAGTTGTTCTTGTCAAAAATAGCTATTTGCATAGTTTCGCATATCGCTTGCGCGATATATTGAATTACTTATCTTAACTGGACTAAATAGCACCTAAATGAAGTGCAATTGTTTAGTCTGATGCCATCATTAGGTCGATTCATCGGCGGCTGTACCTACATGGTTCTCAATCAGTGGGGAGCTGTATGGATTCCTGACATGTTCTTCAATTCACAAGAATTCTTTGTATGTTATTTTTCTTTGCCTGCAAATACATCCTCTCTGTTAAGCTTATTGTTAGGGCCTTTCGATTTCTTCCATCTGAAATGATCCGAATGAGTCACAGTATTACTAAGCTGTTGTTATTGTAATACGCTACAATTCCAGGAAATGTCGTTCTTTTGGCGATGGACATGGACAACGATATGGTTCCGACTAACAATGTATCGCTACTGTGCGATGTGGTTGATAACTGTGAGTGATATGCATGTTTTCCCTATTATTTTTTGAAATCTTTTTTTTTTCGGAAAAAATTTGTTTGGTGCCTTAGAATTTATCCTAGTTACAAGGATGTATTAAAACTACCGATGTTCTCGCGTTAGAAGAGAATTTAGCCATGCTGTTCATACGATTCGTTTCTAATTGCGGTCTTATCGAAATACCAATACCTGGATCCATCACTGAGATTACCCAGATTGAACGTGATGACGCCCGTGTTATTGAGAGGACGAGCAAGAGAGAGATTACTAATTCCAATCACTCACAGGAATGGGGGCAGCATCTGAAAAGCACCAGATGTATGGCATTTTTCTTTCATTTTCTTCTACGTACTTCAGGAAGGAGCTGCTATACTCAATGGTCTCGGCTATAACGGCAAGGACAAGGACGGCAATGACAGGTTTTTGTGTTTTTCTTCACATTTGTTGGGCGTATGTTTTCACGTCGAGAAGAAAAGTTTAGGTTTCGTAAAGATAACCATTCTGTTGCCTTTGTTTGCGCCAACACAACTACATATCATCGTTGCATTCCTTTTGATGAGTCTTGAGTACTTTTTGCTCAGGTGGGACTGCGTACGCGACGTGCACGTATGGCTGTGGGAAACAGGTCACGACTTCTCATCTGCTATCGCTTCGTTCAACTGTGGTACCAATACATTCGCGAAGAAGTGAGTTTGATGACTTATTTGCTATGCATTCAATAACACACCACTATTTCTAGCCATATCTTCCGCCGACTGCGATGGCTGGGTAGCAAAGCAGGTGCTCATCTCACTACTTTGGGCTATCTGGCAATCTGGCACGGCTACCATCTTGGATATTTCTTACTGTTCTTCTTTGAATTTGGGTGTATGGTTGCTCAAGAACAGGTTTGCCTTTTTGTGAAAGCTAGGAGTAAACCATGCTGTCAGACCTTCTGATTCAACCATTGTTGCAGTTGTATGCACTGATCGACCGTACACCCGGTTGGGCAGAGTTCAACGCCAAGCCGGCTGTTAGACCATTTATTTGGCTCTTTGGACGTTTGACAGTCATGTACAGCATGGGTTTCGGTTTCCTCTGCTTTGGGCTGGTCAAGACGAAGTTCTGGATAGGAGTAAGTTTATACAACAGTGGCTTCTTCGGTGTTCCTTTTCTGAAATGACACAAACGGTCTAATAATCTTTTTTGACCCTAAACACTTACAAATTCTACCATTTTAGTTTATAGTTAGGGTGAAATAAAGTTGTGCAGTATTTGTTGCTGTGCAACATATTCATAGCTTATAATTATTTTGTCTTAAAAGCTCGGGATCACCAGGGAGCGGGTTCATAGGATGAATTTGTTGCGCAACTTCTGCTTTGCCCCATTTGTTCTTTTATTTCCCGAAAACTACACATTTTTGAAGTTACCTGTTTCAGCCTCTCAAATCACTGTACTTCGTCGGTTTTGTCGTTTTCTTCGTAGTTTGGCCGATCGTTCACTACGTATTGAAGAAGTCGCTGCCACGGAAGCCGAAGGCAGCAAGTCCGGAACAGAAGTCAAGCGCAGTACCAGAGAACAAAAAAGAGTTGTGATATGCGATGCTTCCGCGTTTTATTTTTATAGGAGTTTTATTGTTGTCTGACCGCCTTTTTTTCCGTTTTTTCGTTGCACAGGAGTTGAGTGCTGTTAATTTCCTGTGAGTGCCTATATTTCATCGCCTTTGTTCTCAGATGATACAAAAATCGGACCCTCCAATAATGTTTTTCCCCTCGGATTCACTTTGATATCGCATTATGTTTTGAACGGAGAGAACTCACGGTTTTGATTTTTTCCAATAGTGACCTTCTACCTAAGTGACTTCAAATTGTTAACTTTATAAATATGTGCATGTAATTAATTCTAGGGTAACTAAATATTTAATTTCACTGTTCGTGAACTTTTAGATGTTTAAACGTTGTTGCTTTATGAATAATTAAATCTATAAGATCATTGGAAAATCACTAATCTCATTTGATGGAATTTCTACTGTGTTCTCACGTGCATAGCACATTCATAGTAGGCGCAAGCAGTGCTGGACGCAGGAGTGGCAAGCCGAGGGAGAAGGGGGGGGTCTCGGGGAAAAATGTCGACCTCGCCACTCTGGGGAGAATGAAACTAAGAAAGTATTAACTCTAATACTAAATAATCGAAAGTAGATTTTTCAAACATAATAGTAAATTAGAAAAGCATAAGGCTGATGCAGAATTTCTACTTACTTTATAGAGTAATTCAAGAATTCACCACTTATATATCCTCTGGGAGCCTCCCTGCGCCCACCACTGTACGCAGGTGTCGTGTATAGGCTTATTCTCGAACAAAATTTGAGTGGATACAGTAGAAAACAATCAATACGGAATACGTCCTTTTCTAAACTTTACGCACTTAAAGGCAGAGGGCCACCTCGTTCTGCCTGTTGGATTTACCAACGTATCCTAGACCTTCTCATCATGTTGATCCTTGGGATGTACATCAACAGGCACAGAAGCGACGAAATCCCCATTTTTGAAAGGCTCGAACTGGATAAAAATTTGGAGCCCGGAGGCGGATCGCTGCAAGCTGTGCTGGCTGCCTGCCACGGTTGCCGCGTCGGTCAACGAGTCTTGGCGTGTCCAATCGATAAGATCAACTGCTTCACATGTCAACTCGGGTTGGCGAACTGTTACAGACCCCGTCCTGGGATACGGCTTTATAGACCATTCTGAGACAATTTATGTATACCGTTGGAACCATCGCGCCGAGGAGATGCAGAATCTGCTGTTAGCTGAGCTACGAAAATGAGGTGGACCCCTGCCTTTAAGGGTTTTTCTTTCGATTTTTTCTTAGTTAGCATAGTATGGACCAGGGATGAGCGGAATTCCGTTTTCGAAAGTTCGGAAATTCCCGAATTCTGGTGTTATGCGAGCCTCAGACTTCCAGATTTCTGGAGGATCGGAAGTAGTTGAGTAAAGCAAACTCATACATGCTGTTTTCAACTCTCCAGAATTCTCAGATTTCGAATTTCCTCGAACTTCCGACTTCCGGTCTCACGCAGTACTTCCACTCACCGCTGGTATGGACCATGGGTGCTTGTGAAGTTTTTTCCAGCAAGGATCGATTTGCACTAGTTTGTTGCTACCCATCCAAACGTAGTCGTGAGCATAGGTGGTGTTTTCTAGTTCGTCATATTGACGTTTCGACTCTAGAGCATGTTAGACGACAGGTAGAGCTTTCATTTGTATTTTCGACTACCAATGTCAATCCAAAAATAAAGTTGTGTTCTTAATAAAGCAGCTTCCGTGAAGCCCGTATTCGTATAGCATTGCGTATTCTTGCATTTAGCGACTCAAGAAATTTAGAAATTATTTGAAATAATGGAAGGAGCCTCTGACGCAGACGATACACGTGCAGCACTTGCAAAGGTAGCCAGAGGTTACCATTGTCGAATTGGGGCTCATATGTAGATGTAGATGAGCACAATATCATAAATCTGCGTGAGATGAATAGGCCCAACTTATCAAAGGTAAACAACATTGGACAGAGGATTTGAGATCAGCGTTGTACATGCAGTGCGTTTCGTAAGTATAGACACACCCCAGAAAATGCCGGTACCCAGTTCCGCTCAGCTTCTTGATGAAAGTCACCAACTTCAATCGATTCGGCGTGCCAGAAAACCTGAGTCTGCGTTGTTTCATATGTGATTACGGAAAATGTCGGAAAGATTTGGCACCACACCCTCAAATAGGCCGTTTCATAAGTACAGACGCAGTCTATGAGAAAATACAAATACATCTTATATTAACAGATTAAAAGTGGGCTTAGTATTCTGATAAGAACTAATAAGCGTCTTCAATGTAAATCTGCATTTCAACGTGGGTCATATCTTTCTGAGGCAAGGCTAGCGCAGTTGAAACATTTATATGGTACAAGTTTGGGGAATTGCAGGATTATTGGGCACAGAGGAGGTTCATCGGTCTGCATGTGCAAATATAATATAATAATACAGATATTGATTCCTAAAATTGAAAGAAAAAACTTGGTACATCAAAGAAGATCTCGTGTCGAAGGCGGCATCGAATACCTTGCCTAAATTCGAAGTTCACGATGTGCATTAACGGTGTTCCAGCCTTTGTGTCGGCTCACTCATGCAGTATAAGGGTTTAAAAGACATTTAACCGCAGTATCAGCACTGCAAGTAGTTTCCTCCGTGTCATACCTGTGGTCTCAAAAAGTCCCACCGCTCCATTTCACCGGAAGGAACGCTGTGATAGTCACGCCCAAAAAACCAGTTCTTCATTTAGGACCTTTTCAGAGCCCGTATCATTTTAAAATGATTTTTCTGGGTGAGAAAAGCTCGAATTGGATAGTGAGCACAAGCTGTCGGGAGGATGAAGGAGAATGACAAGACTTTCTTAGAAAAGACACTTTTGAGGGTGGGCGCTACCAAATTTGTAGACGGTTTCTATCATAACAACATCGCTCGGAATTATCTCTATTTCTACTTTTTTGAACTCCTTGATCCTCAGCAACACTTTTCTTGTTCAATTCTTACATTTTCTAGTAGCGCACAGAAAGAAAAACCTCGCTTTCCACTAAAAACCTCCCGTCGCTCAACAAATAAGTCCTTTGAGAACCCCTAGCTGATGTTAGTGTTTGCCTTCCGATACTGGCAACATGGAACATCGCTGGGGCTTCCTGCTAGATGACGTTCTTGGCTGGAATCGAATATTTTCTGGCACAGAACACCTCGAAAAAACTACTAATTGTACTACGAACCGTTTTGATAGCCATTTCCTTGAAGGGATGGATGACTCTATGACGATCAAGTCTTCTGAGTTGTTTTGGAACTGTGAAGGCCTATCAACTATTAACCTGCTGGTTAAGGGTAGGTCCCGCTGTGAAATGATTGGTTTTTGAAAGTGCGTCTATAGTTATGAAACGGTTCCTTTGAGGGAGAAGTGCTGACCCTACTCATCTTTTTTCATAAGTTCAGGTAAAACGACATAAGCGAGGGTTTTTGGGTATCCTGATTCGATTGATATTCGTGGTTTCTCCCAAAAATCTATTTGGAAGTCTGTAATAGTGTTTTCTGGGGTGCGTCTATGCTCATGAAACGCACTGTATATTGCATATGATATAAGTAGCTCGATGCAAATGATCGTCAATTATGTTTCCCTAGCAAGATTTCACCTAATATGTAAAAGAGCTTAGGCAAGGTGCTGTATATTGGGTTTTGTAGTTTTCTAGTTCTTATGGCAAATCTTCCAAATTACAGTAGCATCGAAAATTTAAATCTATGAAAGTTTGAAGAGAAAGCCAAGCCTCGATGGCAGAGGCCCACCTCATTTTTCATGTCGATAACATCAGTTGATTCTTGACCCCGGGCTCGCTGATTTCAGTAATATAGAGCAAAAGCCGCAGCGAAAACGAAAATCGCGTTTTTGATAGAGTCGAAGTATGTACCTCTTCCTTGGAGCAAGGCGGGATGTCGCTCGAAGCTGTGCTGGCTGTCCGCCACAGCAGCAACGTCGGGTGAACACGTGATCACTTGTCCGATCGATAAGATCAACGCTGATACGCGTCTTTACAAGTAAATTTACTCGAGCGAACAGGTACAGGCCCCGTCCCGAAAGATGGGTTTACAGATCACTTTAGGAGATTTCAAGTACATAGTCGGAATCAGCGAAGGTTCGGAATGTGTTAATAGCTTAAACACAAATATGAGGTTCTCTCTCTCTCTCTCTCTCTCTCTCTCTCTCTCTCTCTCTCGCTCTCTCTCTCTCTCTTTCTCTCTTTCTCTCCCACCGTATTTGAAACTGCAGTAGCGGTTGAAATTGTTTCTGAACTTGCACAGTACGCGCGTAACAATGCATTTAGTGCATAACAGCAACGTCATCCATGTTGCTGCACTGAGAGGTGCCGCAGCACCTGTGTCGTTACATGGGTGATGCCGCAATACTTGTATATGTCGTTGCGCAAGCCTGTACCGCAACACTTATCGCTGCCGCGAGGGCCAACATGGGCTAAATCGTGCAAGCCAACATCGGCTAAATGAGCTTGAAAAGTGGTAATTATCCTGACCTATGCAACATATAGGCGAACTGCACCATGAGAAACACAGGAATGGTCAGTCACGTACCGAACCCGCCGTCAATTCTTGTCACCGTGACATCATCGGAATTTCCTTTTGCTTGCGACCTTAATGTTTGTATTTTTGTTAGAAAGGTACACACTCCTTGCACTACCCCTAACTGCTAAAAGCGTTGTCCTTTTCCAGTGGGCATAGTCGGTTGACAAATGTGTAGAAGACTGAGAAGGCGAAATAGGGATTGCCTGTATGGTTTAAGAAACCATGCCTGGATTTTCGATTTTAATTCTATTTGGAAATTGCAAGCTAATAGTCTAATTGAGAGTAGGAGGTGTAGCATGTCTTTTGATGATGGCACATTTGAAGTATCAAGATTTTTGCCCGGACAGTGCCTCTGAGGGAACATTTCAGAAAAATCCCAGTGTTTGTCGCGTAATTGAACCGTTTAAAAAACATTTCCGAGTGAAATGTGCACTTTTGCTCCCTTTTTCTTACTTTACAATTTTATGCATATGTTGGCTGTGAACTTGAACAAAAATGGGGGGGGGGGGCAAAAATTGAAAATAATTCCTTTGAGAAATTGCTCAAATTATAGCTGGTTAGAAACTAATTCGTAAGCAGTAAGGGTTTCAGCATATGCTCATGTAACATTTTTGTCTATTCCACTAAGTAAACCTTCCTTCCTTCGTCCGCCTACAGTCCTTGTCGAAAAGATAGACGGATTGCGCGTGCGGTTTCATATCGTCGCGGTCGCAGAATCGCGGTGGGACCTACTGGACCCTCTCACTTGGAGCATGCACTCTCCGCATCCATCGTTCAAGTCCCGCCGCGTTTCTGCAGTGACGGAATCCGTCTATCTTTTCGACAAGGACTGTGCATATGTTGTGCATGTATTTTTGTTACTAACTATGGGCTTGGTAGGGCCTATGCCTATAACTCTTCTTGGGCAAAAGGGATGTCCCAGTTCCATTTTACCACTTCAAAGGCGTTAGCTGTTGAAAGATTATCGATGTTCGCTCATTTTCGTTAGTGTTGAAGAGTTTTGATTTTCAATTTCTCAGAAGTTTTGTAAAAGTGGAGGCATCGAACCGGCGAGCGCAGCAACATCTTATCAACAGCATCTGATTTGAAGGAGCTTTCCCAAGTTTTCACGACATTTCCTGCCATATTTGAATTTTTGTCATTTTCGTTATATATGCATGCGTTGAACGAGAGCTGCACGTGACGGTTTCCATCTGCAACTTCAGCTGAGCGTCGTTCAAAGGCTGTTTGGAGGTCGTTTCACGGCGTACACCTTGCTGCTGATTCAATTTCCTTAGCTTTTGTTTCACCCACGTGATAACGCTGCGTCATTGTGTTAAAGGCAGAGGGTCACCTCGTTCTGCCTGTTGGATTTACCAACATATCTTAGACCTTCTCATCATGTTGATCCCTGGGATGTACATCAACAGGCACAGAAGCGACGAAACCCCCATTTTTGAAAGGCTCGAACTGGATAAAAATTTGGAACCCGGAGGCGGATCGCTCCAAGCAGTGCTGGCTGCCTGCCACGGCTGCCGCGTCGGTCAACGAGTCTTGGCGTGTCCAATCGATAAGATCAACGGCTTCACATGTCAACTCGGGTTGGCAAACTGTTACGGACTCCGTCCTGGAAGACGGGTTTGTAGACCATTCTGAGACAATTTATGTATACCGTTGGAAGTATCGCGCCGAGTAGATGCAGAATCTGCTGTTAGCTGAACTACGAAAATGAGGTGGACCCCTGCCTTTAAGTGATACTCCAGTACGATTGCTGGAAATTGTCCGGAACTCTATTATGAAGTATAAATGTATAACTATAATCCTGATACTTTATAAAAGTCTATTTCCCTGTAGCTGGTTGCTTACCCTTCATCTAGTACTAAGGTTTAGAGAGAATTTAATATTTAGCTCTCATTCGCATTGTTTCCTAAACAATAGTACTGTTCAAGCTGGGTTGGGCCCCGCCCACTTATGAACATGAGCCAACGGAAAAAGACGGGTTACGCTTCTGCAAAATGCACGCCTTTTTCCATCGGAATAGTAAAATAGGACGACCAGTTTTATTCAAGATTTCTAGTGCTCCATATTCTACTATGTCGGATTATAGACAACTTTAATCAGAGTAAAATAAGAAAAGCGCGCTAGAAAAGGGGCTAAACAACGAATTTGCCGAAAATTTTATGTTTTCGAGTAGCTATGCACCACAAAACGTAGAGTAAGCGATGGTATATTGAGATTTTAAGACCTTTGAACTACGTTGCGCTTCTAATCGTCTCTATTCTAGAACAAAATTTATCTTCTAGCACTTCCGTCAGAGATTTTAGTAGCATGGATCAGATCTAAAAGAAAAAAAAAGCTATGGACAAGCCAAATAAGTGGCTGCTGGTCAACAGACCACTGAGTAACAGTAGTAACAGTGAGGTGTTCCGATGACACAGAACCAAGTTCTTAGGCTTAGATTCATCATTCAGTTTATCCATCGTGAACTGGCTAACCTACCCGAATTTACACTTTACCAGCGCCCATAAACATGTTTACCCATGTGTGACGCTGTCGACTGCTACCCGAGGGCTCATAACCTTTCCCATATGTATGAGATCACCCATTTTTCAAAATATGCACACAGGCCCCGATTACTGGTGATTGATAGATGCGGTTTATTTTGAAACTACACTCTAAGATGCTCCATGGGAGGAACAGAAACAGCGCTGAAACCAGCCTTCTGCTTCTTCGAGCAGAAAAAAGTCATTTTTCGCTGATGACCACCTCTTATGGCCAGAATGGAATTTCTAGCAAACAAGCTGCCTTGTTTCTTCTAGCCCATAGTGTGTTGTTACACAGTTTCGATTTTATTACAAGGCAGTCGCAATCGTTTTTTGTAATACGAAGAAGAGACCTTTAAAATGTGAAACAGTACATAGGCAGCTGCAGAAAATTTAAAGGCAGCACTCACGAAAATCTTTATGTCGAAGATCTCGCGGTGTATCGGAGTTTTTAAGAACCATGAACTCATTGACAACGATTAAGTAGCGAGAAACACGCGAAAAACAGAAAATAATGGCGGTATGTACATATCTCCTGTGCGTCCACAGCGCGGACGAGTGTTCCGCGATGGGTTCCGCCACGAAACCCTGCAAATGGTACGGATTCCATAAACGAGCCTTCGCTGAACCACATGAGCACACCCTGTCAACGGCGTTAGCTGGCGCGACGAAACCTTAATGTCCAGAACGGCAGATGTGCCCACGGCAGTATCGTGGCAGGTAGGCGGCTATCCACGGTGTTCAACTTACTGTTGCAATTGTCCAGCGGCGCGCTACGTGATAAGTGACTCATTTCAGAAGTGAGAATTTCCGTGAATGCTACCTTTAAGGTAACAGAATCCCGTCAACTTGATTTCCACACTGAAATGAATGCGAAGAAAATTCTTTGCCTATCACTAACGAGATGTATCGATTCAATCGATTCGAGCAATCGCTGTCATTTCCATTATCGAAATGAAAATCGATTTTTGTCTCGTTTCGGGGGCGGCGGGGTCGACGACGCCGATGCGACGCGACGATAACTTATCAGTGAAAGTGAAAAACACCTAAGAGTGTTTCCTATTACTTATTTGTTATTGCACATTTCATAACTGCTTTGTTGGGATCACATGTTATCTAATTAGCTCCATGTTATCTGCTGCTTTGCTAGTCAACATCTAATTAGCGAGTTTATTGGTACGCTCTTCGAAAATTCCTGCAATTCCTCCCATCAAATCGCGCAAGTGATCAATATTGATTGGTTTCACCTGGTGCTCTTGTGATACCGAATCGATTGACGTCGACCGATTACGGTCTTCGCAGCTGTTGGTAGTGCCATCGTCCCTGCGTCTCGTTACAACTGGTCTTCGACTGAAACAAGCACATTTCTGCCTCTTTTGCTATTATACTGTTCCACCAATCAACACTTGGATCAGTTGTCCGTATGTTTGTACCGTTGCTGTACAAACTTCCGATACTTTTCTTATACTTTCATGCAGTAGATTTTTTTCAACTGCATTTTTTTCAAATTTCAAAGTGTTAGTTCCGGCGGGAGCCTCACAAAGTAATAAAAATCGTTTTTAGTAATTTTTGACTTCTCGCCTTGCATTTTTACGAGCGCCGATTCTCTGCAGTTTTTCATATGCGGATCGGTAAGCTGATTAGTTGTCGGCGGACCAGGAACGCCTGTAGATCAATTCACACCTTTCTACTTGTTATTTTGTGGATAACGTGCTCCTACTATACGGCTCACATGAATTCTTTTTATATTTTTAATCGCTTAAATCAAGCAAAAATGCATGCAATATTAAGCCATTCTGCTCGATTTTCCTTAGTTGTTCACTCGTTTTGACTCTGAAGAGAGAGGTATTAAGATATTCAAATTTTTTTTCAAGGCTTACTATTTCAATAGTCTAGTTGTAACGTTGAATGAAGTTCGGTGACCGCTTCGGGAACAAGTATTGTTATCAATCATAGAATGTTCTGTCATTCATCGTAAGGTTCCGTCCTCTTTCTGCTACTGTGTTCCTCTTTTCCTCAGGAATTTTTTTTCTTACTTTGTGTTGTGAGCCCCTTTCAAGTTCGTGAAAGCAATGACGGGGAAAGTCTACGTGTTTCTTGTTCTGCTAAATTTTTGTATATAGGGTAAAAACTTTGCAAATAATTGCAGGGTTCTCTTCTTGCTACCCTGCGTATATAAGGGAGGGGTTTTGTCTTGTAGAAGTCCAGTTCTGAAGGCTGTGCAGGGTCAGGCCTGCTCGTTTATTGGTTTCAGTAGACCAGAATTTAGACCCTTTCATCTTTATGTTATCTCTCGCAACAATTGAGGACTAGACTTGAAATAAGCACTTAATGCTTAATATTTCTCGTATTTTTTTTCCAATTTGTGACCTTTCGACCTTCTTTGTTGCATGGTTCGAAATTTTATTGCACCTAAGCTTGATCAGAGCGCAATATGCGCGATACAAGCAGCAGTAGTGGTTTACAGTGCTTTACAGAAGTTTTTTATGTCCTTCCATAAGAAGACCGAGAAATGTTTGTATCCTTCCATAAGAGGAGCCTTTCATTATCAGTCCACCCCCATTGAACTTTCAGTTTTGTAGCTTCAATTTAATGAACTTTAATCATAATGATGATTAGTTGGTAATTAATTTGTGTCTCGTATTTGGTATCTGGAGCTACGTAGTATACCAAATACAAATTATAAGGTAAGTATACCAAAGCGTATACCAAAGTCAAGAGATCATATCCAGACGTTTTTTCTTTTTATTAAATATCTTTTAGACACATTTTTTTTCCTAAGAGCACCGTCCCACCTCTGAACTGCTATTGAGGTATCGACTAAAAAGAATCTCCTGGAGCTGCTCATCACAATGATATACGTGATTCTGTGCAAAGTTCCCTAAAACCTGTTTTCAGGCCTCCTAGTGAGCGAAGCGGAGGCTAAAGCGGGAGCACAAGGTTTCTGGGTAATGCACTTCCAGGCGCTCATCTTGTGAGGAAATCGTCCTCCTTGTTAGGGTTGTTCATCATCCACTTACGTATAGTATGTATTAATGATGCGCTCCAAGTGTGAGCAGCAAGGAAGTCGATGATGCGGCAACCCTGTAATCCCGTCTCAGCTACAACCTTGGGCTCTCCAAAAGTTAGGACTCGAAAAGAGAGATTTTTTTTCGACATGTACATATACCATTGGGATCTAGTGCTCCTTGTTTTCATATAATTTCAAGAAAGGATTTCGAAGAGGAACTGAGCCTTCAACATTGCATTTGGACGCAATTATCAACCGATCTTTACAAACATGGTCTTGAGCAGAACTCAACCCAATTACCTAGTTCGTCAATCGAGACAAAATTCGTTTGTACCGAAGAGCAAATGGTCGCTGCGTCGATTCAAAAAGAAGTGACTTTTTTTTGACAGCAGTACTATTTTTTTGCATTGAAGCAGTCTTCTGCAGTAGTCTTCTGTTATTTTGAAAATGGCCATTGAAGACTTTTCTTTTAATCATCAATCAGCTGACTTGCTGCTTTCCACATAACTGACATTTCCTATGCTATCAGTGTTTCTGTACGAATATTTCTTCATACGTTCAGAGTTCTCCCACGCAAGTGGGTTTCATGTGAGCACCACGATCGTTGGGATGAGGAAGCGTTGAATATTCGTACTGTCTTCAGCAAAGTGCTTGTATTGGTAGACAGTCACGTCATCTTTTCACGTAAAAGTACGATACAAAGGTAAAAGTGCACTGAAAGGTAGTAGAGACAATGTATAGATCGCTGTGGGTTTACGTAAGTTGATGACATTCACCCTTGAGTTTCAACTCGATGATCAAGCCATTTCCTCGATTCAAGATAAAATTGCTGCTCTTTTTGCGCCTTCTTCACGAAATCTCCACTTTTTTGGGCCAGGATACATCATCAAAATTTCCCAGGGTAAACGTGCTTACGTCCATGTTAACCGTGGGGAAATCAGTGATGTCAAAACTATCACCCTGGGTAATCCTTGTGATGAATGCGGCTTGTGGCCGCGATGTGGCTAATTATTCGAGTGGCTAGTCTTTTCTACCACTTACTGATTAATAGCTGTCATCCTAGTATTTTTTGAAGTGTTTTCACGGATATTCAAGAATATTCATACAGCACTGTTTTTTTTATTTTCACGGATATTCGTACGGCACTGGTCTTAGCCCTGCCTGTATTTTCTTCCAAGAGTTCTACTAGTACATTTTCAATTTACTTCGAGATTTCAACAGCCGAGGTTTCATTAACATCCAGGGCAGCATCCATCATTGAGGCTACCCAGGACAGATTTCCCCATCGATAAAGTCGACATGTTTACCCTGGGTAATCCCAATGATGCATTCGAGCCCAGATTCATGATAGTGGAACCATCTTTTATCTGAGTGGATTATTCTCGCACTTACAGCTCTTACTCTTCTTTCACTCTACAAGACACACTTGCTAAAGTTGCACTCCATGTGGAACTGCCAAAAGTTGCACTCCATGTGGAACTACCAAAACATCCCTGTATACTTGAATCACGAGGTCATAGTCTAGTTTAGAAAGAATGTTTGGCGAAAAGGATGGCGACCTGAAAGGTCATTTCAGGGCAGTTCCGCAATGAAGTGTACCTATCAAGGGCATCAATCTATCGAGGGCAGAGCGTGTGAAAAAGTGCGATTTCAGAAGGTGTCGCCTCCAGATGTGAGCTGACCAATGGCTCATCTATGGATTTTTTTTATCACAGTTATTTTTAACCTGTCAATGTGGATTCTTTCTCAGATTTCACTTACAGTAAGCTCTGTAGGGTCGAAAATTTTTGACATAACGGTACTTTCTTGAGTAGACGAAGCTTTTTCCACCTGTTACCAGAGAAACGATGTAAATCACATCATACAACATTTACTAGGGCAATCATGCGTCCCATTCTTTTGCTCCCTACTAACTGATTTTGGGTGAAGGTGCGTAGCCAAATATAGCGAGATTATAGGAAGAGAAAGGATGGAAAAAAAGCTGAAAAGAAAAGTGTTGGAGGCAAACGTTTGGTCATATCTGTGCAAATCTCTGTTTCTCGTGGTGGAGAAAGTGTCTGAAAAAGCGAAGAGAAAAGAGAACTGGGACCTCAATATTCAGGTTACCTAGGGTAAACATGCTAGCATCCTGCGAGTTGATTAATAGTTAACATGGTCGTCAACACGTTAACTCTGGTTAATTTCACTGATGCAACTGGGCAATGAACCCACTTTTTTGAGTTTTTTAAAACACCTTTACACTGAGCACTCATACTCGCTTAGTGTAATTTACTGAAGAAAAAAAATGCAAAAAAAATTTGACAAAGAAACATTTTGGTTTGTGTAGCGCTGAATTTCGAAGGATGCAAAAAGCTCTCTTGCTCTAAAAAACGATCTGCAAACAATCTGAGATTCAGAACCTTGAAAAAAAAACATCAAACGGTAAGGGGATTTTAAAGGATCTCTAATGAGAATGAGAGCGAGATTCAATTGCACGACATAAGTAGGTACACCCATAGTTTCTAAATACTATTTCAGATTTTCACATCACCTGATTAGGATCTCTCGTCTTTTTGCCTTTCCACAGGTCCAAAAGGATTTTGTTTTTTTCTCGCTGCTTCGTTGTCGCTGCAACAGCTAAATTTAGCCTTAGAAGAGCGAAGGAGTTATGAATATATAGCGCACACATAGCTACGTACTCCGATTAAATTCTGGACTGGTAAAGGAACTCATTGGAGAAAATCACGTAGTTGAATGTTTAAAACGCTTTCTTCCTGTGTTTTTTGCTTTTTATTATGACATGAGTTCCAAATGTGCCCTTCGCTAATAATTTTCGTGGGTTACAGCCCCAACACTGTGTATTCTGTGTATTTCGTTTGCCTATGGAGCGCTACTTTCTACACCGCTGTTTGGTTCTATGTACTGTTGCGGTGGGTAGGGTTCAAGTGCATTGTAGACTTTTTAACGACGGACTGCACATCATGTTTTCAAATCTCTGTGAAGAGGGAAGATAGACCTCGTGTTAGATGGCTGTACAGAAATCGATGGAAGAAATCGGTAGAATTTTGTGGAAGATCATGAATATGGAGAGAATCTGATTTTTGTTTTTGTTTTTCACTCGCGCGGAAAACTCATGACTAGTGTTGAGGCCACAAGTGATTCGCCGGGTTTATTTTTCCGTGGCATTCTTCAACTTTCCAGAGACGACCTTTTTGTACTTGTTATCTCTCAAAATTCTGCAAATTTTTTCCTTACAAATCACAAGGTTTCTGAGCTCTAATAAAAAGGTGGTGCTCGTGTTGAACGTAGCCTGCCATAATATCCTGGCAACAGTGAACGACGCATAAGGAAAGGTGAGGGAGGGAAGGCGCTCTTTCCTTACAAAGAATGGGTGGCCAAATTCTCTGATAATATTCCGTACAGCACTTAAAATTAGTCCATATACCTTAGCTTAATTTTTGTTTTATAAATATGTTCCAATTATATAATGCTGAAATTTTTTGGCAAGTTTATTCTTTGGAATTCGGCCGTCAAAGCGGCGGAGACCCCGTTTTTTTTCGGCACTCACCCCCTCCCCTGCTACTTTGTATCGGAGGCTTGTTTTTGTTTCATTCCTCTTTTGGTTAGTTTATTTTGGGCGGTAAACTTTAGCCTGTAACGAGAAACGTCTTCATTCAACATGTGTTCTTTCCCAAAATCTTTCTTTGTTTGTGTTCCAATATTCTTGTCAATGTAGTTCGTGGTCTCTGCTAGTGCGTACCGCTTCGTTGATGACAACGAATGACCCTTAATTAGTAGCTGGTCGTAGTGACAACCTGTCTTTGAACTCAGTAAATAGGTCAATTCCTAAGTTGGATAACCAGTTCCTCGTAACTGTAGACTTCTCTACCGTTAATGCCTTCACTACCACCTATGGCACGTGTCGCCTCGTGCCGGATGTATTAGTCCCGACGAACCACGTGTTCTCACTCCGTATAGGTATAATGTAAAAGTTCGGGAGGCGGAAATCGATGACGACAACCTGTAGTACAGACGATGACTTTCTGCCTGCAAATAAACTTTGATTTTGTTTCTCTGGTCCGTTGCTCCTTTTTTCATGTGTGCTCAATCGTGTCCGCTAATAAAACCGATACAGAAGTAACAGAAATTTGATAAATTGTTCTTTTTTTAGCCCTGGCGCAAAGTGGCGGCCACACGACCGCATCGACTAGCAGCATTGGATCTTGCATGGAAGAGCAGAGGGCGATAGTGATTGGTTAGTGAGCAAGAGTATCTGTTGTCAAGCACGAAAATAGCTGGACATTTTGAATAATTTTCCTGTGGAGAACGGGCTAAAATTTGCATTATACCGTCTTTAATTCTTTGTTATTATCATTGTTCTTGAAGTTTTGATTTCCAACAGCTTAGCTTTAAATTTGTGGTTTTTCCTATTTGTTAGTCCTTGAAACCATAGTTTCCTTGCCGAAAACTTGCCTACGATAGTTTCCTGTAATTCAATCACAAAAATCGAGCTAGTTCCCTGCCGTACCACCATTTTAATGCTACTATTCCCATTGGAGGGGTTTTCTCCAGCATACGGTAAGTATGTGTACGGTAGATGTTGGTGTGCAAACGTTTCTGGAGCTTTCTCAAAAAAAAAAATAAAACTACTGAAATTCTACACGCTGATCGAAAATTCAAGATCCTTCTCATACTGACAAATTGGAAATTTTATCTTACGTTAGCTATACTTAATGTGAAATTTTCACTGTAGGATACGGTAGAAACGTGTGAAGCAGCATTATTTTGGGAAAAATACGCGTGTAATAAGGAAAATAATAAGGTTATTAGTCAATAGCTAATCTCCTCAACCTCCTGTGTGAATCTTCAAAAAATACTGTAAGACGTTTACAGTGTCTACCTACCATAACCCGACAAAGGTGGCGTCATTGCATCATGATACGGTCACCTTGGGGAAATATCGATAAAAAATTTTTGAGCTTTTGGTGGCGAATAGGTGGAAGGGGGATGGAAATTTTGGTAATAAATTTATTTTTTAGTTATGGCGATCGATTTTCTTTTTTCTTTCTGCCTGCGAAATTACCTTTTCTTTCACTACATTTCAGACTCCGAAGATGACGATGGCCAAGGATCCTCCGGTGGAGAGGTTTGCGGAGTCTGCGGAGCGGAGAAGGTTGTTAATACATCTACAGTACTTATCTTGGAAATCAATATTGGTTTTTCATTTAACAGCGCTTGCAATATGTTATGTTATTTTGAAAACCTCCATCAAATAATGTTGTAAAATTAAGGCGATATTCTTGTCCTATTCAAAGGAACTGCGACTGAGCTATATCTGTGTCAGAACACTGGTATGGTGAGCCAAAATTAAATTACAGGCAGCTATGCATTATGGAGCGATAGCATGCGTAGGATGCAAAGGATTTTTCCGTCGCGCCCTCATGAAAGCTGACCAGCTGGAGTGTCAGGCGAACGGGAACTGTCCTATACGAGCCGGTGGGTTGCTGAAATACTGCAAGCTTGTAAAGCAGGAGGATTTGTTGAGTCCTGTGTGAACTTGAACATGATTTAATCAAGTATTTGTTTTCTATGGTCCATAAAACAAAAAAAAATGCCCAAAAAAGTTATTATTGGAGGAAGTGGTATCCTAGAACATCTCTAACGATAGCGCTGCTGACTTACATAATTGCTTCGGCATCGCCTGCACGGAAGTCCTGTATCACTGACTTTACTCTCTCATACTTCAAGGCAGCGCAATTGCGTGAATTTCCTTGATCTTCTGACTTCTTACACATAATATACCGTCACAGCTGCCGCTGACCATTGATGGTAGCCGAGGTCATCAGAGAAATGTGGTTTTGTGTAAAGACCACTTGAGACACACGTACCCAGTTGCAGTCGCGTGGGTAACATCAGATATCGGTAAATTTTAGTAAGACGTAGCACCCGGTGCTTCCTTCGTCATGGGAACTGGTTTTCATAGTTGACGGTGTCAACTCTAAAACACTATATTTTGCCAATCTATGCGTGTAGGCAAAATACTGAAGAACTCGTTTTGGCTGAAATAATGCGTGGTTTTTACCAGCTGCTGTTTGGTATTTGATATTTGACGCCACATGTGCAAACCTGTCTCATGGTAAACAGAAGTAGTGGAATGCTGTCACTGGGAAGTTTTAGAAGGTGTAATCAGGAATTGGATAGTTCTTGCTTTACATGGAGCTGCAGTGACATCATGGCGGGTAAATATGTAGGAAACTACTCAGGATACTTTCACAGTTCAGAACGATTCAGAGCTATACGTACCTGCAACGTTACTTCAAATTGAAATATTTAGCTCTGCAACAATGCAGTATCAACCCATTGCTTTCCGTCATTGGCATCCTTACAGCACCTTCTAGGCAGATTCGTGGCCTCCCCACTGCAGAAAAGAAGAGCTTAGGGTGCAAGCGCCAAAATTGTCGCCTTAACATACTCAGTAGAGTTTTGTGCCAGAAATGAGGTCATTTGTGAGAAGGGGGAGCCGAATAGGTGGTAATCCTGAGGGGCTAGGCCTTAGCATTCGAAGCGGACTTGTTCTTTTTGAGTTTTGTTCACATTTTTCGCCTATTAGAGATTGGTTATCAGGTTTTCTACCACCGAAGTAGTAGCCGGACCACGCACTGACAATGATACGCAAGGTTCTATCAGATTTTCAACAGCTGAAGTCACTAGAGGCCTTTTTTTGGGAGAAAATCACTGGAGAACATAATGAATACTCTTCTCATTCCGTAAGAAAAAACCAAAGCTCATCCAGCTTTCTTTCCTGTTTCCTTCACGCGCAACACATTCAAAAACTGTCAGTATAAGCAAGCTGCTGTTATTCTAGATTGTTAACGATTAACAGTCTTAGTTGAGCAAAAATTTTTTCCTGGGCTGAAATTCATAAAACAATAATCAAGCAAACCCAGGGTAGCAAACTAATTTTGCCGTCTACGTCTCTTAGCACTATGTAGTCGATACCTAACCAATCACGCTAGCCATCCTTGGTTTCCTTGGTCATCGTTTCATGAATTCCAGCCCTGTAGTGACTACAGAGATTCCGTATGGAATCCTCCACTCTGCTCGAAAGCTTTCTTTCCGTTGTTTTAACTGGCTTTTTACAGATCTGCGGACGCAGTGCCGAAGTTGTCGCTTTCAAAAATGTCTGGAGGCTGGAATGAAACCTGAAGGTATGAGAACATATCAAAATTGGTGATTTTAGTCGGCATCACACTTGTTCCTTCGTTTCCTACGTTAATTTTTTTACTAGTTGTTACTAACATTAACCCCATTGCACTTTTTAGCATGTCGCCCAAATCGTGACTACACAGGAAAACAGAAGAAGAAAGCGCTAGCCATGCCAAAGGAGTCGGTACGTATGGATACATTATTGTCAATTTTGTTTTGTTGAGGGGAGAACTCTGAGTCATTTGAAAATTTTGCTGGAGTGCTTCTTACTAGTCTGCTGTTCATATGTTAACGAGTCGCTGAGTAGGCCAGATGGTAGTCTTTTCCATAGCTCTCTGATTGGGTGGCGCCAAAAATCTACAAAAATCTTTCCTGACCTCGCATTCTCTGTTTTCTTTTTTTTTACACTTTGATTTTGTTCCAGGTGGAGTGCACACCGCTACCAAAGAATAAGGGTGATTGGATGAAAAAACTTACTGTAGAAATGAGGACATTGTTGATGAATCTGCTCAATATTGAAGCCAAGGTGATGAAGGTATGTACTTTGTAAGATTTGCAGACGTTTCTCTCTCCACACATCTTTCGTCAGCCGCAAAAAAACACAGTGTGAGAGATCGTTTTGCTATCAGTTGGGAGGGCGATTTTTTCATAGCCTTCCAGAAGAAAGAAAAATTCTGGAGCGAGGATATGATGCAAAAATTCAGGAATATTACAAAATATAATATTCTCGCAGCCTCTCAACGCATAATTTGAAACGTTTCTTTTCTTTTTATTTAGGGTGACACGAATATGGATGCGTCACAACTGTATCCACTACGATTGAACACCATCAGGGAAATCATCGACGATCCAAGCAAGCTGAAAGGTAAACGGTCAGAGGTTAGGACTGCATCTATGATTCTTAATGATAACGTTGCAAAGAATAAATTTACTTTATTTTCACCACTTTTTACTTTTACTTAGGGGATGCAAATTCTCTGCTTACTGATATTTTTGTTTTCGTTTACAGATGCGCTACGAGCCGTTTCGGATGGCAAAAAATAATGAGCTGTCTTCTGTCGCCTACCGACGTCTGATCGCTGCCATAGACTGGGTGGAGCATCTGGCAGCATTGATGGGTGGACTGAGTGTGGAGGACAAAGTGGGGACTTGCCTTCGATTTATTTTCGGATTTCAGATTAATTTTCAAGTTATTATACTTCTACAGATCCAGTTTTAGATCGCCCTGGTGAAAAACGCCTTTGCCCCTTTGATGGTGTTCAAATTTGCCTCAAGAACAGCAGAGGTGGCAAAAGACGAGAATATTCTGTGCCTATGTAATTTTGCCTATGTTCCACGGAATATATCGCAAGCATTCTCTGATAGTTAGTAAGTGATGTTCATTTTTGCTATTTCTTCAAAACATCGGATTGTTTTGACTCTAAGAATCGCACATTTCCTTAAAATACACAGCGGGCTTTTTGAAGAGCGAAAGTGCTTAAAATGTACTGGGTTTTTTCAAAAATGTTTTTCTACTTTTGGATTTGTGAGGACCACAATACAGTTATGCAGTTGCGGATGTAGCGACTTGGTGAGCCAGAAAGGGAGATGCTCCCTCCCGCGAATAATCACCGAATTCCTTCAAAATGCTTTGTATTCAGTCAAATTTCTTCGCCTTAGCCTATTTTTCGTTTGAAACTTGTGACGTTAACCTTTATTTTTATTTATTGTGAATCCAAGCTTATACAGTTCTTTTTATACCTGTATTGACCAAGAATGGTAATCAAATTGTTTATTCGTTCAGGCAGACTTAAAGACAGCACTCACGATAAAAAAACGTCTTTGATTTTTTCATGAGATTCTACTCTGGAGGCTACTGTAGTGCCCATAATAGAGGAAAGACCATCAAAAAAGGCTATGTTTCTGAGAAATACTATGTTATATTCTGCCAATACGTGTGCATTTGTACGAGATCTATCGCCGGAGATGGCTGCGGCAGCTGAGGTGCGGAAAGAACCACCGCTATCCGAAAATACTGATCGATCCTGTATCAGCTGAGAAACACAGCCGCACACGATCAAAGAGAGTGGGGCGAGGTTGAGCATGGCAGGCGCATTTGTACATGCGTACGAGTTTTATAACTCGAGTAACTGCAGGATTTGGAGTGATTCCTTTTGCAGTGACATTCCAATTGATGGCTCCTTTAGAATGGGAACAAATGCGAGCAAACTTTTTTCAGCGTGAGTGCTGCCTTTAAGTTTCGGCGCAATCGCCATCGTCGGAGCCTGATATTTATTTTCTAAAATTATTTTCCAATTAGTAACTTTCATTTATTCAATATCAGAATAATACTTCAGTAGTTCCATTGTTCCATCTGGGTCCTCAGTGGCGGAGACCCTCATTTCTGTTGTCCCGCTCCCCCCCCCCCACCCCCCACCTCCGCTGGTCCTCTGGGCATTTCTACGCCTCCGCCACTGAAGTTACATATTATACTGAAAAATTTCTTTTTTCTCCTGATTCCTGATCTTATGTTTTTTATTTTCTTCCTTACTTAACGCTTGATTTTCACGCCTTATTGAAATTTCTTTGAGTACTTTTGTACTTTTTCCTTTTCTTTCTCAAGTTCTCATCGGTTTAAGCCGCCATGATGTGTAGCTTAATATCCACCCTAAATCCAACCACAAAAACTGAATTGAATCAAATTAGAATTCCTTTTCAGTCACCTTGGCAATGGACTTGTGGATCGCGCTTTGGACGAACTTGTTCGACCCTATCGAGCTTATGGCATGCGGGAGGAGGAAATCGTCTGTGTTAGCGCAATGATAGTCTTAAATCCATGTGAGTTTTACTAAAGCAGAAGAGTAGAATTCACCCCTTTATTGGCATAGTTTTCTGAAGAGAGGGATTAATGATTTCTTAACAAATAGTGGCCCGAGACCTATCAACGGAAGCGTTCGAGAAGATTCTCGAGATGAGGAACAAAATCGAGGACACTTTGTACATGATCGTCAAGGAGGCTCGATTCAGCCAACAGCCAGCTGTATGCTTTGGACACATTCTTCTCTCGTTACCTATTGTTACGGTTCGTTCGCATGTGTTCTGTTTTTTTGTTTCTTTTTCTCGACTAAGTTTGCATATAGATTCCTTATTAAATCATTGTATAGCATGGAATAACACCTTTATCATTCTATTTATGAATGTGTAAGTTTCTTTGAAGATGTTGGCCAATGCTATGTGCGAGAATCTACAGTTCGCCCAAGTTTTCTCCAATACCGGGGAGATACCACTGCTTACTGATCTTTTCGGGTGAGTTTGGGGTGTGAAGTCTTACTTATGCTTGTTACTAATAGTATACATATGCGTGTGCTGCTAAGTATGGTCTACGCTGACTTACACACTTATATGTGATTTGGAAGCACTAACACAACACACAGATGAGTTTGGAAAACGATGTGCTAGTCCATGTCAGAAATATCCTGTAGTTATCAAAATTACTTGAGCAACGTTGAATATGGGGGTTGAACAAGTACAAAGTGGCTGCAGTTGCGGTTGCTTGGTCTGTCGCCATACCATGACTAACCGACTACTGGTTACTGGTTATTTATCCTCACTACTGCGTTCCAAATATCTTGTTGCTGAAAATCTGCAAGGAACTCTAACTGTCGAGGTTCCTTCGGCCCCGTATAGCCATAGTGCCGGACTATATGTATGTCCGTAAGGATCTCGGCAGTTGAATTTCTGTATAGCAAGAAAACTACAGTGTTTTTGCTGACCGAAGAAACGTTGAACAGAGAAAATTTGTCAAACGAGGAGCGGGAAATCGAGCCGGTCAACGTGGGACCTTGAAGTTCGGAACGATCCACAATCGACCGCTGTGCTCCCAGTAAACGCTACTTTTTTTGGTAGAACTCTAACTCTACTCTAAATTCATAACTCTAGTCGCAGCGGTTGAGAAGATTAGAACGCAGCGGTTATTGTTATTATTATACTACTCACGTTACGGATTAACCGGTATCAAAACGTGATAAGGGACATCTTGCAACCCGCTCTGCTGCTTATGCCATGCTGCCCTTGGACCGCCGCATAGCTGAACCACATCTTTCGGCGGTGAATAAAGATCCACGTTACAAGAAATTTGTTCATTATATTAGTTAGGAGATTAGAGCGCAAACAGCAGAGGTCGCATGCATTAATGAGATTACCCAGTGTAAAAGTGTTAATACACTACAAATTTGGGCATATTTAACATGGACGTCAACATGTGTAATTTGGGTAATGTCCATTACTCATCTCGCTCAGTGACTGGGATCCTTGAAAGGATAGCCAAGCAATCCAAAGATGTTTGGCGTTTTTGGTCAGGGTAGATACTTTGTAATGGTGGGAGACGCAGAACGTAAAGGTTAGTTTTCTAGTCTGGTTTCGCTCGATTATGTATTCATGGAGTCCTAGCCGAAAACGGGGAGGCAGGCTTCCCAGGATTATCCTAGCCCAGGATGGGGAGGCGGGCTTCCCAGGATTAATGGACAGTGTTATCACAGTTGGGCCATTACATCTGAGAGGAAACAACGGTGTGGTACCTTCTGGACAGCACCTTCGATAGTAGTACCGTTGTGTGCAGCGCAGATTGAGAAAAGGTGTGCGGACCTTCTGGACTACCGTAACTGAGGGCGGCGTTTTAGCTATGTCGCGATTGGTCCAAGGCATGCAGTGTTAGAATGGGATGAGTTCAACATTCCGCGTCAAAACATTATAGAAATGTGCTGGAATGTAGCCGTATTCCAGGACACCATTCATTCTTTTTTTAACACTTTCGTCGCAATAACACTAGCGTATGTATGGATTGCTCTTACAAACGCTATTTAGTGTGTCGCTTTTGCTGCTAATTACCGCTTTGGGCTTAATAGACGCCATTTACGCCTGCTACATAGAGCTGCTGTTAGTTAATCGTTTCACCTACCCACCATTTTTAGTTCTGCATCATCCGATCACCATGGCGTACATCGCAGAGGGTACGTCGTTTTCATAAAAGCGGAGATTTGAGAGTGAATAGCGAGTAAAATGTGATGCAGAAATACGCTTCCACAGCATTCAAATGCTCCCACGTAGTGAATAGAGCATGTTGCTTTGTGACTAGGATAGATAAACATAGAATTTATAAAGTACTGTATAAAAGGTATCCACACTAGTTCAGATGTTTCCCGGTTGAGCCTTTTTCGGAAGAGGAGAACACGAAAGAGATGGAGAGCCTATCGCTTAGCAAGGAGAAGCCTCCTGGAACGATGTGCGACAAACAAACGCAAACTGAGCGAAATGCATTTGTGTCAAAGGTGCGAATGGTGAGTTTCGTTTTTTCGCGACTGTATGGACTTGTTTAGCGGATAGTTTTCCAAAATTAGTGGTTTTTTGCTGAGTGAGAAGTTGTGACGCATGCATATGTTCATAAGTTTACACTATGTGTACCGCAACTACAGAGACGAGAACGATTTCGAGTGCGGAACATCAGGTTATTGAACGATTGTAAATATTATCATGATGTGATCGTCTTCACTGGTGCGGCGGGTACGCTCCTTATCACTCTACCATGTACAGCGCGGCCGCATGGCAAGCGATACGCCGCTGGGCTGTGATTGGTCGATTTGCGGACGCGTCGCGGTCGCACTCCTCGAGGGTGCAGGCAGACAGTGGTGCGGCGAAATGTACGAGTTCCCTAAACTTGGGTGGACAAACGGCCGCCATTGAAAGCATCGAAATTAAAGGCCCGGCGTGGACTTATCGTCGCACCACGCCTCACAACGGAACATGCCTGCGACGCGGTCGCTTCGCGGTGCACTTCTTGACCACCTCCCGGTCAGGGGTTGGCAGGTTGGCTTCTGAGGAGAGCGGATGAGCAGGAGGTTCACAGGCAACATTAGAGGTCAAGGAATTAGGAATAGGCTAAAGCCATGTTCTATCATTGCGGACGCAGCGGATCGGCTGCGCCGCACGCAGGTTCCACTGCGTCCAGACACCTATGTTCCAGCTTGTATCACCCTATATGAATATTTTAAACATGCAAAACTCCCCTTATTTTGTCAACGGCTGAACTCTTTGTACTGAATTTTGAACCCACAGTCTTTTGACAGCCACAAGCTCATGCGCTCAAAGTCTGGGCCACCACGACTGTCCTAAGATATCATGATCAGTCAATCAGATTCCAGGGTCGTCTTGTTTCCCCTCCTGTTGTTGATTTGTTAGCAAGGATATGTCTTTCTTCTTTCAGAAACGACCCTACTCCATGACAAACCCCGTGGATGACGAACCGCAACGTTTCAAATTACTACAACCACCCGGCAATTATACACTGACGGAGATGTTCGACGATTTGAGATGTATAGGGGTGGGAAACGATTTTTAATAGGATAGTAGACTTAGTTCTTACGTGATTCTCATCTTGCATAGCCAGGGACCACTTTGAGCCATGCAATTAGTTCTATTGTATTTAGGACTCTCCAATATCACATGACAGTCCATCAACCTCCTTGCAACCGCCAACTGTACAAACTGTGCCGCAACCACTTGTCAGTTCTTCGCAGACAATGGTATGCGCAGAATATCCGCAACAAGTCTTTCCACAACCGCCTCCGCCGTATGCGAATAAATATGCGTACCCTTCAATGGCACCTGGTGGGCATTACATGCTAACAAGAACCTATTCAAATCCAACAACACTGCCAACAGGTCCGAGTAACTATCCACAGGTGAGTGATTTTTAGTGGATTTACTTTACTGCTCCCTTTTATCAGGATCTGCTCAGGTCTCACAACCGATCTCAAACCAGTTCACTCCATATTCGTGCCCTCAACAAACTCAGTACCTAAGCGATTGGAGGGATTACAATGTTTAAAGAATCTGCAGCAGACGAGGGATTTTAGACGTGTAATCTTTGATATTATTGATAGATCGAAATTACATATAAGAGCCTTTCAAAAAAGTTTTCTATGTAGTAGAGGTATGCCATGAGATGTTTATAGGATTTTTGTGCATAATAAATCTTGTGTTCTCAGCGTATGGGTCCTAAACAGTCAAATGCACAGATTGTGCGATCATATGAGTCCTGATTACGAAATTTTCATGAATATTGATCTCAGGGTGATTTTTTTACGAAAACAGATTCGAGTTGCATTCTAAACATCCACACCTCTACTACCTCTGAAGGCTTCCAATCAGAACTGCACATTTTTGCAGCCATAGTGAGGGCTTTGTGCACCGCTCTATCATAGATCTAAAAATCATCGCTTATAATATTTCATCCTATGTTGTCGGTGGAGTGTTGGCCGAAGCGAATAATATTTGAATAATTATTTGAGTATTCGAATAATCGGGCGTTTCAGAATATTTGTTTATTCGAATAATAGAATATTCGAATGTTTATTCGAGTATTGGAATATTCGAATATTCGAAAAATTTCTTCGAATGCAACATTCTAGTTGTCGGGTATTTTTACAGTTTTTTTTCTGACATGAGCATTCATCAAGTCATCTTCGTTTTCATGAGAAAACTGGGTGTGGCCTAGCCCACGTACGACTGGCTAAACCTGATTTGCTTGGCAAAGTTGGAATAGCAGGCAGCCGTTGGTGCTGCATTATATCCAAAGAATGTTCTGAATTCAAGATAGTGGAGATGCTTGCCTTGGTAAGCTGAGCCCTTCGAGTAAAACGTAAGTATAGCGGTTTCAACATGAGTTAAACGTGAGAAAAGCAGTTTCAGCACTTATCTGTTCATTTCAAGATCGCCCTGTTTATATACAACTACAGGCAAGAATTTTTAAAAAATCGGTGTTAAGAGATGTTGTTTATAATGCTTTTACATCGATTTTTATACTTATTATTGAACGAAGACATAGATACTGGAAAACACATTAAATGTCATCATAAGAGCTATCAGAGAGGTAGTATAAAGTTGAGCATAAGCGAATATACATAGAAAGAGATGACTTGACACACTGAGTTCGGGCATAAGTTACTAGAACTCTAGAGCGTTCTACACGTCACTGTCAGAAATGATGTTGATGTTCAACGTGTTCATGATGAGGGTTCAGGGTCGACTGCTCGCACTACCTGGCAGGTTAGCTGGGGCGTGCCGTCCGAGCAGAACTCATCTGCTGAGGATTGGAAGGCAGCAGTTCCCTGCACGCACGTGACAAGGTATCTAAAATCATGCATTGGTAAAGTTGCTGATGACCCAGTCCTACCATCAGCGAGCTCTCCACCTCTACTCGCAAAAATACTTACTGAAGTGATGGTCTATTCCGTTTTTAGGGCACTTGGCGTATACTTTTGTGTCAGCAATTCACACAGAATTTATCCCCTTACAAGGGAAGTGCACGAACTGCCACTTCTTAAGGTGCTACTTCAGGAGGACGAGAGCTGTATGGTTGGAATGCCTGTCCAACATGATGTTACAGACTATACTCGAAGTCTGCTAAATGGTTTACAGAAGCTCGGAATTGCCACAAAAACCGAGAAACCTGCCGATTTCGGCATGAAAATGGCAGATTATGTTGATGTTCATGCAAAATGATGTTTATAATCGTGATCTGCGCCTGAAATTACCACCATGTACAAAAACCGGTAAGATATTACCGAGACCCTGTAACTACATTATGTCCACTGCTGTGCGCCCTACACGTGAACTGCCCTGTGGTGTGCCTGTACGAAAGAACGGGCGTAACTCCTGGTATAGACAAGATCTGGGGAAGACAAAAACTAATTTGAAATCAGCGTCGCGAGCTGCACAAGGAAATTTGCAATTCGCTACGGAAGGAATATGCCACACTGCCGGAGTACCCTTCTCTTCCCTTATTAGCATGGTTGGAAGTCACTGATGTAGAACTCTGGGCTTCTGTGAACCATTGAGCAGATTTCAAGTATAGCCTCTAACATCACGTTGGACATGCTTTCTAACCGTACCGGTTCCGTCTCGGATTAGCAGCTTAATTTCCTGCACTCCCCTTGTCAGAAATCTCAATACTGACTCCTGTGATGGTCCTCTGCCTTGGGTTCCATTGAAAAGTTAATGCGAAGGAAATTTCAACGTCTGCCATCTGGCTGACTAGGAATTATTTGTTTTTGAGCCTTTCGATGGGGGATTAAGAGCTGTTAGTTATTGTTTTGATTATAATTCACGAAAGCCTACCGTGTATCGCCATGCTTCTCCTTTAGGCCGGCGACGATGTTGTTGCGTGACTCGGTCACATCATTGCGAATTCCCTGAAATCAAAGAAATATAGTATGTTAGGACTTCAAGAGCTTGACTGAGCTGTAGTGGACAACACAAAAGTGTGAGAACATGCTCAGCCCTGGTTCGGTTTGGCAGGTACTTTGGCGTTCCACTAACACATGAACTATGTTTTGCTTGTAGGTGATAATCTAGGCCTATTTTCGACGTCAATGAATGTCCTGCCATCTATTCTCGTTGTTGATGAGGCTCACCTTCTGGATCTGTTTGTGTGAATGGCTCTGACTTTACTATGTGTTCAGCAAAAAAGCAGTGAAACATACCGCGAGGATGAGCTTTCGGAGTTCAGGATCCGTGCATTGGGCATCACCCGCAACAGCTCTCTTCTTACGTCCACCACATCCGCAACCACCACCTCCACCGCATGGTGACGGGATCTGAATAGGAAAATTTCTGCCTCTCTGTCAAATCAGATCGTATTTCTAGCTTGATTACCGAGAGTGAAGGAATGGAGAAGCAAACTCGTTGACAGGTGAGTCGTGGTGGTTTGGGTAAGCATGATGTGTCCTGGAACGAAAGGAATTCCCAATGCCTTCAAAGTTCGTGCTGTGAAGTCAGCTCACTTCACATCCGCAGCCGCATCCTCCTCCTCCTCCAGCGCCTGGGAATAGGAAAGCTGCCGTTCCGGTCACCAGAGCAAGGATCAAGACGCTCCTCTTAATTTCACATTAATAGTTATTGAACAGAAGAGTAAGGAAGAAAAACCTAGTGATTTTGATGTAATGACATAAAACCGCAGAAAACCGTAACAAGCATAATAAAAACGCTCTTGGACTGGCTCGCAATAGTAGAGGCACAGTAATCAACAGAAAAATAGTATGATCAAGCTCACCATAGTGTGGAAGGTAGATGGGAGCGATTAGCTAGCGCGTTTCCTGGAGGCCGTTTATATAGTGATCCGGGATGGACGACGGCCCACCGTAGCGGACTGGTCGCGGTGAACGGGCGGGTTTGCCGCCCATACCAGTAACGACGTGGTGATAAATCGTGATTCGTGAGTATTGCGCCATCGTGCGATAAGCATAGCTAACAGTTAGCGCATGATGCTCGTAAGTGTCAGGATTTATCAGCTATGATTAAGCACAAGATTGTCTGAACGTACCCGTTAAGCTGACATTAGATGCGGGGAACATTGTTATTCGAACGTTTCCCTCATGTACAGACCATCTCAGAAGTTTTTCAACATCCTTCTAGGCTCACAGTAATATGCAAAAGCCGTGGATTTTCTCCTACTGCTGCTCGGAACAAATACTCGACGGAAGATAGTCGTTACTACAGTTCTTGGTGGAAATGTTGCTCTTGTATTAGGGTGATAAATCTCAAATGCGCATTTTTCCATCGAATGAATAATCTTTTAAAGCAAAGTTACAACACTCCAGTCCAAGTTTTATCCAGGATTAGCATTGTGAACCTTTAACATCTTCTACAGAGAAAAGTGACAGCTCTCCTTCGGGTTGTCGCCGCGCCGTGACCTGAAATAGCGGGTCACACAAATTTTGGTTCTGTCAGATTTTGGAATGTTTCTCCGCCATGGAAAGCCGTGCCAATGGAAGGAATTCTCGCCTGATAGAGCAAGTCCTGGGCTATTTGGCGGCGCAAGCGCGACTTCTGATTCCAGACATGAAGGGCAGGGCCGTCTAAGAATCGATTGACGATCACAATTTCGGTTCAGTTACCCAAGTTAGGCACCATCTCCGAGTAGTTGATTGTCGCATGGTTCTAGTTGGATAACACAGCGAAAACTTTCTTGAATGCTTAAATGATTGTGGTACTCCGCTGCAGTTCTACATTCTTTAACAGCATGAAACAGAGGGAATGGAAACTCAAAGATTTCGGTCGTTCTTCTTATAAATTTCTTAAAGAATCTGGAATGAAGTAGTATTTGGAATTCTGTGTATTGAAAATATTCCATAAAAAGCATTTCCAAATAATACTAAACGCTAGGCAGGAGTGGGTCCGACAATATGTCGAAACTTCAGCGCATATTTCCAATTTACCACCCTTATATTTGGTTTACCAGTGTGCATAGCTTCACTCGCTGATTTCACCGAAGCTGTAACGAGTAACGCAGGCTTCCTAGTAAACCAATTCTTTAGAGGATCTGGCGGTTCGGATCACAGGATTAGAAAAGACGCCAGTTTTCCTCTCACCTCCTCTACCTACGTCTTTCACTGCACAGTACTGATTAACGGAGCTCTGGTCGGATGATAACAATGTCATCTGGAAAGTCATCAAAGGGATTAGGACCTTCCTCACGTAGCCATGAGATCTTGCTTGTTCAGACTGGATTCCTTGCCCAAGGAATTCGCCTTCAACGGCTTTATCGAAGGCGACATCAGTCATACGGTGAAAGTAATGGTAAAAACTGGAAATGGCAGTTGGCAGAAAACATTGGGCGTGAAGAGATTTGCTGAGTGAGTCATGCTTTCACTTGGCCGGCTGATTTCTCTTCTGACAATGCAATCATTGAGTCCATAGAAGCTTTTTTTTTCTCCTGGCTGCTTCTTTCATGGAGGGATGGGTTAACTATGTGAGCTTTTGCTAGATATTCTGAAGCTTTAGTTGTGTTGAACTCAGGGACAGATCTAGATTTATTTCGACCAATACATGCAGGGAATAGGGATTTTAGCGGGCTAACGTACCGTTACAGTAGATTTTTTCAAACTAGAACATTAGTGCTGGGATTCAGCAGTTGGCAAGGAACGAGAGGGAGGACAGCAGTCGACGTTGCAGGATCTCCTCATAATCTAATACAGCTCTAAACATGCTGTCAATTTCTAGGAGTAGTTTTTTAGTTTTAGTTTTAGGACCGGAGCCTGATCACCACTACCTTACAATAGATTTCGCAGCCTGCGCACCTGCTAAGCGGCACAAATTTTGTGAGAACCTCCAAGAATAGCAAAACCCTAATTGCCGTAATAAAGCGTGAGGTGTGCTCAGAGTTGACATCCGACCCAGCAAAACACAGAAGTTCTACGGATACGTGAGACACAGTTATGATGCTCTAAACGAAGGATTTTCCGACCCATTCTCACCACTGTCCCCATCCTTCCCACCCAAATTGAACCCTATGTACAAGATTGCCACCCCTGCCTCGTACAATGCGCATGCTAGCCTATCCCCTTCGAAGGTCTTATCCGTTCTAAGGCTGATTTGGATATTTATTTATTTATGTGCACATATGTGCTCTATAAATTCATGGATTAGAACACGAAAAGGTGGTAGAAGAGCTCTCCAGGTCTATAAATCAAAAACTAACTGAAGATGTGCCCCTGATATGGCAGACTAATGAATATGAATTACTAGACGGTGTACCCGGCTTCGCTCGGGTGCTCAATTTTTCCCGGCCATTTAAAGCTGATGCCAACATTTGTTGAACCAAAAAATCCTTTCAAAATGTTCATCATTTAGTGATCAGCTCAAGTGACCCTCCTTCACCCTGCCCCCCTTCCCTCAAAAAAGTGAAGTTGCTTAACTGGTAAATAAATTCTTATAAAGTGCTTGCCTCATCCACGTTCAGAGTTTCAGAAAGTCCCAGAAGGCACGTTTTCACCGACCCGTGTGCAAGAATGTCGGAAAATCAATATAACGGATAAATCGACATTTCGGTCAAAACGGTTATCATATCCGTGTTCAGCGCATTGCGTTACCCCGGTAGACATGTCTTTACCGCTCAGTCGGCAAGAATAGCGAAAAATCAATAAAATCAACAAATCGATATTTCGCTCAAAATGGTTGCCATATCCGTGTTCAGCGTATTGAGGTGCCCCAGTAGACATGTCTTTACCACTCCATGGGCAAAGATAGCGAAAAATCAATATAATCAATAAATCGATAATTTGGCGCAAAATGGTTGTCGTATTCGTGTTCAGCGCATTGAGATACCCCAGTAGGCATGTTCTTGCTAGTCCCTGGTCAAGAAGAGCAAAAAATCAATAAAGTCGATATAATCAATAAACCAATCGGTAATCCCAGGTGCAAAGTAGCCTATAACCTCCGCCGGCCCTCGAAGAACCTACACGCAAAATTGATCCCGATCGGTTCATCCTCCGCGACTTCTATTCCGAACATACAAACATACAAACAAACAAACAAACAAACAAACAAACACACAAACTTTCGCTTTTATATATACAGATTGTGAATTAGAACAAATACGTAACAACCAACATATGTCACATTTCAGTCGAATTAGAGTATTGACAGATCTCGTCCACTTGACCTCTATTCATTTAGTTCTTAACCATCCTCTGCAGAAGAAAATGCCTAGAAATCCTTGCCAGTTGAACTAGAAGCAGGGCTACAGTTGCATGGTATGATGACACAGGTTCATAGCAGACAACGATTGCCAACTATAATTCTTCTTTATGTGCACCCCGAATTCCGTAACGAACCACGATGCTCATGACCGTATTGCTCTTCCTTCGCGATGCTTCACGTATTTCAATTTTTGCTACACTGGATTTGATTTTCGGAAAGGACGATGTTGCTTTGAAGAAGACTCGATGAAGTTTGGACCGCTCAGATATCAGCGGCGATTAGGTTTCGAGCGGACGTATCCGTCTAGCAGTTTGTTGTATATACCTGTTAGTAGGCAGTAACTGGTTCGTCTCAATAGCCGTTTCATAGCGCCTTCGATAGCTACGGGGAGTTGATAGTGGGTCGTTAGGCGGATTTCACCTGATAAGGAATAGGAAGGAAAACAAATAACATGTGTTTGCTTTTCTCTTTATTTTAGGGTAATTTTCCATGAATTTGAGAGGAATGGAAGAATAAGACTGTTTTTCTCGTGCGTTTGTTCCCTTTCAATCGAGATTTTTGGCAAATTCGATGACGTTGGAATGATGTCTAACCTCCTCTCGTGACGAATTGTACTACTAGTGTAACCTTAACCACAAAACTACCTTAACGTGCTATATATATAACATAGGTAGATATGCTTTTATGGTTACGTATTCGTTTGTATTCTGATACCTTATGTTCAACTACAATTTAATCTTAGAAGTGAACCAGTTCTTCGCCGGGAAACGAGCTGTTTTCGTCGAACAGCTTTTTCCTTAATAGTGTTCTATTTCTCTTGTCAAAAAAGTGGCCGTGTTATGAAACATCAAGACGAGACTTTGCCTAACAGTGAACTACTCTTCAGGAAGATTTCTTCGTTATCCGGCACTATTGCAGATAGACATCTGACGTGTTATTGTTATTTTTAGAACTATAATACATTAGACTGCATTCCTTGAGCTCCTGGCTATAAATCAAATCCATTATCCAATGAACCACTTCATGACTGCCCTTTTGCTCATAAATGACAGCGCACTAGGTAACCATTGCATGGGTAACCTTTGCCGCCACCCCCAGAGCTCCACAGCACCGTCGGGAAAAGGCGATCCTTCCAAACATATAGTACCGGCCAAAATTATATAGCCTTTTGGGGTCTCCTCTATTTCCTTCATAACTTCATTTAGAGTAAAGCTTCAATGCTCGTATTTTTATGGGTGTTGTAGACACTAACACGAGATAGAAGAAGAATGACATCATACCATCCTGTCAACTAGTTCCTTTTAGACGAAATAATCACCCACAAAGGTCAAAATCCAGAATTATGCAGCATCTACAAAAGATCACAGAAGGGCTCCTATGGGCAGCATTTTAGAGTCTCCTTGTGATCGATTCGACTCAAATTCGGATGAAAACATGTGCTTTGAGTTCACTGGTCAAAGCATACGAAGCATGATTTCAGCAGTAAATCAATGTAAGAATTTCTGCCAAATTAGGTCATTCTTCCTTGGTCACCATGTTAAGTCAGTCACGATGCGCCCAGAAATCTATATAATAAAAGAGGTCCTTTCGTTTCTTTCCATGCAAAGCCTCACTCCTCAAAAGTTATGCGGGAAAATTCAAAAGGCTATATAATTTTGGCCGGTACTGTAGATGTATTACTTTGACATCTACACGGGGTTAGCCTGTTGAACTTTCTTTGTGAGACCTTCTCGAGTTGACCCCTAATATACATATACCTATTTTTCAAAGATCGGGTCAGCTTTCTGGAACAAAATTACACCAGACTCAGCTAGGTACAGATAAGTTCACTATCAGGCAGTGCCGGATGCAAGAGTTGCTAGCCAGGGGGTGTGGGGAAAGGTGGCAACTTCGCCGCTCCGTGGACTGCGCTGGAATGAAGATGAACTAATCGAATTACCAAAAATATTAATTCCGACGACGAATAATTATTAATCAATATTGCAAAAATATTAGTGAAGACAAACAATAAAAATGAGAATGTACAACATTTTTATCCTTTTTATAAAGTAATTTCAGGAATTCGGCGACCCATTCTGGGGGGTGAGGCACGCACCCCTCTTAACCCACCCCCTGTGTCCATACTGCTAAGAGGTTGTATTGTAACGACCACAAATTTTGGTCACTTAAATTGTCCTTCTATAGTATGTTTAGGTCCCATGAGATGATTGATCAGTTTACAGTTGGTGATCAGAAACTTCTATTAGGGCTATGGTTCTCGAAGGCCTCGCATTCATTTCTATACACTCGGACAAAAGTAATTTCTTGGACTTCTTCCATACTTGCTCCGTACTTCGGAATAAATAAGAGTGGGAAGAGCCAGAAAATTTTAGTGTCCAGAGTACCATCACACGTTTTCTGTTGCTGAGTGAAAGCCACAGAATGGGATACGTGGGATAATCATATTTTTTGGCATAATTACAGTGCACTTTTCATTATGAAAGCTCGATGGCGGCTTTGTCTCCTTCTACTGCGTCATCCATAACATTCATTTAAGACTGTAATCATTCACGTCGAGCGCTATATTTGGAATGTAATAGTTTCGCGCAATTTCGTTTTTCAGAATAGGAGAACAGCAGTGGCGGACGCAGAAAGTGGGCGGGAGGGGGGGCGTGGGAAGAAAAGTGGGGTCTCCGCCGTTTTGGGGACCCAGACGGAAAATAAAATTAATAACAATATTAATTATAATAATAAACAATAAATAAAAAATATATTAAAAATAATAATAAAAATAAACAATTAAAAATAAACTAACACAAGATTTTTATTTGTATTGTAAAGTAATTTCGAAAATTTGGCGACCCATTCTCGGGGGGGGGCGCCCCCCCCCCCTGCGTCCGCCACTGGAGAACAGTGCATAGCTGCAACGTATCGCCGCCTTCGTCTAACTTCAACAATGCCTTCTATCCCAATAAGCTTTCAGTTCTGGGACATAACTTATTCATTAAGAGTACAGTAAAGGAAAAATTTGTTAGCTGTGTATCTTTAGCTAGCTACTGCGGCACAGGCACACTAGGTGCCATTCCGCTCTTGACCTTTGCACACGACTCTGGTATCATCTGAAGAGCCCTAAGTATTGAATGGAAGGCTTGGTTCGCTCAGAGTGGGAAAAAGGACTTTCGAAAGTATGTGCGGTACTTGTGGGGTACTCGTGAGCTTTGTTTTGTCGAAATCCAGTGAGAATCATGCGGTCATTTTGCGTTGAATACAATGTAATACGTACAATTTCTACAAAACCAAATCTCAGACCCCATTGTCCAAATTACCAAGTGAGGTTTGTGAGCAACAGATTTGAGTTATTCCATGTTTTGCTTCAATACAGTGCACAAAATGAAATCCAAACACTGTAACATTCTACAAAAACGGTTTTGTAAATGCCACCGTTTTTGTTTATTCTCCAAGTTCGCTTGCGTGGAAAGAGGGCTACTACCCCCCTGCAAAACACGGGAACGTTCCAATCTATGGCGCCGATGAGCTACAATTGTTTTCGTGTAGGAGGTACTTAAGGATAATACTTATAAACTTAAGGAGTTGTACTGTTCGCATGGTTATTCAGTCCCTTCACCTGTTGAATTGTAGTTCTTATTTTTCTGTTAGAGTCAAAAGTCTATCATTGGAACAATATTCTTATATATGGAATCTGTATGGTTGAATATATATGCATTTCATAATTCCTTTATTGTTTGGAATATATTTTGGATTCTCATTCCTATGCCATACCCTCCAAAACTGTGCCTGGATTTGTTTTTTTTTCAGAAGTTTTTACGCTTTAAACTGTTTTTACACTATACTACCGTTTGTCACCGTTCAAATTAAGCAAGTTTACACCCTAATCATTTGTATATCAGCTAATATGCAAGTGCGTATGCGCAAACATAGAATTTTTTCCTACCCCATTAAGTTAGTACCGTAGTCCTAGACAGTGCGCACTCCCACTCACATCATGGCAAATTAACGCAACCGCGAGTAGAAATATGACTAGCTTTACCTTTTATGTATTATACGGGCGAGCACCGCCAATTATTCTTGTCGTTCTGAGCTGAAACAACAGAACAATCATCTCAAGTACCTGAACTGACTCCCTTGCTGCACCCTTCTATTCGATAATGCTGTTCGAACCCTTGATGTTGTGTTGTTCTTTGTCCTCGTAATTAATAGTTTCACCAGCATATCCACCTTATTGTTAGTACGTCGCGTAATCTGCCTATCAGTCAACATAAATCTTGTGAGCAGACTGGGGATACGGGGGTGGGAGCTGTGTATGTGGAGGGGACAGGGAGACGGTGGGAACCTAGCTTCGGTCATGTAACATCTGTGTGGGTGGACGGCCTCTACTAAACTATTAGAACCCCCCTCCCCACAGTCCCAGCTATGCGTACTCGGGGTTTAACCTTTGCTATTCAACTGCCACGAGCTCCAGATAGAGAACAAGTGTTACACTTCGACAATTATTGAAAAATTTCGATTAAAAAGGAAGCTAAATGCTCAAAAAGAACTCCAGAATTTGCGAAGTACTCTGTTTGGAGTGTGAGGTCCCCGTTATCCCAGCTAAGCGCAGAAAGCGAATCTCTTGTGCTGCTATTATTTGTCCTTGAACAATATGGACTAGAAATAATGAGATTCGGCAAAACTAAGTGGGTTAATTGTAAGCTGTAGTGCACACTGACGTGATAACGAAGTTGAGCGTTCTAGGAATTCTATCACAATCGCAGCAGGTTCAAGTATTAGGCTCTAAACAAATTTAGCGGCACAATTGGATCCGTAAATGGTTCATTCATCAATTCATTCATTCATTCATTCATTCATTCCATTCCATTCCATTCTCATTCATTCGTTCATTCATTCATTCATTCATTCATTCATTCATTCCTTCATTCATCCCATTCCATGTACTCATTTCATTCATTCATTCATTCATTCATTCATTCATTCATTCATTCATTCATTCATTCATTCATTCATTCATTCGTTCATTCATTCATTCCATTCATTCGTTCATTCATTCCATTCATTCATTTATTCATTCCATTCCATTCCATTCGTTCGTTCATTCATTCATTCATTCATTCATTCATTCATTCATTCATTCATTCATTCATTCATTCATTCATTCATTCATTCATTCATTCATTCATTCATTCATTCAACATTCATTCATTCACTCATTCATTCATTCCTTCCATTCCATGTGTTCATTTCATTTCATTCATTCATTCATTCATTCATTCATTCAACATTCATTCATTCACTCATTCATTCATTCCTTCCATTCCATGTGTTCATTTCATTTCATTCATTCATTCATTCATTCATTCATTCATTCATTCATTCATTCATTCATTCATTCATTCATTCATTCATTCATTCATTTCACTCGCATTTCGCAGTGCTCCACGCATATTCGCTGGAATCGAGGAAGCTAGCACATTTTTTTTGCAATTTCCTCTCTCATTCATTTGTTTCCGCGACTAAATTGAGTCGCAATCGTTACCAGGCACTTTTTCTTGTTTCACCAGCTTCCCCTACCCTAACGAGTTCTGCTTGTATAGATAGAACAAAGTTGTTTGGCTATCATTGCTACTATAAAAGACTAACCAAATTTGCGCTCGTGCTGGGTTAATTTGCTAGTATCCGGGCAGTCTTTGTATGCGCACGTTCCTCGTGACTCACTAGAGTTGCATGAAAAGATTTTTGATCGGAAAACCAGTGATGTAAAAGTACAGCCGCTACATTTTGACTGGCTGCAACAAACTCCACGCAAATGCATGTGATCCGTAGGTAGACTTCATCAGTATCGCTTCGAAATTTTTTTCTTGAATTTGAGTGAATATAGGTCTTGTTTCTCAATTTCAGTTGGATTGCTGGCCTGAATGAGAAGTAGAGGAATTTTCTTGGGCTTAATAGGTCTCGGCAGCGAAATTTGACTGCGCTGAACAATTTCGAGATCCGAAATACTTTCTAGAGTGCGACACCCTACCCAACCTTCTCCACCTCCCTTGATATTATCATATTAGGTTGATTCATAAGTTCTGTCCCTACTGGCAGGTTTTGCTCAAAATTAAATAACTTTGAAATTGTGCCGTATCAAAGTAATATATTGATCATCTACAGGGTGCGGCAAAAGTATTGTCCGCTTGAAATGGCTTGTGAAAACCTCGGCATTTGGCATAGATGTGACAAGCTTGCACGTAACATATAGAAAACAATGTGGCGAACAATATGAGACTATGTACGGTCAGTTTTATCTTCATTCTTGACAGCAGCTCTAGGGAAAACGCAAGGGAAGACGTAAGTGATGCGCCGTAGGGATCATCGTCGATTTCATCCTTTGTTTCTTCTAAACAATCCACACGCGAGCCCATGATGTGGTGCGGTGTAGAACTTCCTTACTCCTTCAAAGGGCCCATATGGTACAACCGAACTGTTCGAAACTGGGGGAGTACGGTGATCGCTAATTTGGAACTGAAAAACTCACGAATGATTTTTCGTGCAAAACCCCTTCGCTGTCTTTACGTTGCAAGCTGCAGGATAATCTTCTCAAAAAAGGGAATATCCACTTCCAAACCTAACATTGATCCTACGGAAAGCGCGCTTCTTCCAAATATCGTTTCTCGGTCGTGCGGTGATTTTGGCGCTAGAACCAAGGAAAATGATATGAAGCTCCTCTGCGCCGTTGACAAATACGTGAACAAAGTTAAACCATAACATAGACAGGAGCAGCTGGTACTTTTCATTAGCAGATTTGTGGGAGGCTTAACATATGCTATTTCTTAGCACTGTTCCCATTCCACTAAACATCTGGGAAGAAACTGTGGATCAAGTTAAAGATGACTACTTGCATCGCAGTAGTGAAGCCTTCTCCCGTCTTGTCCGTTGACGACTGGCAAAATTAGGGATAAAATGGATTGAATACATGTGTGTTTTAGTTTGACATTGTTCTCAGGATCCTAGGCAGCAGAATGATCACACTTGGTCTTCCATCCAATTTCGATTTTCTATATAATTTAAGCGTCACAAAAGGCGGTCAATACTTTTGCCGCACCCTGTACATAAACTGGCCCGCTGTATCTATTAGGCAGCTCATCGATCCCTCTGATATAAAAAGGATCCGTTTTGACTTGAAAACATTCAATACTGCTGGCATGTGGTCACATCTAGTGAAGTGTTTTTGCAGGCAGACTGTTTTTAGTGACATAAACAGCTGGTAGTCATATAGCGCTGGATCGAGAACGTCAGATTGATAGTACGAGACTTTAAAGCAAGGAATCTTCAGGAGACATACCATGATATCGGCGTTGTCATGCGTGAAGAAGATTTGGTTTTCAAGTACAATTCTTGCCCACTTTTTTCCTTAAGAGTGGCTGGTTGCTAAACATAAATTGTGCCCATCGCTGTACCTTATTCTTGCTGTGGTTTTCAGTGCTCAGTTCCTCAAACTCTGCACGAGGCGGATAGGAGAAATTTCTGTCTGTGTTGGTCGGTGTTTTCGATGTTATCGCTGCTGTTTCGGTGAGAACTTAGCACGGACCACACTCAACAGTAACTCACACTTCCTATGACTCATAGTCAGTTAATGGATTTGTTAAATCAGGGGAACCTTGAGTTTGCCTAGAATTGGAAAAACACACTTGACTCTCCTACCCTTGTTCGCCTGGGTGAAATCGTGTGGAATACTTCGACCCTGCAGACTGACAAAACCAATTCTTTGCAGTTCACGTGCTGTGGATGATTGAAAGCACAGTAAAGAAAACATCAATTGGCATGTGGTTCTCTGTACGTTACCTTTCAGTTGCGCTTTTGAGACCTCCGAATCCAGTTCAAATGAGGCTTTCAAACACTGCTTATATTGAAGAACATTATCTTTGCAAGAGATCCTGTCCAACCATGACGTCACAGTTCAAGAACGAGAACATCCTCGACATTTTCTATGCACCTTCGCTCATGAGCTTGGTTTCTTCTACACTGCTAACGAACCAGAATAGTGTTCCCTGCTGCAGATGAGTTCTTATCGGTGCAGGTTCCTTGCCTACCTTGAAAGATTCAAGACAGATGACCACTAGCTCAGTAGCGCGTACACTGTTTTCCTTATAATCCAGGTTAGGTTAGCAATAGATCTTGTAATTACAAGATACAATGCGACAAGCATCCAGGGACAGAACTTATGAATCAACCTAGTAGAAAAGGCCCTTAACGTAGAGCTCATTCACCATCTAATTGTTGATTACATCCAAAAATAGATGAATCAACATTAGCACCGTAAACGCAACTACGTAAGCAATCAATTAGTCGTTCAAAGACTGTATAGCTCGAGAAGATGGCTAATTGAGGCTAACGGCTGCTCTTCACCAGCGCAGCATCATTCTGATGCAGCTTATGATTCATGGAAAGATGCCGCACTATCCATTTCACTGAATCTAGCCTACGAAAACATTTAAATGTGAGTGGGTGTGCTGATGCTAAGGAAGATATGTCGATTATCGGCTCTCCTTGCACTTGTCTCTCTCTCTCCTTCTCTAGGTGGGCCAGAGTATAATAGACTTAATGTGACTCTATTATACGAGGTAAATTGGGAATAGCATATACTTCCTTGATTACGTATTCGATTACTCTGTGACATTAGGTCCATGCATATTTTGATGCACTAGTCAATATCGTGAATGCAATGAGCGAATTTCTATAGCTTCTCTCGTTAATTTAGTTTGGATGCTAGTTCCCACTTCCTGGACCGTGTTACAACGCAGGTGGTTGTTCCACAATTGGACTTTCAATTTCGGCTAATGATCCTTCCCAATTTTGAATTTGCCTGACTAATAGAATAAACATTGGATTAGGAGTTGAAAAAGAGGTAAAGTTCAATAGGTAATCTGAGCTTCTGCACTCTCGTTCCGCTCGCTCATCCTGATCTTTGACGAGAATAGAGCTCTAAATTCTAATGAACGTTCTTGTAGAATAGTCTCCATCATTGTAATTTCTATATTTGTCGACGAGATATTTATTTATTTATTTATATTTATTACACCCTCACGGGTGTGCCATCTAATATCGTATAAGTATGCAGACAAGAAAAACTAACAAAAGACCGTAATTTCAAGTCAGAACTTCAAAACTCAAACTATTTAACCAGCATCATGTTACTTGGCCCAATTGGACTCTATCCTTAGTTTCGAACTCAATTCCATGGTGGTAATGAGGACTAGTCAGTGAAAAGTCTGTCTAGGAAACAGACTGTGCCTAGGCCGAAATTTAGTAAACTAAGGGTATATATGCAGATTTTTTCACAGAAATCGTCTCCCGCTGATTATTTATGTGAATCATAAGGTTTTTTTCTCACATAGCATGCTTTTTAAAACAAATCGTAGCCATAGCTATTTTGAAACTAAAGACCATTTATTTTTGCATAGGAGGGATAGCAGCGTGAAAATATGTATGCGTTTTTTGTGCACAAGAGCAGCAGGAATATCATTCTGAATCCTTTAATCCCCATGTTCTTTCTTCTTTGAATCTGTGCATTCTGCGATATGAACTTTTTACTGTATTGAGCCTGACCAGGTTGTTTGTGGATATATTTTTTATATTTCGCCTGACGTTTCGACTTAACCGTACGCCTATTAACATAATAAAAAATGAATATAAAATTTGAAAAATGACCTAGTAACAGATGAAAAAAATGAGACGAGACGCCAGGCGAAATACTAATAAATATATCCACTAACAACCTGGTCAGGCTCAATGCAATATCTTATAAAGTTCATATTCTGAATCCTTCTGTCCACCTATTTTGATGTTGGCAGAAAAGACGTGAATCATCAGGACTTACACATTAATAGTAATTTTGTAGTGGTATTCTGAACCAGTGATGCGCTTGATAAGCGATTATAAAAAACCACGGAGTAGTCACCTTTTATGTCAGGAGGCTGTACCTGATTAAATTGCCAGCAATAAGGAGTAACAGAGTTTTGAAAACCTCTTCCATTATTTTCTTGTCAATCTCATGATAGATGATGTTTTAAACTATTACAGAGTGAAAGTTCATTCCTCCCTCCTTCACAAAAGGAAATTTCCCTGCACAAATTTACCCCAAACACCGTAGTAAGTACCCCCCACCCCACCCTTACCATTTGCTCTTAGACTCGTACATACCAAAATGTAGGGGGTTGTTTGGGGTATCGTACCCTGCATGTAGCTGCATTGATCCTGCTTGGAAATTTCATTGAGAATGTGAGACTGTTGGAGCACATCACGGATTTTTCGTTCTTTGTTGTAGAACGGGAAATAGCGACTACGCAGCAGCGTGTTGATGAATAACCTGCAGTTCTGCATTTTACCAGTGCACGCCTGGCAGCTAGCTTTTTGAGAGGGAAATGACTTGACTTTATATGTATTTATTCATGTTGATTCATAACAAATTGTACAAGCAAAGTGACGTCTTGGTCATAACATTGGGTTTGTCTATTTCATCCACCTCTGTAGATGACCGTCTTTTTTATCACAGTGGGACGTCGCCAGTAAGGTCTTGGACCGTAACCATAATAACCACCGTATCCAAAGTTTGGATTGAATGGATTACAGCCATAGTACCCACACTGTCTCTTCACTCTTACTGCAGTGGAGCTGAAATTCTTTGATTCAGATTTGAAGTGTAATTTCAACTCCGCTTCTGTCAAGTTGAAGATAGCAAGAAGAAGCATAGAAGTAGAATAGTAAACAGCAGCCGTACCTGGCAAGACAGGCGAAACAAGCGATGAGAACGAGAAGTGCACCGAAAAGCTTCATTTCCTTCGATGGTGACGGTGAGAACGGACGGCATTATATAGTTGATACACTCGTGATGGTTTGGCCAACTAAGAAACAAAAACTTCTGCGTCAAAACAAAACTGGAACAGAAATTTGATAATTCACCAACGATGAATGTCTGTGGTACGTGGAGCTTCACGTTCTCTGCACGGTCAACAGTGATGAGACAGTCAAAAGACAAGACGTTTTTGTTCATGGTATGTATTAGGTTGTCGGAAATGATTGAGACATTCCATCAAGACTCGTCCGTTTCATCTCTCCCACGTCACTTTTGCCCACGGTCCGTGAGTGTTCGATTGTCTGTCTTCTGGGCCGGTACCAAAGTACCCATTGAGGTGACGTTGAGATGCCGTCATGTAGGCAAGTGCTCCCGGCATGCTGGGATCTCTGGTCCCAACATGCCGGTATCTATGGCGGCATCCTGGAGGAAAATGAGGTAAGAATAGATGCCGGCATGTTGGGAGCAGAGATACCGACACAGCGTCGCACTCATAATGTTCAAATTAATGCGCTTGAAGGTTGGTTGGTTCTCTACACAGCTTGATGAAGTCCTGCTTAGAAAAACTATACGCTAGGCTTCATCTTTGGAAACTGCGCAGCACGAACGCAACCCGAACAGATAAGTCGAGTGCTGCGTCATCCACTGCTAAATCTTTGCTCCTCTTGACAAAAATTGAGGAAGAATCATGGCAATTGAAGGGAGGACGGCAGCAATCATTAAGAGACGCCTATTGAGTTCGAAATCGACTATTACGCTGCTCGGGCTGCGTTTGCGCTGCAAAATTGTCAGGGACCACCACGTAAAGGATTCAAGGGCACCATGTAGTTGGTATGATTTCGTGTGGGCTTTCTGAGAAACGAAGTGATGCTCAACAAGCACAGCTACATTGCTATAGGCCTGGTCCAAACATAGGTAATGGAGTAGGTAGCCTATGTCGAGATGGAATGGCCGTCTACAGAGAATCTGAGGGCTGAAGCTGAGAGAAAAAGCGTAGATGTTGTCAAATTACAAGGTTCCGTTTCCATCGGTTATTCCACCAGAATACCTACCTTACACCAAATACAGTAGCGAGCAAAAAGATTGCAACTTTTGGTTTTTCGTCTGTAACTTTGTTCAAAGCAGAGCATGAGTGCCCAAATTTTTATGGGAGTTCTGAATACTCATGCGAGACACGAAAAAGTTAAAGCCTGCCCATTCCACTGTTTTCCCGTTTTTTTTTAAGAAAAATTTATTTCGCAGAAGTCGAAATCTGTGATTTGGCCACCATCGACAACGTCTCGTGAAATGACGTCTTTCGTTGGTATCTGACCACGCTTTGGTTTCTTGATGCAGAATCAACCCGTATACGCTAGAAAATATGCATCCGTACACCAATGGTTGAGATACGCACAGTCCACTTGAGGTTACTTCAGCAGTGATCCTCTATGAATGTATCTGTCTGCCTTGTTCCTTCTATCGGCTCTGTTTAGAAGGGAAAGGTATTGCTGACGCTTCCACAAGTTTAGTTATGAGTATTCGGTTTTAATGCAGTTCATTGCTCTCTCGGAACTCCGAAATATTCTTGCTGATTTCAGTGCACCCAATTGTGCACATCACGGAAAATAAGTTTTCGAATTTTTCTGTCTCTGGGGGCAAGATGCCTCGACGACCCCGTTAATGATAAAGGTGCTACAGGGTTCCTAGAATATTGTCGTGCACACTTGGATACATGCCGCCTTGGATTTATCGAAAGAGGACTACTCAAAGTGAGCAGTGCCGGTCACTAAGACGAGTGCACGTGCCCCCTTGCTCCACACACGAACTTTCTCAGTTGATCCGGAGCCTTTTGCTCTAGAGATGTCTCGTTTAGTTCACTTAATCCAAACCAAGCTAAGTTAGCCAATTTGCAATGTTCCAAGTTACAATATCGCGCTTCGGTGGTGTCTCGTATATTTCATTGCCTTTGTAAGACCTTTCTCATCAAATCCAAGGCGGCATGTATCCAAGTGTGCACGACAATATTCTAGGAACCCTGTAGCATCTTTATCACTGATGGGATCGTTGAGGCATCTTGCCCCCAGAGACACAAAAATTCGAAAACTTATTTTCCGTGATGTGCACAATTGGGTGCAGTGAAATCAGCAAGAATATTTCGGAGTTCCGAGAGAGCAATGAACTGCATTAAAACCGAATACTAGTAACTAAACTTGTGGAAGCATCAGCAATACCTTTCCCTTCTAAACAGAGCCGATAGAAGGAACAAGGCTGACAGATACATTCATAGAGGATCACTGCTGAAGTAACCTCAAGTGGACTTTGCGTATCTCAACCATTGGTGTACGGATGCATATTTTCTAGCGTATACGGGTTGATTCTGCATCAAGGAACCGAAGCGTGGTCAGATACCAACGATAGACGTCATTTCACGAGACGTTGTCGATGGTGCCAAATCACAGATTTCGACTTCTGCGAAATAAATTTTTCTTAAAAAACAGAAAAACAGTGGAATGGGCAGGCTCTAACTTTCTCCTGTCTCGCATGAGTATTCACGACTCCCATAAAAATTTGGGCACTCATGCTCTGCTTTGAACAAAGTTACAGAAGAAAAACCAAAAGTTGCAATCTTTTTGCTCGCTACTGTATGTGCTAGAGACCACTTCTCTTCAGTCAAAAGGAGGGTAATTCAATAAAAATGCGGTTTGGTAGAAGGTGCCGACGTACGTCATGCTCCCGACCATGACCGAACTTCTGTGTCGGCACCCTCATTCCTCTTCATGATCTCGCTTCATTTTCTGACGTGCCGCCGTGGTCCCAGGTCGTGCTGGGAGCAAGCGAGTTGTCGGCTGTCTTGAGGTCATTGCTGCCAACAAATTGGCGTCAGGCGTGAGGGCACATGGTTAAGAATAGAAAGATGGCGACATCGTCCTGAAAATATGCCAGCAACGACTTCGTGTCACGGCAGAGCAGATGGCTGCCGGCACTTGGGACTTACTACAGGCCCAGAACATTTGTGTCGTAGATATAGAAAGGTGTGTAGCCGCACTGGCTTCCATCTAGGCGCGAAAATGAGCAGCCAACCAATAGCTTGTAAGAAATTTCCTTGTACGAGCTCTTCGAAGGCGTCAGTTTGAGCAATACAGACAAAAACATCAACTGCCTTTTGTTCCAGCGCTCAACGGTCGTGCGTTCATGCAAGCGTCAGTGGCTGATTCTCACCTTTCATTCGAAGCGATACAAATTGTTCATCCTTGGTGCTGGCCTTCCACTTTGGAGAAACGAGACAAGGCGCTTCAAGGTACACGTTTTCCCTGTAGAAATGGACAAGCATGCGACTTCGATGGACTACGATGGAACGATCTATTCGCTACTCTCAAATACCACCTTATTTGGTCGCAAAGGCAATTCTTGATCAAGCAGCACCTCAGCAATTTTGAGCTGCTCAGATCAGCAATGGTTGATTGTTCGACCGTTAGTTTAAGAAACTGTTCCTGGCACTGCAGCGCTGAAACTTTCCCGTTGGGTGGCTGCAAGTGGTAGGTGCAAAGAGTACTCCCTATAGAAACCAAAAAAGACGGAAATCAATTAGGTTCCGGAATCAACCAATCTTTTCTTGGCAACCCTATATGTCCATTACGTTAATGCAGAGCTAATGATGCAGTTTTTGCCGACCTCATCTTTCTGCAACTCTAGTGGAAGATGACCTCTACCAAACATTTGGCCCCTTTTATTAGCAAGGGCCATTTCATGTCTTATGAGCGGGTCTTCTGCAATATTCAACAATATTTAAAAAAATTGAGGGGAATTTTTGCCATTCACGGAGTCATTGTGGTAATTTCTTTCTCACGCAAGATAAATTAGAAATCTCCTTTGAAGTGATGTGCACTCTCGGCACCACTGATAGTAGCTGGAACATTTAGAGCTTTCGGAAGAGAACAGGATCGCATTAGAATTGAAAATTTTCAATTCAACTTAGAGTATAGTCAGCAACCTCATGACGAGGTTAAGCCGCACAAATTCCTGCAACAAGGGAAGTGCAAGGGGCCCAGCTCGCAGATTGGAATGAAACCTAACTGACTTGAATTTTTGTTTGAGAAGGTGCTACAGTATATATTCCATTATTGCTCTCGGTTTCAAAAAAATAGAAATCCCACCACACTACTACATGCGTTGCAGCAGCCGTCCATCAGCGATGGGGTGGCTGGGTGTGGAAGATACTGGACTGTTAGGCAGAGGGAAAAGAATGAACCACGTAATGAGTATCTGTTTTGCATTCTTGTTTTTCATTCCTCCTATGTTGTTGAAATCAAATTTGAAAGGTTAGAAGACAGTACCTATCCTTACTGACATACCAGCTGAGGAATAATTAGTACGCTGTATTAAACTACGTTTAATATAGCGTAATTATTCCTCAGCTGGTATGTCAGTAAGGATAAGTACGTACTTGCTTTTTGGTTTGAACACTTCATTGTTGTGTGCAAAGTTGTTGCCACTGAATGTTTTCTCAATTGTGATCTTTTTTTCGTATTGAATGAAAAGTTTACTACCTTATAGTGCCTAAAAAAACTGACGTCAATCAGTAAACTATGTTTAATATAGCGTAGTTATTCCGTGGGCGCTTACAAAAGACATTGCGTAGGGATAGATATTGTCTTCTAACCCTTCAAATTTGATTTCAACAACATAAGAGGAATGATGAAAGACAATATCTATCCCTACTGACGCAATGTCTTTTGTAAGCACCCACGGAATAACTACGCTATATTAAACATAGTTCACTGATTGACGTCAGTTTTTTCTTGAGTCACTATAAAATGGTGAACTTTTCATTCAATACGAAGAAAAAGGATCACCATTGAGAAATCATCCACTGGCAACAACGGTGCACCCAACAATGAAGTGTTCAAAGCAAAAAGGGTGAATCGAGGAAGTAAACTACGTTTAATATAGTGTAATTATTCTGTAGCTGGTATGTCAGTAAGGATAGGTACTGTCTTCTAATCTTTCAAACTTGATTTCAACAACTTAGGAGGAATGAAAAACAAGAACACAACACAGATACTCATGACGTGGTTGATTCTTTTCCCTCTGCCTAACAGTCCAGTATCTCTCGCACCCGGCCACCCCGTCGCTGACGGACGGCTGCTGCAACGCATACAGTAAACGTCAATGGCGGTGGCCCATCCGCAGCTTCTAGAAAGACGTGGCGCTACCGCTCCGCGCGCGCCGTACCGATGTTTTCTGCTACTGTTATGCTACTTCTAGCAACTTTTCTACCCTTTTCAAGGATTTTCGACCGAATCGGGAAGAAAAGAGCTTAGAAATGGTATTTCGGCGGCAGACGACACCGATCCCTGCGCGCGCGGAGCGGTTGCGCGGCGTCCTTCTCAAGGCCGCGGATGGGCAACCGCTCCTGCCGTCCAATGTATAATAGTGTGGTGGGATTTCTATTTTTTGGAAACGAAGGCAGTTGTCTGTATATATAAAAGTCAAAGTTTGTGTGTGTGTGTGTTTGTGTGTTTGTACGTTTGTATGTTACTTATAGAAATCGCGGAGCAAGAACCGATCCGGACGAAATTTTGCATGCAAGTCCGTTGGGGACCGGCGTAGGTTATAGGCTACTTTACACCTGGGATTATAGATTCATTTATCGATTATATCGATTTTATTGATTTTTCTTTATTTTTGCCCAGAGGTCGGTGAGGACATGTCTTCTGGGGTTCCTCAATACGCTGAGCACGAATATAACAAACGTTTTGCACGAATTATTGATTCATTTATAGAGATGTCTAATTAATTATTATTTATTATAATTAATTAATTAATTAATAAAATAAATATTTTACATATATATTATATTTAATTATTAAATATAATTATAATAATATAATTATTATATATTATAATTATTATATAATTATTATATATATTTTACATATATATATTTTACATATATTTTAAATCTCTATAAATAAATAATTATTATTAATTAATATTGTTGATATTATTGATTTTATTGATTTTTGGCTCTTCCGCCCAATGGAGCGGTGAAGACATCTCTCTTGGGGTTCTTCGATACGCTGCGTATGAATATGACAACCACTCTGTACGAATACATCGATTCAATGTCACCGAAATAGCTTTGCTAACTTTTCGCCCTCAAGTCGATGGTAAAGGGTCACCTGGGCTTCGCTCACATGCTGATCACCAAAATTGTGGAGATTTTAATGAATTTGTTGGTGATAGTAAATGGCCTCAGCAGCGTGATGTACCAAGGTAGTAAAACACCCGAGCGAAAGCCGGGTACGGCAGCTAGTGAAATATATACTGTAGCACCTTCACGAACAAGGACTCAAGCAAGGTAGGTTTTGTTCCGATCTGCGAGCCGGGCCTCCGCTCCTCTTTTGTAGGCAACGGACCGTTCTAGTGCTGTGGGAATGATACTCTTTCTACTGCATTCCCTACACCCAATGTCCATTGTCACCTGAACGCCAGAGCTTGCCATCCAAGCGGGTAAATTTATAATTAATGTTACAACAAAGCTTATCGTACATTTTCCTAGGATAACTTAACTAACATTGTCACCTGCTGCCTGTGTTTCATAAATTCTCTATCAAATTTATGCGTTGCAGGAAGAAAATGTCAGCAGTATCGCTATGTGACCCTCCTACAGAGCAAAGCTCTTTCATTTGGACTCTATTGCAAAATTATCTGCATATGCACAAAGAAATTATTTTCCTTGCTTTTTTTGTCAATTGAATCTTCCCAGCTGCAAATTAGTTGAGAACGCTCGCATGGCTTCTGCTTATAATATATCATGTTGCCAAATGTTCCGTGCTTCCAGAAGAAGTACTAACTGAAAAGATGGTCCTCGTACTTCTCGCACATTTCTACTTCCTGTCGTTCACAATAAAATTTATTTTCCATCTCTGCGTTGATGGTATACTGTAGCTGAACGGTAATGCAAAGGTACAATACAATGACGTCTATTTGAGTACAAATGAGTTATGTAATGAGTTGACCTTATTGTAAAGGGTAGGCCATAAGTTATTGTACAACGTTAGCTCATTTATTTCTCTGCCGAAACCAATTCTATATTCCACCCCTTTCTCAGCCGAATAGAGGAAGGTTCAAAGTATCTTCCAGTTAAGGCCTTCTGGTAGAATTTTGCTTAGGAGTAGTCGGTCTCGAAGCTGGTTTTTGAAAAAAAATGGGGTGTTGTAGCAATTCTTCCTGCGAAATCCATCTAATCTTTGCAATGGGTTTTATTACTGTTACGTTTTTTAAAGAGCATAAAGTGTTCTTTCCAGTGGTTCCTAGGGTTTTCCATGAGTGCTCACTATAAGAAATATGGGAACGAAAAACAAAGACCACCTCATGCTCTTAGCGATGACCAGTTTCCACCAAATTTGCTTTCAAAAATTTTTCCGCGGGTATACAGAAAGCAGCCAGGGGATGGTAGTTGTCCAAAACTAAGAAAAAAATACGATAAAATGGTTGTACAGTCTCACAAATAGGCTCGGATGCAAGCCAATGGTGCCCCTCGAAATCTATGGCATGTTTTCCTCACCCAAGCCACCTTTAGAACAGCCTCGTTCTGTGCTGTTATAAACACCTTTCCTGAGTGGATTCTGCACATTCGTCTCTTGATCGTCGTCGAGAACACCAGGCGAGCTTTTATCCCACCTGAAACCGTTGTCAAAAACTGTTTTAAAGCTGTTTTGCTCAGAAATTGCGAGCTGAACCAGTAGATTTGGTGGCACCGAAAATCTGCTCAAGAAGTCTCCAATAGATTTTTTCTTTATCTCACTAATCTGCATGTTTGTGATGAAAAATAGAACAGATCCAGCTCTATTAGGTGAAAATCAACGCGGCGAAAAACATGTCACTGCTGCAGAGAAATAAGCCACCAAACGATGTGCAATGACTTATGGCCCACCCTGTACGTAGTGGGTAGGTATCATCATTCGTACGCGTAGGGTACATGTTCTCAGATCCGGAAATCATTTCCAGTTAGCGTACTGCATTGGAATTCATGAAACTCTTACCAGGCATCCCAGCTACTGTTAATGTGTCCAGCAACCTAAGTAGTGCAACGAAGCATAGGTTATGAATGAATAGTGGATCGTATATGGATAGCAAAATGTGTAGCTTAGGATTTCGCTTTGTGGTAACTCGCTAACTCCTCCCAATGAAGTGATGCAACTTATTTCGAGGCAGCGATTTTTTTTTTTGATTTCTCCCTTCAATATTCAGAAATTTGGATGTGGTACGTCATATAGGTAACGTGTCCGGTTCAATAAATGTTTGTTGTTTTGACAAAGTAATACCTTCAGAAGAAAGTGAAGGGCTGCTCTACCTGACAATGTCAATAAACTCCCGGATTTTGAAATTCCATCGACAGTTGTCACAAATGAGGAACGACAATCAACCCTGATAGTTCTATGCAGTCTTGATTTGGGGGCCAACAGTCACTGCTCATAAACAACGTTACGTTGAGAGTTTCTCTGATGCTTCGTGGTGAAGAGTTGCTTTCAATTCCACTTGGGTTTCTTATCCCAGAAATGCACCGGCCGAATAGCTGGATCTATAGCGTCTGGAGCTGCAGCGAACTGAATTGTCATCGTCTCATCGTCTGCCTCTCCAGGCTTTCTGTACAGTGTCACATCAATCATTCCTGTCATTGGGTCGTCCAATATGAAATGTTTTTTCTCAGAGATCAGTTTGATAGTCGATATCACCGAAGTTTCATTTCATTAGTTCTCATTTTTCTTCCATTACGAGTGGTGCATTCTTACTTTTTCGCGAAGCACTCCATCCTTTTTTCATCTTTTCTTGACCACTGATCAAGAGCGACTTTTGTGAAACTACTCGAGAACCAAAAAATCATGTCATTTCCTGAAATAGGTCCCAGACCTTGCTAGCTTGACACCAACTCCCTACATGATTTGGACCATTTCTTGTTGAAGGAATTTTTTGATTCTCATCGTGATATTGAAAGCGCCCTTTTCCATTTCGTCACTCTCTATGCTTCTACGCTGCTAGCGCAGCCATCCTCAAGTTAAGATGGCAAGGGTGTGCCTGTGGTGTAGTAGGGGAGCGTTTGAATTGCTTGCACCGCATTTTGTTTGAGAAAGAACATTCCTAAATCTTTCTCTTTCTAAACGGGGGTGGTAGTAAGTAGACAGAAATAGCCAACTATGTAAGTGTGAGGTGCAACTCCCAATCAAGTGCCAGTTACCATTGAATTAGGGCTCCTGAAAGTGTGTTGTTCATGGTCTAATATGTCCTGTAATGAAGCTTGGATTGAAAATTGCCACATTAGTGGGGACAAATCTTGAACTTTGCATGAAATTTTCAGCACCCGCTTAGATGGCACTGCACTCCGGCTGAGTCCGACCTAGTCAGTAGTTGGACAGCGTTTATTCCCTATCGGAGATGTTGAGTCGGACTTAGATGCTACTCAAAGTTGCATACTAATTGCCACTCTCGGACAAATCGCTACCACCCCTGAAATTTCATATTCGAGCAGGATTAATAGGTTGAAAACCCAAGCGTAGTATACTCTAAGAGTGTTGCAGAACCCTCTTCAATAACTGGATGAAGATATAAGGTATCTAACAGTAAAAGAGAAATTTCAGAGTGATCGGTGTCGACTTTTCCTTTCTTGAGTTTTGGTGCGACCTCTAGTTCTTCAAAGCCCCATAGAGGGTTTCCTGAATGTTCACGTTCCCAATTCCATAATTTTGCATGGCCAATGAGTCACTGGTCGTGCTCGGTAGAAACTCAGCATTCCAGCTCATTAATTTGCTGATCTCCGAGTTTGATCATGTTCTTCTTTTTTTGTAAGCTTCGCCGACATTTGGGCCTGCCGTTATCTGTCAGGTTATATAGTTAACATTTATCGACATAAAATATGATTCGTATGCAAATTCTGCATCCGGGGATCAATATGCATATCTATTCTGCGAGGCTGTGTTGTGTTTCGCAGAATATGGGAAACATGTACCTTGCAATTGGTCTCATGGCTGTTCTGCGGTGCCTCATTACTCGCCACATTAATAAGACAATCGTAGTCACTGCATCAACGATAAATCATGGTCATAATTTCCAGCCAAGTGAGGGATGAATCAAGCTGCAGCAATGGCTAATGATGTGATCAATGGCAATCTTGACGATAGAGCCTTCTGCAACAAGTCGCTTCTTCTTTGACCTCTGTCGGAAATATTTTGTGAAGAGATTCGATTGTTTTAATTATTTCGTCGAACTATGTACATCACATCTCCACAATACATTCTATAATAATGGCTCAATACAAAGCTTAGATACAGAGAAAAATCCAATTGTTAGAAATATCTCTAGTGATACCTTATTGGCCGCTACTGTATGCTTTGCAGCTACGCCTCTGATTCTTCATTCGAATTTTTTGGCCTATTCATCTAGATAGACTCTATTATGAAATGTACAGCAACAAAAAAAAAACAGGTAAAAAAGTTTGATGACATCTTACTATCATAAGGTTGCCCCAAAATTTCTTTTTTTTTCGGCAAGTTATAAAATGAGCTAAGAACCTGCTCAAAGATGTACTCGGAAATGAGAAGGGGAACTGTGAATATTCTACTCTATTGCAACGCTTGTCTCAATTTGACTTTTAAGAAAGTAAAAGAAAGGAAGAAGAAAATTCTGGACGGAAGCACTAATCATACAAGCATTTAGTGGCTGTCTAACTATATATGTACATATTTGTCAAACTCAGATCTTCATCAGGCACGTGTGGAATTAAAATTTTGAAGCGTGTTTTTAAATTTCAAATTTTAAACGTATAACGGAAAACGGAATATTTTGCCCGAGCACAGGCTTGGGACCAAAAGTCCTCTTCAACGCCCTTCTCGGATTTTCTTGGTATCTTCTTCATGAACATATGTGGTGACTCTTCCAAGTAACTGAGTAAATTCAAGTCCACTGATGGTACGTACTTCAAACGTGTAGAATATGGGTAGATCATGTAGTATTTGTTCATCTGGTTACAAGAGCTTATCAGAGTGATATGATCAATAAGCATCTTTCTCAGTGAGTGTTCAAGTAGAAGAAAAGCTGTAAAGTGTGGAAAGTGCGACTTCTTTACTTTGGAGCAGACCTATTCTGCAAAACTTCAGACAAAAAGGTGACTATGGTAGGTAATACGTTTGGAATCTGAGAAGGATCACCTTATCCACAAAGGATCCCATTAGGGCGAGTAAACGATGGACTAAGGAGGAGAAGAACAGTGTGTGGGGAACGTGAAGCACGAGCAGCCCAAACATTGCGCAAAACATCAAGCGCTAATGGTAACAGTGTGGAGCTGGCGGTCATCGGCTGATCAAAACAATGACAAGTACGATGTAGCGTCATGCCTTTGGTGAATTGCAAGAAGGCCTATACCATGTGTTGCTTCGCAAGAATGCTTGATTCTCTTACCATGGCACTTCATAGTTCCATGGAAATTTTATATTACATATGTAGCTCATCCCACATTTCTGTGGAACGTTGTTTCTTTTTTTCTTTGAGAATTTTGAGGAGATGAGGACACTTGTATGGCATACCTGAACAATAATGGAGACCAAAACGGTCAAACAAAATAGTTCGAATGTCGTAAATGGTTTTTGGAAGTCAATTTTGGAGCCATTGTTGTGAACTCATTGCGTATTTCATTGCGCACCGAAACACGGGAACGCTCCTCTGGATAGGAAGACTGGCTGAAAACAGCGATCCCTCTCCTTCATTAATATTCCGTGATTTTCCGTTTTTCAAGCCAAAAATCCGTAAAACGTAAAACGTGGAATAGAAAGTCAAAAATGGGCGGAAAACGGGAAGCGTAAAACGAAAAACGGAAAATTACGTACACCCCTGATCTTCATATATCCACATGACGACAACTTTAGGCATCACCTGTTCCAAAAATCAAAGCAATTCAATGTGTCTTGTTTAACTACACAGGGCGCGTTTTATCACACGCCAAATCATGGAGATTCCCACTTTCAATCGACGGTCGATGAATGGAAGTGCGCCAAAACATGTCTCGCCTATACCAATGTGGCGAGTCATACCTCATCTTGGCGGACGGCCAAGTGGCAAGATTCGTGAAAAAGACAGTATGTATTAAAGATACTGTGTACTCTACAGCAGCCGCACGGAACTGACCTTCCAGTACATTAAGACGTGATAAATGGTAGCAGAAAACTAATGAGTGAAACTTCCCAAGAATGTTCGATTTTTTTCCGAAGTAAAATTTCCAAGGAAATGTCATTACTACCTGGTCATTTCGTTTTAGGAGTCGTTTCCGTTTCTTAAGATGCTCATGAAGCTATTCACTTTTTTCGATTATTTTTTTAGCTGTTGTTTCTGGCAGAGAGGAATCGTAGAGACAACTATACACAATTGATACAACGAATCCTGTTAATGCTTTGGGCTACGACAGAAATCCATGCGTAGTAGCTAATTTGCGTCCGTGCTGTTCACTGTTTTTACGTTCGTCGGGGTTCGCTCGATCATTAAACATTTGACGAAGTGCAACCATATTAAGGCGAGTCATTTAGAAACCCGATTTTCCACGTCGCGTCTCTTTTTCCATTCTCAAATGACAACTCTAATTTCGTTTCATTCAGTCATAGGTTCCGTGAAGCCACTCATCTCCCAGTTTTCTCTGCTTGCGTTCCGTTGGAAGGGAATTCTTTGTTCTGTAGTCGCCATCGAATTCATTTCTTCTCATTTCCTCCTTGTAAGTAAAATGACGTCATTTTCAGTTATTTCGAACTTGGGATGTCGGAATTCCACAGTGTCATCATTAAGGAATAGCACGGACATTTTTTATTTACACATTTAGTTTTTTGCTAAATTATTTTCAACGTCACTGAAATTCACGTGATCAATGGTCATTGCCCATATCTGCGGAGAAATCATGTTTTTTTCTTCCTTCTTCCCTTTGTAAATGTTGGCCAATTTGCAATGTGTGCATGCCCCCTAACACTCCTCAACCTCACCTTTCGCCTCTGTGTTGTTCACCCTTCACTCCACCCTCTCAATTTTTGCGCATATATCCGACCAATCAGGATAGTGCGTGTCAAGGACGCAGAAGAGGCCACGCCTCTAATTTGTTGTCTACGCTTCCAGCTCTCTTGTTCCTTCTAGAGGTTTTGGGAACTAATCCCTGTGATAAGGGCGTGAAAATAAAATAAGTAAATTGCATCAAGGCCTTATTATAATACCGCCTGTTGAGGTTTGGGAGTATTTTTGCGAGTAATAATGAGAGTCGACGTGATTCTGAAGGCATTATTCCCGTGATAATGCTGCAAAAACTAATGATAAAGAATGGAAATTGCGATATTGGGAACATGAAAGTTCAATATTTGACTCCTGCGAAAGGCATTTATATGCATCACTGTAAGATTAGAATATTTCACGAGTTATTTCCTTTAAATTGAGCGAATTTCACCATTGGAATAAGACAACTCACTTCATTGGCCTCTTTCGCCAATTTTATTGATATTCAATTTTAGAGGAGAAGAACTTGTATCTAAGCAGCCCCTCTGAAGACTCATATTTACATTCAATGCTGTAGATCGCCGAAGTTTCGCTATTTTTCTGAAACTTGGCGATGTTTCTCCCGATATTTCGCGCGTGTAGTGATGCTATTTAATAAGTTCAACAGGGCCGGTAGTAATCCACCCCGCAAGTTGGTATCAATGTTGCCACCATGACGGCAACATGCCTACAAGGTGGCAACTTTGGATGCGAAGTAGGTGTGAGATGCGGCATTCCATTATGGCTGCAAAACCTAGCGACGCTCACAAGATCGAACCCCACTATAGCGCGATCAAAAGCAAGCGACTGAACCACTTGGCCATGTCAACACGTTGCGAAGTGCGATTGAATCTCAACACAAACACCAACCAGATCAGATTTTGATTGATTTTTGGTATCTCATCTCACAACAGTGTGTATGGTATTGGTAGAGGTGCTGAAGTCAACTGTTATTGTACTCAAGCATGTTCATTTCTCCATATTATTAATTTTGCTCCGATTTCCTATCTAGTTTGAGGTCTGTTTGTGCCATCAGGTTAATCTTTGTTCTCGCTAACCCTTGGCAACATTATCGTAGGTGTCTCTTAACAATACAATATAGTCGAGTGAATCCCCTCGATCTCTGTTGAAGTTCCCGACGAGGTACGACCTCGGACATGCCCCAGGGCATGTCCGACCTGCCGACGGGGAAACCTCTCTCCTTACACACTCTCTCGTCGCGCTCGCCTGCTGCCACCTACGTTGCCACCTTGAGGTGGCAGCTTTGGTGGCCCCAAGGAGGTCGCGATCTCGTAGGCAGCTGGAGTTTCCGAATATTTGCGCACGGCTATTTGAAACAAGGACATCTAAACACTGTACCTGGGGGCAAAACAAGGTCACAGGGATAGTACCCGTGTGAGGTAAAGTTGCAAAATTCAGGAGTTTTTATTGATTGAGGTGCCTCCACACCGTTCCGGCTCCCACTGATGTCGCACCCTGGTGCCACCGCGAGTTGGCAACTTGCGGGGTGGATTACTACCGGCCCAGGATTCACGCAAGGATTCCTTCGATAATAAACTGTTGTATGTCTGTTACGTGTCTGACGGTTTCATTTCGATTTGAGAATCACATCCCTCACAAGTTCAGATCCCACAATAGAAGTTTTTCCTCTTATGAAGAAGATTTCTAATGTTAGTTCCGTGTTTCACCGTGAATGATCGTAGATAAGGAAGGCGCAATGCGACATCGCCTGCACTTATGGAATGTTTCTTGTATAGTTTATTACACCAAGACTTAGTAGAAATGAATTCCATACCTGGATTCCGCCATATAGTCTCAGGAGTTGGGTCCGCTGGTAGTGTGAACTCTACCGAGAGAGAGAGAGAGAGAGAGAGAGAGAGAGAGGGAGAAGAGAGGAAAAACTGGGAAAAACCGAATTTGTTAGCATGGCCTATTGTATGGGTTATTTTCACGCGAGTAGCTACTGAATCGCTAAGCCTATTATTTTATTTGTCTGATTTTTGCACTTAAATAATTGCTATTTTTATTTTTATTCAATAGCACTAAAACGAAGAAACGCAGTTTTTGGTTTTTTTGGCTCCTGGATTTTCATCATATTATAACAAAGTATTATAACGAGAGAGGTCAAGAGTTATTTGGCAGGAAGAAACCCGCTGGTTTTTTTTTTGACTTAGCGTTGGTTCAGGGTACCATACATATGCAATTGGTAAGAGGAATTGCAAGTTAAAGGTCAAGAAGTTGCGTCTGGATACATTCCTACTTAGGTTTACAAAGTTTCCTTCGTTGCTAAGCAAATCTGTAGCTGCACACGTGAAAAAAATCTGATTAGCCAGAAGTAAAAAACGTGACACCGCTCAGTCTACGTCATGCATCAGCAGGGTACTTGTCTCACGTCACCTTTCTCTCCTAAATCAACATTGGAATGTTCATGAGACAATCACTTCCAGTTTTACAGAGAAACGGAAGGATGTTCCTCTTACTCCCCCCCCCTCGCCTCCCTGTAGCGCTCAGGGCGCAGCACTTGGTTTTCACTGACCACCAGGACTTGATAGCGTCCTGAAGATTCAGGGGGCTTAGCATCGATTTCCAGGGCGTAGCCAACCGATAACCGCCTACTGATGTCAGATACGTGCAAGTACAAGCAGATTTCAGAGAGGCGCTTCTGGAGAATCATCAAACTCGTGGCTGAAGATCACTGTCGTTCAACCAATTGCTACATCCCTACCCTGCACTCCAGCGCGCTCCAGTGATAATCAGGTGTTGCTTAACCTGTAGGAGACATATCGCGTTAAAATTTTGACTGTAGATGCGCACTATACCAACAAGTATTCCCCCAAAATGACACTCTTCGATTTTGAGAGACCATCTTCGTTTTTGAAAAAAAAAACGTAAAAAATGGTCAAAAAGTGGTTTTTGACCATTTTTTGACCATTAAAAGAGGTTTTTCCTTCAAAAACGAAGACGGCTCATCAAAAGGAAAGATGTCACTTTGGGGGAGAGTTGATACCAGTTAGGCGCATTTCTTGGAGTTAACAGCGTATTGGAACACTTCTTCAAACGACAGAAATTTCCTGGCACAGTTCTGGGTTTGAGAAAAAACGCGCTCCAATGACAATTTTTTGTATCTGACAGGTCTTATAGCGAGTTTCAACGAGTCCTAACGGGATTAAACAGTTTCGTGCTGAGATCGGTTTTTTGAGAATTTTAGCTTGAATTTGAGATGAATTAGGCTGTCTCCTCTAAATGGTGCTTGCTGAAACATCGTTCGTCGTCTTCTCTAACGGCTGTTTAAGTCACTTTTTTAGTGCTACCTTATTTTCCTGAAAGAACCGTAGTACGTAGGTACGAACTTAGTAGCCCATTTCGGAATCCGATTAAACTTAGTACTCCCCAACCGACACTGACCACCTAGTGCTGTTCCCTGGTAGCGCTCAATCTACTCAGTAACTATTCTTGTTCCCATCAACCATCAGCCTGAATACGATCACTGTCGGTGGATACATTGCTTCTCAAACTGAGACGTGCGTTTCCCGGTTTCGAGATCTCTATGGTTCTCCCAGAATGGCGCGGTCGGATGTTTTTATCCCCCATATCTGCATTTGTCCATCTGTCAGGATACCTCCCAGCAAATGCATGCATCGTTGCCATCCATCACAATCCTGATTAGATTTTTTGCACTGTGTCATTAATTTCCAACATTCTTCTCGCATTAATTTTCAACGTTCCAGCTGATGTCTTTATCGGCATCGCCAATATTTCCTCAGTCAAGCCAGGTTGAGGTTTATCTGAAGCCGCTGGGACGGGAAAAGCGGAGTAAATTCTTCTCTTGCTTTTTTTGCAGAGAAGATAGCCAGCTACAATATCTGATGGCCCACAATGGAGGAAGATATTGCTTCGTTTCAGTTTCAGTTGGCCTCTCAGGGCCAGGGATTTCCGGAAATTTCGAACCCCTAGAGCATAAAACGAGAAATGGGAAATTCTGCACATCCCGGCTCAGATTACTACAACCGTATGCGCTGTTTGATGTCCGAGTAATCACAGTAGATCCAGTACCTGCTCCTCGTGAACATGTCGTTATGTCATTCACACACGAATGAGAGTTTGGTTTCTCGTAATAACTACCTGTGTTTCCTTTGGAAAACTACTTTTAGCATAGTGTATGTTCGCCACCTTGGCATTTCGTGTTATTTTAATGCTAGAAAGTAGGTTCCTGTTCGTACTTTCCAAAACTGTAAGCATAAAGATTTCGCTGGCTGTAGCGGCACAGATACAACTAACAGTCTCCATGCGTCTGTCGTCTGTAAACTGTTTGTAGCGTCTTCATGAACAAAATGTGGTTGAACCCGTGGTTCCACAATAGATGACTCAGCGGAAGTTAGAACTTTACTTTGGTTCTATACTCAGAGGAGACCGTAGCAGCAGAGGGTGTTCCGAAGCTTGAGAAGGTGCTATTATCCTTTAGAGGGATGCTTCAATGCTTAAAATCTCTTCTAATTTATTGATAGAAACACCACAATTAACTGTTGGAAGAGAAGGCTAGTCATGATAGAAAACACACACAAATTCGCTCACATTCTGGCTAAATGGACGTGGCTTTTTTTGGCGTGAGTCACAGTCACTATAATAGGGATTGCGCCGCTGGATTTTCTGTTATTTGGAGGAGAAGAGACCACAAATTGCATACCCGTTTGTCGAACTTGCGTTGCTGTCGCTATGAGTCATCTTGTGAATGAGCAAATCTTGCTGGATGATGTGGATGGCTGGTATGATGAGGCTTCTGTTCCGCTTGCTTCTACTGCTAGGATCTAAATTCCCACATTCAACTACTGCATTTTAGTACTCCATATGTGGTCACTGATCAAGTTCTCTCTTTATTTTGTGAACACATTCAATTCAACGTTGACCTCTCATTACAATACTACAGAATTGTGCGGCGTAATCTCTTTTGCTAACGCGGGTAACAAATCCCTAGGTTCCGTTTCACTGTGATTTTCGGGTATTGTTCAGGTGGTAGTGGTTTTATTTCTCTCCATCATCGTGATCCTTGCTTGTCCTCATATTGTATCCCCTTTTAATTTCCTTACCGCATGGCAGTTTCTTTCGTTGTCGTTACCTTTGTTCTGCGCACGTATTCACTGTCATAACCATAGCACACTTACCGGTTTAGGAAAAAAAGCAAACGAGTGAATGGTTACTACTATAATAGTATGGTGCTAGGAAAGCAGTACGATAAGTAACATTGTGAGCAATAGCGTAGGTGTTATGATCTTCGTTCGCGAAACAGGTCATTATAAACGATGATCGATGAGTTTTCCCTCGAGTATATTGGCAGATTGCCGGATTCTTGAAACAGAAGTGACATAGGAAGGCCCTGCAACTTCTAAATAATGAGAACACAACAAAAACAGATTAGTCAGAAACATTCGTGCACCTGGCAAACCAGTTAAATTGTGTGTGTAAACCGTGTTCCGGGTGAAACTTTGCAAATGGATGAGCGTTCATATGAAATTCTGAAAAACCCATTACATGACAGCAAGCCACAGGAAGTTGCAAGACCTAGAGATCCCAATGAGGTGATGCTTCATTTTGCAGCAGAGATCAAATCAGTGAGCTAAGAAGTACCACTGCACCATTAAAATCGTCAGATATCGAAGCTTACTTACTATTCATAAATATTAGTGGCCCAATAGCACCGTTGTTTAGCCGTTTGCTCTATTCCAGCGGGAATAAAATATCAGGTTCACCTCGATAACAATCCTTCTCTCGCAGAGCATTTAGGGCGTCAAAAACTAATCGGCGTATATTTCTGTAAATGTATTATGGGAAATGGTCAACATCATTTATTGCCATTGCCAAAGCCGTACTTTGGTGCGATTGTTTTACGCAATATCGTGTTATGAAGCAAGAAAACCAGCGATTACTGCGAGAATCAGCTCAAAGGCAGGGGCCCAAATCATCCCCGTGGTTGTGCTAATACCATATTCTATATATCTTCAACACCCTGATTTCAGCGGTATACATTAAATACCTTGAAACGGTCTTTTAACCCGTTTTCGGGAATGGGGTCTGTAACAGTTCGCTAGTCCGAGTTGACGTGTGAAAGCGTCGATCTTATCGATTGAACAGACACGTCGTCCAACTTTGCAGCCGTGGCGGGTAGTCACCACAGCTTAGAACGATCCGCCTCCGGGCTCCAAAAATGTATCCATTTCGACATGAGACTTCCATCGCTTTTGAGCCTGTTGATGTACATTACTGGAGCCAACATGCCGAGGAGGCATAGGATACGTTGATACTCTCATCACGCCAAACGAGGTGGGCCTTCGCCTTTAGGAAATTTAAAGGAGCAAAAGAAGAAAGAAGAAAAGAGGAGATGAATAAAGAGTTCTGCAGATAACCATAAGCATCACTGAAGTATTCAGCAGTGTCCAGAATTGATCACCCATTAATGCCATGTCAAGTGCCGGCCTGTGTTCTTCAATTACTGAGACGCAGTTCGAGCAGTTAACTTCTCGACCTCTCGATAAGGTAACACCCCTTTGTGGGATATCGTCGTCGAAAAGCTACGATCTGAGCTCCCATCCCCAATATAATAATAACTCCACAAAATCATCTCCATGGCCTGTTGTTTTTGTGATAATCTTAAAGGCGCGGCCTAACGTCTTGTCTGAAGAACTTCGTCAGAGGCCTGGAAGTGGAGCGAGTTTCAAGCGCGCTCTGAGCCACCAAACCTCTCCTCCTTCTCTGCCAGATGTTGTTCTGGCTGTACCGCCCCCCATCCCCCCCCCCCCCCAAATTTCCCCTGCCCCATAGGCTATGGAGAGCAAACCTTCCAGACCACCGTTTTCACCCGTTGCCGCGCACAGATAATAATTGCGGACAAGTGAGTATCACCCTGTCCCCTAGATGATATGTGGCCCACGTGTTTCGCTAATCTATTTTTTCCATTATTTTTCCTATTCAACGGTTTTGACTAGATTGTTCTCAGTTACCACGAAGTTTGATTTTTTTATTGGAACACCATGAGCGTATTTATAAATAAATAAATCTATGCACATAGCTCATATAGCGATGCGAACGTGAGAAAGAAAATCTTTGTAATCACACCATTACTTATTTTATCTTTTGATGTTCTATTTTATTATATATTTTTTATATATTGTTCACATTGATCGTTTTATTGATTTCGTGTTCTGGTTTTTGTTCGTGTCATTTTTGTGCATTTTCCTTAGAAAGCGTAATGAATATAACATAATATTTTTTCTTGATTCTCTTGCAGAAATCAGAATGCTTCCTTTGCTTTTCTCGCCGAGATTTTCGGTCTATGTGTTAGGACACTACATTTCGATGACGTAGTCGTGTTTTTCATATCTGTTTCGCGAGTGCAAATGCTAAGCTTCCTTGCGATTTACCAGCAAAATATTCTGTTGTAGTATGATGATGGTAGATGGGGGGGGGGAGGGATATGAAGTGATTCTCTGCACTTGTACGCCTTTGAAGAGCTTATTTAAAACATTCCACAAATGTGTGGAAGAGCTTGTGGAAGAGCCTATCAACCTGCTATAAAGCACATACAACAACAGAGATCCGGAAACGTTTTTCTGTTCTGCATTCGTATTGGCAAATGATTACAGGACTGCACACATACAGGGAACTCCAAATGTACGCAGACAAGGGTCGAGACCGCGGCGCGGCTCTCTTGGGCAGAGACACGAGCGCTCTGCATGCTGAGCGCCTGCGCCTCTGCTCAAAGGGTGGTTTTAGTGAGCGTGCCGTATATTTTTGAGCAAGTTATCTTTGCTTATATCAATATTTTTCTCGTTGCATTTCTCTCACGACTGGGCACGTATTTCCATTGTTTTTCAAGGTGCAAATATGGTACTCGGTATAAATTGATTTTTCCTGATATAATACGATAGGACAATTTTTTGACTGGTTCCTTCCGCAGGGCTACATTGAAAGGGAAATCTTGGCAGCGAAGTGTGTAAGGATAATGAGGTTAGGTTGGTAAAGGGGTAACAGGGGTAACATGGTGGTGTTGTAAACTTACGAGAACTACACGTCCTGACTGAAAAGTCATGATGAACATAGGTTTCAAAGCTGCTGGATACCTTCGCCCCTACATCGCACTGCAAATTAGTATTCTGAGGGCGTCACAAAACGTGATTTTTATGCATATATTGCTCTGTAACCTTGAGGAGAGTAATGCAGCTTCGGCGATCTTTACGTGAAACAGTTGTTTCCATAGCAGTAGCGCAATTGCATAATTGGTACCCTTATACTGTGTCATGTGTTTTCTTGTTTCGGACTCTCAATCTTTGAACACTCTCATACTTCATAGATCTCTTATCTTGTAGCTTAAAGTCGCTCCGTATTGGGTCACATCACTGAATATTCATTTTTTCGGACATAATCCTCGAGTGCATATGTGATTCCCTCTGCTAAGAAAGATCGTAGTAACCGGCAAACCCCAGATTTAAAAAAAAAATACCAAGCACGTCCTTGGCAGAGACTTCACTGCGAAAGGAATTTTGCCATATTAACTATAAAGTACCTGTTGCACTATTGATTATAGTATCAGCCTTTGTATTGGTCTGGCCTCCTTAACCTTCCGGCCTCCTTAACCTATGTAGTTGTCTCGATCCATGTATAAACACATCTGATCGATGTATCACTAGATAATTCAAATAATATCGCACATGTTTATGTAGTACGTTAAGTATTTAATTCATTTCTTTTCTTGCAAGTTCTGGTTTTCTTAAAAATTCAAGTCTTTGCAATTGAACTACTTCATCTATACAGTGTATATTCGTTGAGATTTCTTGATTGTCACATCGGCAAGTTTTACAGCAATCACATCATCGGTGCACTTTTACAGGAGCGCCCTTGGACATCTCTACCAACGTGTTCCACATTACTCTCTGAGTGCTGGTCACACTCGCTGTAACGGCGCTCCTTTTACGATACCGTTCATTTCTTTGACAAAAAATGTCCAAACACTGTGGGAACGACATCGCAATGGTCTTCTTGGCTATGAAACTCTTCATTTTTATCAGGATTCTCCAACGTGTTGAGCAAAGAGTCGGGAATATAGTCTTTTTGTCAAATTTCAAGAAGCAGATGAAATGGCGAGGTACTTTGGAAATATAATAGGTTTGTGTTGTCACATTTGTTTGAATAGAGAGAGAGTTGTTTAGAGACCAACCCAATTTTGAAATGGATAAGGGAGTTAGGATATTTGTTCGTCCAGGCTTTCGCATACTGCAATAAAATCGACAACAAATGTAGAGCTGTAAGCTGAATCCTAGACATTGTTATAGTGTTTCTGATAGTTTAATGATTTTTGTAATTCGGGATTAACTTGGCGTGAAACTTTTGTTCAACTGTATAATTTCCTATGAGAATTAGTGTTTTGCTCTTGTCAGTTTCTATAGCAGCGACTCGAGTATGGCAGGCAAGACGGCGAAATTGAATGGTTTCCTTATGGCACGAGGACATGGGAGAGGAATTTAAGGGTTAGCTGACTGAAACGATTTTCTGCGCTATGAAAATGATTGATGGTCCATTTCTTTGTCGCTGCATTTGGCAGGAATATTTGTATGGCAATAAAACTTGTTTTGAGTTCACTTCTACACGTGGTTGAAAAACTCGTGTGTCAACTACAAAACGGATCTCTTCAAGACGGTTTCCTAGGACAGCAAAGTTTATGTGTGCTTGAGTACTTGTACTTCTCTAAATTGTATTAGGTTGTTGCGAAATTAATTGCCAAAGCGGACACACCAGTTCAAAGTGTTTTAATCGCCTCAAACGCAATTTTTTTCATCGCTTCAGCAACCGTTCAAGTTAGTAGATCCTCCCTGACAATTTTACGAGGATTGCATGCCTCCACTACAAAAACCGAGATCACAAGGATCCGCAAACTTTTGTAAGGTGATTTCAGCATGCTCCAGCTCAGCAATCTGCTGCTGTCGCAAGATTGCATCTGGAGCTCGGAAAAAAGACGTACAGTGGGGTGATGGTCGGCGGAATGAAGTCAATGAGTGGGAGCCTTGATGCCTTACTAGTGCGAAGACTTCATCTAAAAAAAGTTGGAGATGGGAAGAAGTGCCTACCGGAGCGAATTCACGTTTCTTTTTATCGTACAGGAATCGAGCTCCATTGAGAGCTGTTACGCGGTGTAGAAATGGGTAGTTTTTGAGGCGAGAAATTAAGTCAGAAAAAAAGACGCAGCGGGGGAGACGCTGGTCATCTGTCAGATCGTGGGGTGTTCATTTCCGCACCTTTCTTGTCATGCCGATTGAAGTCAAATGTTTTGAAACTGTAGCATAGTGAGTTCTCATCCCTGCCCTCAAAGTCCAAATGGTTGGACCCAGATAAGGTTCCACGACTCTTCTCAACGCTTGATCGTCAGAGAACAACCTCTGGTCACGACCATGGTTGCTTTGGGGATCAAAAACGACGGAAGAAAAATTTGCGACCGAATAGCTCACTGCCCATTTGGAAGGCGGTTCGAAGCCAAAATAAGTGCAACATTACCGCAAGCATCCGACAAAAAGTGATCGAGTTTGAAGTCATGAACCATAATCACCCGAAAATCACGTCGGCTCATGATTTGTTCGCGACTTCACAAAAACCCTCAGAAAAGAGCTAGCCAGAATATTCAAGAAGCATTCGAAAGAGGAGGAAAAGCCGTATCAGGATATCACATAATTTGGTCTGAAATTGCTCAAATTGGGCAGAAGAGAAAGGTTCAAGTGAGCATACCCTAAAACGGCAATTGATTTCGCAACAACCTGATATAACTACCTCAATTTGCTCGCTTCTCCCAGCTTAGGCTTAGAACAATGCTGTTCATCATTCTTTCTCTTAATCACTTGCCATCCTTGGTATATGTAACGAAAGCAAATGGATAGGTACGTTTCTTTGGAGCGTGTGTAGGATCGCCATCACCAGTCGATCCTACATGAACATCTCCGCGGATTTATTTGGGGATGGATCGTTGCACACGCATCACTAGAATCACTCTAATTTTTTGTATCTTGTCGCTTGCGAAACCTCTTCACTATTAGCATTATCGAATCAAATTTCACAACAATTTACTAAGGAGAATTATCACGCGCTTCCGTGGATGTTGGCATCAGTGAACATCGTTCCATGAAACTGAACAACTCACATGCAGTGCCGGAGTTGGTGCGTACTGCGTGAACATTATACGAGGCGGCTTGATGAATACATTCATCATACAATTGTAGAACGCAGTCATGCTATGAACCGCTGCAGGACACTCGAATGGGTTTCCTATGTTTCAGTGAGTAGACTTCTCACAAGACTTTGAAACTTTATATATGGGCGCCATGTGTACATCTTTTGGATGGTGTGACAGTACCCTGTGTTAGCTTGGAGTGTTACAACAAACTTTACAGCATCCAAGTGATTCAAGTATTTGTTTCATCTGTTGCACATATCACTAGATAGCTCGACATTTTTTGCTGTTATCTAGGCTTCTCCTTTGGAATATTTGTCATGCCTAACAATGCTTAAGCACTTACAAATGTTCTTCATTTGAACAGTGGAAGCCAGAGGCTCGTATCACTGCTGGTAGGATTTCTTCCACTTTTGTCTCACAAATATTTTCGATTACATCATTGTTGGGAGCGATTGAAGTGATTGATGATCAGGACCCTTACACTGCATTGACAATGCTTCGACAACAGCTCTATGCTTTGTTTTCACTACAATCTTCACCAACCATCATTCATTGTTAGTCTCCCTAGTCTGGGTGGATGCACAGCAGAAAAGCAGTTCAGATAGCATAATACCTCGAGTACAAAACCTGGAGACATCTCTCCTTATTTGCTGCCGGCATCCCCTCAAGGTGGCCTGGAAGATGGCAGCAACTGGGGTATCTTTAGTCTCTGACCCTAAACGTTATGCCGTTCGTGTTGCATTCTTGCTGCCGTTGTTAAAGTAACAATACCGTAGCGGTTCGCAGTACAGCGACCCTCAACTTTTCAACATAGATAAAGTGAAGTTCTTGTTGTTTCGCTCTCAATACAGTTGTAATTTTCAAATTTCAGTGGCTTGGTCGAACATTGGACACTTTGAACTGAAAAGCAGTTTGTATGGTGGAAGATCTGATCAGACTCAGAAAAACCAAAACAGCCTTAACTTAGGGGCGCAAAAATGTGGACGGTATTGAATGCATCAGTGGTTACTGCACAGGTATGCAGTGCCCTGTTTTTTCTTGCGAGCTTGAGCTTGAACTGACACAAGCTTGCTGCGGCCAATAGCATTTTACTGCAACCTGGGTCATTCTGTATGAGGACATATTTTTAACATTGTATCACTTGTCATAACACTGATGTCATGTTTCAAGTATTAAACATACTGGTCTGATGTATAACAGGTTTATTTTTAATGCTTCGCAGTTCTAAGCACAGCATCGCTTCCAAGTCCTGGCATCAGAAATGGAAAAGAAATTAGATCATTTGTCGTTGTTAGCTGTTAGTATACCGGAGAGAATACTTAAATATTCCACCCCGATTTGGTCGTTGAGAGCTAAGAAAAGCTAAGAAATAAAAATAGACTACTGCAACGAGTTACTGCAAGCAGGAGCTTCTTTCAATTTTAAGCGGTAGTTTCAATGACATCTCAGCAAATCTTCGTATAGAAAACTGTGTTTCAATAAGACAGCGTCTACCCAATGCTTGGAGAAGCAACCACCACAACTGTGAAGCAGCATTCAGTGTTTAGCTTTAGTTTGTATGTCTATCAGGCTTATTCTGCTAGTAGTTCTTCTACTAAATTCTTCTCACTTCATTCCATCTACGGCTTCAAAATTTAGTTTCTATGTTTGTCGAATAGCTGCTATCGTAATAAAACACTAATATCTTTGTTTTTGTAACATTTTTCGCATAGGATGGCTCGCGTGAAATGTCCACTAGTGTCTTGAATGTTCGTCAACGTTACCGCCTGCACATGCTAACATGCTTGTTTTTAATCACATATGAGATATTTTGTGCAGTAGCTATTTGAATTCAGATGGCTACGGTAGGAGAAATATCGACAATAAACAGCTATGTCTTTGGTGGCATATCAATTGCGCTGAATTCTTTGTTGATTTTGATCATCTGCTATCGGTCGGTGAAAGTCATCGGTGTCTACAAATACATGATGATTGCATCCGCAGTACTTGATATACTGTTTAGTGCAGTTTACATTGTTGCAAGTCCGGTGAGCTCTCTTTATACTATGATAGAAAGGTTATCAAAACTGGTACGGTATGATTCTGGAGAATACATGTGCTCTTACAGACGTTTGCGGCTGTGAAAGAACTCTCCTCGCTATTGATTGTTAAAGGAGGTATAGCGATGCCTATGGCTTGGGCACGAGCTACACTAGTCATATTCATGTTGCTACTTTGCCAATCTATCGTTACACCACCATGTCTTTTTGTTTTTCGATATCTGCAAATATGCAAGTGAGTATTGACCTGTTCCACAACATCGATAGATACGAACGAGGCTAATCTGAAACAATTCCAGGACAACTTTCCTAACGAATAACTATCGTGTGCTGCGATATCTACTATTTATTCCATTATTTATTTCAACGTCGAGCTGCGCACTGTCCTGTTTCGCATCATGGCCGACCGCTTTCGATCTTGTGTACTTTGATGAAATTGCTATCAATATCAATGTTCGGCGGAACACCACCTACTTGGTTGCTACGCTTCATGTGAGTGAGGTTCAACATTTTGACTTTGTATTTATTATTTTCTGCTTCTCCAAATCGACCCAAAGCGCACAAAAAATCGGGTATTTAAATGTATTCCGAAAACCTGCTCATGTTACTTCTTGGTAAGCCTTTGCAATGTCAGCAGGACTGGATTATTTCTCAATCAAATCTGCCTCAGAATTAGCGCGTAGGAAACTATGGAAGTTTCTCGTCAACTCTTTTCTGATTTCTCCTTATGTAGTTGCCCCCAACAGTTGGTCACGTTCGAATGAAAACAGCAATAATACAGTGTAAGATTAGTGAATTACGACACCACTACTACTACTACGTCACTGTTTAGGTGAAGAATTTTCATCTTCTTGAATAAGGGTAATCCAGTCGACGCGAGTGAACTAACTTCCTAAACTTGAACTAAGTGGAAATTAGGCTGAACAGAGTAATGAATGTAGTGCTTGTATGACCTCTTATTGAAAGCTTTTTTATACACGGATGACTCTGCAAGAAGAACTGCTCGTGTAGAGTATGCACGGATATCGCGTTTGTGCCCCATCGCGTATATTTACTGACCGAGCCAGAGCGCCGCTTCGCGGCGCTCTGACTCGGACCCGTGTGCCACATTACCTTCGGGCTAGGTAAACTCTGAAAAAAAGGACACCGAGCCAGAGCGCCGCTTCGCGGCGCTCTGACTCGGACCCGTGTGCCACATTACCTTCGGGCTAGGTAAACTCTGAAAAAAAGGACACCGAGCCAGAGCGCCGCTTCGCGGCGCTCTGACTCGGACCCGTGTGCCACATTACCTTCGGGCTAGGTAAACTCTGAAAAAAAGGACACCGAGCCAGAGCGCCGCTTCGCGGCGCTCTGACTCGGACCCGTGTGCCACATTACCTTCGGGCTAGGTAAACTCTAGAAAATCACTGTCATCCACACGAAGCGCAGCTTCGCCGCGCTTCGCGGATGACAGTGATTTTCTGCGAAACTGCATAGCTCCTGAACGGTTTGGAGGTTAACTCTTATTATGTTCAATATAAAGAGCTTCTACATGGTCTGTTGTATGAGTAGCAACACAAATCCTCACGTGGTCGAGTCGTTTTCATTTGGGATAGCGCTGAAAGTCGAAATTGTTATTGTTCGGGCACAATTAGCTTTTAACAGGAATAAACTGCGTAAATGTTCTATTCCTATTTTGTAAGCACAATATTAAGCTCATGGAGTGCACCATTTGTTCCCGTGACCGTTAATTTCTAATTGCTACTACCACTTCATGCCTTAGGATGAGTGCAGCGAAAATTTCCCTGCAACTCTGCTGTATTTGGATGATTCACAGCTCTGATTGCGAAATCACACTCACTTCATCAGTGGTTCTCCCATTCTGCTTTAAAGATCCAAGATATTCCGTTTTCTTAGCAAATTAGATGTCCTAATTGAAGATTTCCATGTTGTACACATACATATACATGGGCGTGTCATTGGGCGTGTCAATTTTCGCAATTGAGCCTCTGGCGGCGGGCAAAGGAGGTGGGGCGAGGCTAGTGGATCAATGACAGCGTGACCTGTCATCCTTCGCGCGGCGATGGGGGGGTCTGCGCTTTATATCTATAGAGTAAGATATGTATAGTGCTTTTTTTTCAGAAGGAGGGTACTTTATACGACGCCATTCAAAGCACTGCGATGCTGATTGGGGCGATTTATTTGATCGCTATAATGATTTGTGCACTGATAATTATGCTCTACTGCACAAGGCGCATTGTCGAAGCTGCTCGTCAGAGTTGCAATGAGAAGACACGAAGATTACAAATGCAACTCTACAAAACACTGGTAGCTCAGGTCCGTTGCTTAAAAACTGGCAAAAAATACTGCAGCGCATTACCCCTATAATTGTCACAGCTTATCAGTTTGAATTCTTGCTTTGCTAGCACAATACGAGGCTGTTAGTGAACTCGTTCGCTGGCCAACGTTTTGGCGGCTTCGTCTTCGTCAGGTCCTGAAATTGTCAAACTGATCTGGTTTTGTGATTTCGGAGTACCGCCTGGTTCTTAGCCGTTTGACTTAGGCGGCGTTTGCGCGGCTGCTTTCACGGATCAGCTTGACCCTTTAAGGCCCCAGAAAAGGAGAAGAAGAAAAAAGGTTGGCTAATAAAAAAGTTCGCTGACAACCACGTGTTTAGCCAACAAAACAATAATTCAAACTGATGCACCATGCCAAGATTCAGAGACGACCGAACATGGGAACTGTTACAGTTTGGCTTTTTTCAGTTTCTCATCCCATTCGTTTTCATTCACATTCCATTCTACCTTTCGATAATCGCACCATTATTCGACATTAGCACTGGATCATTTTCAAACTACCTACCATTTCTATTTGCTTGGTGTCCAGCCATCAACCCTCTCGTCATACTCTACTTTGTTCGCGACTACAGAAAATATCTCGTCGCAAAATTGCGAGGAGAAAAAGAAGAACACTCGTCATCGAACAGTGTGTTTCACATCACAACCAGGAAGAAGTGATCGCGTCATTTTTGCTGTGCTTCGTTCATCCAGAGACCAATAGAAGTGGTTAACTCATAGCGTCTAGTTAGGATAAGACGTTTTATTTAGAGATGTATAAGGCAGTGCAAGTGATTGTTAATATTTTGACTCAGAGCTTACGTAGACACACTCGTACAGGTAATAGTTAAATGGCACATTTCTTAAATACAGAGCTACCGGCAATGTTTTTAAACACAGAGACGTATGCATTGTTAATCTTGCGTAATTGCATAGTTTCTGATGTTGGTAACAATACGAAGTTCGTCTACGGCTTGATTTTGTTCTTAAGCCGAGTTTATGTTGATCTCAGGGAGAATTTGCTGCTTTGTACCTTGTGGAGGTAACTAGAGCAAAGTTCTTCATAACTCACGAGGTATTCCTTTGATAACGCTTGTGATGATTCTTTGCTCACTTCCTTTGTGCATGTTGAATAAGGGGTTTATTTGTTTATTTTCTACCATGTAGAAGTATATAGTCTTCAGCTGATATCATTTTTATCATTAAGAATTAATTTTCGATGAGAAGCTAATAAATATTCGTCGTGTTGTTTGTGCAGTTGCTCCTCTTGCAAACAACATTCCACGCAAATTTCTGAGAGCAACCAATTGAGTTGTAACAGAAGTTTCCTTTGTTTTTGTACAGCACTTGAAGGCTTCCATTAAGTAAACACCAAGTAAATTTCACAAATGTCTGTATGCCTTTTCAAACAGCATCATCTCGCAACCATCTCAGGTGATGAACTATATATTTAGGGCCTATTTTGAGAATGTAGTTAATTTTAGAATAAACCCTTCAGAACGGATATTTGGTAACTTCTGTTGTGGGAATATTGATCGGACCATAATGCTCTACGAGATTCACCAAAACATGTGGGATAGCCTTGACTTTCCCTAGTGCTAGGTTGCGGAGAAAGCAATTGAAGAAACTTCTTAAAATTTGCTTATCAATCATTGCTGATGATTTGGCTAGGCATGGCCGGCTTATATATTAGCAGATTCCCCAAGTCCCCGAGATTTCCCAAAGCCAATAACAATGAAGGGGAGAGTGGTCAAATATTTCACAGTACGCGACCGCTCCGCTTACTTAGAAAAAGGTAATACATATGGGCTTTCATGAGGAGCTACGCCTCGGAGAATCTCATGTCACACCGCGAAGTGATTGCTGTGATTTAAGTTGTGCCTGCAACGTAAAACAGACATGGCCACCATATGGGTGGGCCACGTCTGAAAACTGAGAGGAACCATTGGGGAAAAACGCGCGGCAGCTTGCACTTTTCTAAGAAAAGAGGAACATAGCGATTGTTTTGGTGCTGGCGTTGTCGTCTTCTTATTACAAAACTTGAGTAACTTGGATGTACGGTTGAAAACTCTGTTTGAAGTGACGTTCTATGTATTGCATCAGTGAAGCAGATGTGTGCCTCTGTTATGACTTTACTAGCTACTCCCTAACTAGAGAGACGACATATTCATGAGGATTTGTCGCATTTTATTAGGTCTGAACTTCCGAAATGTGATAGAAATTTTTGTGTTGTTAAGCTCTGATTTGTAGTCACATTCAAGATTGTTTTATAATAATTGAAAATGACAATGTCCCAGTCAATGGTCCTTTCAAGGCTAAACAACAGCATCCCATTGGACTGTAATGTTGCAAGTTCACTTGTTCAATGTGGGTATCCAAGATTTACAGCACTACGATATCCAATCTCATTGCATTTTCCTGACCTCCAACGAAGAGTCGCAAATTACGTGTGTTGAGGAGACTTGAACCTGCGAGAAGTACCTGCTAGAATTGAAGCGTTTACTCTCTGTATGTTAGTGCACAAGCTTGCACAAGCTTTCTAGAAATGAATGGATATCTTGACTGCACAACTGCATCGAGACCTCACCATAGGACGCTGCTGGAGCATCCAGCAAATGGGGCGACCGCGTAGGTCCAGCCACCACGCAGCTTTCAAAAGGCATCCCTTCAGTGGAGGTGCTTGCATCGTCCCAACAGTGGAAAGGTGGTTTTCCTGCTGCATTCATTGTGCAGCCTGAAAGCTTGTAAACATTCCCTCACCCCTGTGCTGCGAGAGCGCCAGCGAAGGTGATGAAATCACTACCTCGTGCATGTGGGAGAGCCAGCAGTGACGTAATTGCGAGTCCCGAAACGAATATGCCTGCGTCCCTAAAAATCGGCCATTTCGCCACACAGTCTGCGCCTCAAGATTGCGGTGTCTATGAGTGCCGCCGCGTATCTCTAGCCGCTCTATCCCCCTTACGGTGCTTTGTTTGATAGTCTTACGATTTTGTTACGAAAATCCAGGCCATTTTTCGTAAATCATAAATCGTAAAGAAATTGCCAAAAATGGCCGTAAATCGTAATTTGTATATCGTAAATCGTAATACACACATCCCTGGTTTGATTCTCTCATCTTTATCACTGGCTAATATATCCATCATATTTCTGCAACTAACGGCATCGAATAAAGGCGGGTCCCACAACTATTAGGTTGGGCAATAAGTTCGTGCGGTTTTTCTGAGCACTCAGTGTATTTTCACGGAGTGGACTAGCTGCTCAGGTTTTTTTTTGAAAGTAGATCTCCGCAATACTTCTTCTTCACATCTAGAGCAAGTCCTTGCGGAAAATCTTCTCATCGAAACCGAAAAATTTTCTGCTCTACCAATATTTATATGAGAGAAAAATAACCTCTAAAGAAGACCTTCTCGTCGAAACCTTGGACCGTCAACAATAAATTCCTCTTACCTACCTGTCTGATGCAGAAATATCTGATACTATGCCTAGCTCATAACTCTACGAACTGTGCGTACAGAATAAGGTGCATTCTCCAGCCCAAAATCGACCTCTATGAAGCAGACAACCACTTCTGCGCTTACTGTTCAACAGTAATGGCTTCCACTTAGACGCTGTTAACATCCCCAACGGCTTGAGCCGTATTTGTTCCGCTATCGTACTCGAACAGGTGGAGGTGTCGGAGATGTACGTTCTCGTCGAATTGGAGGGTCACATTTCATGCGACAAAAATGAAAAGTAGAGGTAATTGGGGGGGGGGGGGGGTTGGTTACAATATTTGTAAAGAGCAAAACAAGAGCTACAAGATGATCAATAATGGGCTATCGGAGTTAGATAAAATCCTCGTAAAAAATCGAGTTGAAAAAGAAAACCGCACGAACTTATTGCCTAACCCAATACTTCCGCTGTATTTATGCATTTAAGATGAAACATCGGCTGACCGGCTCATCAGCTTCGAGTCATCCACGTCCACGAACACTGCTTATAAGGTGAGCCTGCGACGAAAAAATGCGAACGAGTGCCAGCCCTTTAAGTCTGCGCACTGGAAAAATTTTCTGCTCTACCAATATTTATATGAGAGAAAAATAACCTCTAAAGAAGACCTTCTCGTCGAAACCTTGGACCGTCAACAATAAATTCCTCTTACCTACCTGTCTGATGCAGAAGTATCTGATACTATGCCTAGCTTTGGATGTACTCCTTTCTTATAGTAGATTTACGATGGCTAGGAACTCTTCAATGAAAATCACTTCTCGTCGAACACTCTTCATCACATCGCTGATCACGCCATTCAGTCAGCGGTTTTTATATGCAGAAAAGGAGAGACAGGTTATATATAACGTGAAGCTTCATTGTGTATGGAATACAGTATGCCTTTTCATGACCATTCACCTGTTCTTCAGTGCCTGCTCCGTACTTTCCTACTCACTGAGAACGTATAGAAGCGCAAACGAACGCAACTGAAAGCAGTACGTACTTGTTGTTTTTAATTTTGACAAAGGAAAAGCAATGCATATGTACCTATAGTGTATCATAATCAAGCACGTTCAGGAGTAAGAACATGGAAATGCCCTGGCGCATAGAAAAATATTTTCAGCAAGCTCTCTTACGTCTTTGTTCTAGATGCTTTTGTTATTTCACGTCACTGCCTAGTACTGATTGAATGACACCGTCAGCATGTGCAGAAATGCCGAAGAGTGCGGCTGCAGCTTCCATTATGGCACCGCTACTTCTTTTGTTTGTAATGTACCTTGAGTTTAGCAGATGAACCTCATAGTCACGCACTGTTTTTGTCTGGTTCCCCTGTTGCTGGCCTGAATTCATGTCTGGGAAGGCTACTGAAATAGCTGAAGACAGTAAATATAACGGTTTTCTGATCACTACGTCTCCCTGATCAGTACGTTGACCGTTTCTGTACTCTCTTTCTTATTAACCCATTGACGACCGCGCGCATTTTTGCGTGTCTGGCTCGTGGAACCAACGCCTCTTTCAAGAGTGCGGCGCCCGCGGAGTTCCACACTGTTACGATAAGAGGATTGAAATAAAACAGATATTTCTGCAAAAATAATCTGAAATCTAATTCTAGAAGATCGACGGTACCACCGGAAAAGGAGAGAATCTAAAAGCATTTGCTTTCATTGAGGCCGGGAGAAGTTTGTAATAGGTGTTTCGAGTGATGTGAGGGAGTGTCCAGAGACTATACACGTTCCTAAGGTTCTAGCCTGACTAATAAGGAAGCGCAGGATGTAACGAACGTGTTTCTGTGTAGGAAATATGGCTTTTGCACAGAATATTTCCATCCACTACAAAAGAAATGTAAAGCAATCTTTCTCGACTTCAAAATTCCATCCTTTTCATGATGTTTGTCGCAATAAAAGAGAAATCCTCCTTGAACTGCACTTGTTTGAGACCTTTTTAGGAAGGACTGTAACCATTACACATGCAAAGTAGTTCGAAAATAAGGTCCAGTACTTGTTAAGAAGGGCGCGGCTCACCGGTGAGCCACGAGGTCGTCAATGGGTTGATAAGCTTCGAGGACGTAGCTAATAGGGAATGGAAAATCCGTATCTAGCTAAGAGTGCAAAAATCATTCAGCCAATCACGCACTGCTGCAGTAGTAAAATTAGTTAGGCTTCGCAGTAAGTGCCGTCTTTCTTCAGGCAGAGAGAATCACAATCTTGAAGTACGACCCCACTTACTTGGATGTCTACATATATAGGCCGTCTTCAACTGTCATTTGGGTCCCTGCATCGTTTTCACCTTGTTCTTATTCTCACCATCGTCATCAACTGCATAGTGGCGTTGTTAACGAAAATACGGGGTCCCGGACGTGGAATAGTGCCCGGAGCTAAGAAATCTCTTTTAGTGCCAAGTTGCATGTGCCACTTGTACCTCAAAGAATAAAGCTCGAGCTCTAGGAGAGCAGCGAACAACGTCTCTGAAGCGCAGCAGTGCCCCCTCTCGTCTTTAAAGCGCAGCGGAAGCCGGAAGATCTAAGGAATAGAATGTTTGAGTACGAATCTTTCAGTTCTGCGCTGTTGCTTCAATGAAAGGCGCAATTATGGGTTACGCTGCTACTTTCCTTGTGCGCAGATCTGGTTTGAAGTCGCTCTCCATATTCATTGATCGTCTTCGTTATCTAAGATCCTCATATTTCTATTCGTAGTCCATCGTAGTAGACATTCTTCATGAACCCTCTTATCTACTCATCCGCAGCCTTTATCATTTTATTTACCTTATTCATTCTGCACACTCGCAGGCTCGGCAAAGAACAGGAACTGGAAGCCTAACAAAGAAATCGGAAAAAGGTTGCAAAACCATCTTCCATCTGTTATATTCTTATCAAACGCAACGATAGTTGAGCACCACGTGTTTATAACCTTTTTCCTCTCGTTCCACTCCAATTGCTGAGCTGTCTAGCGTTCTTTTTCTCTCTGCTGCCTTCCCAACTATCGGTTGAACGCACTATACTACTTGCCAGCAGAGGGTCAATTTTATTCCAATTCCCTGCTTCGTCTAATTTGAACCCTTGCGACACACATCGTACGGGACAAGACGGCAGTTTGTCGAGACGAAGTTTTTCAGTACATTTTCTTTCAAAAAACGGGTCTTCTTTCTGCAATGGCTGCTTCACTTTGCCCTTTTCGTTAGGAGTCCTATTTAATTGTGGCCAATAATTTCAAATCTGGCAAATAGCCTGTGAAGTAATATTGCGCAAATCTTTTTTTCATGAACGGAAAAAAGCTGATAATGGCGGTTCATTCAGTTTCATTTCACTATTTTCCATGAAAGGCGCTCCGATATTACACATGAGGATAGACACTTCCTGTTTTGGCTAAGAAACCAATTGAGGATCTAGATTTGTCATATCGATATTTTTTTATGTCATTGCGTTGGCAACCTCTACGAAAATAGCAGCTACTCCCATCTCGTAGAACAAGGGAACATTTCTTCTTCTTCTTCTTCTTCTTCTTCTTCTTCTTCTTCTTCTTCTTCTCCTCCTCCTCCTCCTCCTTAGCATTTGTCCCGCTCTGTCGCAGGGTCCGTGGAGAATATTTCTTGTTAACGTTGTAATATTTATTACACTACTGATTATTTGCTTGCTTGTATTGGTTATCCATCACCTTCGGAAAATATTCATTCACGATGATCCTGCGGCAGTGGAGGCCCTCGAGTTGATTATCCCTACCTGCTCCTGTTCCGTCTCAGAGCGATCCGATCGTGGTGGGATTGTACCTCTAATTGAAGAACACTTGCCTTTACTCATTTCAAACTTGAGACAGGAATTCCCGCGCGAGTGAATGCTTTTATTCATTTTTCACTAAGGGTGCCCGTGTAATTATGATACAATGGGAGATGGGACCAAAATATTAATTTACACGGCTACGCTTGATTTTTCGATTTTTCTAAGCGAAATGGAATGGATTAAGGTGTTCGGGCACGCCGAATTCACTAGTAGCAGTGGCTTTTGTCAGGAATGCATGGGAGCAGATACCGCAATTTTTGGGGTACCCGTATATTTATGATACACACTGTATGCTATTACTTCTCAGTTTTATGGCAATTATTGTGTTAGTGAACGAACTACAGGAACCATTTCTCAATCACGTTCCAGTACGTCGCTATACTCGCTCACAAGTATGTAGAACTCGAGTAATTATGCAAGTGCCATCCAGTTATGGCGCTTTCAGCTCTATAAATATTTTAAAAACCACAGCATCTTCAATTTCTCTTCATGTAGTTTTGATTGTAAATAATAACCGGCTCTACGTCAAACAGGCTTACACATGGCTTACACACGCCAGAGGCCATGCGCAGGATTTGCGATTCATGAAGCTGAGCGACATTTCGCTTTTACCATGACCTGGGCCATTAGAATAAGTGAAAACTTCAAGCATTACTGAGAAATGTTTCAAGAAAAAAGCTTCAATGAACAATAGCTGAGGAATCACCTGTCGAACGCTTTTCCCTATGGTTTGTACAGGAGTTCCCATGTTTCTTCCGAGGCAAGAACACTCCACCCCTCTGCCTCTTGTTGGTAACGAAATAAGTAATTTTCCAAACAAAACACGAATGCTCTGCTATAGCTGGAAAGCATACTTACAGCATTTACAAAATGATTTTCCCAGCTACGATTCACTTTTTTCTATAGTTCTTCATGCTCGGAATGCAGCGTAGGCGTTTTCGAGAACAGCTTGACGAGACTAATAAACAACTAAAAATGTCAACATTTACAAACAGGACGTACATATACTATCAGTTTGGTGCAAAAGAAATGGCGCGTATTTGCGTTGACCTTATTTTTCGCTCAACTTCAACGAACAAAAACCTTGGAAGGCGATATAATTTTTCCATTTAGCAGGGATCATTGCTTGTTGCGTGAGCAGGTCCGCAAGGTCCTCCGTACAGAATTCGAATAACTGACAAGTGGAGAACAAGAAAACTTTCGATTCCGTGTCATCAAGTCTGGCAAATCTTTCTTGCGAGATTTTGGGAGTTGGGAAAAGAAGTGAAAATGCACCACTTTTTCTGGAGAATACGAAGGCTATTTAAATGTTCCCTACTAAAGTCATCAAAATTTAAGCTAGCTCTCGGAAGCAAATTTTGATCAAAAGTTGGGGCGCAGAAAATGAGCTTTTCAGCATCTCGAGCGCTTTTACCGCTATCGACCTTTTAAACTAATTAACAGCAAAAAGTAGAATTAAATGTCTCCAAAAAGCAGCTTCAGATAGATCATCCTCCTGAAATCCTAGCAATAACAAGAAAAATGCTTCGAAAAGTACTCGTCCACATTTCCCTAACAGCAAAGCCGTTGCACCAGAGCACACATATGGGGCAAGTACAGACTTCCTCACCTAATACTAACAACATATTTTGGGCTCTATTGATTGCGATACTGCCGAGAAATCTTGGAAATCCAAAAAACTAAGGCGAGATTTTTGCAAATTTTCAATTGTTTCGTGACTCCTAACTCCGGCCGACGTCTCTTATACCTTCAGCACAAAAGAGTTACTTTCCTTCATAAGAGTGTAACCATATCTCAATGTCGTACTGAAGAAAATTACATGTTTTCGAATGAAACCGCGCCATTTCTTTTTCACCAACCTAACAGTACTTTCTAGAGCATGTTCTGTCTTGAAGTAGTGTTTAACTTGGAGGCCGTCTCCTGACGTGTTACCAGGACAGTGCTCAAGAATTTAGGTTTTACCTGTTTCAGAACTGGGAAAACAATAAATTTTAGGACCTACATACCGATTTTATCAAGTGGCCAGTCAATTGCACAGAACTCAGCCAAATGTGTGTAGGTCTTCACGATACCTGAAACATAGGTTTGCTCAAAATCACTTATGAGTTGGGAATCGCCGGAAAGGAACTTTAAATATAGGAAATAAATTTTTGCCCAACCACTTGCGCGCCGAGGCCTGCGACTTCATTTGACTTCCCAGGATCTGATCCTTAGCAAATGGAGGATGTATTTCTAGATGTTTTCTAGCATTATATTTTTTGGGAGTTCATGAACATAAATCACGTGTTAGTGTTCCAGATTGCTTTGAAAATCTATTTCTAATTGCCCTTTTTTTGTTACCGTATTTTTATCCCACCCTGTAATGCGCCAGAGATGAGATGAACTTCGGTGCCTACCTTGATATGAAACAAGCGTTCTAGGAAGGATCAAAGTGAGATGGATGCTACGAAGTGCGCTGAAGAGGCGAGACACTTAACGGGAAGGTGGTCCGGCAGCCGGAAACAAAAGATTCTCCATTGAGATACTTATGCACGAATTGCTGCAGAACATCAGGAATTATAAGGAGCTTGAAGCAGAAAAGAATAAGCTTTCTATTATATTATGAACGTGAGTGTAAAATACAAAAATTTAGTAGGTTCCACAGCAATGAGCAATCTAAATTTAGGAGGTTACTTTACTTATTATGACATCCTCTTACACCATTTGGACCGCCACCTTGGGGTATCGGTACTGAACCTGAGTGAACGTTCTTCCAGATCAGTTCCACGCTTGTCTCACTGTTCCTCTGCATACAGTCGCGGTCAATAAGATATGATTAGAGGGCATGTTGGAGGGGGAACTTCTCATTGTAATCTAACTTGAGATTGAGCTATCCGGCCAAAATTTTAGAATGTAATCAGTACACTTTGTTTGCCTCACATAACATTGGCATAAACTGCTTTCTAACCGAACTATCGCGTGTTAAGTCCAAATTCACCATTTTCATCAACATGTTAATTCCTTGTTTGTATCGCTTAATTTCGATTCGCAAAGGAGATATTCCAAATCTTATTCTAAGTAAGTAAGCTGCTGTAATTGTCGTGTTTTATAGTCCCTCTCTTCACATAAAAAAGTGGGATTAACAAAAAAAAAAAGGCAAAAAAGGTGGGGAAAAAGAGCTTTCAATAATCTTGAATAAAAGACAACCGACAGAGGATATTTTTTGATAACCACTACTGACAACTAATCTGACAATGAAATAGGAACTGTGACGCTGTCAATTCTCTTTACTTACTATAAAAAAGATTTTTTGGTAAATTCGACCACTATGTTAGGCCTTCGCATTTGAGCAGCAAAGGAAGATGCAGGAATGACATGTAAAGGAAAAAATAGTCAATTATATGTAAGTTTAATCTGTATCAACTCTTCATCTTTCCTAGAAGGTGGTAATGAACATATTCGACGAAATCAAAGGAAGCGAAGCAAATTGATGTTTAGGCTTAATCAAGCAACTAGAGTTTCCTGCTCCAGCGTCCCTCGCGAGCGATCGGATCTCTCCACCGCGCTCATTCTACCACACCGAGGAGGAAGAAGCCTGGTCCAACACGCCGTTGGCTGGAGTGGACCGTATGCCAGGAAGAACGAATCGGCTGTGATTGTACAAGACAGTATGAAGGCTCAAGCCGAAACTGATTGGATCCAACACGAAGGATCAAGGATGTGGCTGGAAGATGGGCAGATCTATTCAATCTCACCGGTTCTTCAAGATTCTTCGCACGAAAAGCTAGGAGCACATCAATTGTGTCTGTGCGACAAAGAATAAATAATTGTAACTGTAATTGCAAAGCAACTAAAGTTGAGTTTCTGTGCAGATAGGCTGCTGTTGGGAAGCATCCGTAGAGCTTCAGTACATATCCAATGTTCATTCGGATTGCTCAATCCAGGTGTGAGTTATAGCAAAAAATCCTTTTGTTGAAATGGCGCTGATCATATCTCTTTGACCGCAAATGTATCTCGCTCACATTAAGCCTCATCACGCCCACGAACAAGGTCCTGCTTACTAGTTGTATACAGGTCTAAGGGTTTCAATTTTTCATCAACTGATTGCTCGAAATTGGCAGCGCTTGTTTACAAGAAGCGAACTTCCTACCTTCTTCAGAGATGCACGCCAATTTTGACGTCATTCAACCTCGGCGCCATGCTGAGAAACTCTCTTCTTTCTAGATGATGTTGCTAGAGATCCTGATTGAGGATATATAGAACCTTTTCTTGTTCTAGTGGACTACTCCAGTATTGAGGAAGTTTTAACTGCTACAAATAAGAATGCGCATAGATCACTGGGGGAGTAAGAAGAAGATGATGAAAGCGGAACTTATTTTTCTGTGAACTCCATGAGTTCCATGATGACAGGCCCGGCTCAATTTACGGAACTGTAGGCATGCAAACCAATTTGCATTATTGTTTATGTTATAGACTACGTAATGTTGGGAGGCACACCATTTAACAGTTAACATCTATTGCACGTGCAGGGCACATGTTCTGTGGATCAAACAAAAAGGAAAAAAATGAAAGTCAAATGCAATCAACGCAACTACAAAGACATACACATTTGAAGACCATGGAAGCACAGAGTTGACAGGCATAACGTGAAGATGGTGGCTTTAAGAACTAACATATGAAATCAATATTAAGATCTTTCTGATTTGAGCAATTTAGCTTTCTCAGCCCCTGCTCTATGCATAAAGAATTGTCTTTTATGCACAGATTTGGCTTTACCCAAGTATAGCTTGGTTTTGCTACACCTATGTAGCTACAGAAAGAATTAGAGTGAAAAACTTGTCACTGTAGAGACCGAGTTCACCACCAATTATCTTCCTTACAGTGTTGAGGTCTGTTTTGCGCTGCCTTTCAGTCACCACGTAAGACTTGTTTCTGTAACCTTTTTTTCGCTTGGTTGTACTCTCGTGAATCCTAGTCCAGAAGGCCAACAGATGACAGGACTATTCACCGACACAACATGCTGTTCATAGCAAAGCTCAACTTATGTGCATCTGGCAAAAACGAATTCATGAACATCATTACTCAAAAATACTAGGTTTCTTAAGCTGTGCAGTGAATCCTATGACAGGTACCTTTAAGTATTACAAGATTTAGTAAGATGCAGATGAGTAGAATTAGGCCCTAAAGCTTAACAAAAGCATTCCAGAGTGCGGAATGATAGAACACCTTTGAAAATGTGAGCTATCTCACAGGAAATTCAAAGATTCATTTTGAAAATATCGCTGATAATATCTCCCCTTATTTTTCTAAAGTTTCTTCGAGCGCACATCCCCTTTAAAGTTTGGACTAGATGCTCGAGTACTACGTACCTCAATGTAACGTACCAAACTTTACCCCTCTAATGGATGTCAAATGCAATATCGTTTTCATGCTTAAGTGAATTCATTCAGCTGTCCTTTGCAAATATGTTAACTCCATTAGGGTCTCCAAGGAACTCTCCTTGCAGGTAATGAATGTGATCGTTGCAAGTTGCAGAAGTGCACTCACTGTCTATGTCTATGTTCCAGGATATTTCCAGTAAACAAATTCCGCCTCATATGCACATTAATAACATGCATGTTAAAAAGGTTGTTTAGCCTACCCTAAGACGATGAAATACTTACATGACGAGAAAAAACCTGCAAGGATTTTTAGCCTGGCTGGAATTTTCATTGCTTTTGTTCACCCGTTTTAATTATTTTTTCACAAACATATTTGGTTCTTCGTTGCCGTCTTGAATACTTCTGAGACGAATCTCTACAAAACAGTCAGGTCATCGCCACGAAAGCCAAAAATATTGAAGCAAACAGGAAAAGAAATAAGAAATGGTGAGCATTAAGAATAAGAAGGACCGTAACCACCGTTACTTCCTTAGCCTCCTCTCTGGAATGGTTGCTGAAAAATACAATACCTTTAGGTATGGTTTGTACATGCTGACGGTGCATTCCACGCACCGTTCGGTTAGCCCCTACGTTCTCAATGGTGCGAAGTGATGTCTAAATGAACAGCCTATAGCCTAGGTGATCCACAGGAACAAAAACAAATTTTTCAAAATTATGTAAGTTGCAAACCACAGTAATACGATCCTTCAGATTAGCTTTATAATACTTGACAGGTGGTTGCATAAACGGCGTATTACCAGCTGGACTTGAAGAAGAAGTCTTCGTCAGCTGCTAAAGTTTCACAGGAAAAATACTCAGGGAGGCCTATGGGCTTTTTTCCTCGCTGGTTTAATGCAGGTGGTCCTTCTGAGCTACATACAGTCCGGTCCGGCACAGCCACTGCAAATGGGCGCCGGCTGGCGCCGGCCGCCGTCACCCTCTGGCGCCCCGGTATTAATGAGCTATAAATCACTCGAGCTTGGGAGAAAGCGAAGAAAAATACAATTTTAGTCCATAGTAGACAGGGTAGATGAGCCTAACCCTATGCTCAAGAATGGGTTTAAGGCTTAGGCTTAGGCTTCACAGGAGTGGCCCCACCCAACTCCCTTTTCATCTAAATTCCTAAGTTAAACTACGATAAGTGTAAGTGCAAGTAAGATTGGACACTACTTGTGTGTTCCATCGCGTGCGCGCATAGCTCAGTGGGTTGAGCGGATGATCGACGTTGTGGTGGTCAGGGGATCGAATCCTGCCCTGTGCCCCCGTTTTGCAAATACATATAGTATGCTGCCTACGACTGCTGCAGTTATCTAGCAAACTCCAACATAAAAAGTAGCCCGGATGGCTCAGTGGTTAGAGTGGCAGATTGCAATCTGTCCCTATCGCTGGTTCCACTCCGTTGGAGATCCAGAGTTAAGTATCGCAGTGTTTGGGGTTCACTGCTTGGAACGTCCCCCGTGATCTCCTTCGGGTAGTCCAGGAAGGCATCCGGCAACTTTTGCATAAATTTCGAAGATAAACTACAATAAGTGTAACTGTAAGTAATAGTGGAAAACTCTTTCGAAGATAAACTACGACAAGTGTTAACTGTAAGTAATAGTGGAAAACTTTTTCGAAGATAAACTACGATAAGTGTAAGTGTAAGTAATAGTAATAGTGTAAATAATAGTGAAGAACTACTTTTTCAAAGTTGAGGGAAACCTGGAGAGAGTAACTCCGCCGTAAAGGACTGCTCCACGAAAGATAAATGACAACGGTAGAACCAATTCGCAATGGATATGGAAAAATTTATACGGATTTCAATTATTTCTGAGGATCCCGAATTGGATGAGCTTTATTATTCAGATGGGATAACTGAAGTACTGTGTCCATCTATAGAAGAATAACGGCCATTTTTGTATTCGCGAAGCAGTGTACTATAGCAGAAAATGGAAGAGTTGGCCTCGCTTATTGTGTATTCAGAAATCTTTCCCCATGAAAATCACAAAAATGAAAAAACGTGAAAGTTGTGAAAATGGTCCCCTGATTTATACCTTAACATATCCACTGCACTCTATCTACTATGGACTAAAATTGTATTTTCTTCGCTTTCTCCCAAGCTCGAGTGATTTATAGCTCATTAATACCGGGGCGCCGGAGGGTGGCGGCGGCCTGCGCCCGCCGACGCCCATTTGCAGTGGCTGCCGGACCCGACTGTAGAATACCTGGCTGGATCTCACATCCACATGTTCACGCTTTCCAACAATGGCTCATCTGTGAGAACATTCACAATTACAGGTATGCTATAGTGGTGGGTTGATTTCTATCACTAATGGCTAATTTATACTACGTATATGTCTGCGCGATGTGTGCGTTTCAGACCATTAAATCTTCTGAATGCATGACGTCCAGACAAACACTGGAAGAACTTCCGTGGAGCTAGCATAGAACGTTCTGCCAGGTCAGCTGCGGTAGTTCTGGAACGACTCCACAGAATTTCCGATTGTCACGAATTCTGGCCTGTGTATATTCCATCCGAAACGATGGGCGGATGGGGCCGGTATGAAATACGAAGGCAGTACGACTGTGGCAGGTTTTCTGTTTCACCTGCCGTCATCTCCAAACCACCTCGCGCTGCATCTGGCCCTTTTGACTTTTTTTTTGAACAAGAAAAAAAAACAGCTAAATATGGCTCGTAAGAAGCGTCCTGTCATATTAACACCTTGATCACTTTAGATTACACCTGGGTTGTTCTTCCTCAAAAAGCGGCTGCATATGCATTGTATTATTTCAGCGTTGGGCGGACGAGTTGCGAATCGTTTGCATTTGTTTGAAGTCTTACCTCGGTAAATCATGATTAAATGCAAGGAGAGGTAATAGAAAACGTAAGCGGTGGTCCCTATTATCGAAGCGATCATTACCGGCGGCAGTAAGGACAGGCAAAGCGTGCATATGTTTTTCTGAAGAGAAAGAGCAATAGCATGGCCGCGTAATAGCTTGATGCCAGCACGCATGGTTGAATCATTACTCGGACCAGAGACAAGATGCCCCATAAAGTGTTTTCTTGTTTCGTGAGCCATGCCGACATTGTCAAACACATTTCCTTGTTATTAATCGAGGCGATTGTATCCACTTTGTAGAAGTAGTCGCTGCGATGATAGCACTTCGCTATGACATCGTCCACAAGGACGAGCTGCACTGTGGTCCAATCACAGTCGAGGCTAATAAGGAAGCGCCCATTCGTTGATGAGGGTAGAGATTGCCTATATATTTTGCAGGAATGGGAGCTATTGTATTGGCATTGGAAATTAGCTTATTGACATGCAAAGACTTCGCCTGTCTATCAACACATTGAGAACTTAAGACTAGGGCAAGGGCAAGCGCCCTCATGCAGATTGCATTTCTTTCATCCCCGAAGCCATGTTAAATTGCCGGCGTCTGGCTCCTGTGCAGAGATATGGTGGTGGAGTTTTCAAATTTCTCAACAGAACAGTGCTTAGCTTACGGGATACTGTTTAGTTTTACTATGCTCTGTTATTTCTGCACGTGCGGTTTCCGCATAACTTCGGAGGCAGAATCCGAGAAGTATGTGCAGCAAGAAATGTGAGAAATTTTTCCGAAAATTGAGCTAGGTGAGCGGTGGTCTTTAGAATGCACGTATTTTACTCGAAATTGTCCAAAAATTAGATGGTTTTCCCGCAGTGCCCATCAGACATCGACATTTCATGAAGCACACCTGAAAAACACCACTATAGAATCATCAGTGTGAAGATGACAGTGTTTACAAAGGGTTGATAAGAACTAGAGCAGCAACACGTCGCTGAGATACGTATTTTGTTTCCCCTTGAAATGAAATTCAATTAGAAGGCTGTTCCTGAAAATATCACCAAGGAGAAAAGGAATTAAAAAGAATAAAAAAATAATTGCTTTGGCACACGTAAAAGTGACGCTTCAGTCCAGAATTAGGGCAAAATTCATTTTTAGAACTTTTAGGGTATTACAAAGTATAAAGAATTGTATGATTGACGTGTACTATGCATCCTATACATAGTGTAGAAAGTTTTATATTCTGAAAGTTTCCATATTTCCCCTACTGGATTCTCAAGGTTCGGCTAGACAGACATTCTTGCCATGTACTTACATTTAGCTATTTGTGAAATGTGTCCAATAAGATCGTAGTCCATCAACGAGTAACAGTCTGTAGATCTCTGTCGCCTATGTCACTTCCTTAATCCATAATTGTTTTCCACGCTAAAAGGAAACTGCCTTTCTAATGATCCAATACTCTCACTTTCAAATTGCTTGGGGTGATTGCTCTGGTTCTTTACAGTAAGTTCAAGAAAATGTGAAAGACATTAAAAAAAACTGAGCGATTTGGAAGAATGAGCGGGGAATTTTGCTTCTCATGAGATGTCGCTCCCCTCTATTCTGAGGATACTTTGTTCTTGAATCCATTAGCACAGAAAAGCCCAGACAGAGAGATTTTTTCAGCTGTTTTGTGGCAAACTGTGCTTGGCGACTTACGTAGGTTCCTGCTTAGTTCGTAAGATATGTCGGCTTAAGAAATAACAGATAAAGGCCAGGCGTACTAGGCTAGCATTTGTTCAGAAGGGTTGTACCTTTTACAGAGAGAACTGATGGGCTTCACGTTCCTGCTTGCCTTATGCAAAAACCATATGGCATAAAGAATTGAGAAGAAAAACTTCAACAAATTTTGCAATTTGGGTCGATTCTTGTGCGGACCTTCTAAATAACTGTCACCTGCATTATAGACAGTTCTTCGATGATTCCGACTTCGATGTAGAGAAAAATTCCTGCAAACTGTTGCGAGGTGGCTTACCTTCTTAAAGTTTTCCACTGAAACCAAGCGCTTGCCTACTCTGTGGCAAATTATTCTGGTATTTTCCAAGAGGGCCAACTATTCGGTCATCAGTTGCTGTGAAGAAGTGCCTAGCATATGAGGTTGTTGTGAAGTTGAACTCTAGAAAGAACTTCTACGGAAATCTGAGCTCTCTGCAATTGATGATCTAGTCAGAACATTAAAAAGTTAGTGCACGTGTAATTTTCGGCCACCCTGTAAAATCTCGTTGTGTTACATGATGGCTTTCCCACTGGTGAATCACAATTCTGCTCGGATCAAACATGTTTTTCAAGGACTTTGTAAAAAGAGCTGTATCGTGGAGTTTCCAGTATTGATTTTCTAAAAATTACCTCAGTGGTGATGTGATGTTATATCTTCAACAAGAATTTCTGCTGTGAACTGGTTTCTTGCATTTCGTAATAAAGTCCAGTGATGTTGCCACCATTAAAAAGGCCAGTTTGGTGACTTACGTATGACATACTATGCAAATACTGACATTTACAGTAGTCGTGCTGCGCGGAAATTTTGTAACTAATGCTAACCCAAAGAGTGAGAGCAGAGCCTATTTGTATACGGTAAGGTGTGCTCAATCTTTGCGCTTACAACCCTCTTGCAAGCATTTGAAGAACTACAGGGCTGTGATTCATGGAACATTCATTGGTTATCGCACAGATTGCACAATGCCCCAAAGCATGAAAATTGCTTTTCCAGCCTCGTCTTCGTTGGTTCTGCTTTCATGAGTCCTAGTCCATGAGGTGAAGACGGCGAAAAATACAGGCTCGTTACCCTTCTCCTTACATGCTTTTGTCAATCATTAGGTGATTATTGCTAACAGGTCCCCAGAAGAAAGCACTACAGTGCAATAAATTAACCAAGGAGATCGAAATAAAATCTACCTGTCCACAGTTCTAGCACCCAACCCCTGCAAATGGGTCAAGGATTTTTCAGAAATATGAACAATTTCAAAAAAACTTTCCATCAGCTAGTTTTCAATAGCTTAATTTTGTTGCACTTTTCTGAAAATTATTGTCACCTGGTTATTCTCAAAACTTATATTCATAGCAGTTTAATTTTCGCTTCCAGATCCCCAAAATGAAGGAGATTTTTTCCACGGTCCTTTCCCCCTGGCTGGACGTTTCTGTATCCGCCACTGTGCACTATGAATGTATAGCATTTCTGCCATCGCGCCTGAGAAGAACGCAAAAGTGCAAAGCAAGGAGTTTTAGCGGGATAAAAATCTTTGAGCATCTGAGGCACGTACGTATTTATAGCTAACCAGGTATGTATCTAAAGGATAAAGTGGTCGGCATTGAACAACCTTGTTTTTAGGAGGCACCACGTCTTGGACTTCGAGGATGGTTGGAGCATTTAATGACTGCCCTACGGTGACTGGGAGTGAGGGTGAGAGAGGGGGGGGGGGAATCCAATGTGCCATGTCAGCACTTCCTCTTCGTCACCCCAAGCCCTAGAGGACAGATGACTTGCTCGGCCAGCGTCACGGATCGAACCATTGATTGTGCAGAATATCTCGAACAAATCTCGGAAAGAGGGTCTCTTACATTGTAGTCCTCATATTTCCAACAAGAGCTAATTAACTTTTCCACAGAACAAATAACTTTTTTTTTTCAAGCAGTTCTGTACGCGTAATACATGCAAAGAGTAGATTTACATCGCTGCTACCCATGTCATGCCGGTTTTTCTCTCCACTGCTGATCATGCTCATATGTGCAGTCACTTCTCATTATGGACGATAAATTTATAATATTGCTATATCACCAAGCTGCCATTTTTTCTTCTACAATATGAATCTAATATAAATCTTGCACCACCTACGTGCACTCTACAAGAGTTTTTTTTTGCTTTTAAATGTAAGGAATAGGGCGCAGGTGTTGAATTCCATTGGCGCTGTCTATTCGGGCGTACAGAATTTAATTAGTTTTGTTCACCTGCATTGCTAGTGTTCTCTGTGAACTTAACTGAATTTGCTCGAAAAAATAACTTATTCAATTGTTATATGCATATTTTGAGAAGGTCAGCTACATTAAGGAAATCATTCTACATTGTTACCACCTGCACGGGGATTGAGGAAGCGATAGCTAGAAGACACTGGACGCGAAGGTTGGTTTCTTAGCCTGGTTTTGCCTGGTGATGCTCTCGCAAAGCGTAACCATGAACTCCTTGTTAGGGGTAGATCTGGCAGAAATTTTTGCTTGCTATGTTCTCGTCAAAGATGTTGTTTTTGATAGAATTTCTGACGAAACAGCAATAAAAACGATGAAGTTAAAAAGTGTGACTGTATGGAAATCTGGGGTTATGCCAAAGGTGAGAGTATGTCTAGGCAAAATCATGACGTGTGCAGTAAGCCAAGCTCCGAGATTGGTGTATTCGCACAACCAGCCAATAACAGAGCTCGGCCGCACCGCTTTCTCCACGTACAACGATCTACACCCCAAAAATCATTTTATAGGTGTAGGCGTGAAGGCAGAGGTATATCTGGCCCATAATCGTGTTGTTTCTCATTGTAGCGTCGAGTCGAAAATAGGTTAGACAGGTAATGCTTACCCTACCACCTTTATAATTGTAATAAGACCAATGACTAATTAGCGAATACATTAGAAACAGACCTTGGCTGCAGTCGCGAAATCTTGTCCATCAGTTATATGTTCCTACTACTCTAATTGAGAGTAAACTGACGAATTGCTCTACCACCTTTACGTTTTGACTCCCTCAAAGAAAGTGAGAGTTCAACAGCTGCGGAAATTCTTCTCGGTCGTTGTTTTTTTGCGTAACGACATGATCACCTGGTTCGTCTGCATCGGTCCCGTCCTTCTATAGGATGTCGATCTTCGTCTTTTCTAGGGTTTTTCGACGTTTACCACCTGCAGCTCGAACATGAGAACGAATGCCTACTCCTTAAGAAGAATTTGGTTCAACGCCAGCATGCATCACTGAGGACATAGAGGATCCGCTGCCTATGGGAAGTGTCACTCTTAGTAAACGAGTGACGCGAGTGACGGTAATGGTAAGCTAACGTTGCATGAAAGTTTTATACGGTCATGGTTCGCATAGGTAAGGGCAAAAAAGCACTCTACTCTAGAGCATATCAACATTCCACCTCTAAGCATAATGACGAAGATTCTAGCGGGAATGTGGTGAAAGATGTTGTTTTCAAACGTTGCTTGAATAGAGACGTGAAGTATGTATGGGAGTGCAGACGTCAGCATCTTCTCGAAAGGAACACAATCTTTCACATATCTACCCATTTATATATACATTTATGAACGCTTCAGATCCAGTCTATGTTGATGCTTCTAAAGGGGTGTGCACTTTTCCGAGGAAAGCCTTAATTCTTCCAGGGACCTTCAGTACCTCATTGGTACGCAAACTGTCGTCCTGATTACGATAGGGCAACGGTGCCGACGTAGGCTCCGCCCACGCCAGTACGCTACTAAGTTTTCTGCGAAAATTTGGTTAACATATCACATATGTACTCCGTGCATGCTTATGAAATTTTCTCTTGCAAACGTTGCCGCAGTAAAATAAGACCGAGAGTCTAAATCTATACCAACAGTACAGGTATAGTGAGCTACCATTTCATTTTAAGTGAATTATTCTAATTTGAACTGAAAGTTCTAATCAATCAGTAAATAACTCTTATTGACCCAGATATTATATTTCCAATTAAACCATATACTGTCTTCAAGCACAACTATTTAATGGCAATTAACATAATATATATTTATTTATTTATTCATTCATTAAGTTATTATTTTTTTCTTTGAAAACTTTAAGAAATAATATTTAAAATTTTGTTTGGAAGACAAAAATTTAATATAAACTATAATATTATTTATCCATTATGTTTTATAATTTTGAAAAAAAAACTGTTAACCCCTTAATTTACCAACATTTATTTTTATGTTTTGGAAACTAAGTTTATGGCTCCAATTCCAAAAAATTTGATTCTTTTCTAAAGGCGACATGTCCCGTTCCGAAAATATAAACATTTGTTATGCCTTCTTAAGGTTCTACAATTTTATCTCACCTCATCACCATGACTAGGATTGCAAATATGTCCTGTTCCTCCAACATTATTGGTTTTTATTCCTCCATTTCACTGAATGCTTCAAGCCCGGGCCGTTGACGGTTGGATCGCCCATATTAAAACGAGAAGGATTGTTTATTCCCGGCAATTTGTACAGAAATTGTTTCGGGGGATTTTTCCGCTTGAATACCTTTCTATAATTTCAAATACCCTTTGAATATCTATTAAAGCAGGTCGTGTTCAGCCTAGATTTCCCACATGCATGCACATGTCCCTTGATACTCCTTTGATACTCGTTTACTCTTTATTCATAAGATGGGTGATCATAAGGCGAAGCAGTGTGAGACGTATTTCTGTGATTGGCCTCCGCTTTGAATTGTCCAATCACAGAAACAGGGACCACCGCATTGAGACCTACAAATGACAGGATGACTCCAGTTGCACTACCTTATTTCATGGTAGAAATTCTTGTCATTGTGCTGCTCAGGAGAGTATGCGTACTGTACCTGCACTATACTCTTCAGTGATTCATTTTATTAGTCCATAGTGCCTAAGTTTATGGGCACTTCCGTATGGTACCAATAATTTGGACATTCCTCGTTATAACATCGTTCACTAACTGTTTATTAGGTATTTACGTGAATTAGATTATGACTATAGGCGAATATGTGACGAATTTACAAAGAGCACCGCAGTAATGTAGTCATAGTACCAGACAATGTACCAGTCTACCTAGAATTACCAATTTTGGACTTCCGGAGTCATTCTGCTGGCTTGCGCATAAGTCATGTACCGTAACATATCCAGACCTAAGTTATTTATGATGATCTACGTTGAGACTCGTTAAATAATGTGAATGAGTTAAATAAGCGGTAATCAATCGATTTTAATAAAGTAAATCTCTTGCAAAAGTGTTGAGTTTTTCGAGGTTTCATGAGAACTACGGAACGACCGCTGCAGCCCCAACAAAATTTCAAAATTCAGAGTTCGGATCTGATTTGAATTTTTTTCTGCTTTTTTTTTCAATTTTGACAATACTACACTGTGGTTTGTTTTGCTACCCTAATTATTTTGATGGAAGTTTACTATTCAAATGACAACGATACTTCACGTTCATGAAATGAAGAACGTAATCGTTCGGTGACGATTCCTTTCACATGTGTAAAAGTACATTTCTTTCCTAGCGCGTAGTTTCGTATGAATGTCTGAAAGTGTAAACACTGGAGAACAAAGGCTGCCAACGTCTTTTGATGTACTCAGTGTTCATTTCGATGTACTCAGTATTCAATTCGCTTCCTTGTCAGTGATTCCAGCAGAAAACGACGAGTGCTTGGGAGCTGTGCTAACTGCGGAACGGTACAACAGCGAGGAGCTGTCCAATTAAGTCGAGTGTGGGCAATCCTCTTATATAAATCATGGTAGTGCAACAAAATTTTCTAGAGCGCAGACGTAGGGGGACTAGCACGTGATCGCACGCTTTAGCCGTGAGCTCATATATAGACTGTGGCTCGCGAAGATGCGCAGCTGACGGGACATTCGGCCGATGTTTCGTCATAGGTGCATAGACGTAGTGGAAGTCGGGTGCATTCGGGATTTCGCGGTGGGACCAGCAGCAAGCGGTCTCGAGCGCTCAGGGCGAGACAGTGTTTACAACGATTTGACGATGCATAGCAGCAATGTACGGAGCAGAGTAGCCCCTGTGATGGAGCTTTGTCAGTAACTGCACTCAATCCTGGGAACGCTGGTCGTGAATCTCTTCGAAAGGATGAGTGGAGGTCGTAGCGATGGGATTCACTCGGTTTCCTTATATAGAATGTGCTCTTCGAGCACCTCTCATTATTGAGGTCCCATGGAGATTATGCAGCTTGAGGATCCGTCTGTTTTTAAGAAGGGCAGTACAATCAAATGAAAGAAGAACACGTCATTACAAGCTGTTATGACATTTTCTGGAACCAGTTTTGCAATTGATCAAGCTTTCTGAATATTTCCTAACTTTCTTTCATTTTTTTTCAAGATTTACAAAAAATGCGGGTGCACTGATGACGGACTGATGTGCCGGGGCCTCGTAGTTCAGAAAAACATCAGAATGTGTGGCCTAACAGTGGGAAAACGGCAGAGTACGGATCCATGGATGGAGAAAGGGTTCGCCGTGGCCCAATAGTGGGGAAAACGCCGAGATAAGGGTCCATCGATGGAGAATGGGTCCGCAGGAGGCCAATATTGGGGAAAGCGCTGGGACACGAGTCCCACCGATGGATTGGGTCTGCCCTGCCCCAATAATGGGAGGAACGCCAGGATACAGATAAATGAATGGAAAATGGGTCTTCCCTGGCCCAACAGTGGGAAAGCGCCTGGATACGGGTGCACGGATGGAGAATGGGTCCGCGGTGGCCCAATAGTGTGGGAAACACCAAGATGCACGTCTAACGGTGGAGTAGGGGCACGCTACGCACTCATTTGTGTCCGAGTCGACCACCTCTTCTTCCTCCCTGTATACTGAAGCAGAAGCTCATCAGTTGCACTATCTCATTAACGCGAAGCTTTAACGTGAATCATTTCAGGTGATTATTCGCCCGGCACTGGTTACACTATATTGCTCACAAATACTAAAGCCATGTGAAAAATACTCCTGCGCAGAGTTGAAAGTGGCCGCTCATAGCGGGTCCATAGGCATGTAAGAAATGTGACAAAAAAGGTAGGTAGCATCATTCCATCGGAAAATAGTTTTACATGTAGATGTTTGATTAAGAATCTGCAAGAAGGCAAGGACCACGAGAAGTGTGGAAGCTCGACGTTGGTGAGGCGGCAGGACTGGTAGAATATACGCAATTCATAAAGAGGGCTCCGTATTTGAGCTCAGTTAATGATCAGTCTTGCTTTTTTGTTAATTCCCTAAGAATTTCACATGTGTGAAGCTTTTTTACCTGCCTCAAGTGGCTGCCCCACCCCACTTTCTAGCGTCCCGAAGGGGCGCTAGTAAGAGAAAAAAGTTTAGTAGCGTTCCTATTCCACACTATCAATAAATCACGTCTCCAAGGCAGGCCCTCACCTTTCACCTTACAAATGGTTTTCAAACTTCTCACATAGAAAGACACTTCAAGGGACATGTGTAGCAACGGTACACATAGTTCCCTATGAAAGCGTAGAAATACCCATTCTGAGCCCTTTCCTCTTGTGGAGGATTCGGGACGCTCACAGAGACATCTGTCACAAGGCTACGTCGCTGGTCACATCAAACTTAGGCACCTCGGATTTCCTGGTGATAGATGTTTCACTGAACATCTCAAAATCTTCACAAAAAGGAATACGAAAGCGAGTTTTTCTGCACTGTTGTTGAGAATCATGTGTAGGAGTGTTATCGGCCTCCAATGGGTGGCGCATAATTACTGCCTCATATTAAAAAGCGTAAGAAGTCGTATGAGACCACATTCTCCAACAACCTCTTCAACGATAAATCATTGCCACTTAAGGAATGAGAAAGCACTAGTGTTGTTCCATGATTCTCCCCATGGCGTCGATCACAACCCTCATACTCTCAAGGTATGACTATATAGTAAAATAGATAGGCAAGGTCCACAAATGTGCTTTTATACTTTTTCTGTGTTCTTTTTTTATAGTAGAACAGCAGCTATGCTCCACCCTCTAATGAGGTTTTATGCATAGGATAATCCACACTTTGGTGGAAAGCTGCTGTTAAGCTTAAACCACATCCAGTAATTCATGCAATGAACGTTCCTATTCCTCTTTCATTTCATTGCTTCTTCATAAATTTCGTATTTTTCACAGCCTATTACGCTCCAATTCTGTGTAGACCGGATGAACTGCTAAGAAAATAGAATCACACAACTGATATAGCCCTTTGTCCTGGTGCGCGTCAGAAGTGCTTACTTGGGATGGATCGCTATTTTATTGCTGTTGTATTACATTTGCCATAGCGGATGTTTTCTAGCTGTAACATCTGAATAGTGTTCATACCTTGGAATAGCAAAACCTCACTATGACAGATAGGCGGAAATAATAGTGCGTCTAACCTACTACGTCAGAGTACGACCAGTCTCATGTCCCCGCCCTGGATCTCCACGCGTGCCGCACTTTTTCTCATCTATGCTGCTTGCGAAAACTCGTCCACAAGATTTGAATTCATCCACCTAGCCAGGATAAGTTTTTCCATAGCTGTCCAATGCAGTAATTACATGTAAACCGTTGCACAAAATAGGGATAGTCGAAAAGCTTGAACGGTTGCCATGACGAGTCATGGTCCTGTATCATTTTCTGACGTATCACAGTAATAGTTACCATTTTATTCCTCTGTTTTATGCTGTCCTTTTTTTTGGTTGTTTGATTTTCCATCTTATTCAAGGAACTGGAGCACCTAGTGTACATAAAATTGAAATAGAATAAAAACGAACTAAAACAGTGGAACATGTGGAATTTTCATGAGTTAAATGTCAATCACAACCTGTGATCACCTGGCCAGTGTGTCATGCTAACGGTTTTTCTAAGAATTTCAATTGCAAGAGTAGACCTCAGAGAGACTGTTCTACTTATGTATTTACACTTCTTATAGTGTTCTTTGCCAAGGACGTTTCCACGAATTGATTACCCTTCTGGTGAACGGTTCATGTGGACCTCCCCAAAATAGAGTATGTAGTCGTGAAAAAAAAAACATGAAACAATCTTGGAGCGTTAATGTGAAGTACTACCATAAGTTAAACCTCAGCTAGTAATGTATGACTAGGATTATTAGAATGGACGTGTTAATGGCCATGGGACAGCGGGCAAAACTAAGAAACCGAACGTATGACCGCACGGTTGCGGGACATCTTCGTAACACCCAAATTAGTGAAGGGCGTGGCAAGCGAGGTTCAAGTAGCAGTCAATACGAATGGGGAGCTATTGCGAAACATTTAACCACGAAATTCTAGTCGGACAAGCTTGTAGCTTCCAGTAGGACAGTCAGGGTCGATCGAATCGGCAGACCTGCAGCGGAAGAGGTTCTGATTTGTTTGTTTTCTGAAGCATCGACTAAGCCAAGCAATCTTTCAGTAGGTTGGTCCGAATGTTATTAAAAGTCCTTTACAGTTCTAGGATATTCATAGAACTCTTCAGATTCCTTTCCACGATCTGAAACCCTTGAGCCGAGCAATAGGATTGTCTTTTCAACCTTTCTGCATGCTGAGAATATCAAAAAGGACCACTCCATGCACGCATCGTGTTTGGTCAGAAATGAGACTGGGTATTAGATATCCGTAAACGCTTCCTGATCTCTTACGAAAGTTGTGGTGAGGAGTGTGTAGACGGAACGGCAAACGCGTTATGTGTGCGCACGAAGGAGCACCTAGATGGCACAGAAAATTCCTATTCCGAACTTAATGTAAAAACCTCAGTGCAAAAACCTCAAACATCAGCGGACCTTTGGATGCATTGTGGACTCAAGCGAAAAGTCCGAAAGCGAATCGCAAGTAACAGTGTCTCCCAATCAAAGGGAACTTGTGCTGTATCTGGAATTGCTCTTCTGATTCGAAAGAGTACGCCCAAGTCACCCGGTTTTGTGGATAATTAGCAGTTCAGTCATAATGTCACTCGAATGACATTAAAGTGATGCGCGTATAGTCCACCTGCTACATAACTTTGTAATTGATGAACAGACTCAGCGTTTCACTTCTGTGCTTCTGTAAAGATTTGCCTTATCGAATTGCCCTTTTCAGGTTCTGAATACGGTGATCTGCAGAAAAATAAGAAGAAATAACTAACCGCTGCTCACAAAATCGAGCAAACTATTTGTACATATTGACATTTCAGGGTAATGTGACTGACAGAGGGAGGGGGGGGGGGGGAGGGGTGAACAACAAAAGCCGTAATGTCCAAAAAATTGCAACACATCATGTAATATCCAAACCAAAGCGTAACCTATTCCGACATAGTAACACTTTATGTTGATGCACTTGAGATAACTACAATAAAGATAATTACCCAGTTCCACTCTATTTTTCACTGCTAACTGTACTTCATTTAATAGTTATTTATGAGATCCATTGACCTATGATGTGGATAAATGGTTGAAGTGGTACACTGGTGACAAACATTGGGCTTTTAGTGTCACAATGGATTTACTTCCTCGAATTACAGCTGCTTCAGTGTTAATTGCAACTGTATTTTTAGAGTCAATGGTGGGCAAGGCCCAGAAAGCGCTACAGCAGGTTAATCTGGGGCCCTGAATGCAGGTGGGCATATGACTTGTGTATACAGAAGCCATCGTTCGCTTGTAACGTCTACGTAAATCATACCTGGACAATGGAGGTGCAAGAGGTTCGGCCCGTCGATCGGAATGAAACCTATCTGGCTTGAACCTTTGTTTGAGTACATAGGTGCTATCCCATGTATTTCATTACTGCCCTCGACTCCAAAGAACAAAACAAAAACAAGAATGCAAAATGGACGCTCTTGATGGGTTCGAACTCTCGATCCTCTGCCTAACAGCCCGGTAACTTCTCTACTCGGCCACTTCGTCGCTGGTGGTGTGTAGGAACCAGCGGTGTGTGGAATTTTCCGTTTTCCGTTTTACGCTTTCCGTTTTCACCTCATTTTTGGCCTTCCCTTTTACGATTTATGTTTTACGGGATTTTAAATTTTACTTACGCACACCCCTGGTAGGAACGCACATAGCGGTGTAGTGAGATTTCTATTTTTTTTACCCCGCGGGCAGTAATTAAATACATGCTGTAGCACCTTCTTAAACAAAGATTCAAGCCGAATAGGTTTCATTCCGATCTGCGAGCCGAATCTCTTGCACCTCCCTTATTAGTAAGAAAAAAGAGGCTATTCTTTCAAAATGTGTGGTTAGTTTTTAGAAGAACAATTACCGCTAAGTAATAAAATTTCCATTGAGCTGCCATTGTTTTAGTACAGTGCTTCACTACTGATACTGTCCGTTCTTTCGTAAACTAGCAGAAATTAGTCTTTTTGTATTGCTTTCGAAATGGCAGTGGGCCTGGCCTTTGCAGACTTTTGAAAATTCTCTGAATATCTCCTTCCTCCATGTATATTTAGCCTCGATTTGCCTTAAGAAATTGAAATTAACATGGTTAAGAATTCAAATGACAAAAGATCGGGATTAAAATTAGAATTAGTCGACATTTCTTCGTATGAATTTCTGAAGGCATGCTGTGATAACGCATTCAATGGCATGAGGCACCGGTGACTCACTCTAGTGCCATAATTTTTTCACTTTGTCTCAAGAGTCGTCGTCCGACATCCATTCTCTGGTCTTACCACTTGCCCCTTTCCCGCTACCATCTGCAAGGGCTACTGTACTCATTTAGGAGTGAACATTGAAAATAACTCAGCTCTTTCACGGTGATGGGATTATCCAGGTGCTAAAGGGTAATACATTAATGTTAGACGTCCTACCAATGCAAAATTTATTAGTCTCGTCGGGTGACTCCCTATCTTGATTAAATTTCTGGTTGTCTCAACTCTCCCTATAATTATGCCTGTGAGAATTAGCAACCGTATTTCTTATGTGTGTCAGTGGATTCGGCCGCATAAGGCTGTAAAAATAGTGGATTTTTCGTGGATTCTGCAAGGAATTTGCATCACATGTGCTGCATGTGTAATACTTGAGCACGCGTAGGTTTTGCACGGATTTCGGGCACAAAACTATCAAGTTTTGGAAAACTTTGTCTTGCTCAAACAGGCACTTACTCTTTGGTCGTGGAATTTGCAACTTGCAGGCATCCTAGCCCTTCTTAAAACTATCCTAGCATTTTTACCTTGATCAGCCAAGTTATTTAGAGCAGCTAAACGCAATAATTCGTAGGCGGGCTTTGATTTTATGATTTTTCCTTCACTGTTTCAGCTTTCCGCTCCTCTTCAGCCAAACTTGCACTGACTGGGCCAAGATTACGCCAGGAGGTGTGGAGCATTGTACCTGAAGAGGGCAGTATGGCTCAGCTCTACGATTGGTCAATTCATCCACATGATCAACCACAAAGCTAGATTGCGCTGCTCACCTCAGGTATAATGCTCCACACCCGAGAATAGGCTAACTTGATCTAGAACATTTCTGCAGCTACATATTAGGCTACCGTCAGATGTACGATGTATAAAAAGGCCCCTCTAGGTAAGACTGATGTTAGCACGACGAACCTTCGGGAAGGTAAACCTCGGACATGTTTACGTTGTAGATCTCTCGCAGAACAGACATCGTTGTTGACTTTTCGCTTTTCTCGAAGGGAAGTTCCTGTGAGACGAAAACAGGTACGCAAACTCTCATTAAGGGTATTCTAATACAAGTTCATTCCATGAAACGCTGCAGCATCACTCAGATTTCAAAAGAGAACCTCGTACCTTTCTTTTCGCATCGGTGCGCGCTATGTATGTTCTACTTCCCTCTTATTAATTACGTTCTACCTTTATTCACTGCGTAAGGGGAAAAACCCTATAAATTGTGAGTCTCTATCGCGCCAGCGAATTCATCCCTGTGCTGCCGCGACGCGACCGCGCCGCACGCGTACGCGTCTCGAGTTCAGCCTGATCCTTCAAATTCGACGCATTGAATGACATCGGTGGCCACCTCCTCACAATTTGTTGGCTGCGGTAGCATTTATATGTCCTACTCAAGCTTAGAAAACTTGTCCATCTCCTCTCACAACCGCTGGGGCATTCGATGGCTGCAGTCGCGACGCATGCACGAATCAACCAATCACAGCTCAGCAGCGTTCCTGTTGTCACGCAGCCCCTGTGCTGTTTTTAGGTTAAATTTCATTCTATTCCAGTGACAAGTTCAACCTTTTAGTACCTTGTCAATAACTGCTGTACCGAATTTTTCGGTAAAATGAAGCAATGGGAGTACAACAGCATGTCGCTTTTCACCGTCACTTTTTTCCATCGTTTCAGCTGTTCCAACATGATTCTTGTTAGTCTTGCCAGTAACACTACGACGACAGAAATAAAAAATGGGAAATGATAAAGGGCATTTAGGTTCAGCTATGAATGTCTTCAATAACTGGTAGTCGCGAAAATGTGATGCAATTTTATGCTAGGTGGGCCCGTAGTTAGCTTAGTAACTCCCCACTGCCATCAACGCTTGAAATAATTTTTTTCTCGAGAATGGTGCTTATATAAAATATGTTAACTATCTAACAGGTGAGGAAGCTCAGTGCAGTCGGCCACACATGGCGGCAGAAACTTGCAGTGGTAAATGACGGGTTCATGTCCAGGGTACCGTCAGTAAGACCAAGGGTTTTATGCAATTTCTGGAGTGGCTCAACTCCCAGTACTAGTTCCCTTTATTTATTTGCTTATTTATTTATTTGTTCATTCATTCATGGACATAGTGTGCTCCATTGAAGACGAAATAAAAACATGAACAACGCAAGCATGTACGCCAATCACACATACGCCAAGTTATTCTCTATAAATCATGGGCAGCACCTCAATCCATGCAAAAGCCAGAGTCTGAAAAGTGGTGATGGAAAGTTCCAACTTCACAATGAAAGGATCTCTGAAAAAAAAAGATAGATAGTTGGACTAGGCCTGCATGACAATTAACACGTATTCGTTTCTGGTAAACAACCCACGAAGTCGTTAAAACTTCTCTGTTCGCCAACATTTCTGCGATTTCATCTTTTTGGACCTAAAGGAGTCAAATCAACATCAAATTCCTCAGACAAACCTAGCATCTGACGACTATCCGTCTCTTTCTAGAAATTCACACAAAACTGTCATAATCAATGCTTCTTCATGCTTGTTTTGATGATAATTCTGCACTCTAGCAATCACGGATATACAGAAAAGCCTTTTGCGAACGTTTTCTGCGCTATTGCAGACGAAAACAGAACCGCAGATGATTAATATAAACTACACCTAGAGCCAAATAATGCATTAGATATAAGTAAGACGAGCAAATTGGATTTTTGGATTACTGGAAAGAACGGCGAAGTTCAAGGTTCCAGAGGAATGATAAGGGTGAGTATGCAGCTTCCCCTCTTTTAAGCATTCGCATTTTTTGGATCTGATTCTGAAATTTCAACTTAATTGATTGAGTTATCCCATTTTCATTAGGTCCTAGGTTTTGTATACACATGTAAGCTGTTCCTGAATAACTGCTGCATGTTGACCATTCACATTTCTATTTTAAAGTGAAAACTGACAAGTACCTAGACTACTTATATCTTAGAGAATTGTATTGTATGTTAACTTTCATGTCTTAATATAATGATTGTCGAGCACTTGAAATGAATCTACCCGGATAGAAAACGGATTTACCCGGAAGCTGTTTGCCCTTTTTCTTGTTAATTCTATTGAAACAGAAGCTGGTTTTTCCTGGAAAACTTGGAGGTTTTTATGGATTAGGTTAGGCATGTCTGTGCTATAGGTGCAGCACAAAGGAAAGAAATTTGACACGCAACGTTCTGGAAGGAAATCACCAACGTTGTAAGATTTTCTGACCTCCGAGAATATGCATCATCATGACTTCCAAGATAATTGTCTCGCCCTTTTTCTCACAATATTAATTGCCTTATCCTTTACTTTTGTGTAATATGTAATAGTGAGTCAAACACATTCTTGTAATCCCTATAGCACAAGACTTGCTGTAGGAGTATTTCTATGTGTGGCTCTGAAAACCATAGGTTTTCCATGCTTCTCTAGGAAATTACTGTAATGACTCTAATCTAAGCTGCCGATTATGGTCATGAACGTTCAAACATTAAGAATCTAGGCGCAATCATCTCTGAGTGAACAAGAAGAAGAAAGCCAGAGTCACAGGACTGTTCTCGGAGTACCTTCCTCCGCGCTATGATTACACCCCAGACCGGATGCCCAGAACTGCTGCTCTTGGAGATTCACTCTCCTACAATATGTACATATACGTAGTCGTTCTCTTAAGCTGCAATGTACGTACATAAATGAATTAAACTAATAAGAAAGTTTACGGAACTTTTACTTACAACCTACAACTTTTTGAGATTTACAGGGTTCATGTTTTGTAAGTACAGAGTGACCGAAAATGTGGGGAAGGCGAGGAACACTATTTTTTCATTTGTTGGTCAAAATTGTTTTGCGTTGATTTCTGCAACGAATATGCATCTAAATAAAAATTCTACTTCACAATAAATTTCCGATCTGGCCCTATTTGGCTATAATACAGGCTTATATATAAATCCTCATCGCGCTATTTCCAATTTTCTGTTCACGTTACGTTAGCATTTCTTTGCATTTTCATCGCCTGATGACCTCCTGAACCGTTTGCAGTAGAATTCTAGAATGGATTTCCTTTTATCGCTGTATTTGGATTCTCCAGAGTCGTGGGTAACGAAAAAATTGTTTAGAGAGAGTTGCGGTACGAGAACCTTTTCAAGTAACTAGATGAATCAGAGGTCGAAAGAATGCACTTTGATAGCGTATTATTAATCGTATAATACATGAAACTAAGAAGTAATATAACCCACAAATAAAAAAAAATAAAAAGAAACGGCATTTGATTTGCCCACTTTGCTTTTCAGCCACCACGTAAGGATGATACATATTTGCGCTCGATAGATAGATTTTACCCATCTGGCCATGAAAAATCATGGGGAGCTACCGTTGTTATTGCCTGTTTCTTAGATGCTAAATTTCGTCCACGTAATTCTTTGCGCGGATCAAATATTCGCTGTAAATGTCGATGATTTTCAGATAAGCTACTGCGAGTTGCGATCCTAAAGGGTTTGATTGACGTCAAGCTCATTTTTCTGTATTTCTTTGTCATCCAGTTGATATTTAGCCTAAAAGCCCTATTCACTTAGAAAGAGTACTCTTCCTCTGAGTAAATCAGCTTCTTGAGATTAGTATAAGTGTCAGAAGAACCTACTAGTCCATGTCTTTCTATTTTCTATGTTCCGAGTACATTGATATGAGGCATTCTTTGTTGAATGCTCGTTTTTGCATTAAATAAAATATTTTCTTAAAGCGAAGATACAACACCTAAGTCCTAATTTTATCCAGGAATAGTATTGATGGACCTTCAACAGTTTCCTCAAAAAGAGTGACCGCTCTCCTTTGGGTTGTCTCCGCGCCGTGACCTGAAATAGCGGGTCACTCGAATTTTGGTTTGGTCGCGGTTTTGGCATGTTTCTCTGCATTGAAAAGTTTTGCCAAAGGAGGCAAGTGCTCACCTGATAGCGCAAGTCCTGGGCTATCTGGCGGCACAAGCGCGACTTCTGCTTCCTAACATGAAGGGCAGCGCAGCCCAGGAATCGACTGACGGTCACAATTTCGGTTCAGTTACCCAATTTCGGGACCATTCTCGAGTAGTCGATTGTAGCATGGTTTTAGAGATAACACAGCAAAATTCTCTCAAATCCTTATATGACTCGCGGTGGTGCTTCGCTGCAGTTCTACGTTTTTTAACGACATGAAACACAGGGATGGAAACTCGAAGATTTCAGTCGTTCTTCTTATAAATTTCTTTAAAACTCAGGAATGATGTAACATTTGGGAATCTGTGTATCAAAAAATTCTCCATGTAAAGCCCTTCAATGTGATACCAAAAGTTGGGCCATTCGTTCGGCAACACATTTCTGGGAGTGATTGAGGGAGTGATTTACAAGCACCACTGTCAATAAAACTACCTTATTAGATCTCAGGAGCCTGTTTCTTATTGGTGATACTTCAGCGCGCATTTCAAATTTACCACCCTAATATTTCGAAACCACATTCAGATCCAACAGCATTCAGGACCTTTGTGGCGAATTTTCTCACTGCTGTTTGCGTTGAACAGAGATTGCATCCTTGATAGTAATTTTCCAGAGTTTGTGGAAGTTCACAGTTATCATCTTTCTCTTTTTCTTATTTTGGAATCCGTTCATTTCAGCGAACAAACTTGTTTTCCTAACATTTTAGACGGCCAATTTAGACGGCAGTTTTATCTGCACCATCGGTGCACTCTACTGACATAACTCTTCCCATGTTTTTCGCTGATAATGATTCATAAAAACGATAAAATCTCTGAAGCAAATCAGAACCTGATCGTTACTCGCCTCTTTCTTGAAATTTATTTCTATGGTGAAATTTCACTGCGTTTGTTTCTGTTCTTTAATAGCTCCTGCTAGAATTATTACTTGTCCGAATAAATGAAGCTAAGAATGACTTGAAGTTGTGGAAACCCTAACCACTAAGTACGTAGATTCACATCTTAATGTTTCTTAGTTTTACAACATTTTTTGGGCATCTTATGAGGCATATTGCATTTATTGTTTGGAGTAACTGCAGCTTCTACCAATGGCATCAGTGATATCACTGACCATTAAAATAATATTACATTATTTACAGTGAGTGTCGTAAGTCGATAAAAGTTGTCGACAGAAGTGTATTTTCCGCGGACTCGGGATGAACGCCGCGCAACCGCGCCGCTCGCACTGGAATCTAGGCAAACAGTAGAGCCTTTTTGATAGTTGACAATGAATAAGATGAGAAACCATGAAGAAAACCTTGATTTGCTGATAGTGCGACGAATCTGGATGCGCTGCGTGTTTCCTGGGTCCGCGAGAAGGGCACTCTCATCGACGGTCAGTGTACAGTGCGTGTCGAATTAGTCGGCCAATCATGTGTGTGCGTGGTGGGACCCACTCGACTCCTCCACCTGGGCCTGGATGCCTCATTCAGATTACCCGAGGTAGAGGTGTATATTCCCGCGTTAACTATGGGTACATGTTAACTTGGGTAAATTTATATGGTGCTGACACATTTACCCGAGGTAATCGCAGTATTAATAGCGGTTGCTTGTAGAAGATCTTACTCTATCATTTGCGTAAGTCGTAGCGCAGTTCCCAGGCCGCAGCTCTGGGGGGAGGGGAGTTCACATCAGTGGTCAGTTAGCTCGAAGTAACAGGTTGTATACTTTTGTTAAGCAATTGTGTCCACCTAATTGCAGAGAAAAAACAAGGCGGAGTCGAACTCCAATCTTCTTAGATACCTTTTTTTCGATTTCATGGATTTTTGCTGTTTAAAAACGACTGTGTTTCACATCTCGCCGTGGATTAACCTGTTAAAAGTATGACGTGATTTAGAAAGTCAGAAAAAAGTATCACATGAAATCATGAGAGCTTTATCGATATCTATATATAAATTCTCAGTAATTCATGTTGTTGCCAATAGTGGCTGATTGTCGTTGAATACCCAACGATATGCGGGTTTTATTTAGTTAGCTGTAGAAAAAATAAGGTTCAAATAGCATATATCATTAGATGCTTCCATCACAACCAGTTAAACATGTGACATATGTACATACCTCTCTATTTTCTCTTTTGTAGATCCTATGACTGTTGAAAAAGGGCCAAGGTACCAGCCCATTCTTCCTACCACCTGTTTGCCTGAAAATGATTGAATATGCAATGCAGTTTTTGCACTGAATCGACTAGTATAAGAAGTTGAAACTTCTGCAAAAACTGTTCACTTTGCCATTAGTGCCTTGCTGTCGTCACTGTCGTTACGTCTTGTTCTGTTTAGCCAGACTTATTCTGAATTCGTCTTGTCCATTTCAGATGGTCCGAGTTGGACAAGTATCCACGGCGAACACGTACGTCTTTGGAGCGGCGTCAATATGTCTGAACAGCCTGCTTATTTTGGTGATTTACTTTCGATCATTGAAAGTTATCGGCTCCTTCAAGTACATGATGATAATGTCTACAGTATTCGACATTCTCTACAGTGCTGTATACATTCTTGCCAGTCCAGTGAGTTTGTTTTATTTCGCTAACCTGATCATCGTTTTTTTCATGTCTTACTAGTGTTGTTCTACTGTTCATGCACACCTAAGCGTGCAAGCTGTAGATAAAGGACATAAATAATTGAATTTACGGCTACTCATTCATAATTTCAAATTTAGCATCGTTGGATTGACCACTGGAAATGTAAGAATGTGCAGAATTAGGAAAAAATAAGGAGCCTATCCCTACTACCGTAACCACGGAAATTTCTCTTGAAATCTCACCTGATTCCAGACCGAATCCTTGATTAACGAAGTCGTTTCTCTTCTTTGAAGATTCATTTCAAAAGGTTGAAATGAACTCATTCCGATCTTATACATATATCTGAGAGCTATTCAAGAGCATGATATACCAGCCCCTTCACTTTTTTTTTGGAAATGGAATACTAGAAGGAGATAAAGTTTGCTTGAAACCGGATAAAAACTGGGTAATTTTGTTACTTCAATCAGCAGTTTCGAAAATAGTTCAGACATCCAGATGTCCGAGAACAGTAAGCCCTGAAGCTCTGCTCCTCTGTCACGCTGCACTTCGTTGCTCTCGTGTTGAAACGTCCGAGCTTTCCATTTATTCAAAATCGAATAAAGTTGCTGTTGCTTTGCTTTTTTTCCCGACATCCAAGAAAAAAAGAAATCTCAGAAAACAAAGATTTATTTTTGAAAATGATCGGATTTGTTCATTATTTTATAATCGTATCATGGCATTGTTATGATAATATTATTTTATAATTGATTTTCAGTTTATTATTTTTCAGACCTTCGCCGCAGTGGAGGAGATGTCATCGTTGCTCATCGTAAAAGGAGGCCTTGAAATGCCTATGCATTTCCGACGAGTAACTCTGGTACTATTCATAGTCCTGCTCTGTCAAAGTATCGTAACGCCGCCATGCCTGTTTGTGTTCCGATATCTTCAAATATGCAAGTGAGTTGCTTCCGTTCCGGGGAATTTCTAGGATTCTAAGTATGTTTCCATTCCAGAAGCAACTTCTTGGCAAACAACTATGGTCACTTGAAGTTTCTACTCATAATTCCTGTGCTGATGTCAGCCACTGCGAGTCTCATGCTGTGCTATGCTTCGTGGCCAACGGAGTTTGATTTGAAATTCTTCAAAGACATTGCATACGAGATTAATGTCAAACGAACAACTGATTTTCTGGTAGCATCATTAGAGGTGAGTGCTCTTTGTGCTATATACGTAGTAATTGGTGTAGCATTTTCCAATTGTTCTTTCTAGAAAAAAGGTGATATATGGGTGCGACTGCAAAGCTACGCTATGGTGACTGTGTCGATCTACTTAGTGTTTCTCATGCTTATAACTCTTGCGATTATGATCTATTGCACGAGGGGTATTATCCAGGCCGTGAAGAAGAACGTCAGCAGCAAGCTGCGGCACCTTCAAATAGAAGTCTACCGCTCTCTCATTGCTCAGGTTGGAGGGCATTCTTCACATATTCCCTAAAAAATACCATTAATTCAGTCATACTGTATGTGATAAGAAAGTTCGTCAATTTTTTGAAGTAGTTTTTTTTGAAGTTTTCTGAAGTAGTGAAGTTTCTTCGAGAATTTTCCATTCCTTGTGGATGACAGCCATGAAGTTGGCTAGTTTCATGAAGTGTACATAGTAGCGATTAAAAATCGAACAACTCAATCCATTTAATTATTTGCTTATTTATTGAATACACTACGATGGTGTGCCATTAGTACATTGTGATAAAACCCATAGCCTGACCAAAAATACAACAATGGAAAGCAACATAACGTGGTGAGTGGAGCTGAAGATGTATTAGACTGGAGACAAAGCAGAACAAAACAATGAAGGACTGACCTGGCACCTTAGCTTAGGCGGTTTTGAAATAATCCTACTGTATAGTGTAGCAGATGAATGAGGGGACTGCGTCTGGTGAGCGCTTGCGAAATTTGCACTAAAAGGAACAGAAAGATAGGTAGAACAGTAACGCAGCCTGTTAAAATGCCATATTTGACGAAGTGCCCCATAGGAATTGGTCCAATTTTGGCGGGGCTAGTATTAGATACTAGTGATTCTGCAATGAGATAGACCTTAGACATCATTACGCCCTAAGAACGCAGATGTACAGTCCGGTCCGGCAGCCACTGCAAATGGGCGCCGGCGGGCGCTGGCCGCCGCCACCCTCCGGCGCCCCGGTATTAATGAGCTATAAATCACTCGAGCTTGGGAGAAAGCCAAGAAAAATACAATTTTAGTCCATAGTAGACAGGGTAGATGAGCCTAACCCTATGCTTAAGAATGGGTTTAAGGCTTAGCCTTAGGCTTCACAGGAGTGGCCCCACCCAACTCCCTTTTCATCTAAATTCCTAAGATAAACTACGATAAGTGTAAGTGTAAGTAAGATTGGACACTATTTGTATGTTGCATCGCGTGCGCGCATAGCTCAGTGGGTTGAGCGAATGATCGACGTTGTGGTGGTCAGGGGATCGAATCCTGCCCTGTGCCCATGTTTTGCAAATACATATAGTATGCTGCATGCGACTGCTGCAGTTATCTAACAAACTCCAACGTAAAAAGTAGCCCGGATGGCTCAGTGGTTTGAGTGGCAGATTGCAATCTGTCCCTATCGCTGGTTCCACTCCGCTGGAGATCCAGAGTTAAGTATCGCAGTGTTTGGGGTTCACTGCTTGGAACGTCCCCCGTGATCTCCTTCGGGTAGTCCAGGAAGGCATCCGGCAACGTTTTGCATAATTTCTAAGATAAACTACGATAAGTGTAAGTGTAAGTAATAGTGGACACCATTTGTATGTTGCATCGCGTACGCGCATAGCTCAGTGGGTTGAGCGAATGATCGACGTTGTGGTGGTCAGGGGATCGAATCCTGCCCTGTGCCCCCGTTTTGCAAATACATATAGTATGCTGCCTACGACTGCTGCAGTTATCTAACAAACTCCAACATAAAAAGTAGCCCGGATGGCTCAGTGGTTTGAGTGGCAGATTGCAATCTGTCCCTATCGCTGGTTCCACTCCGCTGGAGATCCAGAGTTAAGTATCGCAGTGTTTGGGGTTCACTGCTTGGAACGTCCCCCGTGATCTCCTTCGGGTAGTCCAGGAAGGCATCCGGCAACGTTTTGCATAAATTTCGAAGATAAACTACGATAAGTGTAAGTGTAAGTAATAGTAATAGTGTAAGTAATAGTGAAAAACCACTTTTTCAAAGTTGAGGGAAACCGGGAGAGAGTAACTCCGCCGTAAAGGACTGCTCCACGAAAGATAAATGACAGCGGTAGAACTACTTCGCAATGGATATGGAACAATTTGTACGGATTTCAATTATTTCTGAGGATCCCGAATTGGATGAGCTTTATTATTCAGATGGGATAACTGAAGTACTGTGTCCATCTATAGAAGAATAACGGCCATTTTTGTATTCGCGAAGCAGTGTACTATAGCAGAAAATGGAAGAGTTGGCTTCGCTTATTGTGTACTAGCTGCCGTACCCGGCTTCGCTCGGGTGTTTTATTACCTTGGCTACATCATACTGCTGAGGCCAATTACTATCATCGACAAATTCATTAAAATCTCCATAATTTTGGTGATCAGCATGTTAGCGAAGCCCAGGTGACGTTTCCCATCGACTTGTGGGCGAAAAGTTAGCAAAGCTATTTCGGTGACATTGAATCGACGTATTCGTACAAAGTGGTTGTCATACTCATACTCAGCATATCGAGGAACCACAGGAGAGATGTCTTCACCGCTCCATTGGGCCGGAGAGCCAAAAATCAATAAAATCGAGAAACCGATATTTCATGCAAAATGTTTGTCATATTCCTATTCAGCGTATTGAAAAACCCAAGAAAACATGTCTTTGTCCGTCCCCGAGCGAAAATGGGGAAAAATCGATAAAATCAATGAATCGATATTCCGTGCAAAATGGTTGTCATTCTTATTCAGCGTGTTGAGAAACCCCAGTAGACATGTTTTTACCACCCCATGACCAAGAATAGCGAAAAATCAATAAAATCAATAAATCGATAAATTATCGCAAAATGGTTGTCATATTCGTGTTCAGCGCATTGAGGTACCCCAGTAGGCATGTTCTCGCTAGTCCCTGGTGAAGAATAGCGAAAAATCAATAAAATCAATAAATCGATAATTGGCGCAGAATGGTTGTCATATTCGTGTTCAGCGCATTGAGATACCCCAGTAGGCATGTTCTCGCTAGTCCCTGGTCAAGAAGAGCGAAAAATCAATAAAATCGATATAATCGATAAACCACACTTAAAAACAATAAAACAAAAGCCACTCTAGCATATTCAACATTATAACCACTAACCAACTCACTTTCTCCTTCTGCAAAATCAAAAGGAGCATCGATAATCCCAGGTGCAAAGTAGCCTATAACCTCCGCCGGCCAGTGAGGAGTCTACCTGCAAAATTTGGTCCCGATCGGTTCGTCCTCCGCGATTTCTATTCGGAACACACAAACACACACACAAACACACACACAAACAAACTTTCATTTTTATATATACAGATTCAGAAATCTTTCCCCATGAAAATCACAAAAATGAAGAAGCGTGAAAGTTGTGAAAATGGTCCCCTGCTTCATAGCCTTAACATATCCACTGCACTCTATCTACTATGGACTAAAGTTGCATTTTTCTTTGCTTTCTCCCAAGCTCGAGTGATTCATAGCCCATTAATACCGGGGCGCCGGAGGGTGGCGGCGGCCGGCGTCCGCCGGAGCCCATTTGCAGTGGCTGCCGGACCCGACTGTAGAGTACCATTTAAGCAGGACTGAAGAAGAATTCGAAAGTGCAAAAAAGGGAGAGATCTAAATGCTTCCTCAACAAGAAAGACAATACATAAATAAAAAGTATTTCTCGCTCTAGCAAAAATCCTTTAAAGTTCAAATAAAACTAGTTGAATCTTATGGGAGCCAACCCAACACGAATGAAAAAAAAACAAAAAGTGGTTGCAGGAAATGCTAAGAATAATGGTATAGTAGAGTGATTGCTTTGTTTTTTACTTTTTAATTTTTTTTTAAATTTTTTGCTTCTTCTTTTTCAAACACCAGAACTATCGCCTTATTCGGAGTCGAATTTTCGAATTCCGAAAACAAAAACGATAGTTACGCAATACAATATTCGGTCCTGATTACAGTATGAAGTGAAGGTAAATGAACGAGAAAAAAAGCAATGTGAGAGAAAAGAAGAAAATATGAAAAGAACCGTAATATTCTCGTGAATTACTGAAAGATCAAAACGAAAGAGATGGGAAGGCAAATATCAGCATCTGCATTGAGGGGCTCCTCGTCGTTTTCGCAAACAAATTAAGCTCTTCCAGTTTTTTTTCTGAATGGAATTCTTTATTATTATTATTTAATAGAAACATCCTACATACATAGCTGTGTTATTGTAACTTTGACAATTTTTTGTTCTTTTTTTTTGAAACTGTTTATTACGGACCAAATCCATTTGAGTGTGTGCTGCCGTCAATTTACCTCAGTATTTCAGTTCACCGTTCCATTCCTGCTGATCCACCTGCCCTTCTATTTGTGCGTCTTAGCGCCGTTGGTGAGACTCCGTACCGGTGTGGTATCAGACTACTTGCCATTCCTGTTCGCTTGGAGCCCGGCTATCAATCCTATTGTGGTCCTTTATTTCGTACGCGACTACAGGAGATATCTACTGAGCATATTGTGGCCTCGAAGGGATGAAAATTCCACGGCGAGCATATTCTACAGCTCCTGCAAGAGGTCTCGAGACGTCGCTGGTGCGAGGCACATTCGATCTCGTCAGCAGTGAATTTCTACGTAGTTTCTGGATAGGGTAATGATATATGGGATTATCCTTACGGATCTCTTCATGTATATGTCGTATGTTGTACGAACATTAATGTCACATGTACATAAATTTTTCCACTCCTTATCTGGTGATGTGATCTCTTGTTTATTGTTCAGCGAGCAGGCTAAGCAATTAATATTGGGCTAATAACTTTTTTAACCCTATCGCCGGATTTGAAGGGCTCAACATTTTGAATAATAGATCTCCATACAATCTCAATGAACAGCTATTGATGGCATTCCCATTGCTTTTCAATGTTGTCAGCATACACTGATGGTCCAGCCACAAATGGAAAAGTACACGCATAAAACGACATAAGGAAATAAATAAGCAATACAGGGCTGCAAAGGTAAACCGTACACTTGGATTATACAGGGTAACACAAACCTACCCCAATAACTAGACAATTTTTTTCAACAAGACAACAAAACAATTTTTAATTTACCTCAAGACAGGATTCACCAGGTCCATTGCAAAAGCGGCAAAAACGGAATTCCAAGCTACTTTCGTGGAGAATTTGGGCTTCAGGTGTTTGATGTGTGCAGAATTAATTCGCACCCATGCATTAGCATATTAGCACATTCTTACCCTATGGTAACTCTACTACTGCCAGAGCTTCCTACCGCTACACGGCATTGATCGATATATTGATCACTTGGAGGAGACTGGTGGGCAAAACGGCTATCCCGACAATGGTTGATATTAGAAAGGTCTTTTCAAGAAAAATCGAATGACCTTCATCACCCTCTGACTGGAGCAGCATGAAGTCATAACGAAGAGGCGGAGAGCAATGATGACCATGCGGAGCGTTCGTCGGCTTTCGTCGTTCCGTGAGAAGTATTGTACGTACCTACACACCGAGTTCGTAGTCTTCTCCTCGTTCTCTGTGTGTTTTGTGACGCAAAGCAATGTTCTTCAAGCTCCAACAACCGACAAATCACCTCTCTATCAAGTGCGTCATAATTTGTTGTACTTGGTAAATAATGCACAGTCTGTGCATTCCAAAACAGACTGGTTTTGCTTGCGTAGAGAAAGCCAGCTGGAGTTATGGGATGTTTGATTTTTTGCCTTTTATAGGATTACGTACGTATAATTGACTTGCCCAGCTATTATAACACGGCAGCCACTGAAGGAGCTGATGCTTTTCACAAGAAGTGTGCGTGCTGGTGATGAACTCAAAGTTCTGTTGCTACTTCATAATATTGCAAATATTCCGGAAGAGCTGGGATTAGCTAACATACCATCAACCTCCTATTGTTGTAATTGGTCGTTACGATTCATTCTGACTCCGAGAAAACTTCATTTCTGTGATAAAACCTCCTTAAAATCTGAGGGAACAAAGCTGAGCAAGCTTCGGTGAGATTGCTTGGTAAGCAGCTGTTGCATTGCAATTAGGACCATCAACTGTATTTGTGTACAAATGCCCTGGAAGCAAAGGCGAAAACTAAGTACTCCCTCTCCATTCTCATCAAATGAACGGCAACTGTTATCGGCTTTCCTGAGCCATTGCTCCATCTCCCAACGTTTTTGAGATTTTCACCTAAAAAGACTAGCCAGGAGCTCGTGATCATAATGCTATACGCTTACTGGTGGGGCAAGGCGGGACGACAGATTTCCAGATCATGCACTCTCTTGTTGGTCACCCATTGAGCGGACTCTCTATCCTATTGAGGAGAACTTTCCCATTCAAAAAGTCGGAACGATCGCAGCAGAAAGAGATCACGATTGTGTGGTCAAGAAGCGAGAAACGCAGAAATAAAAAGATGCGAAAGGATCGCAGCCGAAGCATATAGAAGTATTGTATACATACAGAGATCAGTCTTGTTAAGACCAACACAATTCAGTGCTTTCAAGCTTGGTGGGAAATCCTAGAGAACCGTAGCAGCTATTTGGGGAAATCGCAGCACCTATTCGGAAGAAACGCAGCAGCTGTTCGAAAGAAACGGAGCAGGTAACCTGTCGGTTTTTCCGGTTTTCTGCAGCGGTCCTTCGGAAAAATTGTCCGAATTCTCACAATCCTCACGATGAGTGAGGATGTCGTCAGATGGCCTGCTCCTGGGAGTGAATTATTCAGAAATCACGCCCTCCCGCATTGGATCTGCCTAGGTCCCCGCAGAAGCTTCCCTGGGAGTTCGGAAATGGATTTTACCAGTTTCCCACGATACCACGTGTATCATTTTGATGAGCTGCTCATGGAGCTTCTTTAACATGGGAATTTCAAAGACGATACTGAGGTACAGGTTCTTTTAATTATTTATTCAATGGAGAAAGAGTCAACATACTGGGAATTATTCAGAACCGGGAGGTTCGGTGTATTTTCACCTGAGAGAATTTCGGCTTCCGATTTTGGTCACCTTCAAGGTCCTTCCTGTGCATAATGTTTACTTCTGAAAGTACAGATAAATGCACGAAAAGGGACTGTTCGATCGCAAATTTATTCAGAGATAAAAGCTCGAAGAAAAAAAGAGCAAATCAGAAAAAAAGTTTTTGCAAGACTAGCACCCATTTCGTAGGATAAGTATAGAAAAATTTAGTTTCGCAAAATTTGCTTCACTCACTGGTCTCGTACGAAAATAGCGAGAGCTGCTAAGCATTACATATGTTTTCAAAATGAAGCCTCTATAATCATAGGGAGCAATCAGGTGATGTTTACTATCATTGTCGCAGACGCCTCAGCATAATCGCATACATAGATATGCAACAGCGGAATGCTACCATACACGACGTTATTAAAAGGTCAGTTACCGTTTTCTCCATAAGATCGTTCCTGTAACAAGCAAGGAAACCTTTGCCTGGCGATTCCCGCCCCAATATTCACTTTTGAAAATCTCAAGTTATAAACAGTTTTCTCAATGACCTCTTTTTTGCAGTGCTGGCTTCAAAAAGTTGCGCGAGCGGAAGTTCTTCGTCTCTGTCCTCTTCCTTCGTCAATATTGACGGTTAACAGCTGCACACAATTGCCGAGAACTTAGGTAATATATTGCTCAAATCTTCCATCGGGAATATCATTATGGTTCATTCCAATTCACACTGTTCCTAGTTGCAGGTGCAGAGCATTTTGTGGGGGGGGGGGGGGGCATGTGCCATTACGTTGGCATGTGTGAAGGATGCTGTTATCGTCCATCCTTTTCTAACTACGAGCACTTAGCAGCAAATGCTACTCAATGTCCACTAATTGATATTTAGATCGGCAAGAAATATATTTTCGGTTCTAATAAGCTTTTCAGACTCTTCATCTTCCGTATAATTCCATCAGATGTGCAAGAGTAGTTTGTATTTCTTCGGAGGTTTGGAGGACTGTCTTTAGATGATATCTCTAGCACATAGAGAGTGAACCTTAATAGTCATTATGCAGTGGCGTCCACATATTTAGCACATATCCCTCCCTCCATCTTGAACATCAGCATTTTTCGTACATTTCATCCCACCTATCTGCACTGATTGCCTGTTAGCAGCACAAATCGGAGAACAATCCGCAACGGACGTGCTTGCTTTATCCTTGTAATTATCGTGAATTCCTTTTTTTTTCGAAACTTTTTACGCCTATTCACAATTCTTGCTGTCTCCTGAGGTGAACATCTGCGCGTCAAAAACATTGTAGATATCGCCTAATATCGAGAATAGAATCACGCTTCCCTCGATTTGATGAAATGAATTGGGATAGAAACGAAAATATTTCTAAAGGGGCTGCATTTCGAGCTCTAATTGGGAGGACTGAGTACGACTCCATTCAGAATCATTCGTTTTCTTGAGGAGTGGAGAGATGAAGGGAACAGAGTACCATGCCTCACCACATTTTCGAGTATTCTCTTGATAGCTCTTTTTAAATATGTGGCCTCACTGTGTGTATCTTATTACAGATTGTGTATACTAGAGCTTTTGTAATTTCTTTTCTTTGTAACTTTGCTCGAAGCATCTTAGGGAAAAGTATTGCAAAGATCAAGTATGGGAAATGTATTGCAAATTATTATATATTAGTGGATCCATCTACGAATTTGTAATTGATAGTTTTTACCGGAAAGCTGATGAGAAGTATTTTACACTAAAGTTCTGATTAGCAGCAACGACGATGACAAAAAATTATCTCATATTGAATGAACGGTAAGAATGCTTTTCCAATGATAAGCACATTAAAAGAAGGATCCTATCGTATTCTTGCCTACATAAACGAGCAATATCGGATGGTGAAGCAAATTTCCTTCCCTGCTTCTCTTAAATCTCAGAGTAACCAGTCACGCTACTTACTGTTGTTTACGTTTTTGAGTTTTCATGAATCCCAGCCCTGCTCTCATTCGCGACTTGGCGCACTTCTTAACTCAGGGCTTGATCAGATCGAACCTTGAAAAATGTATACCTGTTCCAAAATCTTGAAAGTGCTGGTGAGGATGTGTATCTCAGATTGTACAAAACTAATATCTTGTTTCTTCTAGAATGTGAGAGCCAAGCGCGCGATCCATTTTTGCGATAATATTCATGCGAACTTTTTTTCGAATATCCCGAATCATACCCTCCACGAAGGCCTTCCTCCATAAGTGCGCAGAATACAATTTCTGAATTTAGATTTATGTGGGTAGACTCCGAAACTAAAGATCAACTTAAGGCCAAGTAAGCAATTTCTGGATAAATACTCTCTGGATTCTCCTTTGGGGTTTTCTGGAATCTTCTGTGATTTTGCACATCTAGGTGATTATTTTTGCTTTGTTTTTTTTTGCTTTCACTGTGTTTGGCACATCATTTTGTTCAGCCGATGGGACATAAACAAAACAAGTAAACGATGCTTTCCACACTATAACTCTTGACATTCAGCACTTAGTCAGATTTAAAGTGTAGAATACGACGGACTGGTTGGATTTACAGCATGGTGCTGACATAAAGCCTCGATAGGTGTTATATTTTGATCAACAAATGTTGAATGCTTCTTCGTTAGTATTTTATCCAGTTACTTTTCGGCAATTAGCCTTAATACAATGAACTACTATGCTTTCAAACATTGAAGTTATTCACATGTGAGACGAACCGAGCACTGTAGCTAAAGTTTGAGAAGTAATAATACTGTCAGTACACAATTTGACAAGCATGTTGGACAATGATAGTTTCAGTGAAACACTACAATGCGCAGACCAGTGGAGTGGTGATTGTCAAGCAATAAATTTTAAAGCCTTAGCCAGCTCATCCCTATTATCTATCTCCGGGTGTTGCCGCCTTATTTCTCTTCTTCTGTGATCTTCTTTCGAGGGGGTGATCGAGATGATGGTGCAACACTGTGATCTTGAGAAATGAAAGAGGTTTTTAAGTGAGCTCCGTTGTACGGTGTTTAGAGAAGCTATTAGTAGAGAATGATCGCTGGCAGACAAACGCTCGGCAATGTTCATCTAGTCGTTCATTCACCAGTCGTTCCGTCTCCCCCATATTTCGCTGGCCGAACTTACTGCGATTGATCATTTACACCTTTCCACGTGGGTGGCAGATCCAATAATAACTGCTGCAATGTCACATCCACTTTCGTATCTCCGAGATGACGTCAGGATTGTTGGAGAGTGGGCGAAGCTGAAATATCAGTTGCAGTGGGAGTCCGGATTTCTTTACGACGATGCTGAGTTGTTCCAAAGTGTATTCGTTGAAATACGGCAGCACTAGTGCAATCCCCATCAGGGGCCCAAGAAAAGCCTCCATGTGCTCAAACTCCCACTTTTATATCCATTCTGAGCTTTCCAATAGAATTCGGTCAACTTCTCTAGTAGATTTCAGCATCTTAATTGTGATTTCTGTCTGTTGTTCTAGTTCTTGTCGTTCTTCCTTTCTTTTTCATCTTTTTTTTCGACTGAGTTTCCTTCTCTGAAGTTAGCCTGATTTGTAAAGCACGCCTCATTTCGGCGCATATTAAATAGATAAATAAATAAATTGCAAGTACGTCTACACCAAACTTCTGCAGTTTCTGAATTTTATTCCCCACACCTTTCACCGCGCCACTGTGGCAAAGATGATTCAAAGGCTTGTAAGATGAAAACAGTATTTCAGAGTATTAGTGATTAGAGTGTCACGATCACAATCTTCCTTAGGAAACGTTCATACAATAATGATTTATCCGATTGACTCTGGAAAGATGATGTCACATGTATCCTTCACAATAGTGCAATCAGCCTTGTTCAGATAAGGCTATCGAACTTTTAGGGCTTCCTCATCAGCGGTATCATTCTACCGTAGTGTGCGCGGACCTAAATACATTAACTTCTTTCAACAAATAAGATACGATTGTTCAGCTAATTCTATTGTTTTGTTTATCTCTGCCAAATTTTCGTAGTGATCGAGACTATTTTGAGCTTCTTAACTCCTTTTCGGTTTTGATTTAACAACCCATTTATGGCAGGGCGACCTCTATTGACTGCCCTATCAATTTGAACAACTCTTAAATTTCATCCCCACTTTTCAGATATCAAGCTTTTAGATCGTACAAGAAGTGAGTACAGTGGAAATTACTACAAATGAAGAGCAAGATCCTACGAAAGCCCTCCTGCTGCAACCTATCCACACTCCTCTGTAAAGTGGCATTTAATCTAAAATGTCACACCGAGGATGTTTTTGTTGTACAAAGGTCGAGTAATCGTCCTTTTGCACGAAAATTCCTTGAAATGCCACAGCCTGCAGACTATCGCACGTCATTTGTGAAAAAATCCGGAAGGAAAAACTATTGTCTGAAAGCTAAGCCAGAGAACGCGACTTCCACAGAGTGCGAAAAGTCAGAGTAATAAGGGCGAAACAAATTTTTCCCTATTATCTACGAGAAAAGTACCATGGTAATGCCCTGATTAAAGCACACTGGCGTTTTATTGCCTCCTAGTGAAGTGGGAGGAAGTGTTAGGAACTGAGGAGAGAAATGTATGTGGGATTTGAGCGCAAACTACCGATTTCACCGGATTTTCACTGAAAACTCAAGCTAGACATATCAGCCCTTATGGAATTAAGTGGGAACAAAGGAAAGCCAAGAAAGTTAATATTTTATGTTTCCTCGATTTTCGATATTGCCGTACTCTTGTCTTTTCCTACGACTAATACGAGCGCATTAGTGAATTTTCTGCAAGTACCGTTGCGAAACAGTGCCACGGATCTCCCTCTTACGAGGGATCCCAGCCGATTTGCTGCGAGGCTACGTGGCGCGACCCCAGGTGGCGGATAGGGGGTTTACCGGACCAAATCCGGACCAAAAGCAGCCATGCGCTTGCCCTGCGACGCGGGTAGATCTAGGGGATGGACTCCTTAGTTCGACAGTGCTGGATTCGACACATATGGCCGGCATATGAGTGTGAACACGCACTCGCGCGTGTGGGTGTGTGCTAATGCTTCATGTTGGCTGTATCCTGCAGTCCGGATTTGGCCAAAAGCTCGCATTCTAACGACTGGGAAGCGCATGAGAGGCGATCTGGGGCCGCCTCTAACAAATAAGTCCCTCGTCCACGGGGAAGGGAATCCTTCCCCTCAACAGTCGAATGCCGGCGACAGGCCGTGGTGACAGGCCGGCCGAAGAAGACCCACGTCACGTCGTATGGTTATGACGTCAATAGTGCCTGAGAAGAAAACTACGGCGTACACGGGAGTCGACGCGCACTTTCGGGGCCCGGTTAGTGTGAAAAGTATGCGAGGGTCCCCGATGCTTCGCGAACGGCGGCATCGGGGGGCAAGCAGGCGAGTCGTTAAGGAGGACAACGTAGCCAAGACGCGAATTGCGACTTTGAACGTCGGCACGTTGACAGGTCGTTCGTGCGAGTTAGCAGCCGCACTAGAGCGCAGAAGAATCGACATATGCGCGGTTCAGGAGACGAGATGGTCAGGCAGTAAGTCGAAGGACATAGGATGTGGCTACAAACTCATTTACCATGGCAGCGCAGGTACCAGAAGTGGCGTCGGAGTCGTAGTCTCAGAACGCTACCGAGACGCAATAGCAGAAGCCCAGCGTTTCGACGATCGGCTTATGAAAATTGTCATCGCCACTGTTGAACTGCGGCTCCACTTCTTCTCGGCATACGCTCCGCAAACTGGCTGTTCTGAGCGTATCAAGGACGACTTCTGGGCGTTGCTTGATGAGAAGACAGCAGAGGTGCCGAAGGAGGATACTCTTGTCGTTGCGGGAGACCTCAATGGTCACGTGGGAGAAACGAGGAGCGATTACAGTTGTCATGGTGGGTTCGGCTACGGTACACGTAACGAAGACGGTGAACGTATTCTGGAGTACGCCGAGTCTCACAACCTCGTCGTAACGAACACATGGTTTCAAAAACGTACGTCTCATCTTGTTTCCTTCTATAGCGGCAATACGAAGACACAGATCGACTATGTACTTTTGCGTCGTCAAGATCGAAAGCTGGTCACGGACGTGAAAGTCGTGCCGTATGAGACAGTAGCGACACAACATCGGCCACTGATCTGTTCGTTGAAAATCACTCCACCGAAGAGGAAGTACGAGGAGAGATGCGGACCAGCTCGAATCAAGTGGTGGAAACTGAAGCAGAAAGAGGCCGCGGTCATATCTCGCATTCAGCTACCGCCTGTAACTAGTGTTGAGGAAACTTGGCGGAAAGCAGCAGATGTGGTCGTAGAGGCAGCGCGGTCTGAACTTGGTGCGACTAAACCAGGTCGAAGGAAGACCGACAAGCAACCTTGGCTATGGACGGACGAAGTGAAGTCGAGGGTTCGGGAGAAGAAGCGCATGTACCATGCCTTCCTGGACAGCAAGACAGACGTCCGCTGGCGTAAATACTGCGAAGCGAAGAGAGCAGCGAAAAAGGCGGTAGCGGTGGTGAAAGCCGCACATTACGCGGATGTCGAAAAGAAGCTAGACACGAAGGAAGGCGAACGGCTCATATACCGGCTCGCGAAATCTCGTAAACGTCAGATGGAAGATATCGAAAAGTTCCATGGCGTCAACGACGAGCATGGCCACCTTCTAATGGACCGCAGGAAGGCAATGAAGCGATGGCGTGATTACTTCGAGAATGTCTCGACGGAGGAATTCGCCCATCCACCTATTCCCTATGTATCGCCAACCTACGGGCCCGTGCAGGCAATCACTACCGAGGAGACGGAGGCAGCGCTGAAGCGAATGATGTCACATAAAGTGACTGGTCCCGATGACGTGGCAGTGGATCTATGGAAGTCGCAATGCTGGGGATCTGCTGAATGGCTGGCGAGGTTCTTTAACCAGATAGTGGCGGAGAAGATAGTGCCCTCGGAATGGCAGCGGAGCACCACAATCCCGATATGGAAGCGCAAAGGCAGTCCCGCTGACTGCGCTAACTACCGACCTATCCGCCTGCTGTCCCATACCATGAAGGTTTTTGAGCATGTCATTGACCGCAGGATTCGCGATATCGTGCGGCTCTCCGCTAACCAGTGCGGATTTGTAGCTGGGTGCGGCACCACTGATGCCATACATGCTGCACGTCTCTTGGTCGAGAAGCACCGTGAGAAACAAAAGCCGCTGCATCTCGCCTTCCTTGACCTAGAAAAGGCATTTGACCGCGTGCCCCATGAAGTCATCTGGTACGCTCTTCGGCAGCATGGCGTTCCTGAAGAACTTATCGAATGGGTGCGGATTCTTTACACCAGTCCAAGAAGTCACGTGCAGGCGGCTGCTGGCATGTCTACGGATTTCCCCATTTCCGTTGGTGTGCACCAAGGCTCTGCTCTGTCCCCGCTCCTCTTCATTGTGGTGATGGATGTTGTAACACGGGATCTGCAGAAACCCACGCCATGGACCTTGTTGTACGCAGACGACGTCATGCTCGCGTCTGAAGACAGGCAAGAACTCGAGCGGCTGACACAGGCTTGGAGTGACCAACTTGCACGCTTCGGCCTACGTCTTAACGTCAGGAAGACAGAGTACTTAACAACCAGCGTGGATCAGCCCGGTACCATAAGCGTAGACGGCGCACAATTACCGAGAACGGAAGTGTTCAAGTACCTTGGGTCAGGAATTTCATCTGACGGTAGCCTTTATCATGAAGTTGTAGCCCGAGTTAATTCCGCATGGGGAAAGTGGCGCTCGTTGACCGGTGTTCTGTGTGACAAGAAGATCCCGGACCGACTGAAATCGAAGATCTATCGTACCGTCATCCGTCCCGTTGCTCTCTATGGCGCCGAATGTTGGCCCGCAACCAAGGAAGTAGAACGTCGCCTCAGCGCTATGGAGATGAAGATGCTTCGCTGGATGGCTGGAGTAACGCGGCTCGATCGAATCTGCAACGAGGACATCAGAAATCGGTTTGGCGTTGCGGCGATATCTGATAAACTTCGCGAAATTCGTCTGCGATGGTATGGCCACGTTCTGCGTGCCGAGGAAGGAACCGTCCGCAAAGTCGGCTTTGATCTCGAAGTCTCCGGCAAACGGCCTAAAGGTCGACCAAAGCAACGCTGGCTTGACACACTCCATGCCGATCTTAAGCTAGCTGGTATCCACCCGGACCAAGCGCGCGATAGGGCCAAATGGCGTCAACAGACCTCTAGAGCGGACCCCGCGACTAAACGGGACAAACGCTGAAGAAGAAGAAGAAGAAGAAGAAGAAGACCGTTGCGAAACAGTGCAATTCTAGTAAAGTAGGAGGAAGTGCTAGGAACTGAAGAGAGAAATGTGGGGTTTGAGCGTGAACCGCCGATTTTCCACAGAATTATAGGAACTGTTGTGCTGGTTCCGAAACGCTCAAAATCTCCGGCGCAGAAATTATCGTAGGGCTCCTCTTTAGCGAAATCACTATGTCAACAAAACTCAGAGTGAAAGAGTCAGGAAAAATTTGCCTGCAAATTCTGTAATTTCTGCCATTCTCCACAATTTACCAGACAACTGTAGAAGTAGAAATGTCATTAGTGCTTTGATAAATATCAGCACAGGAAGGGTACAAATTACGGTAATGGAGCGGAAAGAAATTGCGATTTAAGTGCTAAATTTTGTATTTTCCATGACTAGAGGACAGCTGTACAGGGCTTCGACTGGAAGACATTTATTTGACCTATTCGCGTGCTTATTCCAGCTCGTTGGCGTTTCCTGTAACAAGCGGGGTGCAGCCGTCGGACTCTAATAAAAAATATTCTCGTCATCAAAATGATGGCGATCGAGTAAAATATTGGCTGGAGTGTTCGGTCAACAAGTTAGAGTAATGCCGATACATAGAACATGACAACAGCTTGATTATAGAGCTTCTCTGTGAATCTATGGTAGGGTGATTATAGAACTGTTTTGTCCACTCCATATTAAGCAAGTTCGATTGAAGCTCAGAAAAAAAAACGTGAAGTTTATGACAGGGGGGAGCTAATTTGCCTGATTTTTAATTATCGTTGTTGCTACATACTTTAACATAGAAAGTTGTAATTTCAGGAAAAGATAGAATCCCGTGCGTCAGGCAAGCGCTTCACCGCCGGTTTATTCCCGGAGAAGAGCTTCTGCAGCCCTCGAAAATCGGATGGTAAAGAGAGAAAGCTACATACCTTCTCGACTTACTACTGACTTACTACTTATTCCCGAGATAGTTCCGCACATGTTTCCGCATAGCGACCCAGCAGTGCCGGCGATGCCTATTCGAGTCAACAGTAGAACTTGGTCCTCGTTCTCGGTGAAACACGTTGGAAACACGGGAGGGGGTTATCTCCCAGATGACAATGGTTTTATGCGAATGAAGAAACTTAACTGGCTTCAGAGGCAGAATCCTAGCAGAAAAGTTCTGCTTTATCCAGCGTACTTTCCACGCCTAGGACCATTCAGTTCAGTCCGTTTCAAAACGACGATACTCGAATATTTTTCCCTACGATCTGCACTTCTCGCCTGCCTCTCCGAACAGACACTATTTCAAGCGTCCTCTCTTTCTCTAATACCTTCACAGCTATGTCCCTCGGTGAAAAACCCCATAAACATCGTGACTTTCAGTGCTTACCTGCAGAATATATGCGATAATCAAGGTCGAGTCAAAACCGGGAGCTTGAATTCTTTTGGAATACTGACACATGTCTTTTGCTAAATAAAAACATGGATTTTTTTCATGAACTGTGACACCTGACATAGGCATAGTTAATCTGTAATGATATAAGTGTTGATGCTGTAGAAAATGTTCTCAGCTGCAATTCAGAGTAGTTAAGCGAACCACGGCAAAATAACTCTCAATTCAACACATCAAAACTTGAACAATGATCTGGACAAACATGCTGCGGGTTCGGCAGAACTTTCCAACAAATCTAGTATTGGGGAAGAAAATTAGCAGTGTAATGAACAGGCGGAAACCCTGCTTCTGCCTATAGAAAGAATCCTTTGGCCTACAGATGCGGTCAATAGATATGGCCTGAGTCATGTAAAGGCGGAATATTTCATCATAACCTGACTTGGATTCGAGCGGTTTGGCCAGAATTTTTGGATGTTAGCCTGCATGTCTGGATTCTCTAGCAAAATTGACAGAACGGAATTTCGATTCCATGAAAACTCTCTGCCGAAACGTTCGCGCTCGAGGATAATGTTCTATTCCGTGGAGCCTAAGGCGTTCCCCTGCAAAAACCGATGGCGAGACATCGATCGAGCACTACATATGATAATTAGGATCATGAGGACATTACGATCAGTAGAACTTAATAAGGCAATTCTTGTTGCTTAAAGTGTTCATTTCCTCCTAGTACATGTTGGTGATCCAACATTCGAGAAAGTAATTGCTTGGTATTTCGCTGTTTTTCCAGCTCAAATTTTGAAAAGATTATAGATTCTCTTCCTGTTATTAGAGCGAAGCATCACTGTTTGCCTTTTTAAACGAGAAGCCGCAAACCTCATCATTATTTCCATCAACGAGGTTCCGATACGACTGTCCTAGAATTCCTCTGCCCCCAAAAATACCCACAAGTTCACATTCATACACACATATGTACGTACACACATAAATACACATACATATTTGTGTACCAGTGGCGGACGCTGGGGGGGGGGGGCGCCAAATTTTTGAAACCACTTTACAATACAAATAAAAATCTTGTATTAGTTCATTTTTAATTGTTTATTTTTACTAACATTTTTAAAATAATTTTTATCAATTATTTATCATTATAGCTAATATTTTTATTAATTTTATTTTCCGTCTGGGTCTCCAAATCGGCGGAGACCCCACTTTTTCCCCACGAACCCCCCTCCCGCGCACTTACTGCGTCCGCCACTGGCATGTATGTATGTGTGTGTTCTTTGCTTTCATTTGAGGGCAACATTTCCACCAAAGAAGAAATCGGATTAGATGGCGGGTGAGCAAGACCTTGCCGGAAAAATTGCGTGGGAAATGTCCTTTACTGTGCTCTTAGTTTCAGGAACTATGTAGATAACATTTCTTTATTGTAACTAAAAGGGTGAATGTTCCCCTCAACAGCAGACATGATACCATAACTAATACATTCTCAATAAGTGTATAACTATTCATTAGGTCTAGATTCCTGACATATGCCCTTGTTCATAAGCTTGTTTGCACTTCTGACCGGACAGGTATACTCAGAAGACCTCCCATATGCAGACGTTCTACGTCTGGGGTAATGATATACGATGGCCTAGCATGCCAAGAAATGCCTGCCGCTCATTCTCCACCTCCTAATCCCCGTAGCGTAAGAGAAACTACTGTTTCCCAAATGCAGCATAGCATTCTCTGCTCGTTCTGGGATAAAACCTCTAATTGCTGCTTTCTCCGAGAAATTTCACCTAATAGGAGAACGTCATTAATTATAAAGTTCACCTTGCTAGCGGCTCACTCATTAGAAGACAAAGTGTGCATTTACTCGCTTACGTACATCCTCATTATTCAATGATTAGATACCTTTATTTCTTTGTCATTTGAATGGGTTAATTGATGGCTCGCAATCAGTTAGGCAACTTTTAATTCAATCTTCTCGATCGTTTTGGGTTCGAGCCTTAATCGGATAATGAGATATGAATTGATTCCTTAGGAATTTGCCATTCAAATCAATCAAAATCTGAGTTGATGTTCACTACATTGAGATGTACATAGGAGCAGTGTGTATTTATTTGCCTCACAATGATGAATATTAGTAATTATTCATTCATTTATTCGGACTCACTCACTCATTCGCGAACCAATGAAAGAAGACGGGACACATGAGTACTAAAACTTCGAATGGTTAAAAAACTCATTGATAGGAATTGCGTTTTTCCTTTTCAATTTTTTTAAAATTTCGTCCCATGCGTTGGTTTCAATTACATACTCATTCTTTTCATCCATTCATTGACTTGTGCACAACATCAGCAGAGAGAGACATGGACGCACTAAAGAAACTCATTTCCCAGAAAAAGATGTTAAAAATACTACGTTCAGGTTGAAAATTTATGAGATTGCGGGAAAAGAAAATATTTATTTATTTATTTATTTATTTAATAGAATATAATAGATTTAAAGAAAATATCATCTTCTTTAGGGGGAGATATGTATGTAGGAAAAAATAGCTGGGACATAATTTGGCATTACTCAATTGGAGGATGCCAGACGTGTTCCGCAGAATTGGCACGTACATAAATGGTGAAGCACAGAATCACCTGCTTTTCATTGTCTACACGCTCACTTCCCCCTTACTTAGAAGCATGGAAAACCGTTATTTTCCGTTGCAGTACGCAGATTATTCTCCAGTATAGAAAGACTGCCTTTTTTGTTCCTATTGGAGGAGCTATCACTGTATCCTAACCTGCCCATTATGTTGCCGAATTAATTAATCCTTTCAAGAACTTTTTCTAGTGTTTTCGTACAACATGACCAGAAGGTGGCTCTCAGCAATGCTAATTTCAATTTCACAACTTCACTCCAGACCCATGATTTTTTTCTAACCTGAGAAATTAAAAAAAAAGTTATGCAGTGAAGGTATAGAGAACGTGATGGTGTCCACAACTCATCAAGAAATCAAGTGAGATATCACAACTGTTGAGTGCTGCTGAGAAGCTATGTACTAAAGTAAGAAAGAAAATAACTTCTGACAAATGAGGTACTGCCTTTGTAGGACCTTGATGTAATTTAATATGCTTTTGTCTCTGAGCCTTGCTCCGCTGCAGTTTCAAGCTCGTTAATGGGATAAAACATCAGGGAGTAGAAATTCAAAAATGTCGGTCTGCCTCCTTTTGAGTTTCCTTGAAAATCAGGAATGAAGTAATATTTGGCAATCTATGTATCAGAAAATTCTCCATAGAAGGCTCTTATAGGTAGGAACAGAAAAGAGCACAACTGAGTGGCGACGAACAAGACATGCGAGCTTAACTCTCGTTGATGTTGGTGGAGTGAGGATTACGGAGACTAGAGCGCTAATACATATAGCCAAACCCTAATATGGCCCCTTTTTCGAGCTTGGGAGAAAGCGAAGAAAAATACAATTTTAGTCCACAGTAGACAGGGTAGATAAGCCTAATCCTATGCTTAAGAATGGGTTTAAGGCTTAGGCCTAGGCTTCACGGAGTGGCCCCACCCAACTCCCTTTTCACCTAAATTTCTTAGATCAACTACGATAAGTGTAAGTGTAAGTAAGATTGGACATTATTTGTATGTTGCAACGCGTGCGCGCATAGCTCAGTGGGTTGAGCGAATGATCGACGTTGTGGTGGTCAGGGGATCGAATCCTGCCCTGTGCCCCCGTTTTGCGAATACATATGGTATGCTGCCTACGACTGCTGCAGTTATCTAACAAACTCCAACATAAAAAGTAGCCCGGATGGCTCAGTGGTTTGAGTGGCAGATTGCAATCTGTCCCTATCGCTGGTTCCACTCCGTCGGAGATCCAGAGTTAAGTATCGCAGTGTTTGGGGTTCACTGCTTGGAACGTCCCCCGTGATCTCCTTCGGGTAGTCCAGGAAGGCATCCGGCAACGTTTTGCATAAATTTCGAAGATAAACTACGATAAGTGTAAGTGTAAGTAATAGTAATAGTGTAAGTAATAGTGAAAAACCACTTTTTCAAAGTTGAGGGAAACCGGGAGAGAGTAACTCCGCCGTAAAGGACTGCTCCACGAAAGATAAATGACAGCGGTAGAACTACTTCGCAATGGATATGGAACAATTTATACGGATTTCAATTATTTCTGAGGATCCCGAATTGGATGAGCTTTATTATTCAGATGGGATAACTGAAGTACTGTGTCCATCTATAGAAGAATAACGGCCATTTTTGTGATCGCGAAGCAGTGTACCATAGCAGAAAATGGAAGAGTTGGCTTCGCTTATTGTGTATTCAGAAATCTTTCCCCATGAAAATCACAAAAATGAAAAAAGCGTGAAAGTTGTGAAAATGGTCCCCTGCTTTATAGCCTTAACATATCCACTGCACTCTGTCTACTATGGACTAAAATTGTATTTTTCTTCGCTTTCTCCCAAGCTCGAGTGATTTATAGCTCATTAATACCGGGGCACCGGAGGGTGGCGGCGGCCGGCGCCCGCCGCCGCCCATTTGCAGTGGCTGCCGGACCCGACTGTAGGTTATAGCCAGTACATGTATAAAATATCGCTTTGGATGTAAGTAGTTTCCATGGGAAACCGAAATGTCATGTAATCTATGCCATTCTCTATAAAAGATGCTCCTTTCTCAATAACTACAGTTGAATGGCAGAAATTATTGAAATCGCTTGTATTTCTTCCACTGCGTCAAGCCGCTGAGCTACTTTTACCCCTTACAGTTCATACCATTCTTGTAGTCGTTGCTAGTCTTCTTGTGGGCTCTCTAGTTTATTGCGATTAATTAGGAGCATTCTCGTGCCACATTCTAAGAGAATAACATTAGAAGACAATGACTCCAAAGTAAACTGGGTTTATGGCAGTTTTAAAACTAATTCCCTACTTTTTATGAGATTCCTTGATCTAAGAGTTACAGCGATGATAATCAGAGCTATGCATGCATTTACAGCATATTTACTTGACATATTCATATGCTCATAAATTTGAACTTTAATTTCCTGCTGAGAAGAAGCACAATTGTATTTGTACAAAGTACACAGATATATGTCATATGCTCTTCCATATAATACTCCATCATAATTAACAGATAAGTTGAGATAATTAATTAGGTTCGGCTTCGATCTCGCGTGCAACATCAGCAAATCTTTATTTATTTTTACTCGAGAAGGTGAGAATGCTCATCTTAAATATGTACAATATATATGTCACGTGAATACATGTACATAATTAATCCTTTGCAATCAAGAATATGCGCATTTCCCTGCTTCTGAAGAATTTTAATTTTCTACTTCTCAAGGCGTTTATACTGCAAAATTTGTACGCATTGGAGCCTCGTTTGATCTCCGAACATGCTAATATTGAACTCCAACATTCTTAACTGATTTGCTAACAGGCTTCCGGTATTTTAATGTCCCTGTCACTCTAAAAGAAGAACTAGGATAGTGAGCCGACGAATTGAAAGTACATCCACAGTTAGTATAAGTAACCATTTGATGCCTTCCTTCCAGTGAGCGAGTGGTCTTGCGGAAAAATAGTTGCACACTGATGCAAATTTCCGGCTTACTCAGAGATTGTCCTTAACGCCGTTTTTTAGATTTTTCTTCAACAGGAAAGGCTGTATTGAAGGTAGGAACGGTTTCGATGGTGTCAGTCTGTGCCGCAAAACCTGTTGGCCCCTACTTTTCTTTTTCCTCAAGTTTGCATAGATGATTTCGTGAGGTGTCGAGAAATAGTTCCCTCAATTATTCCTTCGATATGGTGTAGTGCACTCTACATTATGTGCACACCGAGCCAGAGCGCCGCTTCGCGGCGCTCTGACTCGGACATGTGTGCCACGTTACCTCAGGGCTAGGTAAACTCTGAAAAAAAAAGGAACCCCGAGCCAGAGCGCCGCTTCGCGGCGCTCTGACTCGGACCCGTGTGCCACGTTACCTCAGGGCTAGGTAAACTCTGAAAAAAAAGGAACCCCGAGCCAGAGCGCCGCTTCGCGGCGCTCTGACTCGGACCCGTGTGCCACGTTACCTCAGGGCTAGGTAAACTCTGAAAAAAAGGAACCCCGAGCCAGAGCGCCGCTTCGCGGCGCTCTGACTCGGACCCGTGTGCCACGTTACCTCAGGGCTAGGTAAACTCTGAAAAAAAGGAACCCCGAGCCAGAGCGCCGCTTCGCGGCGCTCTGACTCGGACCCGTGTGCCACGTTACCTCAGGGCTAGGTAAACTCTGAAAAAAAGGAACCCCGAGCCAGAGCGCCGCTTCGCGGCGCTCTGACTCGGACCCGTGTGCCACGTTACCTCAGGGCTAGGTAAACTCTGAAAAAAAGGAACCCCGAGCCAGAGCGCCGCTTCGCGGCGCTCTGACTCGGACATGTGTGCCACGTTACCTCAGGGCTAGGTAAACTCTGAAAAAAAAGGAACCCCGAGCCAGAGCGCCGCTTCGCGGCGCTCTGACTCGGACATGTGTGCCACGTTACCTCAGGGCTAGGTAAACTCTGAAAAAAAAAGGAACCCCGAGCCAGAGCGCCGCTTCGCGGCGCTCTGACTCGGACATGTGTGCCACGTTACCTCAGGGCTAGGTAAACTCTGAAAAAAAAGGGACATGTGTGCCACGTTACCTCAGGGCTAGGTAAACTCTGAAAAAAAAGGAACCCCGAGCCAGAGCGCCGCTTCGCGGCGCTCTGACTCGGACATGTGTGCCACGTTACCTCAGGGCTAGGTAAACTCTGAAAAAAAAGGAACCCCGAGCCAGAGCGCCGCTTCGCGGCGCTCTGACTCGGACATGTGTGCCACGTTACCTCAGGGCTAGGTAAACTCTGAAAAAAAAAGGAACCCCGAGCCAGAGCGCCGCTTCGCGGCGCTCTGACTCGGACATGTGTGCCACGTTACCTCAGGGCTAGGTAAACTCTGAAAAAAAAGGAACCCCGAGCCAGAGCGCCGCTTCGCGGCGCTCTGACTCGGATGTGCCACGTTACCTCAGGGCTAGGTAAACTCTGAAAAAAAAGGAACCCCGAGCCAGAGCGCCGCTTCGCGGCGCTCTGACTCGGACCCGTGTGCCACGTTACCTCAGGGCTAGGTAAACTCTGAAAAAAAAAGAAACCCCGAGCCAGAGCGCCGCTTCGCGGCGCTCTGACTCGGACATGTGTGCCACGTTACCTCAGGGCTAGGTAAACTCTGAAAAAAAAAGGAACCCCGAGCCAGAGCGCCGCTTCGCGGCGCTCTGACTCGGACATGTGTGCCACGTTACCTCAGGGCTAGGTAAACTCAAGAAAATCACTGTCATCCACACGAAGCGCAGCTTCTCCGCGCTTCGCGGATGACAGTAATTTTCTGCGAAACTGCATAGCTCCTAAACGGTTTGGAGGTTAACTCTTATTATGTTCAATATAAAGAGCTCCTACATGGTGCGTTTTATGAGTAGCAACACAAATCCTCACGTGGTCGAGTCGTTTTCATTTGTGATAGCGCTGGAAGTCCAATTCGTTATGGTTCGGGCACAATCAGGTTGTAACAGGAAAAAATTCGTAAACGTTCTATTCCTACTTTGTAAGCACAATATTAAGCTCATAGAGTGCACCATTTGTTCCCTTGACCGTTAATTTCTAATTGCTATTACTACTTAATGCTTTAGAAGGAGTGCGGTGAAAATTTCCGTACAACTCTGCTGTATTTGGATGATTCACGTTTCTGATTGCGAAATCACACTTGCTTCATCAGTGGTTCTCCCATTCTGCTTTAAAGTTCCAAGATATTCCGTTTTCGTTGCAAATTGGACGTCCTAATTGAAGATTTCCACGTTGTACACATACATATACATGGGCGTGTCATTGGGCGTGTCAATTTTCGCAATTGAGCCCGTGGCGGCGGGCAAAAGAGGTGGGGCGAGGCGAGTGGATCAATGACAGCGTGACCTGTCATCCCTCGCGCGGCGATGGGGGGGGGGGGTCTGCGCTTTATATAGAGTAAGATTGTGCACGTATATTACTTCTGCCGTCATCGAATGGCTGGAATCAATTAAATGCAGGAACTTCAACAAAGGAATTGACGTTGTTGATGTTCGCTCCGTTACACCAGCTTGCGAAAATTTCCCATGAGCGCTCCGACAGTGTTGTTTCCTAGGAAAAATGCTCCAGAGCTAATGGCTAACCCAGTGTCTAACGGTGACACAGCATTGAGACGATATTAGGGCGGAAGTGAATTAACAGCGAATCTTATTTCTTGTTCATTCTCATTTCCTTTGATAACTACCTAATGTGAGGGCAAACTACAAAGGTCTACTTGAACGCAAGTGCTCAGAGTTCTCCCACGTGGGCTTGTACTCTTGCTCTGCTTGCACTTTTACCACTATGCGGGCGTATCATTGAGATCATGTGCTTATGTACCAAAATTTACCTCCTACCTGACACCCACCAACGTGCTCATCCATACATGGCGTTGTCTGTGCCCAACTGCCACCCATGGGTAGCTGCGCGCATCAGTGTGAGTTTACCCATCCTCTCAAGAGCCGCACCTACCACTAAGGTTAGAAACGAATAACCTGTTAACGCTCCCTAGTTAACCTAACGTTAGCACAGGCATGAACATGGGTTATCTCAATGATGCATTCAAGCCCAATCATGCCACAGCCCACATTCCTGGAAAGAAGCTACATATCCAGGAGTAGAGTTTTGACGAATCGAATAAAATTCGAATATTTATTCGAATGTTCGAATATTCGAAAATTCGGGGTTTGAAAAATTCGAAAATTCGGGATCCCTAGGAATTCGAAAATTCGTGTAAAAATTCGAAGGTTCAAATATTCAAAAATTCGATGGTTCGCAAAAATTCGAAAGTTCGACTATTCGAAAATTCGGAGGTTCCTAGGAATTCGGATATTTGAATAATCGAATATTCGAAAAATATTTCCGAATGTAAAACTCTACCCAGAAGTATAGCGCTCATGCTACTGCAATACGCGCTTACGTAAGCCCCCTGTCCCAGTGAAAAAGACTCACACATAATGGGTTGAGCTTCAATGGAGAATCTCATTTTCCTTGGGGAATTTTTTCTGCCACTGTTGTGCTAACACTCAGTATTTCCGATTCAACTCCTCACAATTACAATGAGCTTAGAGATTGTTTTTTTGGACTTATAGGGGTATCAAAAAGTTTCCGGCCTAGAGTACTTCCAAAAGATCTACAGCGAGCAAATTTTGTTGTAGTAAAATACAGGTCCCTCGAACACTAATACACTTTTCATGGCTCGATTCGAATTTTTTTAAACCGTTCAAGGAGCTGCTTTTCTCATTTGACTCAGAGTATCTTTCAACAGCCGACTCTTTGACGTTTTCGACATCCAGTCCCATCGTGCGAAGATGCTGTTTCAAATTTCCAGACAGAAAATAGTTGCTGGGTGCAAGGTCCAAACTATAGGACATGTGATTCAGTAATTCGAATCCACGTTCTCGTGTGGCAGCAAGCGCAACTTTTAATCTGTGGACGGGTGCGCTGTCGAAAAGCATGTGAAACCCACTATGGTTAGGTTAGAAAAAAGGGCCATTATTATTGAATGAGTCAGCTTAAGAGCATGAAACGTGGCAGGGTGGATTAGAAGATTTTAGGCTACATGATCGCACTCAAAGTTTTGAGAAAAATGGGATGGAACAGGTTGAGGCCGGAAACTTTTTGATACCCCTATACCACATTCGAGTCCAGTTATCAATACATATTTGATAAGTAGCAACCGCCACTGATCCATTGCTACTGAAATTTCAAATTTCCCATAAATGCAATGGTTTCGCAAAGAGCGCGCACTACAAATTGACGATTCCGGGTGTTTTCGCTGGTTTTCGCATGAAAACTTTTTAAACTCGTAATCAGCACCCCTCGAATACTGTGGCTACTTCTGAAAAATCCCTACAATTCTCTGTTGGGATGAGAGAAAACTGGAGTGGTCGATTAATCACAAGCCCACATTGCCCTGCCTGTGTTTCTTTGCCTAAACTTTCTAAGAGGCAAAGTTCACTGGTTCCCTTCACTTCTTCTTCACTTTCGATTATTTGACGGATAGTAAAGATTTTCCGAGAAGGCAAGCCTAATCAAAGAGCCATTCACTCTCTGATTTTCTATTCGGTGGGAGAAAAATGACTCTAAGATGATATTCTGATTCTGATTGCCAACATCCAATCACGTTATTTTGTTTAAATGTATTGAATTTTACGGGATTTTTTTCAAAGTAAAACCTTCTACACACACTTTCCACACACCATTTCTACATTTCATTTTCACACCACTTCTACATACACTATCCATAATGTCGAACCCATAATTTTAACAGCTTTAAAGCATCAAAGACGTCCTGCTTTCATTTACTGAAATTTTCGATGTTATTCATCGTTGCTGGTAGCAGAAGTGCTGCAAACGCTTTGTAGTCACTCCCTTCCTTGTGAGTGCACATGGCTGTCAGCAGAAGCTGAGTAGCACCCGCATAACCGTGGGGCATCGTTGGCCACGCCCACTTTTCGACGGGACCCAAAGGCCCTCCCTCCCCCGTTATGGGAGGTGCAAATGTTATGTGTTGAAATAAGGCTCTGCTCTTTTTTTTTCGTTTTCGACTTTCTCGTCCTATCTGTTATCCTTTAGCTATATCACATACGATTCTGAAGCGTTCTTATACTCTGCAAGAAAATTGTAATCGTTCCTTGTTACACGAACCAATTACATGAGTTATAAGCGTACGAAATGGAGTGTTGAGTTCATGAAAAACAGCGCTACGGACACCTGTCCCTTCTGGCATTCAGTTGAAGTTTGAAATATTACCGAAGCTGCTCAATAAACCCGTGTTAAGTAAGACGTTATGTTCGAACCATCTGCTCACCAGCGTTCCTGTGAAGTCAAAGAAGACACATTTTGTCTCGGGCACACGATGATCAATGAACCAAACTTCTTTCACAAATTGCTCGAAAGAAATCGTTTGACCTAGATAGACACCATGCTAGTCAATCGTACCATGTGTTAAGGGTATATACATTGTTCAGCCGAAGGAAAATCGCAACGCTATGGCAGCCCATTGTGCCTCTCAGTTTTGTCTCTGCCCAGTACGGTGAAACAGGTGACTTGCAGTCATGTCCCACTGTAATATCTCTGCGTTTGCCCGTTACTCGTCAGAGATACCCGACTAAAGATGGTGAGATTGTTATTTCAAGGAGTTGTCATTTGAGAGAACGCACACTTGTAAAAAAATTCGAAGAAGATTAACGTTGAACGTCGTTTCAACGAAAAACAATACCCAAGAAAACTTTTGGTTTTTACGGAGCGTGTACTCTGACAGAAGAAAAACGGGAACAAAAACATTCTCAGTGCGGGATTAGTGACATTCATGTGTTGAGATCTCCTAATAATATTCAGAGGAATAACACGTTGAGTTGCCGGCTATTGTTCAGAAAATATGATCTGACGTGTTCTCTACGTATAGTTCTTATCCGATAGCAGTTCTCGTTTGCACTTCTTAGGACACATGAGTGGGAAAAGATCACCATTAAAGAAGTAAAAACCCCTGGAAACGCCGACTGCACTCTCTCAATTTTTGCGTTTCCTCATTAATTACGTTATCGCTTGAGAGGTTTTTACAGTTTTGACGCGCCACGCGGCGCTCTATGCTTAAGCATAGGGCGCATCAACGCAGTGCGAGCTCGCAGCGTCATCTGCCGCAAGGAGGATCCTTTCATGTGCGAGCTCGCAGCGTCATCTGTCGCAAAGGGGATCCTTGAATGTTCTGGGGCATCATTTGCCGCTGCGTGAATGCGGCAACCCAAACGTTCTCTGCTGATGCATGGGTTGTGATTGTATATATTGGTTCCTTTCTTTTTTCTTTTATTTGCAGGATGACTTCTTCCACTGAATTCGTGCAGACAACTGTCCCAGTCTCTGAACAGATGTGTGCCCCTTTTTATCCAAAAAACTTTAACTTCCCACTTTTAGCTTCCTTTTAATTTGCGGCAAATCGCGTCGTTTGCCGCAACCCCGATGTGAGTTGAAAGGTGAGAAGTCAGGTCGCAGCGAGTGACTTCTCGCGCCGCAACTTGCTAAAAACTGTAAAAACCCCTTTACAATTTCTTCTTCTGATATTCAGGGAGCGCATTTCTCGTCGAGGCTGCTTCTAGCTCAATCAGAATTGAGAGCCGACCTCGGATTTTCATGATGAACACTTGTCTGGATAAGCTTCCCTTCTTAGCTCCCTAGCACCTCCGATCAGACCCCATCAAGTAGGTAGATATTAACCCACTGTTGCCCTCGTCATCCAGACTTAGTTGGCCTTCGATACTGACTCTAAAGCTACATTTATGGTACATCGGAGTCCGATCTGGACGGAGAAGAAAAGGTACGTATTGATCCCTATCCGTATCTGTCCAACGGGGATCAATACGTATCTTTTCTTATCCGACCGGATCGGACTTCTATGCACTATGAATGTAGCTTAACCACTCAACTATACCGCGTTGTTGCTCGGGGTGAAAAGTCGCAGTAATCTGGTCCTGGATCAGCACAATAGTCTGGTCAATGCCGTTCACGAACATCAGCTAAGAGAAAGTTGCGTCGTTCATGAAATATTCATTTATTCTAGAATGAATATGTACGAAATACTACCAAATGTAGGATACAACGAAGAACATCCAATGCCGCGAGATAACTCGTATAGAAGTGGACTTCTTTTCAGGAATGTTTCCTTCTGGTTAGTTGGACCTGCTCTCTCCTCTCTTCCTTTTCTGTGACGGTCATTTCAACTTCAAGCCCTCTCTGCTTTGCTGGCTCTGTGATGGAACCTCTGTTCAAAAATGACACTATTTTCAGAGGTTTCCGTAGCTCTGCAAAGTACTGCCTTTAATACAATTTCGAAATTTGGTCGAAAATCGAGGTAGTGATTCTGAGAGTGAGTGGACAACCTCTCGCAATGAGTTCTGCTCAAATTGTGCGTGGAACGCAAGCCATTGTCTCTGTTTCGAATTCGCCTCATCTCCTTTGTCGTTATATAATTCATAGCTGCCGATTTTCAGGAGGATGGAACCAAAAGTGACCGGAATATCTGCAATAAATTTCTATTTTTTCGGAACTTTATCTGTCTTCATCAATGGGGTCCTAATATTTGTGTTGTACAAACGCTCACTAAAAGCTGTAGGCGCTTTCAAGTATTTGATGATCGGAGCTGCTGCGCTTGACGCGTCATTTAGCCTTGTATCTATTATTGCTAGCCCGGTAAGTTCAAATCCACTTTCTTGCACTTGTTAATGTATTAGATTCCAAAGCAGAAGCATGAGAAAAAGAATGTGAATGACTGTGACGCCTTGATAAGACAATATTCTTTTGCGGAGTAGGGCAATTTATGCTGGATGCGTGCGACTCACGCGCGCGCGTCTCTATGGTGAAGAATAGGGCCCAGTCGCGCCGCAGTCGCATGGTATTTGCAACTCAGACGCACGCATTTAGTGCTTCACAGCCGCCGCACGTTCTCTTCAATGCGGATGTGCATGCCGCGTTGACCGTTCTTCATGAGAAACCCTTCGCAAATAGACGCGTGCGTCTGACGCGCGACTAACGCAGCTAGTATAAATTGCCTTTATGTGTACGTGTAAAAACCAAAGGCTGATCTTACTACTTTCTGAAAGTTTCTAAGATACTTATGCAATTTTTCAGATATTCATGGCCGTTGATAAAATGAATTCCGTACTAATCATGAAAGGCGGCTTCGTTCTGCCAAGTACCATCGGTCGTGTATCACTTGCGCTATTCCTCTTCTTACTCTGCCAATCAATCGTTACACCTCCTTGTTTATTCGTCTTTCGTTACCTCCAGATATGCAGGTCAGTGGATATAAATGCATAGCAAATGAGGTTTTATCATGTCCAAAACTGGAAACAAACGAGCAATACTTTTGCAATCCATGCCACGAGCTACGTAGGCTGCGTTTCTACTCCTCACATCTTTTCATTATTCGATAATTTTTCTTTAAAGTTGTAGTGGACCAGTTGATGTGTTGTTGAGTTATACTGCTTCTTGCGGAACTATTGAACTTCTTCGTACACATGAACAAAAGCAAAAAGAACATCTATTTCTCTTTTTGCAAAAGCTGTGTCAAAACAGCATGTTCAATCTTTTATTGCTTCTTTCCTATGAGTGGAATATAATAAGATAAGCGTCCAGATATCGAGGAATTTTGAAGTGTACTCGAAAAATAAATTACTGAATAATTTTCAGAGCGAAATTTCTTGCCTACTATCAGAATCACCTTCGCTTCCTCTTAGCCATTCCTCCACTCATCTCATCAACAACTTCTGCACTGCTCTGCATTGCTTCTTGGCCAACCGCGTTCGACAAAGATCACTTCGAGTTATTGGTCAAGAACATTACCGAAGCAACGGAGCAGGGATTTCTGATTGCGACTCTAAGTGTCAGTAAGGATGTAGTTGTTAATGAAATGATTAGGAAACTAAAGCTGAAGTGGAACGACAATTACGTAGATCTCTTCTAATTTCAGCTGGATGGTGGTGCTTATGATGATTTACAAAGCGCAATAATGTACGCAGACGCTTTCCTTTTATCATTCTCAATGGTATCATCACTAGTTGTTATGTTATACTGCACAAAGAGCATAATGGTTACATTACTACAAATAAGCAGCCCAACTACTCGCCGTTTGCAGATCCAGCTCTACAAAACTCTTCTTATGCAAGTGAGTAAAGTTAAAAATTCAGCTAAATGATGTGATTATACTTCACGGCAAGGCGATGTTATCGCGGCGATGACAACCGGCGACTTACTAGATTGTATTAGGTGGTATAAAAAGCCTCCGCGGTTTTTCGCCAAAAGCCGGTTCTGATAGGGCAACTCTCACCCAATTGTCTTGGAAAACCTTTGCTTAAAATGTAACATTCCAGATGACATTTTTGCCAAGGTAGTTCTCTGATTCGCTGCTCGTGTAAGAAGTCATATCAGTTCGAAAATGAGTGAAATATCTGAAGAAATATTAGGTGTTAACATAAGTCGTTGCGCTTTTCTTAACTGCGATTTTCTCCGCCCAATTGCCATTTTTCTCTAACATGCAATATATCCTCTGGAAGCGGAAAAACCCCAATTTCCTCCTTGTATCCGTTAGCGAGCAGAAAGTATCCCATACTTTTTGAACGCGTAAGCTCAGTAGAACATAAACGCGTGAGAACATCATTAGTGGAGCTGAAGTAGCGGCAGTTTGGCGATTTTTGGAAGTGGGGTCTGACGTCACCAGGGAGCAGGATGGCCAGACCCTCGCGATTGGATTTTTTCAGCAGAATTACTTCAGTTATGTGGTGGTTTTGAGAAGTAAGATGTCCATCTAGGCCATACGAGTCTTCGTGTTGGAAATTTCTTCGGTCGAAATGGTTGGTGTCATCGAGACCAAATATGTCTTCTTTGATCTTAGAAATGCGCTGATGACCAGTCACTTCAAGCAAAACGTCTCTTTCATGCTCAGCACAGGTCAACTGGCCAGTTTTGATGGCAATTCGTGCTTCAACAGGATAGGTGGCTGTCGGTTGCGCCGTTTTTTATTGACTCGTTGCCCCACTTCGTAGGCTTGAAACTTAAGCAAACTATCTCTCCAAAAAATAATGATTACGACACTCTAGTAGAGGAGGAGTAGCGCTTTCGAATCGTATATGAATTGTTTCTAAAGGGTGGCAAATTGATGGAGAAAAATGCATTCGAAAAAAAGGGCAAGGACCTATGTTAACACCTAATACAATATGTGATCCTATTTTACTATAAAAAAAGGCAAATCCGCTGCAAGAACATGCCCAAAATTTGCGAAGTGTACAGCGGAAAAGCAGTTAGTGAACGAAGGACCCAGGAGTGGTTTGCTCGATTCCTTTCCGGAAATATGGATGTTGAAAATGGCCGGCCAGTAACTGAGAGTCGATAAAATTTTGCAACTGGGTGGAGCAAGACCGACACGCAAGGTGTTGCGAAATAGCGGAGGAACTAAACATGAACCTTATGACAGTTTGGAATCATTTGAAGAGAGCGACTACAAAAAGAAGCTCGATGTTTGGATAGCACATGTACGAAAGTACCGCGGAGACTTTTTAGACGACCTAAATAAGAAATAGGTGGAGAGAAGGGGAAGCGAAAGGAAATTCTTGTGAATAATATCGAAGTCGGCGCGTAATAGTGTCTAACAGCAAGCAGGACGCGGATTCGGGATGACGCGTCATTTTTCAAGGAAAGGCGTAAAGAGGACGCGGCGCGAGGTCGCGACGTTGCATTGCGAAGATAACCGCCAACTAATTGCTTCAGTGCGGTCATAGCTTGCACGTGCCTGCACCGGAACTCCCAGCGCGAGCTCTTCGTCGGTTCATAATTCAAATCGAACCTTCCGCAGGAACCCCAAGATTTTACATAGCCCTTTTTGAATGTGATCGTAAGTAACTTGGATTGCTAAGAATTTTTCTAAATTGTGTTAATGAGTAAAACGATTTTATCAAAAACATCATTAGAAACACTTGGCTCCCCATCAGATTTACGTGAAACTAGAGCGAATAATCGTGCAGTTCAAAATGAAGTGAAAGTGAGAGTGAAGTGAAACAGGGAAAACAGCATAACCATCTATTAAAGAAGGAAAGTGGTTGATGATGGGACAATATTAGATAAAGGAAAACGTGAAATTTGCCTTCTGAAGGCAGAAAAAACCTTAATTTCGTAAAAAAACCTTAATTTCGTTTCCACCGGGCACCCGTAATTGAGCCTGCTCCTCCCGCTAGACCAGCCGCGTTCGGACAGTCTTGCGTACGCGAAGGTCGCTCAGCAACGAAGTATAAACACATCGGAAAGGCTTTAGACGGGGCAAAATGAGTGTCAAACTGTATTTTCAGTTTTCTATCCCTTTTGTTTTGATTCATATTCCATTCTATCTGTGCATACTCGCTCCACTGGCCCATATTACTTCTGGAATTTTCACAACGTATCTACCTTACCTATTTGCTTGGTATCCAGTCCTAAACCCGCTTATTGTTCTTTGTCTCATAGGTGAATACCGCAAATATTTACTGACCGAAGTCATGCATTTTTCAAGAAAACGATGCTCTCCACTTGTGTCTAGCAGCGGCACTATTCTCACCAACATACGATGTTAATTTGATATTTCACGACGTTGATATGAACGATGTTGATTTGATATTTTTCCCATTTATTTGTTGTTCGCTTGGTTTTTTTGTCGTGCTAACAAGAAACACATGTTTCACTTGCGATTTCTCACCTTCTTGTGTATATTAAACATTATTATGACATGAAGGCGACTGCTCCACATCTGAGGTGCTGAGAATTCTAATAAATTTTTTAAAATTGAAGTTCTGCACAGAGGGGTTATTCAAGGTGGAGAATATGACTAAAAACATGAACAAACCCAAAAACATGTGGTGGGGAAAGTTGGCGAACAGCTCCCTAACTCTTTTCTCTATGTGAAACACTAAGTGTACTGACACTAAGTGGACTACTTGGTTCGGTTGCGTCGAAAACCATTTTGAGTGTTACTTGCGTAAGCTCTTCTATTTATTCATTTACATGTATAAGGCACTCCTAATTGAGCGGGGAAGAAGGAACATACTACCAAGAGTAGTCAGGGAACAGATGTCAGTTTCATCTATGACCTAACTTGGTGCAATTTGGCCAACTTCACGAGCAACACAAGTAATAGAAGAGTGAGGAGAAAGTTTCAACATCCAACAAGCTGTACTATGTATATCAATACCACTGAAAAATATGTACTGAAGTTGTAATCTTTTCAAGTAATATCTAGGAAACTGTTTTTCACTTTTACTGTAATTACTATTGCAACAAGTTACTTTCAGCATTTGCCACAGTGTTCGATCTTGCATGCTGTCGTAGGGCGTAGTATGCAGCGTTACCTTGCTCATCTAATTCTCTCTTACTCGTTTTCAGAAAATTATAATAACATGTAATAAAGGGTGATTTTCGATTTGTTTTTGTCATTCTTTGATAGGTTTATCTGTTATTTCCTCTAAACTTCTATTGTAACCACATGAAATGCCGTTGATGTGCTCCTTCGATAGTTTCCCTCCACCAATTTACAACAGATGCTACAGCAAAGCGCCCTGTTACCTCACCCAGACTAATCACATTCGTATAAAGCTTCCAGGGTAAGATTGCATAAAACTTCAGTGACAACCTTTCTCTTGGTTTTGACTACGATCCGTGCATCCAAAATGACATCTGAATTCCGAAGCTCCTCCCATTTATGGAGAGGGGGCAGACACAGTTACTGCCCTTCGCTGTAAGCCCCGGCAGGCACAGAATACTTCTACGGAACACTCTTCTTGTTGAGTTTCTCATCAAAGTGCTGTTTCGTCGGCGATCTCCCACGTTCAGGGACTTTTCGTCCGCTTGTTATGAAGGGATATTCTACATGCCGCAGGCGTTTTGTAAAAACTGATGAGTTGTAATAATTAGAAGACAGTTTTTGTAGTTCGTTAAGTCTAGCCATGTGTAATCTAATGATTCTCATGGTAACTACAAATCTACTCAAAAATGGTGGGAAAATAGATACCATAAAACTGAGCAAATCATAGAAAGGGATGGGATCGACTGGCACTGTGCTATTACGTAGGTCTCTATTATGTGTGCCATGTACCGTCATCTTATTTTGTGGTATATATGCCAATATTGTTACACAGGCTACATCAGCACCAATCACTTAGTCTAACTTTATCGCTCCTCTGAATTCTCGAACAACTTATGGTTTTTTCCTTCAAAAATTTGACACTCTAGGTTTTAAACGACAAGTCCGCGTTGCACGAAACTTTCAGAAAACACTTTAATTCTCGGGTGACGTCTATCAGCAATGAAACACTCATATCGCCTCTCCGCACCTCTGAAGTTCAAAACACCATTTCAGAAAATCAGACCTGTGGTGAGATTGCTTTACCTCGTGTATGAACAGCTTCATAGTGAATACGTATATCCCAATTTAATTGCGAGTCAAAATGTTTCTTTGCCGATCTTGTAGGATCACTCTTTTTCAAAGTTTTGATTCAGTCGTAATAGGAAATCGAAGAGGACAAATTTTCTTCCTATAGTTCAGAAAGGAGCTCATACTGTTATTCGATAGTGGGCATAAAGCACACTTAATCTCTTCTGCGGCAGAAATATTTTTGGCATTCGAAATTTTGATTATAGCTATTATAATTCTCACAATGTAGCGGTTTATCCGTCCGTGTGGCTGCTTATCCAGTAACATCGCGTGGTATGTGGTAGCATAGCGGTTTAACCCTAGACGCCACATCACTGCTCAGAAACTTCGAGGGAGTGGTGTCACTCCACATAGATCGTCATCACGAGAACTTTCCTAGACTGGACCGAGTAGAGCCTCAGTACACGAAAAGTGTTGTACATGGCACAGGTTCAGTCGCGGAACTGCATCTATGCCAGCTACAGTACATTTGCCATGCCACCTATAATGCATTTGCTAGTGTCGGATCAGCCTCACTTTGCATAGGCATGACTGAGAAATTTTGAGTAGGTATGATCGAGAAATTCCCAGTAAGAGCGCAAGAAAAGGGCACACATGGATGATTCTTCGCTCTGTTCAGAACGCAAAATGGCGCTGGTCTGGGATTTTCTAGGTCGCTAACACAGGCTTCCTTGACGTCCATAAAGGCTCAAGTGCTAAGCAGGAATCGGCACATCTGCCCGTTCAGATCGACACGTATGTTATTTTTGGGTGGCGCAGATGCTCAGAAGTTTCTGAATGGCGGATGAACAGCTCGCCCCCCTCTCTTCCCTTTGTTAGCTCAATTCCCTTTCGTTCGTCTTAGAAACGCACTAGCTCATTTGAATTTTGGGTCAAGGAAGTGGATTGCTCTCAGCTGCTCATACGAAATATTGTTATCTGTTGATTGCTGACAATGATGAAAGTATTAGGTGCTAACATAAGTCCTTGCGCTTTTTTTTCAGATAAACGTTTCTCCACCTATTTGTTAGCCGTTAGGTCAAAGCCATATACGATTCGAAAGCGCTAATCTTCCTCTACAAGAGCGTTGTAAAAAAGGTTTTTGAAAGCAAGAGTTCTCTCAAGTTTCGATCCTGCGAAGTAGAGCAATGGGTCAATGAAAAATAGCGCAACCGACAGCCACCTATTTACGCATTCAGGTAGAGCTGGAACGGATACCAAAACTGGCTATGCGACCTATGCTAAGTACGAAAGAGACGTTTTGCTCGGAATGGCCAATAACTAAGGATGTTTTGAGCCCAATGAATACATATTTTGTGTTGGTGAAACCATCCGCTTTGACCTAACAGAATTCTTTCACGAAGACGTAGGAATTGCTCCAGAGGAATCGCATAATCTAGATATACATCATAATTCTCAATGCTATTAAATAACTGAGATAACTCCGCTGGAAGAATCCAATCGCAAGGGTCTAGTTATTTTACACCATGATAACGTCGGTCTCCACCCTTGTCTGCATCGCCAAACAGGTCCTGCAACAGTTCCATTGATGCAGTTCTTCTGCGTTTATATCTTACAAAGCTTACACGTTCAAATAGTGCCGGATGCTATCCAGTCCCTATTGAATATAAGCAAGAGATGGTGTTCTTTTTTTCTCAAATTGGCGTTTCTGTTTTTGAGTCTGAACGTTAGGGAAAAGTAAAGTTTCTGACAAATTATTGAGTAAAGCTATTGTGGATGGAGAAAGGCGCTTTCAGATGGTATAGAGCGCGCTATGGGAAAATGCCAGTGGGGTAGAAAAATTGCCACTAAAAAAGCGCAAGGACTCATCTTAACACCTAATAGCTTGATAACTGAGGTCTTCTTATTAATAGAGAAAAACAATAACAAGTCATTATACAAATCTTTTATGTGGCATACCATTATTGTAGATTGTGTACCTTAGTGATTATAGCAACATTAGCAAAGTTGATTGATTTGCAAAACCATGGCGCAGTTCTTCCCCACATTTATTTCCACTATATACTTTGAGGTGTGAAAAACTTCAAAGAGCGCAGTTCTGTTTGAAGAGTCATTAGCAATCTGTTCATTTTAATAGGAGAAACGTGAGTTCTACAGCAGTTCTATACGATTCAATTATGTAATCATATTGTGGGCGCTGCAAGAGTTGTTCATTTAACATCCAGTAGTGACGCTACGGCCCAAAAACGTCAGTTGGATGTGCTCACTTCGGCTGCAATTGTACATAACATAATTTTTTATAGTCAGCTTCTCTCATACGTTTTACCCTATCTAGGAGACACAACCTCGTGCGTACCCCTATCGCCCCTCGCCTACTTTTGGGCCAAGTTCTAACCTTTTTTTGTGCTAGTATTGTGGAAGAACAGCGACATCACTACTCCTTTCCAGTTCACCACTCCGTTCATTCCGAGTGAAGGCACGTCTACCCGTTTACGTATTCCACGGCTGAACAGGTGTTCAATCTTTTTCCGAGGATGTTCGACCACTCTCACTTCCTCATAGTCCATAGCGAATGTGACGTACGAACGGAGTCACAAAGTGTCAATTCCATAGTTTAAAGATATTATGTCTGTTCACCAAAAACATTTCTCGTTAAGCCTCCAGAACTCCTTTCATGGTAATATTTCAGAGTATATTTCTTATAAATTGGACACCCACGAAATTGATGAGATGCAACTACATATAATCCTAGTAAAATAGTGTACTTGGACAGTTATTGTCCTGGTGCATAAACTGAAGAAGATTGAATAGCGCAGAGCCCAGAAATTAAATTAGATTGGTGCTGCTCTTAACAGCTACGGATGAAATTCTAGATTTTCATTTTGTCGTACAAGGATTGCAGTTTTGCCTTGTTGCTTGATCCGATTGGTCCGATGGTCTTCTATTTCATTTGCAAGGTGATCCAAAAGTCTTTGACCAACTTTCAAAAGCTACACAAGCTCTACATCTTAAGTTAAAGGCAACACTCACGAAAATTCTCACTTCTGAATTGAATCGCTTATCGTGTAGCCGGCTGCTGTACAATCGCAACAGTAAATAGAACACAGTGAGTAGCCGCCTACCCTCGAAGATAATGCCGTGGACACACCTGTCGCTCTGGACATAAGGGTTTCTTCGCTGCAGCTAACGACATCGACTGGTGTGCGCATGTGCTTTAGCGCAGGGTTGATGTATGGAATTTGTGCCATTTCCAGCGTTTCGCTATCGACGCACATGAAATACCGCCATTTTCTGTTTCTTCTGCGTATTTCACGCTACTTCACCGTTGTCGATGAATTGATAGTCGCTAAAAACCACGACATACCGCGGAATCTCCGAACCGGAAATTTCCGTGAGTGCGGCCTTGGAGACAACCGAATAACAGCAGCGGCATAACTAAGGAATGGATAACGAAACGTAACCGGTGATCTCCCGAAAGTTTGGCTCATGCTGCGTAATAGCTGTGTTTGTAGCGCTTGCCTTACGCTTTACTAGTATTGTACCAGATTTTCTGAACACACTGCTTCTTTATCATGTGGAATGTGAACCTCCAGTTCATCAAGAACGAACACCTCGGGCACTCCCTACTTATCGACTTCAATCCGAGAAATGCAGCTGAAGCGGCTAGAGGCGTTAACATCGTGAACATCGTCTTCAGAGAGAACGCTTCCACTTGAATGGCAGCGTGGAAGTGCTCTTCCGCTTCACTGAGCTCAATTTTGACCTGGTGGATGCCCCTGAATCTGAGCGCGCTTTGTAGTTTGTTTGTATCAGCAGAAAATTGAGAAAATTAATTCATGTCCGCAGTATCTAAGGTATCTCTACAGAATGATGCACATCTCACCTTTGCTGTTCCTGGAAATCCCACATAGGCAACGTCTAGGATCGCCCTTTAAAAAATGCGTGAGAAAAGCTGCGAGTGCATGGAAAAGTATCCTACAAGTTCAATTTTTTTCGTCTTCTCCAGTTCTCTCACATGTTCTCATTCTTGCTCAATCATATAACCAGCCAAATGAGAATTGCAAAAAAAAATTAACAGAGAGCCTCCCCTTTCAACCTAAAATTAGGGTTTTCCCACTGTCTCCAAACCATTAAAAATGAAAATGAAAACTCTGAATAATTGCGCTTTTTCATGTAACTGTTCCCTAGCCGTAGCGCATATTTAATTGGGAAAGTATCACAACCAGGATCGCTAACCAGTGAGCACGGTTATCACCTGAGCAAATAAATGATTTCATAGCATGCATAGTCAAAGGTAATGCACCCAAATTCCCAGACAAAGCTTCGGAACTTCCACGGAGCTTGCCGACTTTCAGAACCTCCGCGGACCCTGATTTACTATTGGAGCACAATTTTCGGAACTTCTGCGGAACGCGACACGTGATGTCACGCGTCGATTTTTTCGGAAGTTCCGCGCAAGTTCTGTAGAAGTGAGACGCAGAGAAAAAATGGAAAAAAATAATGCGCGTTTTTATGCCTTCGATTCCGAACCCCACAACTTATTTCAAAATCGATCTTTTCAGAAGAGCTTAGAACTACTGCAATCCTAAATCCTTGACATCAAGGTATATGTTCTCCTATTACTACACCATTCGAAAAGGGCCTTTTAGCATCGACGAACTTCCTGAAGGCAGTTTTAGTATCCCTTTAGTCTTCGGAAAAATTCTTCCAGTGAGAAGTTGTCCAAATTCTCGCGGAAGTGGTAGTCTGTAAGCGAGAGGTTTGCTGATTGTGATGTATGAGGTAGAGCTTCGTTGCCTGATTGTTCCAGCCTGCAGGGGCTCTGGGGTGCGAGATATGGATAGACGGTGCTGTGTAAGAGTGTAGAATCCATTTTATTGAGTAAAGTTGGGCTCGCACAGTGGAGTTTCTTAATTATTTCATTTACATATAGAAAGTGCTTCCCAAATGTGAAAGATCAAATGGGCTGTAGTGAACGATCTTTGTAGCAGGTCACCACAAAGTCGCCGTGACCTTGATTTGGTGTTGCTTCCGTTTCTGACAGTGTTCGGTGCTTCTCCCTCGTGCAACTGTTGAGCAGTGCACTTCATTCTTGTCTTATATGGTCTATATCTCACACTGCATCAGTAAGCGACCAAGTGTTCGGTCTCAATTTTTTCACTACAAAGGCGCGAAGAAGACCTGTCAACGAGGGTCAATCTGGCACTTGTTCAGAATGCGCGACTCTTACTCGTCGAGCTTTTTCGTCTTCCCATTCTCATTGGAGGAAGGGATGGTCTGACGACAATTATCGGTGAGGTTTTGCGAAACCAGATATGTTGTTTTGAATGGGTGCTCTTCGATGATCGCTATCAGTTGAGGGTCGCAGACCCTAGGAAGGCCTATGCGACATTCCTTAGTTTCGACGCAAGACACACCACGTCGAAAAAATCCAGGGGCAGCTTTGCGGTATGCGTTTGCTCCTACTTCCTCAGCGAAAACTTTCTTGGTATTTCGAGCGGTTCCTGCTGTGATGGCGCAGAGTTTTAGCTCGCTTAAGTGAATTTGGCAAAAAAATTTGTTTTGGCGTCTTTCGTTCCAGAACTAAAAACTCGCCGAAAATGTGGATTCCGATCAAAATACATAAGATGTTTGAAAAGGTCATAAAATTTGCTATGGAACCATGTACAATTTCTCATAGAGGTTATAAGAAATACCGGAAGTTCTCTGCACCAAAGATGAAGCAACGAAAAACGCGCATTATTTTTGCACCAACCTAATAACATATCAAATGGCATATTTTCGTCCACTTTTATAGTAGTATGTTTTTGCTTGACTTTAGCTGGCCATATAAGAAGCCGTGATAGAATACTGAAATTTTTCCGCCGCCATTTTTTTCTTCGAAATTTTGTTGGGAGTGATCCAATAATCACATCCGTAATGTCGAATTTCGGATAAAGCTTGTGTCAGAATGTACCCCCCGGATAATTCGCATAAATACGAAAATTTGAGATTTTTACCAAAGAGGAATTTTTCCATGTTATCATTAAAGTTGAAACCTGACGCAGATCTAGCACAGTCAGAATGTAAACGTTCTTGAGGCTCATCTTCAGAAAACGAAAACACTAATGCTGGAACTAGTGCTGCGTGGTAGATCGGCTTTTGGTGGGATTCATGACCCTACATTCTTGGTACCCGGACGTGTGGAGGTGTTCATCCCTTCAAGTTGGTCGATTTTACCTTATTACTCGAAGTTATAGTTGACTCCATAATGCCCATATTACGCCACTCTTGTTCACTCGGTTAAAAATTGCGGTATTCATCATTCCAGGAATCATTTGAGTGGCTCGCGTGAATGCGCGCTTCAGAGTAGGCAGTAGTAGTAGCAGTAGTGGTAGTATTATGCAGTTTTAGCAAATAAAAACGCAAGTAAGTTTCTTGCATTTGCATTCCGTGTATAATTATAAGAGACAAACAGGAATAGAAACATCTTAAGTGTGGCATTAGTGCCATCTTTGAGTTCTTCGGATACTATCGAGAGAAATAACGAGCTGAGTCCTTGCTCGCTAGTCACTGGGTCTGTCTTGGCCCATTAGAGGGAAAGAGCCAGGATACGGGCACACGGGTGGAGAATGGGTCCGGCATGGCTCAAAAGTGGGGAGAACGCCAAGATACACTTCTGCCGGTGGAATCGGGGTACGCTAAGCGCTTATTCGTGTCTCAGTCTACCACCCCTTCGCCTCCCTGTATATTGAGGCAGAAGCTTATCAGTCAGACTATCTTAATAACGTGAAGCTTGAATCCCTTCAGGTGATTATTCGCACTGCATCGGTTACACTATATTATTTACAAGTACTAAAGCCATGTGGAAGATACTCCTGTGCAGAGTTGGGAGTGGCGTTCATATATGGGCATAGGCATGTAGGAAATGTGACAAAAAAGAGTAGATAGAACCGTTGCATCGGAAATTAGCTTTGCATGTAGATGCGTGATTAAGAATTTGCAAGCAAGACAAGGATCGCGTGAAGACCTGAAGCCCGACGTTGGCGAGGACCCGTAGAAACGCAATTTATAGAAGAAATTTTGTATCTGAGCTCAGCTCAGAGTTTTGCTCACTTTCTAATTTTCTAAGCATTTCGCATTTGTGAAGCTTTTGCACATACCTCGAGTGGCTGCCCCACCCCACTTTCTAGCGTTCCGAAGGGGCGCTAGTCAGATGAATATTATAGTTATTGTAGTAGTTGAGAGCGCAGCAGTTGACTATTTTTCTTGGAAATGCAGGACAATTCCACTCGTATTTCTGTATTTATATATTTTGTCTAGTTCAACAAATGTAGCAGTCTCGAATCCGCGTTGTTTTCACCATCACTGCATTCTCAATTGCTGCAGATTTTCAGGAGGATGGAGCTGAATGTAAATGAAATATCCGCAACGAACTTTTATTTTTTTGGAGTTTTGTCTATTTTTATCAATGCTACACTAATATATGTGCTGTACAAACGCTCGCTAAGAGCTGTAGGTGCTTTCAAGTACTTGATGATCACCTCTGCTGCATTGGACGCGTCATTTAGCCTTGTATCTATTGTTGCAAGCCCGGTAAGTTCAAGTCTACTTTCTTGTGATTGTCACGCTGAATTCTCCACGGGACCACAAGAAGAAAAATTTATGAATATTTTAAACATTTTGGCTGGGCAATGTTTCTTCTTCTCTAAACAACATACGAGGTCGTGATATGATGATCTCGCTGTTTGGATTTATAACTCCAGAAAAAAACTATTTACTTATAAATAAGAAATGAAAAACAAGAAGAAGGAACATTTTCGAAGCCATATACAACTAGTTCCTGAATGCTGCTTACAATACTAAGCTGCTTAGGATCTTTGCATTTGGCACAGTAACAGCTGTTATAAGCCGTGAAATCGAGTTTTCTGGGAAATGGTTTGGCCGACTAGGCAGAATGGAATACCCACCCAAATCTCGCGTCGCTAGTTTTTTCACCTGTGGGGAAAATGTGGGAAATATGGTGTATGGCTTAAAACCGCAAGCAATTAATGTCATTAAAGGAGGGATCGTAACGCTCGTTATTCCATATCAGCAGAAGTCACAGCAAATATTCGTCGATCAGTTCCACAGCGAGGTGTATCGCTGACAACGGCGATGGCTTCAAACACCTATAATCTTTGGCTATTAGACTCGAAAGAAATTCCCGGCAGCCTTAATTTGTGTTGAAATTAGAGAAATATAAACATGAACGTTTTTTTTTGCGACATCCTGTATGTGTGAGCAGAGGCTAATCTCGTAATCACTGCTTTTCTACGTGTATTCATTGTCTTTCTTCAGATATTCATGGCTGTTGATATTATGGACTCCGTAGTTATAATGAAAGGCGGCTTCGTTCTGCCGAGCACCATCGGTTGTGTGTCACTTATATTGTTCCTCTTCTTACTATGCCAGTCAATTGTTACTCCTCCCTGTCTATTTGTCTTTCGTTACCTCCAGATATGCAGGTTAGTGGATAGTCTGTTTCATTAAAATTTTTATAGGATGGTAAAAACATGCTTAACGAATGGTGTTCTGCGTGTTTACGTGTGTGTATGTACGTGCAAAACTGCGAAGTAACTTAAGCGAAGAAAGTTGTGCCATTATAGTGCGCCCTATGATTCAGGAGCCGGACTTTTGATTTACTATTTCCGCCTCCAACCGATATCTTTAGCCTTTAGCGTTTCGTTTGGCCTAAGGAATCACATCCTCGAGAAATTGCTTAGTGAATTTCCGAAAAGCGCGTGAGCCAAGCTCTCTCTATAGAGTTTTCAGACCAATTTCCACATCACCTGTGCTACAGAATATATACCGCTTTACATAATACAGAAAATATGATAAGCGCTATCCTCCTTTTTTGAACTAGTTTTTCTGTCTGGAATCATCTCAAAGCTTCTGAAGACTTAGTTTCGTATGATGTTAGCAGTAGTTCAGTCGTTTCACAGCCGCCTTTTCAGTCGTTTCTACTCCTTTCTCTTCTTATAAGCTCAGGTTTGCGACTCCACTTTTATGAGCGGAGCATGGGAAGGTGCTCAAACAAATACTGGAAAACCACGGATGATTTTCAGGGCGAAGTTTCTTGCCTATCATCAGAATCACCTTCGCTTCCTCCTGATCATTCCCCTAATCATCTCAGCAACAACTTGTGCGCTGCTCTGTTTTGCTTCTTGGCCAACTGCTTTTGACAGGGACAATTTCGAGCCACTGGTCAAGAACATAACAGAAGCAACAGGGCAGGGATTTCTGATCGCAACTCTGAGTGTGAGTGACGATGTATTCGTAATGTAATCCTGTATTTGACAACCACAACTTAGCTGAGATGACGAAGTCATTTTGACTGTCTACTTACCTAGTACGCAGATCTCCGTTTACAGCTGGATGGTGGTTCTTATGATGATTTACAAAGCACAGTAATGTATGCAGACGCTGTTCTGTTATCATTCTCAATGATATCATCACTAGTTGTTATGTTATTCTGCACAAAGAGCATAATGGCCACGTTGCTACAAATAAACAGTCCAAATACTCGCCGTTTGCAGATCCAACTCTACAAAACTCTTCTTTTGCAGGTAAGTAAAGCAGCTTTTCACAGTGCCGGTCGCTCATTTTTGCATCACAGAATACCGCCCATCGATATTTTGGGTATGTTTGGCGTTAGGCATTCTAGATTATAAACGAGAAGAGAACAACGCTGGAAACCTAAGCGAAACATTAATACCTGCAAGACTCGCGCGGCGCCCCGTGGGTGTTGCGGGGCAGAAGACCAGATGGCCAGTTTTTTGTTGTTGTACGGGTCCACACGAGCTTCGTAAGGTTTATTGAGAAGCTGTAGCACCATCGTGGTCGAGCAATGACTAGTTGGTAGAGGAAACTAAACCGGGACCAGTGGGGTCCTACAACGCTGCGCCGTACATTATGCTAGTAACGCATGACATGCTCGCTCATCATAGAGCGCATACATTTACAACGAAGAAAATGCCTCACACATAGTATCGAGGCTCTACAGCTCTAACATCTGTGATGCGGAAGTGATTGACCAGAAGTGCAGGCAAAAGATTCTAGACAGGCAGCGAAGTACGTATGAAGTTTTTTTTTCTATTTTCAGTTTTCCATCCCGTTTGTTCTAATACATATTCCATTCTATCTATGCATACTCGCTCCATTGGCTCATATTACTTCTGGTATTTTTACAACATATCTTCCTTATCTCTTTGCTTGGTACCCTGTCATCAATCCGCTTATTGTTCTATGCCTCATTGGTGAATACCGCAAATACTTGCTGAACAAAGTCATGCATATCTCAGGAAAACGATACGCACCACCTGCGTCCAGCACCGGCACTATCCTCACTACTGTGCGATGTTGATATGAAATTTTTTGGTATTTGTTCGTTGTTTGAGTCTTCTAATCACCGCCTGGTTTTTTTAACAACGAGATTGTCACGCAGAGGTTTCTGTTCGTACTAACAAGAAGCAACACCTGCAATTTCTCATCTTCTTGTATATACGCACCATTTGAACATTCTGAAGGGGGCTGTTCTTTGTGTAAGGTCCCGAGAACTTTGTATGAGTTTTTTTTATTGAAGCTTTCTACAGAGGGGTTATTGAAAGTTGTGAAAATGAATACTGCACCTAAAAGAAAGTGTGGTGAGAATGAGAAGACTGCTTAATAAACTTGTTTCGTTCTTGTATTACACTAAGTTTGGTGGACTGCTTGATTCGGTTTGGTGGGACATCATTTTGACCACTCTTCTAATTATTCATCTACATAATTATTGTATTTCCAGCTGAGCCAGAAGGAAGGGAGATAATACTAAGTAATGAGATAACAAATGTCAGTTCCATCCAAGAAGGAAAAAGGACATACTACCGAGAAACCTAACTTGCGGTCGTTGGCTTAATTCTATTAGGTTGGTCCGAAAGTTTTACACAGAGATATATTTTAGGATCTAGAATTCCATAGACTTTGAATCGAAATGCCACTACGTGTGAAGTGTATGGTACACGGCCGTGCAATAATCGTGGGACCTCTCGAAGCGCTGGGTTACATCTCATTGCTGGATATAAGAGTTGTGTACTGTGTGTTAACAATATACGAGAGAAAAGTTGACTTGTGCGTAGCGAACCATCTCCAAAACAGCAGAAATGAAAAGTGCACGAAAGAGGGTTTTCAGTATTGTTGGTGGAATTCCAAGGGAATGCTATGTCGAGAAGTGCTGAGACCTGGGCCACTGTGACTGCCTTGGTCTACCCTTATCAAGTACAGAAAATGGCAGACGAAACTCGCCTGGTGCCGAGAAAAATTGACCATGTTGCTCCGCTTCATGACAACGCCTGACCCTCACGTGGTGAAGCTTACCCGCCAAAAAAATGCCAAATTAGGTTGGGAAGTTCTACCACGCCCTGCTTATTCTGCTGACTTATCCCCATTTGAATAACACTTGCTGGGAACTCTGGAACTGCACCTACGAGAAAAGAAATTCGATGATTGGACCAAACCGAAAAGTGAGATTTCAAGCTTCTTCGACTCGCAGCTGCCAGAGTTCTTGACTTATGGAGCTGATGCTCTAGTGAAGTGTTGGCCATACCTCATGGATCATGAAGACAATTATTTTGTTGATTGATATCTATTCAAAATGAACTTGACATTCTTTGAAAAAAGTATGAAATTAGGTGTAAGACTTTCGGACCAACCTAATAGAAGGAACATAACTCGAGGAGAAGTTAGAAGAAAGTATCAAGGGAAAACGGGATATATTTTATAATATTAATCCTATGAAAAAGCGTCGGACGCAGAATTGGCAAGTCATGGTGCGACGTGAGAAGAGCTTGCGGCTCCGACACCTTGTGAACCCAGATTGAAGAATAAAAATAGGAAGAAAATCAATTTCATTACTAAATAATTTGAAAAACTATTTGAAAAACAATAGTAACAATAAGCAATCCTCTTATACAAAGACCGGGAAGGGTCTAGATTTTCCTGGCGTCAGACCACGAGAGCGAAATCTTTTGAAACTTTTGGGTAGCGCTGCAGTGCATAGACAATGGTGGGGAGAGAGATTCTCAGACGTCAAACGAAAGACCGATTTATGGAGCGAGATGCGGCTAGATCCTGGTGGGACTCGCACTTTCGAAATCCTTGCACGGTTAGAGATTCAAATCCTCAGTGGCGGAATGATGGATAAAGTGTCCAATGATCAAAGCGAGAGAGCTAAGTAGTGATTCCAGGGTTTCGCGGCGGGACCCCTGTCCTCTGCTGGCGGTCTCGCAGCCACCGGGTGAGGCCGTGCTAGCACGACTTTCACCCAGCACAATATACGGAGCAGGATAACTACTGGACAACATCTCTGTTCTTCGCTCACCTCACACGTCAGCGCCGCCGATACGCACAGGTGATGTCGGTGCGTGGTCTGAGAGCCATCAACGCACAGTGCAGCGGTGGTGTCCGTCGCACCTTCTCACTTCTCACATGTCGCACGTTCTTGACCTGGGCTGGTAGTAAACCTCCTGGAACGCGACGAAACGATGTGCACAATTGCGGTGAACTGTCAGCTCTGGTTTGCAACCATGAACTAGCTAGGAGCTAACTGACTACTGTGGTCTTTGAATGATGAGTCTCTTGCAAAACCTTCAAGCCCATAGAGGTTTCGAACCCTCACAGATGGGATGCCCATTGTCCTCGGAGTATGCCGACATACCTCTCAACCATGGATTCGAGTGCTGACGGGACCTTATGTGGCCATTATACCCCAAGCGGCCAGTGAATCTCTTTCGCGTAATCTAACTTTGATGTGTTAAGCTCACAAATGTAATTGCGTGCTCATAAAATATGTGAGTTCCCGTAAGCTGGGAGTTATCTGCCAGCTAACGTTCATCGTTAACTGACAGTATCAGTAGGTTTACTACCACTCCTGGTATCCGATGGGTGAGGAGTTCACAGGGACACAATCGTGAGCAACGTCAGGACACATGTCCACAGAGGGTCTGCTGTGGCCTAAAATGTGGAGAATGCCAGGATACGGTTGTGTCGATGAAATAAGAGTTCGCTGTGGCCCAATCGCCAGGAGCGCAAAAAAATACGAGCACACCGATGGATGATGGTCTGCTGTGGCTTGAAAGTGTTGGAATGCCAGGATATGGTTGTGCCAATAGAGGAGGGGTCGGCCGTGGTTCAGGTGTGAGAACCGCCAGAATATGGGCTCACCGATGGGGAACAGGTCAACTGTGGCCTAAAAGTGTGGTAATGCCAGCAACGGTTATGCCGATAGAAGAGAGGATCGCTTTGGCTTAGAAGTGGCAGAGATGTCAGAATATAAGTTCGCTGATGGAGGACGGGTCCACTGTGGCCCAGGGGTGAGGAACTAAAGCATTCGGCTCCATTGAATTGGCATGGGTCTGCAGAGGTGCAAAAACTAAGGGAACTCCAGGATACAGGTCCTCGGATGGCACATATGGTTATGCCGATAGAGGAGAGGATCGCTTTGGCTTAGAAGTGGTGGAGATTTTTTGTTTTTGTTTTTGTGACCTAAAAATTAAATTAAACTCAGGTTACGCGTTCGCGGATGGAGGATGGGTCAGCTGTGGCTGAGGTATGACGAACTCTAGGATGCGGGCCCCTGATGGCACATGGGTCTGATGTGAGTTAAAGGTTCATAAAACTTCTAAATACGGTTTCGCGGGTATAGGAGAAAACGCAGGGCACCTACCACCCCACATATGACAGCGGTCCCCCCCCCCCACGTGCCCTCAGCAGACGTCCCCCTCACGTGCCCCCGGCAGACGTCCTCCCACGTGCCCTGGCAGACGTCCCCCCACATGCTCCAGTCGACATCCCTCTATCTACCTCAGCAGACGTCCCCCCACGTGCTCTCGCGGCTACCTCCTACGTTATCACCATATACCATCTACCCCCGACGTCATTTACATCCTCAAAAAGAACGCTCGACCGCCACGAGGCCGTAAACGCGTGCATCTGAGCTGTGTCGGCAATGTGACTAATCCATCACATAGACAAACGCACGTCAAACGCATGCATATAGTGTAGATTGTATCATCGACTGATTGATGACCCTCGTTCTATTCTCATTACTCCATTGTATATTCAGACAAAATAAAGTCCAAGAGTCTAACGCGCAACCATCCGCCACATAAGTCGCCACAAATTGTCCTTAAAGGCAGCGTGTTACCTCAAGGATCGCGCTCGAGATCCTCACCTCAGCCGAACATATGCGAGTCGCTGAGCGCAAAGCTACACTTTAGGTCTTTGAGTAACGTCGAAAACCCCATAAGTTAGAGATTCTTTGGCCAAGAATTCTGAAATTCTTGGCCAGTGGACGGAAAGTTTGATTCCGCATCGAAAGCTTGCTGAGGTGCGACAAGGTTTTCCAACACGGCAAGGCTTGTTCATTCGATAGCAGCTACTGCTGAAGAGTTCATTTTGATGTGCAATCTCAACTCCTCAGCTCCGCTTTTTCCAGCTTCCTAGCAAGCAAACTCGTCCGCTTTAGTATCAAATTTGTCCTCCAAAATGGGGTTTTTGACGGTTCTTCCCAAATTCAAGCATAATGCTGAAATCAGCGCGTCGAGTAGGACTGGATTCTGATGTCATCCCCATACCCATCATGAACTGACAATTGCCTATTTGTCCTATAATGAGATTGCCTAGTTGTCCTATAATGAGAACTCATGAACATTCACCATCGCTCCAAGGATGTTAAGATGAAAGTGAAGGAGAAGAAGATGAAGTTGTTGATTAATTAAATGTACACGTGTTATCACGGTCCCGGCGGACAGCAGTACGTCGGGGGGTATGAGCAGCACTTCAGGGAGCATGAGCAGCATGTTCTTTCAAACCAGAACGTCGATACACGTTCCCCCAATTCGAAAAGTAGGCAGAGCAACGGGGGTTCGACCTGCTGAGCAATTACCTGAGTATGTTAACTTCAAGGAACCTCGCATCCTCCATAGTTCTCATTACTCTACTTGTTTGCTGGGCTGGGATCCACGAAACGATAACCAAGCATACCAACAATGGCTAGCGTGATTGGTTTTCGTATAGAGTACATGGTGCTAGGAGACGCAGGCGACAAAGGTGGGTTCGCTAGCCTGGGTTTGCTTTTTTATGCGTTCATGAATTCTGTCCTTTAACATCATTGTTCATTACTCCTAAAACAAGGCTCACTTTACTCACTATTCTCCTCGCATTGCTCATCCTCTGTAGTCAATAATAAATATATCATCCACTGAACAACTACATTGCATATTCAGACAAAATGAAGTCCAAGAGTCCAGGGCGCAACCATCCGCCACATAAGTCGCCACAAATTGCACTTAAAGGCAGCGTGTCACCTCAAGGATCCCGTTCGAGATCCTCACCTCAGCCGAACATATGCGAGTCGCTGAGCGCAAAGCTAGCTGAAGCATAAGCTAGCGCAAAGCTGAATTCTGGTCTTTAACATCATTGCTACCATAAGGGCTAGAAGATATGTTGGATTGTATTCTAGGCCTAACAAAGTGTTAAAGACCGAAAGCTAGCCAATAAAAGATTGAAAACAGGAGTCTACAATATTCGTGATACAAATGAACTTAAGTACACTAAATAAGCCTCTGGGATGGCACCATCTTACCATTGGGAAATTGGTTAACAAACCATAGTGGAGTTCTTCTTCACGTTCCAATCCAATATTTCTAGGAAGCATGGAACAACTTTGAAGAGAGCGGCTCTGTTTGAAGTGTCGCTAGCAATTTTTCAGTAAGGAAGATGAGCGCTAGGATGACGTTCCCATTTCAAACAGGTGGTCAATGTAGTCACTTTGTAATGGTAGCCATGATTATGCACATAACCTTCATTAATGACATTACCACTTAAAAGCTAATTCGATGCTTAACCATCAATTTTAGAAAGAGTCACAGCAAACATTATTGTTCCCAAGACTAGTTAGTAAAACTCCGATGTGAGCGTTCATTTAAGTTCCTTGTACTCATATGATAAATTTTGCACTAATACATACTTATTCAAGCGACGCGAGCTGTGGAGTCACGTACACAAACCTTCTGTGGTAAATGTCGACAGTTAGACTACAGATCAAATGAGCATAAGCTCTATTCTAACCTCATCATTGCTGTTCCAGGAGATGCCTCACAAAAACACTCTCAAAAGTATCCGATAGAGAATGTGGGGATAACCACGCTCACGCGAGAAGGCAATCCATAAGTTTGATTTCTTCGCCTCCTTTCATTCTCGTATATGTTCTCAATTTTGCTGGATCCTATGCCTTACTCTAAAAAATCGTAACTGGTCTCTCTAACCCCTTCCTCTCCGAACCGTATGGATATAGTTTGTTGAATCTATGGAAAGTTTCGGAGTCAATAAAAATCCTCTGAGGGAGCTTTTGCTCTCTTATAATAACTTTAAAAAGCTTAAGCTTCACGCTATCTGCGCCATTTCCTCCACTAAGAAGGACTCCTGTAAGTGCTTCTTTGAAACTACATAGGAAGTACAGACGATGTCATTCGATCGGAATGATATTTGTAAATTAAGCCAATTGATCCTGTACTATACGAGGAAAAGCCCAACGTTTTCTCATGCTCTCAATTTCCCCTCTTCACAAGCCTAATTAAAGACTAAGTGCACAGATCGTGGAATACGATCCATGTTATTTTTGGTATACTTCTATTGCTAGAAGGCTCTTTCCACCCAAAACTATTCACTGCCTTTTTAGCCCAGGTGATCTGAACCTCTAGATTTTGAGTGGTTCAGAATGCTACTATCCGAGCTGCTTGAGAAAAACTAGGGTGTTAACACAAAACAATGGAATAGTCTGCGAAAATCAATCATTGCATTAAAGCAGAAGGATGTTTTTCGAGCGGGCGACTCATTTGGGAAATGAGCTTCGCTGCTAAATTCGACAGTAAATCCAATAAGAAGAAAAAAGAAAAAAGTATATTTTACTCAATTTCCGCCTCATTCCTGCCACTGCACATCTGTATATATAAAAGTGAAAGTTTGTTTGTGTGTGTGTTTGTGTGTGTGTGTGTTTGTGTGTGTGTTTGTGTGTGTGTTTGTGTGTGTGTTTGTGTGTGTGTTTGTGTGTTCCGAATAGAAATCGCGGAGGATGAACCGATCGGGACCAAATTTTGCAGGTAGACTCTCCATTGGCAGGCGGAGGTTATAGGCTACTTTCCACCTGGGATTATCGATTGGTTTATCGATTATATCGATTTTATTGATTTTTCGCTCTTCTTGACCAGAGACTAGCGAGAACATGCCTACTGGGGTACCTCAATGCGCTGAACACGAATATGACAACAATTTTGCGCCAATTTATCGATTTATTGATTTTATTGATTTTTCGCTATCCTTGATCATGGGGTGGTAAAGACATGTCTACTGGGGTACCTCAATGCGCTGAACACGAATACGACAACCATTTTGCGCGGAATATTGATTTATTGATTTTATTGATTTTTCGCTCTTCTTGACCAGGGACTAGCGAGAACATGCCTACTGGGGCACCTCAATGCGCTGAACACGAATACGACAACCATTTTGCGCGAAATATTGATTTATCGATTTTGTTGATTTTTCGCTCTTCTTGACCAGGGACTAGCGAGAACATGCCTACTGGGGCACCTCAATGCGCTGAACACGAATACGACAACCATTTTGCGCGAAATATTGATTTATCGATTTTATTGATTTTTCGCTCTTCTTGACCAGGGACTAGCGAGAAAATGCCTACTGGGGTACCTCAATGCGCTGAACACGAATACGACAACCATTTTGCGCGAGACATTGATTTATTGATTTTTCGCTATTCTTGATCTTGGGGTGGTAAAAACATGTCTACTGGGGTTTCTCAACACGCTGAATAAGAATGACAACCATTTCGCACGAAATATTGATTTATTGATTTAATCGATTTTTCCCCATTTTCGCTCGGGGACGGACAAAGACATGTTTCCCTGGGTTTTTCAATACGCTGAATAGGAATATGACAAACATTTTGCATGAAATATCGGTTTTTCGATTTTATTGATTTTTGGCTCTTCCGCCCAATGGAGCAGTGAAGACATCTCTCCTGGGGTTCCTCGATATGCTGAGTATGAATATGACAACCACTTTGTACGAATACGTCGATTCAATGTCACCGAAATAGCTTTGCTAACTTTTCGCCCACAAGTCGATGGGGAACGTCACCTGGGCTTCGCTAACATGCTGATCACCAAAATTATGGAGATTTTAATGAATTTGTCGATGATAGTAATTGGCCTCAGCAGTATGATGTAGCCAAGGTAATAAAACACCCGAGCGAAGCCGGGTACGGCAGCTAGTGAAGTCATAAAAATCATCACAGGATAATTGCAGATTAGAACACACGGCTGTGAAAATGAGTTAAGAATTTCAGGCTCAGGTAAAAACTTGAAGGATTAAGTGATGAAAGAATGAGGGTAATGAAGTTGCCCAAGTACAAAAAAAACATGGGTACAAGTCATGAAACAAATTGTTTTGTTGCACATCAATAATTACATAATCTCCATAAGACGTCAGAGCGATAATGCCTTCTATGTTGTTAGTGACGAGAATTTTAATGGCAGAGGAGGGAAATGGAGAAACTTAAGCAATGCGAATGTTCCTTCTTTGAGGCTCCTCAGCAACTCATACAAAAGAGCGGGCGGAGAAAGGAAAGAGTTTTCACCTCTAGCGGGATTGCTGTAACAACTGGATCAGTAATCTTTCAAACTTATTTTTTTTCTACTTGTGGAATGGAATGTGAGGTTGACAATTTGTGGAAAAGTGTGTTAAATATATCAGGGACTACCTGATCCAGAAAAGAGATTGCAAATGAAGAACTACCCTGCCAATGTTGAAAGTGCCCCTCTTTTCGGAAGCATAATTACTTCTAAGCATTTCGGCTTATGGATAATTGTCATTTTGAAGGGAATGTCTCACCTCTAGAATTCGAATGAGCTGGGGAGAACAATCATATAGGTGGATTGCCTTGAGACCAGGAACCGTGTATGTATGTATTCTGAATGGTTATTGGGCCAAAAACAGGAAAATTCTGGGCCTCCTGCGTTAAATGATCGAAACCTCATCAGAAATGTCCTATAGTTATTGTGGTAATTCTGGCATAGTAAGACGCGTTCTCTTCATACATTAAACACGGACAACTGGTACAAATCACGCTCACAATCAGTTGGTCCCCGGTAGAGAGGTTCTATTCAAAAATAAAAAATAAGAAAGTAATGATATAAATAAACAAGCAAATGAATAAGTAATAAAAAATTAACTATTCTGGTTCATTTCATTTGAATCATTGGAATCAGCTTCTCGAGCTGATCCAGTGCCTGTTCATCTTCGGAATCGGAATGAGGAGACACATTGCCTTTAAGAAACTGATGAAGATAGGTATAGCCAGGACAGTAAAGAAAAACTCCTCTTTTGAGAAAAAAAACAGCACTTAAGAGGTCATCACAAACAACTAACCAGGATTTCCGACATTTGTTTTTCAGGATTTCGCCTACTCCAGGAATTCTGCAACAATAGTCAAACGTCACTCTGTGAAGTGATCAATGCCAAGTAAGAGAACTCCAAAAGAAATTGCTGATTGGCTCATTCTCGAGAATCCTAATGTTTTATGTCGGTGCGGTGAACGCAATCCGTGGACATAGCGCAGTGGCAATGAGCGCCGATGCCACCAGTACGGTCACGGGTTCAACACTCGTGCAGGTCATTCCTTCCAAACCACGTACATGATAGTGGTTCCTGGATTCATAGATCTGCTATACAATATGGATCGGTTCGAAGACCGACGTCCCCCATTATTGAGGCGTCGGTTCAAACTCGAGCTACAGTATTAGTACAACGTAACTAGTAGTTTTTTCGTCTCCGTTCCATCGATTCCGTCCTAGTACATAACGTAGAATTTCAACCTTTTCCGGTTGGCGTTCAATCATAGGGAAATTAGCTTGTCTACAAGTGATATATACGTAGTAATAGACGGCAGTGTATTCTTCCAGTAGTACATAGTTTTTAGGCTCGTTTTAACTATTCGTCTAAGTCCTTGATGAAGTGCTCGGAAATAAGGACATTTTCTGGACGACAGAACATTACCAAAGGTCTTTCATTGGTCACATCTAATCGTTTATTATGATTAGCTTGCTTATTTACTTGTTGTATCCCCAAAAAGGTGAAGCAACTGCTTAGTCTATGGAACTTCGAAGGAAGTAAGTGATATTCGATTGCTTCTGGCTTGTTCCACTCTCATTCTCATTGTACCTCTCTCTTTTCCTATCCTACACTCCGTTCGTCTCTTCTTTATCCCTTTGCAGATGTGGAGCCTTATACCTGGAAAGAGCGTTGCTATGGAGCTCTTCGATTGGCGGATTTCTGAAACTGACCAATCACAGAGCTTTTCCGCGCCGCCCTCTCCAGGTATAACGCCTCCTTTGCATCTGAAACATTGCATTGTGAAAAAAAATAAATACTAAATAAGCGTACCGACGAATAGCTAGCCCTTTAAGCTCATGGAATTTTACTTTCATAATGATCGTCACATGTGATGACAAGAAATAGAATTCAAGCATCCTTAATTTCGAAAACGAATGGCATAGAACAATTTCGTCAAATTGCTCAGACAAAAGCAATATCGAGGCTTGCTAGAGGAAATTGATGAGCAGTAATTCACTCATAATGTTTTTCACTCTCTTGATTGTTAGCAGACTCGATTTCACCGCAAAGCCTTCACTGCTTCAAGATGATCACTTGCAGTTGCACAACTGTTATTTGGTTTTTTCGTACGTACATGTTGCTCTAGAGTGCTAATCTCTGGAAACAGGTGTTAGAAAAAAGCTATAGAAATATCAGGCTCCAAGTGCTTCTCCTCTTATTCGTTTATTTCTCCTGCTTCCTTGTTTGTAAAAGAAGAAAAACGGAGCAAAAAAAAACTCGGCAAGCATGGAAAAATCTTGCTCATTCGTGAGGATGCTAAATTATTGCTAAATTACTTGAAGTTTCTGAAAAAAAAATCCCCAAATTCCTAAAAAATTCCATGGAATATGAATGTCATAAATCCTTCTAGAATGTCCTCTGCGGTATGTAGGCAACGTCCTCCATAGTACCATCTGGATCCACTACAAAACTTGTTTTTCAAGCGTTCGTTGTTAAATTTGAACTAGGTCGGTTCTTTTCGAACACGAGCACGCTACAAATAAATGAAATTTGAGACGTTAAAACTAATAACATAGTCTGGCCAATAAAGTGCAATATATGCGGGGGGTGGCGCATAATTACTGTCCCACAGTAAAAATCGGACAGAAATCGTATAAGAGCACATTCTCCAATATCCTTTTCAGCGATAAATAGCTACCATCTAAGAAAACAAAAAGCACTAGCTCCTTCCATGATCCTTACTCTGGTGCAGATCACGGCCCTCAGACTCTCAAGGTATGTCTTCACTGTGGGTCGCACGCGACGCCCACCTTGATCGGCGAGGAGCTTCTCACAACTGAGCAAATGTACAATTCTCAGAATTATAGGATACATGAAGGAAGTGATGAGGATTCCGGAACACCTAGTATGGTTGTCACGCTAAGTCCTCATCCCGAATCCACCGCGGTTTGCGCCTACATGGCAAATTTTTCCTCTTTTCGTGAAAGTGAGCTTGAAAATCCTCAAGATCGTGTACAAGGATATACTGAACAAGTAGTTGCTTCAATGGCCTACTAGCCACTATTGAGCCAGCAATGGATTCTTCGGCTGGACCAAGCGTATCCCCAACAAACCGAAAAATTCTCACAATTGGGGCCTTGTCTATGTGCCTGTCCTCACACTTGTCTCTGAGCGTTAGGCCATTTCTCCTAAATGAAACTTTTCCGAGGCCTCGCTTCATGCTATGCTGGGAGAAATAGCTTGCCTGAAAAAAATAGGCCAACACTCAATCTCTGATGATGCCACTGGAGGAAGCTCGGAGAGAAATCCCGGGAAATCACAAACGGATCACAGCTATGAAATCTCCCAAACATCTGAGGGCTCCGATTCGCGCCACAAGAGGGGGGCACTAGTGTTTTCTTGTTTCGCTATAAGATAGTTAACAGTTCCTGGAGAGGTCGTCCGCAAATGTGCTTTTGTACTTTTTCTGCGTCCTTTTCTATGGTGGGACAGTAATTATGCACCACCCTGTAGTTCATTTAGAACTAGGAACTCTGCTTTCTCTTCCACAACACTACCTACTGTTGATATCCACTTACAGTCGGGTTCTGCAGTCACTGCAAATGGGCGCCGGCGGGCGCCGGCCGCCGTCATCCTCCGGCGCCCCGGTATTAATGAGCTAGTATAAATCACACGAGCTTGGGAGAAAGCGAAGAAAAATACAGTTTTAGTCCATAGTGGACAGAGTGCAGTGGATATGTTAAGCCTATAAAGCAGGGGACCATTTTCACAACTTTCACTCACAACGTCGATCATTCGCTCAACCCAATGAGCTATGCGCGCACGAGATGCAACGTACAAATGGTGTCCACTATTACTTACACTTACACTTATCGTAGTTTATCTTCGAAATTTATGCAAAATGTTGCCGGATGCCTTCCTGGACTACCCGAAGGTCACGGGGGACGTTCCAAGCAGTGAACCCCAAACACTGCGATACTTAACTCTGGATCTCCCACGGAGTGGAACCAGCGATAGGGACAGATTGCAATCTGCCACTCAAACCACTGAGCCATCCGGGCCACTTTTTACGCTGGAGTTTGTTAGATAACTGCAGTAGCCGTAGGCAGCATACTATATGTATTTGCAAAACGGGGGCACAGGGCAGGATTCGATTCCCTGACCACCACAACGTCGATCATTCGCTCAACCCACTGAGCTATGAGCGCACGCGATGCAACATACAAATAGTGTCTAATTTACTTACACTTACACTTATCGTAGTTTATCTTAGAAATTTAGGTGAAAAGGGAGTTGGGTGGGGCCACTCCTGTGAAGCCTAAGCCTAAGCCTTAAACCGATTCTTGAGCAGCTTACCTGTCTACTATGGACTAAAATTGTATTTTTCTTCGCTTTCTCCCAAGCTCGAGTGATTTATAGCTCATGAATACCGGGGCGCCAGAGGGTAGCGGCGGCCGGCGCCCGCCGGCGTTCATTTGCAGTGGCTGCCGGACCGGACTGTATGTCGACTCCAACCTGCTTTGGTAAACCAAGCTACTGGGTCGGGAGATAATTTTGCACGGTTTCTCAGGAGCAGAAAAACCACTATCTTCTACTAATCACTCCAATCACATTGAATAAGCTACATAGCTCTTCTCCACTATTAGTGCTACCAGAGAGCTCCTCAACTCCATGTACAAAAAATTGAGTTGTTTGAGGCGATTTGTAGCCCGCCAGTGAATCTCTTGGATTGAACTCTATGGAATGCATTGGGAATTTGAGAAAATAAGTGATGTACAAGTTCTCCAAACCTGTATATTGGGCAGTGTAGTATTGGGAATTCCCAGTCTGGGTTTTTTGGTGATTATTTTGTTGAAATTGGTGAAGAGTAAACTAACAACTGATCGAGTTTTTACCCTTTTTATACATTTCTCGTGTGAGCCCTTCAATGTTAATGTTCAACTTGTGCCATTTGCTGGAATATCCTCCTAAACGCATCCTGCGGAGTCCTCTCATCCATGGAACCAGTGCGGTCGTGATTGCAGACAAAATCGGATCAGGCGCCCTCTGTGAGCTGATAGACCATAAACGACCAACTTATATCAGGCAGTTAAACGTTTTGCATGGAATATGAGGCTAAAATCACTTGTTTTCGGAAATTATCAGTAATAGCGATTTCTCCTTACACCTTAAACGGACCTAGGGGATAATCGTCTCAATATCCCACAGTTATCGCAGCTGCTACACCACAGCTGCTACTCACACAATGCCCAGGAGTACGTCGAAATCTCAACCACAGAATATCTCACTAGTGCTGCCTTCAGGGGAGAGTAGCGGAAAAGTGCTAACTCCCTGAAAATTCACTTCTCCCCCTTTATCATCAGGCACGTGGCACATATGTATGCGACATCCTGTATTCTGACCCCATGTTTCCGCAGAGCGCTTACTCGAAATGTCGCGAATTCCCGTGTGACACCCATCGCTCGCCTGAAAAACCTCGTCACGTGCTCCTAGTGATTATTTGCATAGAATTTCCGTTGTGTAAGCACACTGAGCTCCTATTATGGGTTGTTGATGCCCACATTCGTAATGAGTCCAGTTTTTATAATACACTCTTCTTGTTATATCTATTAATGTGTGTCAAGGTAACGTGTTTTATTGTGCTGAAGGATGCTATTGTTCCGAAAATGGTGACTTTTTCTGCATGCGAAATTTGTGTGGGTATGATTGAGGAAACGATGGTGAAGAGAAGACGGATGTTGATGGCTAGCTCTCATCCTCGGATGGGGAGGATTGGGCACAAATCCGGAAAACGTTCTTAAAAAGACGATGAGAGTTTTTCGGGTGATGTTGGCAGTTTTTTCTTCTCTACACCGCGCAATCCTTCCATTCTCATTTTTTTCTTGCAAAATATCAGAGACCGAGCGGACAAGGGGTTTTATACAACTACGTGACAGCCCACGTTTTTAATGCTCTCGATAATTTCTATGCTAATCCTGACCAATATTCCAATTAAAGATGCACATTGTGTTGTTATTAAATCATTTGCAGGTAGATTCGAGAACAATCAAACATGTATATATGTCATTCTCAGCGTTCCAACGTCACAGTTTAGAGCCTACAGAACACGCTGTGCATTTTCGAGAACAATTAAACATGTATAAATGTCATTCTCAGCATTCTGACGTCACAGTGTAAAGACTACGAGCATGCTGTGCACTAACATACAACTTTAAAATGTTTAAAACCTGACTGTAGGTTTCGCCTGGTTCAGAGCTGGCGGAGAGACAGCTTTGGCTGAAAGAAGCATGGTTTCTTCTACCTTGACAACGTCTTACAGAGGACCGTATAAAAATCGAATAACTCAATCCATTCAATTATTTATTCAAGACTAGACCGAAAGGATTCAACGCCCGTAGTGAAGTGTCATGGCGGTAAGATGAACTCCAAAATTCATCTCCATGCTTAGGCGATGATTGTGTGCCAGCTCACATCGCCGAAGTATAGGATAGCAGATCATTGTCACTCACGTCACTGCTGGAGCACGCATTCACGAACAGAGGAGATCATCGTCCTGTCAGGAGCTGATCGCCTTCTCATGCTGTAGAAACAGTACAGAGGTGAATAGAAGCAGAATCAGCTAGCCCGACTGTCTCACTCTGCGTTCACTCGCTTCTCCAACTAGGCTCACTGCTATGGCGGGCGATCAGCTTCAAGAAGGGAGATGATCTCCTCTGTTGCCAAACACATGCTCTAGGAGTGGTGCGGATGGCAAAGATCTGCTATCCTTTACCACATGGATGTGAGCTGGCATGCAATCATCACCTAAGGCGTGGTGACGAGTTTTGGAGTTCATCTTACCGCCATGCCACTATACCACAGGCCCAAATGTTCAAAAAATAAATGAAATGAAATGCCCCCTTATCATTCCTGGAGAATTATAGCAAACATTTCAAGAGGTTGTAGTTTGAACAAGGAAATTTCGAAAAAAAATCGAGCTAATATGACATTTTTATCCATATGTTAAAATATTTTTGGAGAATTTGCTGGCACATTCCCGAGCGAGGGTTGGAGAGGGGAGGATCTGTGCGTTCCACTACTCTTCTATCCTCGTTTTCTGGATCGAATCTTTGCCATGGAGATGGGATAAATGGCTTATGGCACAATGTTACGAGTTGTTATAGTCACTTCCTTAGTCATTATTGTTTACTCCTTCTTATTTGCATAACAAAATGTAATCAAGTGAGCTTCAGCGTCATCCAACACGTATTGAAACAAATTCCCCATACACGAGCTTCAATATATTCCCAGAATTTCAGGCGATTACCAAGAGACCAAAGTCACAACAGCCGTCGCACCTTGAAGTTTACGGGACAATAATTAGTGCGCATGCAGTTCTTTCCCCTTTCAAACTCACCATTTTTGAGAACGATGTGTGGAGTTTACAATTCGCTAATTAGCTGTTCTTTCTGAGTATATTCTTCCATTGTGCGTCCGCTGCTAATGATAAATGTACCTGGTTCATAGTGTAAACACACCCAACCCACTAGTATCCCATGGTAATCCAGGGTCATTTACTTGCAGTGAAGGAAACGTAGGTTACTATGAAATTGGCATTTGTGGGAGACCGTTCTCTGTGAATGCAATTCCTTCGGGTCACTTACGCATCTTGTTTAATAACGCCCGTCTAGTCGTCTGGCTTATGCAGACTTCTAGACTTTTCGTACATTCGCCTCACACATGCGACACTGCTTGCTTTCGATATTTTTGCTTCTTCACTGGAATCGCTCTATTTTCCTGGAATTTCCGCAAGAAGACGGAAGAAGCAGTGATTATCTCTGGCTGTTCCTACCTACTGTATATAAAGTGCCCACAGAGACTGTGATATTTATTTATTTACCCTAATATTTACCCACTTACTTATTTATTTGCAATTGGTCGTACTCCATCATATGCACGCTCAACAACGAAAAAAAAAAGACAGAAAAACTAAAATCATTAAAAGAAATGATGCAAAATTCATCCAACAACCCGATGATTTCCCGGGGAGTTTAGTTCTTCGAAAAATTTATTTCAAATTACCGAGATGCACCAAAAATTTCTTTCTTGACGTCGTATTTTACATAGTTCAGCGCTCCTAAAATCATGAGCTCGTCTGTACAGCTTTTGTTTAACTTCGTTGTAGAGCTACACAGATACAAGAATTCACTACAGATAGTACCCCACAAAAGACCTAGAATTCGAGGCTTTTTTTTCGTTTTTCAGGACTATCCGTACTGAATTCAATGAAACTTAGGGAAATCCGAGGATCGAGACGTTGCTACCGTACGCCTATAGAGTCTACTACAGTGTTGACGCGAGAAATTGTGATGCTCCAGGCATCTATGGGTCCTGTCATGGAAAGTGAGTCGATCGATGATCGTCGATGCGCTTCACGCCCTCCCAGACCCATGTATAAGCTGGCTCAATGCTTCGTAGTCTTCCCACATCATTCGCCTGTGATCGTGCCTTTCCCGAACGAACAGAACGTGGACTTTTCTTTTTTACAGATTTTTCTTTTTTACAGATTTTTACAGAACGTGGATTTTTCACAACCATATAAAAGATCTGTATGTAGAGCCGTTTTTTCCACAGTCTCTACCTACTGCAAAGTCAGATTTGGTGATAGTTGTGAGTGCTCTTTCAAAGTATTAAGAATTCTTACGAAATCACAGGTATATCCATTGTGAGCTTCCTGAAACATCAAACGCCTTCCTAATAAATACTAGGTTTGATGCGAAAGAATGGCGACCCTTTTTTCAAAAACATATAATTTCGCTTGCACAATGTGTGACATCTAATTTTCGCCGAAATTTGCTTCGCAGAATTAACTTGAACCTTCGTAACTTAACAGGGAAACACTTGAGTAGTCATCGTATTCTTAAGGGAAATTGTCGTATCTCTCCCAGATCCAGAAGCTCTATTCCGCAAGAAAGAATTTGCCAAACATGACGACATGACAGCAATGTTCTCGTTATTCTTGGCTTCGCAGTCCCATGAGATAAATTCAAGAACGAGTTCAGCGTTGTAGCCTTCAGCGTACATGTCTATCTATGAGATAGCTGTGGCTTGCAAGAACATTGTGTAAGGAAGTGCTCTGCTCATAACTTAGCTGAGAAATTCCATGTATATCCACATTGTGTCTAGAAGGCATTTTATGATTACTGGAAGAAAATTGTCTCTCTATCGAAAAACAACAATTGTTGTGAAGTTTCCGTGAGCCTTGAGATATTGTTAGGGTAGTTTTAACTAGTTGGAGTTACATTAACTTGAACGATTATAAAAATCAGCACAACGTGCTTTTTGCGGTTGTTTCTGGAGTGTAAACACACGTCAGTTCTTCGCCGTCGGCGCTTCTGGTAGCACTTATAATTTCAGTGCATTTCCACGCACATTTCAATAGTGCGAATACAAAGATGCTACTTTTAAATTTGGATTTCCCCAAATACACTCGGATTCGAGGTCCTTCTTTGAAATCATAGGATGCAGGATTCGTTTTTGTAGCACTGTAGCTACAATATGTGGTCAGCTTCCACAAATATCTTTTTATGTCCCCTTTAGAAAACCCAGAGTGCTCACTGAGCGTTGTTAGAGTACTGTGCAATCTCAAACAATAACAAAAAAAATTAATTTGATTTCTTCGTAGATGTTTATAAATCCGTTGATGTTTATTAATTTCGTGTCATCGCTAATCTATTAAACCTCAACGAATCACATCCGATTGCATTTAACCAATCACATGAGAGCAATTTATACTACCCGCGTGCATCATTCGTGTTAGGCGTGCGCATCCGTTTTTTTTTCGAAGGATCTCCCATGAAGACCGGTCAACACTGCATGCGCATTCTCAATAAAAAGAACGCATGCCCGCCATAAAGCGGTAAATGCATGCGTTTAAGCTGCTTTACCGGTGCGGCTGGTTCTACCGTTCATCATTTACCAAACATATGTATGGTCTATTAGCTCACAGAGGGCGCCTGATCCGACTTTGTCTGCAATTACGACTTTGCCCGCAGAATGCGTCTGGGAGGATATTTTAGCGAATGGCAGTAGGGAAACATAGGAATGGAAGGAATCACACCATATGCAAATCAAAAAAGTGCAAAAAATAGAGCAGTTAGCCGAGAAGTGATGAGGCCGTAGTTGCATACAAAGTCGGATCGTGCGCTTTCCGTGATTGAATAGACTGTACTACCTCGTCTTGAGTATGACAGTGTGGTTTGGGGTCCCCACGTCGAAAAACATATCCACAAAATGAAAGAATTCAACAGATTTCTACAAGGATCTTGCTTTACCGAGCCTTCCCTGATCCGAACTACCCTGTCACTCACCCTGCATACAAGGAAGGCTTACAAAATTGAAAACTAAAAGTTTGCTGTATTGGAGGGTAGTGAATGATTTTTGATCTGTTTCCTCATATTACGAGGAGAAGTATGTTTGCAAGCCAGCAAATGGAGCTTGCGTCCTACCTTTGCCAGAAGCGGTGCACTGGTACTTCACTGTCGTTATATTAGGAAACACAACTTTACCATTTGCTAGACTTTATTGTTCTACAGAACAGCAAAGTGGTTACGTCTTTTACCTGGTGACAAGGCAAGTTGCTCTAACTAAACGACTTGCCGTAGGATCTTGAAAAGGTTCAGTGTTCTAGCCGTTCTGAGATCATCTGACATTTACATAGATCTGGGTCACGCTTTTTTTTTCTGTGTCAGACGACGTCTCAACATTGACTTTTTGTGGCCCCGTCAATGTGATTTTCTATTTGTTCGCTCTTTCTAACGCACTTTCTACCTTGCTGTACCTACCGATTTGTGAGAGTTGCTGGAGAGTGACTGGCGGAAGATTGCTCTGCATATAAGTACAGTATATTTTCCGTGTTAGAGTATGTTTCTTTCTTCTTGAGTAATCAACATCTGAACGATGAGCCAACTACAGCAACTGTTTCCTACCAAAGTTACCCCTTACTTCTGAATGCCATGTTTTGCTCACCATGGTAAATCCGGTTTTTGGATCTTTAGGAGTTTGAATACCTGATGCAACCAATAACCAACGCCAGATTTCTCACGTAACTGCAGTTTACGTGAGAAGTGGCTCCTACCAGCGCTCACTTACCAGTTGTCCGAAGGACCTTCCTAATCCATCACTGCTAAATTGGTGCTAGGAACATGCCGCTGCATGGTTGTATGCTCTTTCAATTGCACAGCTGCAATTGTGCAATTCCACAGCTTAAGTTCCGGTGGCTAGCATAATTCCATGTAAAGCATTATGTGTTTCCTGTAGGCACTCTTGAGTACACGCGCGCCTCAAACGCACGCATCTAGTATAAGTTGCCCTTATCTCATGTTGAAAGATGTGTAATTAAGTGATGCCCGTGGCACAACGTCCTTTCAGAGACCAAATTATATGGGCATTGAAGCATTTTCCCCATCCTATCTAAAATGTTTAGGAAGAATAGTAGGTAATTGCTTTATTCCTAGAAAAAGGGTCACATTGTTCGTGCTTAAAGAAATCATCGTGAATTCATTGGCCTACAGTGACATAAAAAGCTTACCTTGCAGGCAAGGTCCGGTCAAAATTCTATCTCCCGAATTTCTATTGGATTCGTAGTCCACGGCGAAGCCTTGGGCGAAAACTATAGAAAAATCCCTGAAAAAGTCCCATAACTAACGCTTTTCGGCGTCCAATTTCGGCACGGCATTTGTGCGGCTTCCGTGCTTTCAAATGACCTTATACTGAGCGCCCCACATGCTGTCTATTGTGGCGTCGCGGGAAAAAAATTCATATTCCAAGAACCGGTAGTCCGTTCGATGTGATTGGTAAGGTTTTGCCACGTGTTCTTTAGGCTGTATCTATCTGAACCTCCACCCTCGCCCAGTATGCACGCGCGCAACCTTTGTCGGCTCATAAACCCTAGCTCTGGTTCATGATTCCTAACGCTGTTTCCGATGTTATGGGCGGAGAAACTAGCAGAAAATTTACTTAGACGCTGTTAGAGAAACGGGTTTCTTTTCCATCGAACAGATTTAATTCTTTTAACTTGCTCAAAAAACCACGGCGCCCTTAATTAAGACAAATTGGTTTAATAAAATAATATGTTCCCAATGGCGAGAAAGCCTCAACACATATGACGTCGAGATTTCCCCTTGATTTGTGCTCTCAGTTCCTAAAATAATACTTTTCACTTTGCTCTTTTTTCTTTTAGGGAGAAGAGAGTTAATTTCTTTGGGAAATTCTGTAGTTATTTTCTCTTTATGTCGGTATTGCTATGTAATTCGTTCTTAGCGTTGTTAATAATAGTAATAAATTGTCACAACAATGTTGATAACAACAGCTTCACGGCTTGTTTTCGTCGCAGTACGAGGAAAAACGGGATTGTCGTTGTTCATGTCCCGCTCGTTCACGAAGGTGAATCCTCATATATGCTCTTGCACTACTAACTAATTCTATCCCTTTCACGGCCGGGAATGGAAGAAAGTGTCTGGGACGATTATATAGTTCTTTATTCTCATGACGTAAGCTTTGACTCTGTTCCATCCCATGTTCTTCTATCCCCAAGTTTTCTCCCGCGATGGATCCGCGGTTGCCCTCGATAAATCTGCGCAAGCCCACGGTGTGATACTGAGAGTGACGTCACTCCCGTACTATGCCCGCAACTGGCCACGGTGGATCCACACATTTCCACGGTGAATTCGCAGTATCATAGCTTCCCACGGAGGATCCACGCAAGGTGCACCCACACCTTTCCACGGTGGATACGCAGTAGAACTAATGAAATACATCATGAGCTTAAGCACACCACACGTGTAGACATGTACGGCATAGTGGATAAGAAAGCGGACTTCCAAGCATGCATCCGAGAAGGCCAGAAAGGTTCACATCCAGTGGTATAGAGGTGAGAGGAATTAGGAGGCCACAGGAGATTTGCATTTTTTTCTTGATTAAATAAGACACAGATTTACTATTTTAGTCGTACTGTCCCATGCAACATCCTACCGGGTAGGTTTTGCTTCCGCTAGCATGAATAAAAGGATTAATAGTGACAGTTGCGATGATTTATAGTATACTTGATGTGAAATGGCCTACGCATTACTCAAAAGTCACTTTACACAAGTCCATAAGAACACATACATCGCGGTAGATCTGCATATGTCCTTACTAAATCCGCATTCCCGCAGTGTATCCACACATGCCCGCGGCAGCCCGCGTAAGCCTAACACCTTGGCGCAAGACAAAATGCCATTCTTTATCTGGAGGCTGTGAGATTTTGATGAATGTTTGTGCCTTCTTCCATGTCCGTCTTATCGGTTCACCCATAAATGCAGCGAAAAAAAAAAACGCCGCAGTCATCTCATGTACAGCAGAAGAGGATGAGGGCAACTTGTACTAGAGTGCGTGGGTCAGACGTACGCATCCATTTGCGGAAGATTTCCCATGAAGGCCGGTCAAAGCGGCATGTGTATGCTCAATGAAAAGAACGTGACTGCCGCGGGGCCGCAAACGCGTGCGTCTGAGCTGCGTCAGCGATGCGACTCGCCCTCTGCTTCATCGCACGCGTTTCAAATGTACGCATCCAGTATAAATTGCCCTATAGCCATTATGCAGCGCGCTCGAAGTGTGAAAAAAAGGTGAGCAGCGAAATCGTCAGTTCCATCGAGGCTCAATATCCCTATTTCACGAAGAAAATTGCTCTGTTTTCTAGATCGCCTAATTTCCGTCTTCTATTTTTTTCTATTCACGAATGAAAGACCATTCTTTACCCACCACAGGAGCCATTTTCATCGTAACCACATTACTTCCTTAATCAGATATCTCTGTTTACAAGGAACATTTCCAAATGCACAGGTCCATTTGGCTGTTTCGAATATCTGTGCAATACAACTTCAATCATTATGGGATCTAGGGAAATAAAAGGTTGCATCAATGACCTGTGAGTGCTGAAGAGCGGAAGTTCCTCGCCAAAAAGAAACGCCTGCCAAGAACCTTGCACCATCATACACTCTTTTTTCGACCTTTCTCTCTTTCACAAGCGCGCTCTCTTCCTCTTCACACTTATCTCTCCATCAAGACATCTTAGCTACTCTGGGCGGATGGTCCACGTGGAGATTGCAGCGAATGTATTGGTTTTTTTTTTCCAAATAAATGCTGTCATGCTCACATTCCAAAACCTGAAGATCATCTTTTGGTTGAGGTTCTTTACTGAAGATGAAGTGGGAAACACATTTGTTGCGTTTTTTTTTTAAATTTGACGATGAAGAGAGCGCGTCCCTCGCAGTATTATAATGTTTGAGGCTTGCCGAATAAGTATTTACGACTCAAGTAGGAATAACGACAGATACCTGACGAACAGGCACAGCTAGCAAGACTTCTGCCATATGGAGCACTAAAAGGTAGCGCTAAAATCTGTATGTCAAGGCACCCACACAAAAAGCTAACTCAGTCACAGTCGCAGAAACTGAAAGAAAAACCTCGCGGGATTTGCGTGATTTCTTAATAACTCACTCCAAAATTATTTTCTTTAACTCGCACTTTTGCAGGAGACAGGCTTTACTCCATCCATATATAAGAGAAGTGTGTGCGTGTATTCCGCGCGACACGAGCTTTTCGCATTGCGTTTCACTTGCGCTTGCATTTCTTTTCGCATTATTTCGCCTTAGTTGGAATTCTTGTTCAAATTGCGCGCACAATGCACTTCACATTGCATTTTTTCGCGATGTTTGAATTTTGGGTTATCTTTTCGAATTCTTATTTGAAATTCGCACACACTGCATTCTGCATTACATTTTCTCTCGCATTTTATCCGCACTGCATCGGTTTCGGGTTATCTTCTTGAATTCTTGCTTGAACTTCGCACGCTATACGTTTACCATTGCAATTTTCTGCATTTTTTTTTCCGCCATGCATATTTCGTCCTGTTTTTGCTTACAAACTTCCGAGTACCTACCACGCTTCTATTGGACGAGATATATTTAGCGACCTATAAAAACCTTATTCACCTCTTTTTCAATACGCTCGTGTTCCAAGCTTCAAGCTGGAGGAAAAAGGCGCTGCACAGTGGCTCCAGCTTGGCCCACGTTCAAGACTGTACACCTTCACCTGTGTTTTGAGCTTCTGGAGGACGAGTTATCTTTTTACAATAGGGCACTCGCCCAGTTGCTGTTGACAGGCCAGCCTCAGCAGTAAGGACATGAGATATTGCATTGCGAGAAAAAATAGGAAAAAAGTATTGGGGAATGAATGGCGGGCAAAATTCAAAAAAAGAACCCGAAGAAATGAGCAAAACTGATGCATTAAGGCGCAGGATTAAGGCAGGTCATGTTCTTTTGCAACCGTTGACTATAAATATTGCACAAAAGCGAGCTTGAAGAGCCCGCAGCCCGCACGCAGCGCTCGTGGACCCGGACATCTGCGGCGAGGCGGATTCTTCCGTTCCCGCCGCGTCGGCACGCGAACGCATTCCTCGCATGTTGTCTGGCCAAATGGCACACTGGGCGACAGTTTCAACCGGGCCTCAGTAGGACAGACAAGTCCCGTAGGGCTCGTCTAGCTCCAGCCATAGCGGAGACTGGACTAAGATTCCACAGCCGTCTGCCGGCTTATATGCATTTCAGTTGCCAAGTGACAATGGAGAAAAAAAAACAGTGTGCAGGAATACCTGCATATATCTTGCCCCATGCCCGCTCACAGCAGGTTTTTCTGCTCCATACGCACCTTCAGCAAGTATTCCTGCTCCACCCGCGACCACGGGTTCACCGGCGCTCCAAACGCCCGAATGTCTGAGACCTTGGTTGCAAATCGGCTGAAAAATGGGATGTACTAAAAAGACGTAATGGCATCGATCAAATTGCGCTGTATGAGATCAAGGGAGCAAATTAATTTGTGCTTTTATTTGCAACAAATATAATGAATTGAAACAGCTATTCATCGCATGTAATTCAATTGTTTTGGACGACATAATTGCGACAATGCACGAACAAGACGAGTTTCTGTGTATTTCATTACAATGCTAACGGTCTCAGAAGATTGACTCTCTGGCTAAGCAGAAGATATTATTGTCTCGCATTACCACATGATATATTATTCTGACAACCTTCTGCAATTAAATCCCGAGTATTCGGTGGTAATGCTCCCACGTTCTGACTGTCGAGCTGCTAACATATTTGTAACAAGGTCGCGACATTTCGCTGCTATTGCTGAATACATCAAACACTGAAGCTCTGAAGAGGATCCTCTTGCCGAAAATCTGGGTAAAACGTGAAAATTATCTTTCCGCTAAGATGGAGCAAAAAACCAGGACTCAACCTTCCAGAGGGCAGAGAACTATGTATGTAGTTCAGCATGCCTACTACTTTGGTCTAGGACTGCTCCTATATTGGTATCCTGCAAAGCTGACTACAAATAACCAATCTCTCAAAGAGCGCTCAGAACGCAAAATTAGCTGCATGACCACTTCAGTGAAGCTAGTTGCAGCAGATTTCGTGTGCGCTCGCATTTTTCATGTTTGTTTTTATTGGCTCATGCCTGCAGAACTCTGTTGTTTACTGCATTAAATTTAAGGCAATTGTCAATCATTCACATAATACTAGCAACGGCTAAATGTTCACATCTTGTATATTGGATATGAAAAATAGCCGCATCGTTACCAGCTTAACGGATTATCGGAAACTTGCCACACGCGCGCCTCCGGCCGTTAAGATTGGGCACAGAAAGCAGCTGTTCCCGATTCTTTCCCGTGAAGACCAGCTCATCTTTGAACTATGTTGAATAAAAAGGTGCTAAGGTGAGGGCACCTCTTTACCCAGGTTTAGTCGTTTCTTGTTCTGCACAGTGTGTGACCGAGAGTCCTTTCCAGCCGCCGCCTCCAGCACACTTTACTCCACCCAATGTGCAAGGACCCTGTCCAATACGCATACGGCAAGAGTGGACCGTATGCCAAAGCGATCGGCCGCTTTTCTTCACATCGTCACTAACAACGCCACAAGAATATCGGGAACGGAAATGATGGGACTGCTGTGGAAAAGACCTCGATGGCGAATGGACGAAGCTGTTCAATAGAGATGTGAAGAAATCAGCCGAACTCTTCGTAAGGCGAGATATTCATGGTGCCGGTGTAATAAAAGAGTATGAACAATAAATAACAATAGCTGTTTCTTCCCACGTTCAGAAAGGCAAGGCGGCCTGACGCTACGCGTGCTAGTGGTAAGTGCCCGAGACGAGCTTAACGTTTCCAGTAGCACTTCGCTGGCAAGGTGCGTACCCCCTGCACTTCTGGAGTCACAACAGAATCTTTTGCGTTCAGTAAGAAACTCATAATCGTCTCACGGCACATGGTTGTGAGACTATCTCCACACGTTAGCACTAGAAATGCGCGAAGTCGAGGCGTTGTTTTCCTGAACCTTCCCGTGCCTATACCTCATAACCTTACCAATCTAGTCGTCAATATGCAACAGTGTTATCCACCACTGCCCATGTAGATACAATTATTAAACCACCAGCGGTAAATATGAAACGTTACCAACTAATTTCATCTAAAAGGACGATATTCAAAGATTACGGCACTTTTCAGAAAAAATTGCCTTCTAACCTATTCATGACCAGAGTTCAATTTCGGATTGATTTATTCTTTCTTCTATCCTCTTAATGTTCTACGCCATTACCAAAAAGTTGGAAGGTTGCATAATTCATACAGACAACTTCTTCTACCCCTAATTTTCGCAAGTCTAACTGGTCTAACAATTTTCAAGGATTTCGTTGCCACAAAAGATGATTACTCTTGCGCTCAGAGTGCGCCAATCACGATTGCTCTTCCCGCGGGCCTGGAGCGCCGCGCCATCTAGCGGCAGGGCGCTGTGGATATCGGGTGTTGCTTCGCACGCGCCGCGTAGATGATGCGACGCTCCAGGCCGCGGGAGGTGCAGTCGTGTTTGACGCTACCTACATGTGAATCTTCTCAACAATTTTCCACAAATGGTTGATATCGCTCCCTTTCATGTTTCTCAGGCAGATGAATACAGCCAATTTCCCAAACATTAGAAATTGGATTTCAAAATGGAATTTTATCCTAAATGACAACATGGATCTGTTTTGTATACTCCAAAAAATTGTATTACCAAGCTAAGCTTAGCCAAAACAATAACTTTAGCTGTATCTCTATTTTATTGCTCTGTTTTACAAGATTTTTAGCGGAGTCCACAGCTAGGCTCTTTTTTGTTTTGAAACTGTGGTCTCTACTTAAAGTCCAGTGGATTGGACTGAATTATTGGGAATGCTCTGTACCAAAGTTCGCATTCGTTTACTGTTTACTAATTTATTCAAAAATCGTGAAATTTCGTGATGCATTTAGTCATCTGTTTTCGCTCTAGGCAGGTTTCGTAGTGTTACCACTACTACATCTTTGTAGTGGAATAACTGTCATTTCCTGTCGTGCGCGACGAGGCTGCACTCTAATGCTCCGCCCTTTATTATGGTTTAACACATTCGCGACCTTAAGCTTTTGGCATGGTGTGTCACATATAACACACGCGCTTTTGCACAAGTGGGACCCATGCACGTGGTCCCACGTGGTAGGAATTTTTCCTCCGCCGCATAACACCCCGAATTTGCCCAAATCTGAACCCGATCTTTTTCTCTTTTGTGATCGTCAAGAGTGTTTCTAAATGTTAGTCGTCCATTCACTTGATAATGATTGTAATTTCTTTTTCATATGTATCGTTCCCTGTGGTGTATGTTTCAACCACATACTAAAAAAGCTTGAAGATTGGCTCTGCCCAGTGCATGTATAGAAAGATTTAATGTTTGTTATTATAACACTACATAGAAGTTTGCTAATTAAGACTGCATCACAGAAATATAACTCTGGAAAGAACGTGCTCACCCGGTTGAGCACGCAGTCCCACTCGTCGCACCATGCGTGTCATCCGGTTGAGCACACTGCCGCGAAGGTGTTGAAGGCTCAAAAACATAGGAAATACTTAGGACCGCTCAAACTTACATCCCGCTTTACCAACTAAAACGTATCTATTGTTGCATTCACATTCTGGTGTTCTCATTCTTATTTTACCTTATTAGAGGTCCGACCTCTCCAATTAATAAATTACCAGCCTGATCGTCCGGCTAACACCGGACTCTCAGGCTTCTTTTGTGCTCGCTTCGCTCGCACATTTTCATTGTCCTCAAATAAGATTAGTGCAGGTGAATGAACAGACACTATCCACAAAGAAGTATTCGTTACCGCGGTTTGTAGAACCATTGACCCACTATGGACAGCTGCTTTCCAACACTTTGTTGTAACGCATTTCGGCTCGCTGTGGTGGACGTTAATATCAATTATTGATCAAGTAAGTGCAAACTGGTATTAGACCTAAACAACGGTGACCCTCATCTCACCGTTGGAACCTGACTCCAGAGGATCCTCCACTTTTGAATGCCTGTACACCCTTATCACACCGTTGGACCCGACTCCAGGCGTTTCCCTGCTTTTGGACGCCGGCGCACCCTTATCACATCGTTGGACCCGTCTCCAGGCGTTTTCCTACGTTTGGACGCCGGTGCACCTTTATCACACCGCTGGACCCTACTCCAGGTGTCTGCCCACTTTTGGACGCCGGCGTATCCTTATCACATCGTTGGACCCGTCTTCAGGCGTTTCCCCACTTTGCGACGCCGGCGCACTCTTATCACACCGTTGGACCCGTCTTCAGGCGTTTCCCCACTTTTCGACGCCGGCGCACCCTTATCACACCTCTGGACCCGGCTCTAGGCGTTTCCCAACTTTTAGACGCCACTGCACCCTTATCACACCGCTGGACCCTACTCCAGGCGTTTCACCACTTTTGGACGCCGGTGCACCCTTATCACACCGCTGGACCCTACTCCAGGCGTTTCACCACTTTTGGACGCCGGTGCACCCTTATCACACCGCTGGACCCTACTCCAGGCGTTTCACCACTTATTTGGGAGGCGCCGGCGCACCCTTATCACACCGTTGGACCCGTCTCCAGGCGTTTCACCACTTTTGGACGCCGGCGCACCCTTATCACACCGCTGGACCCTCTCCAGGCGTTTCCCACTTTTGGACGCCGGCGCACCCTTATCACACCGCTGGACCCTACTCCAGGCGTTTCACCACTTTTGGACGCCGGTGCACCCTTATCACACCGCTGGTAGGCGTTTCCCACACCCTTATCACACCGCTGGACCCTACTCCAGGCGTTTCACCACTTTTGGACGCCGGTGCACCCTTATCACACCGCTGGACCCTACTCCAGGCGTTTCACCACTTTTGGACGCCGGTGCACCCTTATCACACCGCTGGACCCTACTCCAGGCGTTTCACCACTTTTGGACGCCGGTGCACCCTTATCACACCGCTGGACCCTACTCCAGGTGTCTGTCCACTTTTGGACGCCGGCGTATCCTTATCACATCGTTGGACCCGTCTTCAGGCGTTTCCCCACTTTTCGACGCCGACGCACTCTTATCACATCGTTGGACCCGTCTCCAGGCGTTTCCCCACTTTTAGACGCCGGCGCACCCTTATCACACCTCTGGACCCGGCTCTAGGCGTTTCCCAACTTTTAGACGCCACTGCACCCTTATCACACCGCTGGACCCGAATCCATGCGTCTCCCTGCTTATGGGCGCCGCAGGATCCTTATCACGCAGCCGGCGCACGTCTAACATACACTATGCTTTAATCCCCATCCGCATCATTCCTCGTCCGCCTCGTTCCTCATCTTCGTTATAAAGGTATCCTGCCCGTCTCCTTCCTTTTATACACTCCTGTAATCATAGGCCTATCTCATTCATTACGACTGTGATGAAAACAACAGTCGTCCATTAACATGTCTGAACACGACAAAAGTGGCCCGAAACACCCCTAAATCAAGGTAAAAATCAAAATTTACCACGTTTTCGTACATAACTCGATGCGCTGAACACAGTGGTGTAGGTATTTTCCGTTTTCGATGGCCGGTTCTCGTGCACACACACACACACACATGAACTGCCAATTAAGAAGAAGTAAGATTTATTCCAAGAAAGGAGAAAATTTTCAAAGAATTTCAAATTGGAATTCAAAGTAACTGATAGAAAGTACAACCTATGATAAAATTCTAGAAACCGAGAGCCATAGTACGAGTACAGATCTTGTCGAAATGGTAAGGTATGAAAATCAAAAAAGCATTTATTTTTTTATCTACTAGTTTATTTACTTGTTCATTCACTTATTTATTTATTCTTTGCTCTTGAGGAGCGCTAAATACGCCGGCATTGATAACAATAGCAGTTTTCCTCTGTACATACTTATGTAATTGGTAAAAAATGTCAGTGAACAGAACAATGCAGCAAACAGAATGTCTCAGTCGTGTGGCCATCAATGAGTTGGACCCAGTTCGACCGTGGTTAAGCGGTTTATCCGTATCTGTTTATTCATTTAGCATTTATTCGTACGCTTTCGGCTATACCCTATCCATACCGTTATCCAGGCTTCTGGGGCTGGAGAACGGCGAGGAAGGCCAAAAGTAGTGCCTTCATTTTGCATGTTCTCAGCAGAAGAGAGCTTTCATTTCAAGAAAAGCCGCATTACTTGTATCACTCGGTCTAGTGCGTTTCCGTAATAATTGGTTAAGAATCTTGGAGCGAGGTCGGAGAAGGTGATGCGGACTCGTACTTGCCCAGTAAGAGATGCTTTTGCTCAGATCTTCCTGTTTCTCAGACCACGTGAAGCAATAACCTCAAAACTATTATTTGGTTGTCAACAACGTTGACTTATGTTGTAACCATTAACAACGTTGAGATTGGTAACTTCACAGTTTACTGATGAGCTGTGCCTCTTCCTCGCGTAGTTCATTTCCACTATTCATTGAACCGCACTGTTTTTTTGTGACGATTAGGGGTCAATACGATCAAAATACTCATCACTACTAGAAGGTTTATTAGAATTCCACAAAAGATATATGAAGCAAGGCTCCAGCCTATGTGAGGGCTTTCAAAAAAATCGTGTTGTCGTGACTGGGTCCAGAAACGAAACTTTGGAAGTATCAGCCTTCGTTATAGGGGCCTTTCTGGAAACGTCCCGGACACGTGCTTTTCATCCTAAGCACGTAATGTGCCAGTTAAATTATCGAACATCCAAATCACTTTTAACTAATGTTTTCATTACAAAATCTTAGTACTGTACTTGAATCTTTTTATAATAACGCCATGTTCATCGTCCTTCTCAGTCCTCCTGTACAATCATATTGCTATTATGATCTTTGATGGTTTATTCAGTCATCGTAATTGGTTACACATTGGGTAGGACATTTTTGAGAGCCGATTGTTATGTCATAGTTATTATATTTCTCCGTATTTCCCTCTCAGCATTTTAATATGGGAGTTAGTGGTATTTCTTAGCATTTGGGACACCTATCCGTTTTCATATAATTTTTTCAGCCAAACCGTTATCCGTACCGTTCCGGTTCGTAGGAAATTTTGTCTCCACTCATCCCTGGTCCTTGATGGAAAACTACTTCACTGGGCTTGGAGGCACTGAGTGGGCTAAATAGTGACCATTAGGATCTATAACTATTTCCTCAGTTAATTCGGTGACCGGTTCAAATGCATAATTCCTTCAAAGATGTTTGGGCCGTAATTTAACAAGTTGTGCCTTGTTCATTCACTTGTCCACTACCGCATTTCGACTTGAGCTATGGTTCGCATATTTTTCGCTCCTACTTTCCACATTCTATTTCCTTTTTATGTTCATGATATCCTGTATCAATGTTTATATCCCGAATTTTCTTTGCTCTTATGCATCCTTGTATATTATCCTTATGAGGCGTAATGAACATAACATAACAAGACATATCATCCTCTTGCGCATCGCAATTCAAAGCATTTTGCATTTGAAAATACTCCGTTTCCAGAGCATGTCTGTCGCTACACTAGGTTACTCAGCCATCAACTCCTATGTGTTTGGTGTAATATCAATAGTGGTAAACTCTTTATTGATATATGTTATTCAAAAGCGACGTTCACGTGTAATTGGGGCTTACAAACATATGATGACTGCTTGTGCTATATTAGATATTTGCTTTAGTGCAGTATACATCCTTGCAAGTCCGGTAAGCAAGACATACCACAATGACAGTATATTGTTTAGTAGAGGCTATGTTACAGACATTCGCAGCCACATCTGAGATGTCAGCTCTGCTAATTGTCAATGGCGGTTTTCTTCCGTTGTCTGTGAAATTGGATAGGGTGTTACTGGTGCTATTTGTGCTGTTGCTGTGTCAATCCCTTGTCACTCCACCGTGCCTATTCGTATTCCGTTATCTCCAGATATGCAGGTAAATCGTGTAAATTCGAAATGTATAAGTTATTCGTGCAAAAGTGTAACTGTTCGAGGTAGCAGGTCCGCTCGCTGACGGCGAGAGAAAAGAAAAACTAAGGTCTTTCCGGAGAAGGGAAACCTGGCTGCTGAAATCTCCAAAAAAAGGTCATTTAAAACAGCCGCTCATTTTAGCCATTAGATAGTGAATTCGTACATGATAATAGGCGGTTAATTCTGTTGCTAGTCATTCAAGCTGGCTTACCCCTGAGAATCCCGTCACTTTCACCATCACATTAACTTGGACAATTATTAAAACGTCACATGTTTTGTCGTACTACTCCACAACAAACAATGATATAGTTCGAGGGAGTCCTTTTATCTCTCGCCTTTGAAGGGAAGTTTTTAATGAGAATCAACTATATTGGTAACAAGTAACTTTGTACTTCGGTGGAACAGTACCTAGTGGATATCACTTCCTATTCATCCGTCTGGCTTGTTTGCGAAAGGCGTCAGCGAAGCGGGAGAAGATCAGAAAATACGCAACACACAAAGTATAAGGTATTTTATACTTAACGCACGTGACTATACGAAAGTGGAAGGTCCAGAAGCACTCTTGCATGTGGGAATGAAGCTAACCTTTGCATTTTTTTATTCATTTCGAAGGGGTGCCATGAAACTCAGAACTAGAAGTTACCAAGAAAATGACTCAAAGGGTTAAAAAAGGCAAAAGAACAAAAACAAACGCATCAATCTGTATATATAAAAGTGAAAGTTTGTTTGTGTGTTTGTGTGTGTGTTTGTGTTCCGAATAGAAATCGCGGAGGATGAACCGATCGGGACCAAATTTTGCAGGTAGACGGGCCGGCGGAGGTTATAGGCTACATTGCACCTGGGAATATCAATTAGTTTATCGATTATATCGATTTCATTGATTTTTCGCTCTTCTTGACCAGGGACTTGCGAGAACATGCCTATTGGGACACCTCAATGCGCTGAACACGAATATGGCAACCATTTCGCGCCAAATTATCGATTTATTGATTTTATTGATTTTTCGGCATTCTTGCACACGGTTTGGTGAGGACGTGCCTTCTGGGATTTTCTGTAAAGCTGAACGTGGGTAAGACGAGCATTTTAGAAGGATTTATTCACCAGTCAAGCAAGTTCACCCCATTTTTTGAGGGAGGGAGGGTTGGAAGGTTGAAGAAGGGTCACTTAAGCTGATCACCAAATGATGAACATTTTGAGAGGATCTTTTGGCTCAACAAGTGTTGACATCAGGTTCAAATTGTCGGGAGAGATTGAACACCCGAGCGAAGCCGGGTACGGCAGCTAGTCTAATATAAAAGATATAAGATAATATAATACAAAAGAAATTTGATTGTTGCACTGTGTGCATTGTCCTTAGTCTTTCCTGTTTTTGGGTGAGTGGTGCAGTTGTTAGCGCAAACCTGGCTAGTTAAATCCGTTCGTTCACGTTCATGAAGAATGTATGTTAGGTACGCCGAACGAGACGAATGCATACAACGAATCACATGCGAGAAGTTTTCCTGTAATAATAATCTTTATCCAGGACGAACTACATCGCGGAACGACGCCGCTGGCTACGATACTTACTGGCGGTACCATGCCTCATATCAGTCACTATATGCGCCATGATATGTTTTGCTGCATGGCCAACTGATTTTGATCTCGCTTACTTCTCATCTATCGCATATGACATTAACATCAGCCGAAATACCACCTACCTTGTGGCAACCCTACATGTAAGTCTATTTATATACCAAACGTTCTATTCCTCAAAGGTTTGTTAACCAGGTTACATAAGTTTGCGCGGACACAGCATTCCGGAAATCGCATTCGTGCCTTCCATGCTAGGTTATTTATTTATGTACACATACGTGTACATAAATAAATAACCCTACATACATGGATCACAAATACAAAAATGTGTTAGAGGAGCTGTCCAGGTCTTGCAAGTAAATCAAAAACTAATTCAAGATGTGTCCCTGATTTTGTAGATGTAAGTGGTAGTTTATCCCTGAAGTGAACTTCTACATAGAAGAATCAATGAGACATCAGTACATTTCGCGCAGAAGTGCTCCCACGAACAGAGTGGATAATGAGACAACACCCGTACATCCTTTAAACCTGAGCAGATCTTTTTTCTGATAGTGTTGCTCAAGTGGGATAAAATCGTGGATTTCATCTCTCTCGGTTCCTGCAGTATCAGTTATGCGCTACTCGACCTCAAACGTGGGCGAGTTCTCTACACAAAAAGGGCTATTTTTTTGTCCGATGAACTTGCCTCAATCAGCGATTGAAAGTGTTTTGCTAAATATAGCAGGATGTACGTATCTCATACTCGTTGAGATTATTGGTCATCATGAAATGAAGCGGAAGTTTAAACCTTCGCAGTACTCGAATTCACGAACATTAACCTTAATTGTTGTAACTATTTTTTAGGACCAAGTAGGAACCGAATAATTTCACTACTTTGGAAAAATAATTTGGGACACGTTCTGAATTCGAATATCGAGAATGAGGAAGCTTCGAGGCTCTTCATCAGCACTATATTGGTCCCTTTTGTTGCAACATTCGGATTTTCTACTCGTTCGAAATATTCGACATTCGAAGGCAGGAATATTCGATTTCGAATACACGGAAATTTCGAATGCTCTAGAATTAGAGACCAATATGCTGTATGAGAGAAAAGAAGAGCTTCACTGCTTTCTCATTCTTTCTGGGTATTTATATACATAAAGGTATACATAAAGTGGGTATTTCTCGTTGGAAAAGGTCAGCGGTGTTAAATAGTGGTAAAGTCAACAGGACTAGCCACGTTCCGGTCTGGACACTTGTCTACTCAGGGTTAGCGGGACGTTTAGAGCCTCCCATGGGACATTCATGAGTATGCGCACAGAAGCATACAGTCATTCCTGCTTCCTACTGCAAATGAAATCATGGTTCAAGAGGTTCCTGAGACTTTTTAGAAATTGCCCATTGCCCTCTGGATGAGTCTGGCATTTTCGAAAAAAAAAGAAATTAAAAAATTCATTGTTTTTTACTGCTTCTTCTAACCAGTTATTCATTTGAAAGCCTCTGCGGTTCGATTCCGGCATCTCTAAGAGTTCAGGAGCCTCATTAGCTCAAGGTGCATGAATCTATTTTCTTTCTGCAAACAATAGTAGGAACACTATTTGCAGAAGGACATCAACAACAGTGTGTTTGACGTCATCCAAAGTTGTACGCTTCTTGTCGCGACTGTCTGCATTATTTTTGTACTGCTGACCACGATGGTTATAATGATTTTCTGCTCAAGAAAAATTGTCATTGCCGTTATGAATAAAACCTTTGGAAACACTAGACGACTGCATATACAGTTATGTAAAGCACTTGCTGCACAGGTGAGTGTTGAAGATTTCTATCCAACTTCTATATTTTCAACTTTTATATTCTCTGGAAACTGTTTTGGAACAAAAAGTTGAAGGGGCAGTGTTCGCATTCGACTTCTGTGAGGGCTCTGAGTTGGGTACCTTCTCTGCTAGATAAGCAGCAGTAAGGCAGCACGAACAACGTAATAGGCCCAGCTTAAAGCGCGTGGCCATCTTTTCACCTTTACTGCCATCCTACCTTAAAGGCTGTCACCTCGTTCCATGGGCTGGGGATATCAACATGCTCTAGACCTTCTCATATCCACGTCATAATGAATAGAAAGCGACGGAAACCCGTTTTCGAGGGTCCGAAACTGCACTTCACGGGCCACTTGGCGGAGCGGTCCGTGACTGTGCTGACTGCCTGTGTTTGGAGGCCTTTTCCAATATTTCATGCATCTCGCAGGATTCAGTGCATCGGGGAGATTCAGAATCCGCCAAAACCTCAAAGACGAAAACGAGGTGACACACTGCCACTGTTGGTGAAGCTTCTCCCCTCCTAACAGCGAATGAACAAGGATGACAGCAATGGAGGAGAGGATGACAAAAGGCAGGGAGAGATGCCCACACTCAAATAACATTGCAGCAGGAGTGCAATCTGAACAGTCTAATACATCGAGTACCAAGCTTAGGGGCATCCTCTTCTTGTTTCTTTGATAGTTATTTACGACATTCTACCACTTTGGGGGATGTCATTTTTCCAAAGTAGCCTACCGTGCATCCAGTTCTAAAGTAGCCTACCGTGCAACAGTGTTGCTGCTCAGGGCAGTTTCGTTTTGAGCCACGTACGTAGCTCTATCCAGATAGAAAAAAAGCTAGAGTACTTTATAAATCTTACAGAAAGGTCTCCTTACTATGTATAACATTTGTAAAACTTCATAATAAACTTTTGATCTAGTCATTTTTTATCATAATCCTTTTGGTACTCCTTCTTATTTTCAGTTCGCATCTCCTTTCATTTTGCTACATATTCCTTTCTACATCTCAGTGTTGGCACCTCTTTTCGAAGGTCGTACAGGAGAGGCATCGAACTACTTCCCATTTTTATTCGCTTGGTGTCCTGCGATTAATCCATTAATTGCAATATACTTCGTCCGAGAGTATAGACAGTTTGTTTTGTCGCACCTCAGTAGAAAAAAGATAACCACTTCATGTTCTACGCTTTTTCTCGCAGAAATACGGAAGTCATTTTCTCGATAATCACTCTATCAGCACAGTCTTAGCATCAATATCTTAGGGCAATTATTATTTTTTTGTAATTACTTTTTTCGCAGTCAGAATGCATTATAAAAACATTGTCGGCACAGTGAAGTTAAACAACCAATCTATCTATATATGAATCACCCATTCGTTGTTCTCTAAATGCATTTTGTTGAGTGCAGCTTTGCCGTGCTAATGAATTTGTTTTTCTGCTGGAAATTCACGTATTTCAGAAGTCCGGAGCTTTTAATTTTATTTGTATTCTGCAGAAATCCTTGTTTCTTTTTTTCTGATATCTGAGAAGTACCCTGAGCAAAGATGGATCTGTCGATACGACTGTACAAGAAAGAATAGCGTCTAAGTAGAACAAATGGAGGTAAGCTGCAGGTATCCTGTGCGACAAAAGATGCTCACGTGCACTGAAAGCAAGGCTTATGGGACGGTAGTGAGATCAGCTCTTAAGTATGGAAGCAAGTAGTGGCCACTCTGATGATTTACACTTACTGTCTCTAGGGGCTGGAAAATTTGGGTACTTGGGCCCCTGGCATCAGTTGCCTCGGGCTGCATCACGCTGCCTCCACGCAATGACAGCCCTCAGATGAAAAAGAGTTTAGCTTACTAGAAAAGTGTAAATTCATTGCGATTGTACGAGTAAGGATGATACGCATTCTTAATAATAGAATGAAGTAAAATTTGTTCCCAAGCACACAGTCCACAGATTGCCACAGCACAGATTCGAGGGCGGTTTGAAAAGTTTCAGGAATGACAATGAAGACGAAACAAATTTGACGCATCCAGTATTTTATTTTGTAATCCAGTCCCCTCTAAGCGCAACAGAAATGGTCCGGTCTGTTTTTAATTTCATTCTCTATTTAGAATCAATTTCTCTGAAGTACTCAGAATAACGGGAGAAAACCACGATTAGCTCGTCTCTTGATCGGAATCTTGTCCTGGACGGGAAGATGTTAATATTCTAGGACAGATACAGGTACGAAAAAATCAATGCAGAAGTATCATTGAATGAGTTATAATTTGGATCTCATTTTTACAAGTCCTCTGATGAGCCTTAGCACCTGCTTGAGCAGTCATGCTGAGATGGAGCAACAATTCTTTTTTTTCCTGTTCAGATCCGCGCTTGTAGCAAGGGTTACCACATCTGAAGCTTTTGAAAATTTCGCCTAATATCCAGTTTTAATGGCATTTCCATCAATCTCTTCGATCTCCCAAAACAAGAAGTCGTCACCATACCCACCTCAGTGAACAGTACTTTCTTCTTCAGAGTCCATTCTTCGTGTCTCACCTACCTTTTTCATTGCATCTTTTGTGACTAAAGCGTAGCGCTTTATCTTTCTTCAATATGCATCACAGTTTCGATTTGAAGTCCAATTCACCCATCAAAAATAATTTTTTGATTTTCACGCTGATTGCGTTTCTGTTCGGGATTAAGCAAATACGGCACTCACTTTTGAAAACGATTTTTACAATTAGTTCGTCGCGTAAAACAAAAACCAATGACTTATCATAGACGCGCTAGACTCTCTTATTTAGAACGGCGCGCATTTGTAATCTGGCTATCGAATCCTTGTCAACGATTTCATTCACTTTTCCTGGTGTCACCTTTTCTTCACATTTTGCACATGCTTTACTGTTTACTCGCGTCCAGGTACGCTTGGTTTTCAGAACCCAGAAACTATGGCTGAAAAATGAAGGTAGTAATCTTCTAAAATTAGCATCCAAGTGATGCTATGTCAATTTGGGATCTTCTCTTCCAGTTAAGAGAAATTAATGACCACTTAAGTTCAGCATTTCTCTGTAACAGAGCGCAGTCGTGGTTCCTTGTCTTGCGCTCTCTGTCAAAAGCAGACAAACATTGTCAAATCGATTTGAAATTCACAGTCAATTCAAGTGAAGGACTCTCAACCAGAATTGCATTGAAATTTTTGAAAAAAAAAACAACCACTTGATGGTGATTTCGAAAACTTTTCAAAGAACGGCCCCCATTCATGCTGTTCCTGCGCGATGTTGCGTGAAGCGGCAATCGGTATTTACGTCGAATTTCACACCAGTACGAATGTAACTCTGCACATCATGTTGCAAAACATCATGGATGAAAGCGTGTACATATATATGTATATGTAGAAATTTGCAACTGTTAGAATTTCATACAAAACGAAGTGCGTCCATGAAATAAGCTTTACTACCTTACTGTTTTTGATATTGATATTTACAGCCTGGATTATCCATGTAAACAGAAACAACACAAAATTGAAACACAACCACATTGCAAACACAACAAACTGACCTGTCTACGTCTGAGTTGAATAAAATGAATCCATGGGATGGCAGGTTTCTCAACAACATACTTTCAAATAAACTCAGCCTGGGCGGAATGAGTTGATTTTTGCCGAGTTTTTGAAATTCAAGTCCGGCACGATTTACGAAAAAAATAAAGCATTACGTTGCTATTCACCCTAGGAATTACTACTTTGAGGGGGCCTCCCCTAATGTTTGATGCTCTCATTTCAAACGGCTTATTTGACCTCAGCCCTACACATCCATGAGAGAATTCTGTGGATCCATACAATATCAAACATCCTTCCGTCATTGGGATGCATATGGCCCTACATACTACAATTTCAACGAATTCATGCTTTTCCAATTAGTTGAATTTGCTGAACTGAATCGAAATGCATTCATTTAATTGTGCCTGGAGGTCTTGGAAACTCCAATATTTTTCGGAGAACTATTTGCTTGAACAAATTGTATGAAAAAAGGGCTCAGTTATAACGTGTACTACAATTAGCCACCAAAGTGGCTATTAAATGTCACGTAACCTTTTCCTGGTGGAAGTTGATCAACAATTCCTAACAGATAAGGAGAAGTCGGTCGTCTCGCTCTCAGCGAAAACATTTCTTTGAGAAAACCTTTCCCTTTACTTATGAGGTCAGGTAAAAATGAGCATGCGTCAGGGAGGGCAATAATTCTTTATATAATTCTTCAGAGGAATATACACAAAAAGTCGGACAAACAAAAATATAACGAAAAGAGTAACTGTTTTAAAGTCCAATGTAGACAAAACAACAAGTGTGGTAAGGAAATCATACGATTAGCTCAACACTATCGGTTTTTAGGGGTCATAAAATCATGGTCAAACATTCAAACGAACAGTTTCATTAAAGCGATAGGGACAATGGTGAAGAGAGCCGAAAGCTTCGAAGAAGAGTTGCACAGATTCTTGCCACAGCAACATCTTATGTCGCCGTTTCTATCCGTATCACAAGCTTCGTGCTGGAAAAAATCCTTGCATTCATTTGCACTCAACCATCTATCAATAACTCTCAGTATCTGGCATTGAGACTTTTATCTTATCGGCTGTTTTGACACTACGGTTGCTTTCGGTTACGTTGTGTCCTTGAGAGTATCCGAGAGAAAAAACGACGTTTCAAAAAAATCTGGGCATTGGTGCCTACAGTGAATATCAACTGAGTTTCTAACATGCTTCGACAGACCTATCGTTTCTGAAAAACTGATAAGAACGGATGAGAAATTTTGGAAGACCTGCACATGACTATGTGCATTTATGTGCAATGGCCATTCTAACAAACTATTATGCTTCAGGACCAAATGAAAATCGAATAACTCAATTTACTCAAATATTCTTCCGGGAACAGATCCAAAGAAGTTAGGTGTTCCAAAAAAGTAGACCTAAATGCCTCCTTGTCATTCTTGGAGGACTGTATTTTTCAGAAAATTGAATGTTCGAATTTTGAATAAATCGATACATGCCTAAAGCATTATTCGGTCCTAACTAACAAATTATCCCCCTTCTTTTGTTCTTTTCGTACATAAGCGACACAAGAGCAAATATTTGAATGCGGAAGCTCCGTAAGCTTAAGATTAAATGGAACCTACAGTGCAGATGTTCGTCATATCGCATTGGTAGTAGGCTGATTTGTCGTCCTTCAGCTGAATTCTGCAAAAAAGGGGCTAGATTTCAAACACTCCATCTAAGGAGCAGACACGTTAGCTGAACAAACATGGATTCAAAATTACACGTAGAATCCGATCTCCTACATTTAAAGTGTGCTGTAAGCAGCGCATAGGTAGCACGCTCTGCAAAGTTCCACATACCTCCACCGTTTGAACTCTGACGAAAGTATTATTCTTCTAACAGAGCCTTATGAAAAATAAGCCCGCTTAAAACAAGTGGCATAGCCTCATTCCTTTTGCCGCCAGGATTCAGGATGACAGTCACTCTTCACCATGAGTGGATATTATGCATACAAGTGCTTGAGACTTACTTCATGCAGTATTTTACGTTACATTCCGTGGTAGCGCTCGGCTTCTGTCCTTTGTCGTATTTACCTGCAAAAGTGCTCCATAGTTACTTCGTAATTAGACTGGCTTCAATTTGCCGCTCTTCTCTGCAGCTGCTGTCATTAACCACATTCAGTATAGAAGTGAACTTCCACTCTGTGCTTACTTCATTTCGGACAACGATACAGTACCGCGGCAATAAGTCCTTGAAAAGTTTGCTGATGAAGCGTGCAGAAATACACCTAGTCTGCTAATGTTCATCTAACGCGGCGGGGGACGAGATAGTCGGGGTGAGAAGCCTGTTCCTTTTTCACGGCGGCTATGTGATAATGTATGTAAAAACTAAATTTTGTATGAGTGTCCAAAGAAAGACCGGGTTTCTTCACCGGGTACATCCACCGATTACGATTCCGCTGATTCCGCTAAATGACATATTGCAGCTTATTCTATCAGCCAGACCATTGGCGGATTACTGAGGTGAAGTCATAAAGTCTGATGGAACTGTATTATCACGGAATTCGATTTGTCGGATTCATGACCGATTCCCAGTACCCCGCCTGCACCAGTGAGAAGAGGATGGAGAGCTCGATTGAGCATCGATAAGGCTAGTCGAGACGAAACTTTCTGACAAGAAGAATGCCGAAAGAATATGGAAGTAGAGGAGACCATGGAAACTCTCTTACTACTCCTACTCCTAACTCTTACTTTCATCCTTTCCGTAGCAGAATTTCAAACAGTACTGATCGATCTGAATGTGTTAGCAAGTCATAAGAATATCGGCGCAGTCTAAGCTCATAAGATTCTTTTAAAAAACTGTGTTTCTCCACTGTATAAAGCCGCGGAGATCAGCCACGTAATCAGAGGCTCAGCAAAAAAAAAATTCAAGAAAAATACAGCCTTCATTACTCTACACAAGGGTAAGCGCAATCATGTCAGCATTGCCAAAACTATTCACAGGTTCAATCGTCTTCTGGAGTGACGCATGATGGAGACATAAATAGCAAGGCCGTTGAAGAATGTACTTGCTCCGGGATCTGGATTTCGGGCTTCTGAAGGACGTAGATCTCATATTTGATGGGGAAATGACGCGAAAAGAGCGAGAAACACGCGAAATTTATGAGGTGATTTCCGTGCATCTGAATGCCCGGACAAAGGCGGTAGTTGGTACCACAGCGAGAACGTCAAGCGTTCTCGTTTGAACAAGTCGACGTAAGCTGGCTCGTCGTCACAGCTTGAGCACGTATAAGGCACTCCCTGCAGGAATGCAGTTCCATCTTGCTCCTACATTGTAAGGCTTCATTCTTTCTCTTCGTTTAAAAATTTTAGTTCGCTGACAATATTGGTCACCATTGACACTTCAACCCGGATGTAAGAACTTGACGAGTAGGATTTAATTATTTCTGCCAATCCTACATATTTTAGAAGAAACATGTGAAATTCTAGGAATTCCACATGATTCAACCGCGGAACAGCTTGAGTCGTTAGATGATGATGCATATCTTGAACTATCACTCTATGAATCGCACCCACTCTGTCGCCTCGCAAAATGACTCAGGCTAATTTTCAGCATCTCACCACGAAGCTGAAATTTATGAGACACCGATGTTTTATTCAAAGCATTGAGCGCTCCAATTTTTAGCGTGTGCAGAGCCCCTAGTAGAGGTAGTGTTCAACAGCGATGCATACAGTCCGGTCCAGCAGCCACTGTAAATGGGCGCCGGCGGGCGCCGGCCGCCGCTACCCTCCGGCGCCCCGGTATTAATGAACTAAAAATCACTCGAGCTTAGGAGAAAGAGAAGAAAAATACAAATTTAGTTCATAGTAGACAGGGTAGATAAGTCTAACCCTATGCTTAAGAATGGGTTTAAGGCTTAGGCTTAGGCTTCACAGGAGTGGCCCCACCCAACTCCCTTTTCACCTAAATTTTTTAAGATGAACTACGATAAGTGTAAGTGTAAATAAGATTGGACACTATTTGTATGTTGCAACACGTGCGCGCATAGCTCAGTGGGTTGAGCGAATGATCGACGTTGTGGTGGTCAGGGGATCGAATGCTGCCCTGTGCCCCGTTTTGCAAATACATATAGCATGCCGCCTACGACTGCTGCAGTTATCTAACAAACTCCGACATAAAAAGTAGCCCGGATGGCTCAGTGGTTTGAGTGGCAGATTGCAATCTGTCCCTATCGCTGGTTCCACTCCGTTGAAGATCCAGAGTTAAGTATCGCAGTGTTTGGGGTTCACTGCTTGGAACGTCCCCCGTGATCTCCTTCGGGTAGTCCAGGAAGGCATCCGGCAACGTTTTGCATGAATTTCGAAGATAAACTACGACAAGTGTAAGTGTAAGTGATAGTAATAGTGTTAGTAATAGTGAAAAACCACGTTTTCAAAGTTGAGGGAAACCGGGAGAGAGTAACTCCGCCGTGAAGGACTGCTCCACGAAGGATAAATGACAGCGGTAGAACTACTTCGCAATGGATATGGAACAATTTATACGGATTTCAATTATTTCTTGCCCTCTGTCTACTATGAACTAAAATTGTATTTTTCTTCGCTTTCTCCCAAGCTCGAATGATTTATAGCTCATTAATACCGGGGCGCCGGAGGGTGGCGGCGACCGGCGCCCGCCGGCGCCCATTTGCAGTGGCTGCCGGACCCGACTGTAGCCGCATAGCTTTTCTTGTAGGGGTGGCAAAATGCTGTGAGTTGTGAGCCTTTTTCCAATATAGAGAAGAATAGCCAGCGCTGGTGAATGAAAAGGTTACGCTTTGCTTTCAGAGAGAAGCGTAAAACTGACAAACATATTAGCTTGTAACATAAATTTCCGCTGTTTTTGCATAGGCACTTTCAAAACCTTTTAATAAATGGATACCGATTAGATTTCGCGCATATCTAGAAAGTGCTTTAAAGCGCGTGATTCCGCGAACATTCTGGAATGTGAGAGGTATTTTTGCGTCTTATTTTGGAAATGTAATTAAGTTCGGAGTGAACCCTTCAAGGATGCAAATTCTGTAACAGCATTCCCACGGATAATAATTTTACTGTAACGTTGCATGAGACTTACCAAATTTGGATGGAGTAATCCCGAGGTGATCTTATTCTCCCTGATACTTTCGGCCCCCGTTTTATTGTCTTGCGGTCTCGGGCAAAGGCACTAAGTAAGTTTGGTAACACAAAATTTTGATTATGCCATTTTTCTCTCTGAAGTTGAAGCGAATTGAAGTGAGATTTCTTCCACTATGATTGCGATCATCAACCGTTTGCGGACACTAATCGCTGGAATTTTGGGACAATTTCCAAGCGCTCGCTGAAAATCACACTATTTCGCCATATGTACCGCCGGGGGCGCCTTGGTTTTGTTGGTCGAACTCTCCGGAGAGGTGAAGAGTTCGCAGAGGAATTTTTGATAGCGCATCATGTAGCATAGATCTAGCTCTAACCATGCGCCGGTTATCAGATCACAAGAATTTCTGTTGAGCGAGAACCGATTCCCCAAATTCAGTGACCTCTAGTACTGCCCAGCTCACTTCTTTGCCTCGCAGTCTACAGAGTTTTGGAGCAGGGGAGACGAGCTCCTGCCCTTAAAAACAGCATAAGATCAGCGACTGTTGTGGTCCACACTTTGACTGGTATCTATTGTTGTATGATTTTCTATAAACTTTTTCCGTCGAAAATTTCGAAACAGCGAAAACTTATGTTACAACTTAATAAAACTGTTGGAGACGAAATTTAAGGCTTGCAAACAACAAAAGGCTAGACGACATGCAGTTCCGTTGAGTATACAAAAAATTTCAACTGATATAAATTCTACCAATAATAAATGTGACGTGCAAAATTCTCACTGTGTAAATCTCGAAAATTACTATAAATTCTTACCATCGTAACATTTAAGAGCAACAGTAACGCAGGCGAGCCCGAGAAGAAGGGCAACGAGTCGGAGGGATGTCATTGATACGATTGGACGTCTCACTGTGGTTCTTTATGAGAAACTGTGTTTACTCAGTGACAAACAGTACACCCACCCTGTGTTCCTGATACGCTAAAGGTGAATCATATTTTAAAAGGTCATGCTTAAACACAGCCCTAACTTGGCGCCGAAATGTTTGAAAGTGTATGGCAATAAACATAATGTAGCTGAAAGCCCGAAATAACAGGAGGTGTACGTACCTACAGTTTGTGTGCCTGCACGTGCAACTGTCCACATTATAAGCGGAATGGACCTGTCATCAAAGGTTTTCTTCATTATTGTTTTCTGTCTCGAAGCGTTCTGCGGGTGCCCTCAAAATTACGGGTGCCCCAAGATTACGGTGACTATCTGCCTCTTGCTTATCAAGGATTTTTTAGCTTTGTGAAGAACTCAGATGAAAGGTCTTTTTTGAGATTTTCATCAGCATAATGCACTGATATAGAAGTCACATTTCATTCATGATCAAGATAAGAATAAATTTTAGCGCCCGCTGTATTTCTCGAGAGCCCACAAATTGTCCAGACCTCTATCAGTTGAACCAGTAAGGTTTGTGAGTTCTTGAGAGGTGAGTAGGCTTGCTCAACACATCGTGTCGTGATTTGAGCATGTTGTTCATGAATTTTAAAAATTAGGGAAAGAGTCGCACCCAGACGATCCGCGCGCCACCGGCTGCGAGTGGGGTTAGCGTCTCAGGGTTTGGGTTGAACCTTATTTCAAGATGAGGCGCGCTACATTTTGTCCAGCTAGAAGTAGCAGACATAACTGTCACGACTTTGCTCCAAATGGCGCTGAAGTTGCTTTTATGTGAGCCATTTTACCTGTTACTGTAATTCTGAGCCACTCTGTATTTACATCCACATAGAGAGATTGTGAAATTTGGCACTGAGAATCGAACTTCCTACCATTCTTATCAAATTGAAGAGCAAAACGTCCTTCTGAGCCTGTTGAAAAATAATAGGGCGCAGCCCTACTATAGTACGAATTATATGGCGAAATCAGTTGTTGCCTGTCTTCTGCTGACTAAGCATGTGGCAGGAATCTGCTTTTGATGACTCATCTCCTTTATTTTCGTTTGTATTCTTTTCTTTAAAATAACAGGATATCGAAATGTCAGCATAGTGCTGCATTAGCGATCTTCTTAAAAAAATATTGTGCAAATGAATGCTCTCCCGTGCACTTGCGGGTATTCAATATGCTAAATAAATGTATATATAAGCAATGAATACAACAAACACATAACAAAAAATAAATGGACCAAATAGAATAACAATCAAATAGAATACCCTGATAGCTTCAAAACAAGGTGGGCGTGTGTTTTAAATGGAAGTACTCATGAAAAGCTCGAAGGTGTACTAGCCCAACCTACTCATAGGGAGAGAAGGGAGAGAATTTGTTACAAATTTCATTCCTGATTCCATGCTCGCAGCACCGACCATCCTGCAATTCTTGAGCACTTTCACGAGAAGTGTGCACTTATAGGAAAGAAGTGTTGGTGTGGAAGCAGCGCTTGGACCCACGATGTCTCAGACAAATGCACATCCCGGCGATCATGCCTACGGACCGGCAATTGAAATATTACTCGAAATTCGAATAGAAATTAATCAACCATCCATCATAAATGGATAAGGGAAAGTAGGTCATCTCGCAGTGTCCATTCAAATTATCATATTTCTTTGAGAGCCTTTTTCTTGGATACACAACGGTAATACTATAAACATGTGCACTCGTGCATCATCTGAGAAGGAAGTTCCTTAAATAATACAAGAAATATAACTTCACCCAGTTATAAAATTGGGTTGCAAGAGGTCAATCTCTCAGAATCTCCTACATTGCAGAAGAAACGAAGCCAATGCATTGATGGGATTCATACTCATCCGCAGCTAAATGGGATTGGAACCCTCTGACTTCTAGAGTTTTCGTCCAGTCACTGCACCGAGAGAAAGGCTTAATCTTGTGTTACGTATTCTTGGTAGAGCTCAGCGGACTCTTCAGATGAATACCTTCGTCGTGCGAGGTCTTCTGTTCCTCAACAAACTACCTCATCACTTCTCGACTTCTTTCCTCATCCGAGTTCAAGGAGAAACCTCGGGATGTTGACCTTTCAACAGAGCTTGGACAAAGTGATGATGTGTAACTTTCACTATAATTTCTCTCGCTAATTATTATACTAGCCATATTGGCTCCTTTTTATTTTTTTCTTCTCAAAACTGTCATCAAAATGTTTGTTTCTCTAATTTCTGTAAAAAAAAAAGCCTAGCACTTTATCAGGAACTCTATGCGTCTTGATACAATGACGTACAATTCGGTTTGGTGGCAGTTGACCGGCTTGCCTAGGTCACTGTATGGTCAGGAAGTTAAGTGGCTGATGAGGAGTACAAGGCCCACTCCGTGACATCTACTAATTCGCTGCTTACTGGGTTCCTTTTCAGGTGAGCTTTTCCTTTTTAGGTGAGCTTATTCCCTTTTGTTATAGCGAAGCATTGAATGCTATAATACGTTCTCTTGGTACGATAATCTTTATGTGTTGGTTTCAATTCTCTTTCATCTATAGTTTATCCCCAGTTTCAATCCCCATTGTGCTATAGCAGAGCACTTTCTAGTGCCTTTAATAACTAAAATATTACTTCAGAAGAGTACACAGCTACTATCTCAAATTCTTAGTATACACAAATCAATGATTATTTACAATTCGGGCCGGTAATGCCTATCTTCGGATAGCAAAGAACTTTTCATCCACCTTCACGCTGAGTTAATTCCAGCACCGTGGGAGAAGCATTTTGTTGAATTATGAAGTTTCTCAGTTTTTTTGAAACCAGCATTGGAAAAATGCTTCCAAATTTGAGGGATTTTATCGTTGTACTCATAGTGTTTTGTGAATTGTTCTGTTTGTTTTTTTTTCTTTTTATTTACCCACAGTTGTGTTTTGTAACGTTTGCCTTCAGCAAGCGTAATAAACTTATACTTATTATTTATGAAGAAACTCCCTTATAGACCTCAAGGGAAACAGCAGGAGGACATAAGAACAACCTCGGATGTTTAAACGAACAGTTTCATTAAAGCGATAGGGACAATGCTGAAGAGAGCTGATAGTTTTGTCGATGAATTGCAGAGTTGCTTGCTGCAACAACATTTTGTGTCGCCATATCCATCCACCACACAACCTTCTTTCTGAAAAAAATTCTGTTTATTCACACGCAACTAATCAATGATGCCTGCTAACATTTAATTCTATCTTATCAGTGGTTTTTATATGTTATTTCGTCCCGTTGAGAGTAATTGAAAAACGACGTCTCAAAGAAATCTGAACGCCAGCACTCACAATGAGTATCATAGCTAAACTTTGAGGATCTTTTAACAGGTTTATGCAAATGACCGGATCTCCGCCTATTAGTTTCGCACATAACAATAAGTATTTGGGTATGGCAGCTTGGTAACCATGAGACTAAATATCACTTACTGTGCACATGTTCATGGTATCGCAATGGTAGTAAGCTGATTTTTCGTCCTTCTTCTGAACTCTGTAAAGATATGGAGTTAGACTTGGATCTAGTTGCTTTTGCTGGAGAAGCATGGATTCAAAACGTTATGCCGAAGCTGTTCCGACTTCAGCTTGAGTGGATATTCCGCGTAAAGCAATTTACGACTTACTTCATGCAGTATTTTCCCTTACATTCCGTGGTGGCGGTCGGCTTTTTCCCGTTTTCGGTATTTCCTGTAGTAGTTGTATATGTATAATTAATGACTAATGAATCAATTCGTCTCATCTTGCTGCACTGCTCCTTTTTCTTTTGGTGAAAATTCAGTAAGACCATAGAGGTGAGCAGGGTTTAACTGATTGGGAAAGTTATATCAGGTTGTTGCGAAATTAATTGCCATTTCGGGGCACGCAGAAATAAATTTTTTTCTTCTGCCAAATTTGAGCAGCTGCAGTCCAACTTATGTGACTTTCTCGTAGTGCTTTTCCTCCTCTTTCAAATGCCGCAGGAATATCCTGGCTAGCTCTTTCCTGAAGGTTTTTATGAAGTCGCGAACATATCATGAGCCGACGCGATTTTTGGGTGATTATGGTCAATGACTTCAAACTTGATCACACTTCGTCGATAGGATGAGGTATTCTTGCATTTGTTTAGGCTTGGAATCGCCTCCCCAATGGGCAGCAAAAACTGATACAGTATGGCATCGAGGTTCTTACTCGTTGACCTTATTCCTCAGAACATTATCCTACAGTATATCCTTTTTCCGAACTCCAGATGCAATCTTGCGACAGCAGCACATTGCTGATCTGACGCATGCTGAAATCGCCTTCCGAAAGTTTGCTTATCCTTGTGATCTCAGTTTTTGTTGTAGGGGCATGCAATTCTGCTGAATTGTCGGATCTGCCGAATTGAATGTTGCCAAAGCGACCGAAAAGATTTCGTCTGAGCCGAGTTACAACACTTTGAACTGATGCATACATTTCAGCAATTAATTTCGCAACAACCTAATATTTTAAACGAGAAAAAAACCGAAAGTCCGAGAAAACCCGGCATTTTTAAATTCAATACAACAGTAGAATTCAATTGGTTGGAAGGTATGTTCAAGTTCGAACACTGAAGCTCAGTCCTGCATCCATTTTTTTGACTGCCACCTCATCAACCCCACCCACTTCATCGCCTTGCAGAGGAATTGTCTTCTTTTGCGATCTCACTCTTAGCGCCATGTTCGAATTCCCAAAGAGAACAGAGAGAAATAGGGAGAGAGGGAGTGACAGAAAAGAGAAAGCAAGAAAGAAAGAAAGGGTGGGAGAGATCGTCGAGGTGGTTTTCTACGCAAAGCTTTGTGGCTTGACCAGACTCTTATCTGCGTTCATTGCCGGATTCTTGTTGTTCATTTTTTAGTATTGTAAACTGTCAAAAATTAGCAATACTATAAGAAAAATAACAAAAAAGGGGTGAGTCATGCACGGCCTCATGTAGGTTCTTCTCACGAAATACAGTGCGCGTCAAAACTTTACGCCGACCCTAAAAATTTGTAGTTTCGGGCGAGGATCAAGTTATGACGCGCACTGTATAAGAAAGTTTTTCAACGGGAATAAAAATCTGCAAATGTGAGCGTGGAGCTTTTGCAAATCCAGTAATGTGAATCTCTGAATATATTGCAAATACTTACCAGTGTAACATTTTAGAGCAACAGTAACGCAAACGAGTGCGAGAAGAACGGCGGCTAGTCGGAGGGATGTCATCGCTATGATTGGACACCTCACTGCGTTTCTTCAAGAAAAAGTGTGTTTACTCAGTGACAAACAGTACCTTCACACTTTGTTCCTGATAAGCTAAAGGAAAAGCATTTCTTAGAAAGTAGAACTTACGCGGTAGAAATAACGCGAAGGGGTGCGGCAACAAATATAGATAGTGGAAAAGATGTAGTTAAAAAATGTACTTGTGATAAAGATAAAGCTTAAAGCACCCAAAACAACAAATAATGTATTTACATTTGATGAGTCGTGGCTGTTCACATTTCTTGCGGAAAAGACCTGTAATCAGAAATTTGCTTTCTTCGGCCTTTTTTCTGTCTCGAAGTATCATACAAATAGAGTGGCCCAAAATCACTGTAACAACATCTTGCCTTCGAAGGAACTTCTAATCCTTGCAGCCGACTCGACTGGGAGGTCTTTTCCGCATTTTTTACAACCACAAAGCCCCGAAGAAGATGTCACGTTTGATCCATGTTCCAGGACTGAAGTAAAAATAAATTTTGGCACTTGTCGGATCTCTCGAGGGGTCCCAAAATCGTCCACGCCTCTGCCAGTTGTACTATTAGGGTTTGGGAGCGCCTTAGACGCGACGTGCTCTTCATGAGCCTCGAATGTGGATTTGTTCGTGGAGTAGTCCAAAAATCAGGGTAAGGGTTGGACCGTGACCACCTGCGCGCAACTGTCTGTTAGTTCAGATAGCGTCTCAGGAATGTCTCGAATCTAATCGAGGTTACTTCAGGATGAGGAGTTGTATTTTGTTCAGCGGGAGGCAACAAAGACAAATGTCACGAAATTTGTCCAAATTACATTGAAATTCTTTTCCCATGAGATTTATCACTATAATTTTCGGAAACCTGTTTACACAAACTGAGAAATTGTGAAAGTTGGTGCTATGAATTGAACTTTATATGATATTTGTCGAATTATGGAAGAGAACATCCTTCTAAAAATACACAAAATAATAGGGCATCAGTCCTGCGATAGTGCAGGAGTAGTTGTCTTTCGTCTTCTGACTCAGCATGTGGTGCGCATCTGCTTCTGATGAATCAACTCCACTTCTTCATGTAACTTTTCTCGAGAAGAAAAGTGCAAAATATTGCGGTGGTGTTCATCGAAAATAATTTGCGAATGACAGCTCACGCACGTGCGCGCGCAACTACCCTGTATGTATCAGCCTCGTGACCGCGGAAAGAAGGTGGATCTTTGTTTTGAAAAGAAATACTTGTAAAAGGTTTTTCTGCAAGCATATTGAAATAGTCGGCGCTGGTCATTTCCTTTGTGTTTCGTCATGCATTCCATTTTACTTCAGAATAGCAGAGCATCTGTCGTTCGAGGTTATGTGTCCTCATGTTTACTAGACTATCGTACGCGTGGGGAGGTAGGGGGAGCGTTAAAAGCACAAATCACCGCATCCAGCTCCCATCGGATGTGGTACAAATTTTCCGGATAATAGCCTTGGCTGATGTTGACATCTCTGGAATAAAGTATTTTAAAGCAACATTACTATTCTTCCAACATTTGTCAAGTTAGAATTTCTGAAGCTACATTGTTTAGTTAAGCTGTGACGTGGCTGTGCATGCCACAAACGTAGCAGAGCATCGCGGTGATAGAATCTTAGCAGTTTCTACATTTCTTCAAGTATTTCATGTACGTACAAAAATCCAGGAAGTGAAAATGCAAGTGCCTTTCAAGTGGATTGTTAGCTGTACCTTATCAGTCATTGCCATCAGAAAAAGTGCATGAAAATTTTAGTCTTTCACTTATCGTGTTCTGTAAATGTCAGCCGTATTCTAGTGATAACCCTAACCCCTACTCCATCTATTTATTTTCCACAAAGTACATTTAAACTCTAACAGACCGAAGCAAGGGGATAGATAGTCAGTTTTGGATGTCGCATACACTTTGTGTTTCTGTGCTGTGATCATCAAATTTCTAGCTAAAAGAGTGGTCACAGTACAAAAGTAAGGTTAACCTTTGCGCAAACGTTCCCGCTTGGCGAGGAAGTGGAGCGCTGCCAGCAGTATAGGTAACGGCGTCAACAGTTGTATCCTTAGTCAAGCGAACAAAAGCTGAGCCGGCTCTATCTGTAAAGAATTCAGCTCTCACTGTGGCTCTAGGTCGTGGAAAGCGAATTTTTATTTTTCCTCGCAAATGGTCAACGGTGTTATTGTAAAGATTGTAAAAAATTAACTCTTCAGACTTCCAATCTAATGAATTATGTGCTATGCAGACACCATAAAGCCCCTGTGTGTGTGTGTGTGTGTGTGTGTGTGTGTGTGTGTGTGTGTGTGTGTGTGTGTGTGTGTGTGTGTGTGTGTGTGTGTGTGTGTGTGTGTGTGTGTGTGTGTGTGTTTGCCATGAAAACAGCAAAATTTGAGATCTCGATTAAAATGTTTGAGGCGGTAGATAGCCATGTACAGTTTGCTCTCCAGAGAGATTGCAACCACTCCTTCATAGGGAAACTTCCTTCCTCTACCTCACAAGATGCATGTGAGATGAGGATGCGTCTACTTTATTCTTTTTTTATTTACATATGAACATACAAGCAGATGCGCGCAATAAAACATGTAGTAATATGAAATAATACACAGAAATTCCATCAGAAATAATATGCAAAAAAAATAAAAAAACACAAAAATTTCATTTATCTGTGGCATGAACTCTCGTGTTCTCTTCACCAAAAGTGGAGCTCCGGTCCACAAAACACATCCTGAAAAGCTTCGTAAGAGAGCTCGTCATGAACTTGGACACATGCTCCACTTCAAGTCATCACAGGATTAGCAGCAGATGTATGACTATAAAGTAATTGTCTTTGACCACAACACATTTCATGCCTTGGCGAGTGAGCAGATGCTTTGATTGTTGTTATTTAGTCGTGGACATAGACTTCGCCCTAACACTTTGAAGGATCAAGTGACCTCTCCATTATACAAGAGTCCTAGGAATCAGAAGGGTATAAAAATCTGAGCTAAATGTGAACGGTAAAGTTTGGTTTGGGCAGATGGATCGCAGAATCGAGCATGACTAATTCGGAGAACCTGCATGGAAATGGCATCAGTCACCAAAAGCAAACAGAGTTTTAAGGCGAAGAACCAACCCTCGGTATTCAGTCGCAGGGATGACATCGTTACGAACCATCGCTCTCCTGTCCGTCGTGATCGGAGTAACGATCGCCATCCACTGCTACACAGGTAAGTTTGGCTATATCTTTCTGCGTAGGAATCAATCCCACTAATTTATTCTATTCCTTATGTAATTGAATGGTCTCAAGATGCTCTATAAAAGGTGCATAAGAAAATAAATAAAATAGGTAAGCGAAATGAATGAGGTACGTATTGGAGAGGTTGGAGGAAACTTAGAACAACAAGAACGAAAATAATTCTACTGAAAATTCGATTGTATTCCTCTGTGCCGTCCAGATTGGTAGAAATTTAGAAAACGTTGCTCAGATCGGTAAACTGGGAATGAAATAGTCTTAACCGAACATTTAGATGTTTGGTTAAGATGATTTCACACCCTGATCTGAACATGTCTACATATTGCAAAGTTATGAGCACACCAAAGGTCAGTTCGGTTTCTAACTCCATCACGCAAACTTCTTCACCACTGTTAGTGAATTATCAACACTCATGAATCACTGAAATTTATCAAAAACTTTCCAATATCAGTCGAAGCTTATCGAAAAATTTCTTGAGCGAAAATACTAGATACCTTCAAAATCGTTTTTCCTTTACCGTTCTCGTCCCGAAAACTCAGGAAGCGTGACGCTGCGCTCCGGAGGTTCATGACTGACAGAGGTCACAAAAATGGCATCGTCCCAGTTTTTCCTTAGCCTCTGCCACACATTGAATTCAGCTGGAAATGGCCATATAGATCTCCACTTCGGGAAAATTCCTTTGTCTTTATTTTGCACAACAGAGTATTCCTGAAAAGACGATCGTTTTGGTACCTGTCGTAATGTCTTTCAGAATGCTGTTGTTGAAAATTTACGTCGCCTCTTCACGAGAACGTTACGACTCCTAAGAAAAACGTTTATGCATACATAGCGTTGGTGCGTCATTGTGGTCGCTCTCTGCAAACAAAAAACGCGTCATAAACCTCCGCTTTTTCCGAGCGGCCGCCAAGTTACGCTGAAATTGTAAATACTGCAGAAGAGTAGGGGAAGCCTTTTGCTTTCAAAATAAGAAAAAAATTTCCGGATAGCCGGAGAAGAGCATGACCTGATTGATTTTACCCACTCCAAATTTCGATTTTCCCCTATTAGATGCTTTCCATACCTTAGTCCAGAAACCCGCAATAATGCAGATTTACAGGTACCACGGCAACCAGTGAGAGGCCAAGTAAGACAGAAGAGTGCAACAGCCAATTCTGTACGCAGTATGTTTTACTTCAATTATCTAGTAGCTGTTGTAAGGGAAATTAATCTTTGTTCTAGGGTTATGAGATCAGGAACATTTTTGAAACGCAGCTCAGCTGAAAAATAATTAAATATGTAAATTATTGAATTGATCAAATATTATTTAAATGTGGCTCGTGGCTCAAATGCTCCCTAAGAACTCTTTAGGGATTAACTACATAGATAGGTAGTGACTATGAAAAGGATTTAGTAATCAGTTCAGTAATATAATTGACAATAGGAAATTCGAAAAGGGTCAAGTCAAAATTTCCATGGGTAAAAATTCATTGTCAATTTTCAGTTCATTTCGAAGCGTTTTCTGGCAAGATAAAGTGCTCAATTTCAGGATTGTCATGAGAGTGAACGGAAACACAGCCACTGTTTTCGGATGTGATCAAACAGAGCTGTGCAAGGTGATCATATTAAGCTTTTGTATAGCTTTTGGCTTCGCTGTAAGCCTGAATAAATATTCAGCACATCAGGTAATGCAACTAACGTCGAGCTGTTCTTAGATTCCGTAGGACTATAGGACTAGAACAGCTATGTACTACGTAGCTAGGTATCACCTCTGTTGTTTCTTTCGAAGGAATCCGGATGTAAAGCGTTGTGATGGGAGGAAGGGTGGTGTCCACCTCTGTGATTGCTTACATGTACGAATTAGCCAATCGTACTGCGCACCAACTCATTTATTACGTGCAACGCTTAAGACCCTACAAAGGCTATATTTTGGTGATCCTTCAATCCAATCTAGCCAGGATTTGCAGGCGAAATCGCTGCAGTCTTCAACTTTGTTTATTTGTTTACTTGATGCAGCGATACTAACATCAGTGCACCGTAGTCACCAGAGTTACTCTAGCTAGAAAATCTTCACGGAAACATTAAAATAACGTGAAAAAAAAAACAACGGCTACCTTTGCAGTTTGTTCGGGATAGGAGTAGGATTGGAGTAATATGAAGGATTGTTTGTTCACAAACATGTACTCACGTTTGTACAAAACCTTGCGAGCAAAAAGCAGTTCTGCAACTCGCACAGCTCGATCAAAGTCCGATAACCTTAACTAGAACATGGATTGGCTATTATACTTAGAACCGAATAAAAATCGAACAACCCAATTTATTAAACTATTCATTCAGGAGTAGATCCGAAGGAATCAAATGTCCAAAGAAGAGATGGACATTAATAATTCCTTATCATTCCTGAGGGATTGTATTGCTCGTTCTCTTTCAAACATTGAAACTATAGGCTTATTCGAAGTTGAAATAAATCGATAGGTATCTAATGCATTATTCGATTCTAGGAAAAGCTAACCTCATAGTTGTTTATATTGTGCGCATAGAGATTCTTAAATTCGACAAAAACCCAAAATATCTTCCAAATCGCTCCTAGACTGTGACCACTGAAATGCAAATGAAGGCAACTCAAGAGCAATATGTATTTGGTGCGTGCGTTTGACGCGCGTGCGACGAACGATAGGCGCAGTCGCATCGCTCAGATTGCTCTGACGCACGCGTTTATGGCCTGGCGGCCTATTTTCATTGAGGATGCACATGGCTAGTTGACCGGTCTTCATGGAAAATTCTTCGCAAATGGATGTGTGTGTGTCGGACGCACGTAGCTAGGATAAATTACCCTGTTTACGTAAATGCGTGCGTCACACGGATGCAATCACTCATGAATGCTTTTTCATGAAGGCATGCTGCTGCTCAATTCAATGGATAAATGCGCGATAAGACCAGCAGCTTTCAAGCAGCAGCGTCTCACAGGAGTATGGCTTGCTTCCACTGTTTACAAACCGTTATACACTCGCGCACGTAACGCACGCACGCGTCTAGTCTAAACTACCCCAACGAGGAGTTATCTACATATTATACTGATGAATCTTTGCAGAACGAAGGGTGCTTCTCCTCCTATGGTGATTCCCAGGTCTGCTGCTGTAGCAAGGATCAGTGCAATTCCTCCTCTAAACTCTCAGCTCTTCTTGCTCTCTTCCCTGTTTTCCTATTGAAGTTCTTTTGAATTCATCATTTTGATATGGTTGTGCTAGAAGCATTGCCAGTATCCCAATGGAATTACATCCTTCATGGTGCCTAATAAATTTTTCTTACCGTCTCATTTGCTGGATGTTTCTGCATTCGTTTAAAATGATTTTCAACATTTCCTTATTTTTTATTCTATGGTGTGTTCACTACAATCCCAAGATCCATGGAGTTCATAGTAGGCTTACGAATGACTGAGACAAGTAGTGCGAATGAATTTTTCTCTAAAACACATTCTTTTACAGAAATGGAAATGGGTTCTGACACAAATGCACTGAATCGAAAGCCCTAAGAATGTTTGAAAGTTGGCAACTGTTCGTAAAGTATATGTTGTAATCAACTAGCAGAGGACTGTGGACTATGCCCTTTCCAGGGCTAAAGGCGTCTCATTCTGAAGATCTTGATTTTCCAGCGGTTCGTCGAGATAATTTGCGAGTCCTGAAAGCGTATCATCTCGTCCTTGTAGAAAATAAATACTACCGTTTGGTATCTCAGCAGACAAATTCGTTCTACCAGCTGATATTTAACCTAATATACCTTTCAATGCAGTTCTTGGTGTAGGAGCAGCTCTTTCTGCTGACTTGGGAGCGGCATTCTTCGCAGATGTTCCTCCAGGTTCAGGCGAAATCTGACATGTGTACGTGTCTGTCTTGCTTTAATTTCTCCATAGAATTCACTTGTTACCTTTCTCCCTTGCTGATTGGCCGCGTCGTCATTGTCATCCCAATCGCTCAAGATTTCATCCATTGTTGCATAATCCTAGGGGAAATTTTTTGAATTGCACTGGAGCTACATAATTACAATTATTGAAACAAATGAGAATCATTCGAAAAACTCACAGTTGACTTTCTCTTAGCTCCGGCTGCAATCTGTTTTTCCTTCAGGGTGGCCTTCTGCACTTTGGGTCGCAGAGAAATTTTCATATTATCAAACTAAAACAAATTCTTCAAGAGTTTTGTCTTTTTCAGGCCACCAAGAAATCAATAAATGAACTATATTCCCAGTTTGTCAGTTGTCTGAGTATGTTTTGACCTAGCCAATAAACTGCTATTAATTTGATTTCAGTTGCCCAAAGGAATTTCGAATGAAAGTTGAAATGTAAAACTCATTGTATACATCTTACCTGATTACTCCGACCAATATGTTCATTACTAAGATCAGCTGATTTTTGCTGAACAAAGCACAGATCAGGAAGAAATCTTAGGCAAAGCGTGTTTAAAAAAGGGTCGTGACAAACCACTTCTGAGCTCTTCGCTTTGGACCTTTCTGCGCTCCTCAACTTGGATCTCTTAATTTTACTTCTCTGTCTTCCATGCTTGTGATCTTCTCCCTCTCTGCTGGGTATCGTCTTTGTAATAGATGATTGTTTCGTTTTTTCTTGATGATGTCTTCGCTTATTCTCTTTGTTTTTTCTTCGCATGCTCTTCCCACCATGGGCTCTGCTTTCCGTCTAAAACGATCCTTCGATAGTTGTCCCACCCCTTTTTGCGGGAGGCAAACTTACTGTCAGAAAGTTGAATTAAAGCGATGTTGTTCTTAAGACACTTTAACACTCAACTCAATGGGTTTTTTAAGAACAAAAGTGAAGGTGAAAAGTTGCAAAGGTCGAGTTTTCACGCACAGTATAATTTTTTTTTCTTGAATTCATTGTAATGTATGTAATGTATTTTGAAAGATTTGGTTAGGATCAAACAAAGATGAACTTACGACATCTTGTCCTCCTTTGGCACACAAGATGGAGAGACCTTCAAAACATTTTCTTCATAGTCAACTCAAGCGAAGAGAAGGCTCTTCCCCAATGCTGCACTGCATAATTGGTTTTCAGTCCCACCATAGGTATTCTCGATATTCGGCCTTCCAGAATGAATCACAGTGACGCGCCCAAGCAATTGCTACTAAGAGCCACACTAAGGTTTTGGGACTGCTTTCGTGCCTAATTTGGTGCAAGCTATTAAGGCTGGGTATCTCATGTTCCATATTTAGGAGCGGGACTTGTTAGCGAGCAGCCCGCGTTCGCTTTATAACACCGAGCGGATGGCAAGGTTATCAGCAGCGCCTCTAAATTAGAAACTACCTGCGTGCAGGGAGGCATTTGAGTAAGTTTAATCCACCGTTATTACCGTACCGCACCTGAACTGTGTTGAGGGAGATGATTCTCAGTCATTCAGTGGTCTAAAGTGTTTGTAGGAATCTCGTTTTCGATTTAGGCAGCTGCCATTTGGTAAGATAGGAGACTGCATGGCCTCAGGAGTAATATACCTTATAAGTTGCAAATCCGGCGGGAACACCTACATATATAGGTGAAACAGAGCGGCCACTTCGCGTTCGGATAAAGGAACATCTTGACGGGCTTACCAAAAATCAAAACCTTCCACTCCCTTAAGTGCTCATCGCAGAAATCACATGATAATGGAGTTCGAGATTGGCGTCACGACCTTGCCATATGAACACGATATCTTACCCTGCCGCTATAGTCCTCAAAGACTGTAGCACCCTGCGTCGCCGTCGCTGGCGACTCTGAGGCCGATGCATATCGATTGTGGGCGGGGCGTCGCGGCGGCTGCCGTCGCCTGCGACGATCGATCGCCAACATCGGCGGCCGCCAATGTTGGTGACTGTGACGTCGGTGCTTATCGATTGGTCGCCAGCATTGGCGATTGCGGCGCCAGTAAATATCGATTGTGAGCGGTCACCAACATTGGCGGCCGCCGTCGCCAGCGACGGCGACGCAGGTGCTATACTACTCGAGGAGAATAGCGGCTACCTTAGCATGCAAAACATTGGAATCGCTTTGGATTGCAGCTAAAAGTCCAAAAATGAATAGGAAGGAGGAGTGCATCTCCATAACTAACTAGCTTGCACCCTTTAAAAACCTCTGCGGGTTTCAGTTATTGAGGACAGCGCTAACCTATTTGCCTCTCTGCTTCTGACAATGAGTTTACTTTTTTTGAATTATGTTCCTGTGGGGGGATGAGGTGTTTGAGGGGACACGTTGTATGTTGCAAATGTCTCTACTTTCCAGGCTCTGACAAAGGCGAGAACGCCGAAACGTTAGTTGTAATAAAGATAGATACCAGGCTTGGCCTACAGCTGAACGTAGTCAACTTCCAACAGAATGAGAGATGTTGGGAGTATTCGGAAAGATGTTATATGAAGTAGCGGACTCATAGGCATTAAGTGTGTGCATGAGGACCAGAAGCATTGCCAAGAAAAACTATTTGCGTAATCGTGTTCAATGCATCGAATTACGTAGAAAAGGTTATAAGTTTTGATTTTCATTCTAACTGAGAAATTTTTTAGCCCAAAGGTGACCGAGAATTGTTTTCGTCTCAGTTAAAAAGCCTAGAAGAGGTTAGAATGTCTATAAACTGAGGAAGCAGATGTTGGCGATGTACCCTGGATGAGCGTTGTGCTGCGGAAGATGTTGAACTAGTCAAAGCAGTGTATGTGGCTATGCATCGCACAGGCACACAGTGGGGAATAATCCACAAAAGGAGTCCACAGTGGTGATACACTAAGAAACTGGCTCAGCGATATGTAGAAAGCGCATCTGCGCTCAGCAAAGCGGAAGGCGTATTTGGACAGGTCAATCCGGCGCGCCGGAGTTTAGTCGTGGAAACGCTGCTGAGTAACGGAGCTAGTGATGAGGAAGGAGGCGTTGGTGGTGCTATGAGAGACGGAAAGGAGATAGAAGTGTGTGCCAGCACCCATAATGCTTGAAACGACGCGCTCTGCGATGGACCCTCCGCAGTTGTATACAACGGGGATGTGGAGTGATGAGAGTTCTCTAGAAAGGAAGATGGAAGTTGGTAGCGAAGCGAGCGACGCGGCAGGTTTCCCTCCACCATGTAGGTACCCTTATACCACTGTTCGATACGTCGAAACGAAAGACACCAATATTGGTGAATGGAAACTCACAAATTATCATAGGACAGTAGGTGAGACAAATAGCAATCAAGCTCTCCGGATTGTTGATTTGAATTTCACCTGAACGATGACCTATGCAAGCCACATACCCACAGCAGAGTGAAAGAAAAAACCGACCGAAACATGCGGCTGTCATAAACAGTTTACACCCACCCAATAGCAACTTTGTATGTTTACTAAACCGATTCGATAAATTGATTACACTTCAGAGTCACTTCAAAGTCTCAGACACTTGGTGCGGCCAGTCCGGTCGACCACTAGGTGGCGAACGGCAGAGTGGCTGTTGATTACCGTCCGGCACCCAGCCAATCACTATCCACCGGCGGGGCAGCAGCCCATCAGCGGCCGGTTCGCTCTACTATACCTAGTACCGGCCGAGTGCTGGACGGTAATGTGGGGGATGGCTAATTACCAGCTACGCGAAGGTTCATGGCTGGAGTTTTAAGCCGAGAAAAACAGAAGAAACAGATAGAAGCACGGATGGCCGCCTGGATAAGGAAGCGGAGTCTCAAACATACGAAAACAAAGGCTAGTTTGGTTCGATTCCACGAGATGTGAGGAGAAAGCTGACATCCTGAAAACACTTATTGGCTAGTTTGGTTCGATTCCACGCGATGTGAGAAGAATGCTGACATCCTGAAATCATGTATTGGCTAGTTTGGTTCGATTCCACGCAATGTGAGAACACGTTTAAAGAATGCTGACATCCTGAAAACACGTTTATCTCATTAACGCTTTGCTTGATCGTAAACAGCATATTTGCGGTTATCTCCAACGACAAAGCGCCTGAATATCAGATTGACCACGACGACAACGGAGCACACAGCTACGAGTTGATAAGCTGCATTTATAGCGCGTCGGAGTCCGATCTGGTCGGAGAACAAAAGATACTTGTTGATCATCGATGATAACTTATATGCTATACGATGATTGATACGAATAGGAGCTGAGGTGCGGGCGGTGAAGTACAGACTCAGCACATCACAAATGTGAAACGAACAGAAACAATGATGGCTTACCTGCGCAGAAAATAGAAACGTCGTCGCGAACACGCCTGGCCGAGTTAGCGCCGGCGCGAGTCTTCCTCGGCGCTAAAGCCATTGCGGCGCGTGGTTCGGCGCAAAGGTAGTACGAAATGCGTTCAATTCGCAGGGTTTCGTGGCGGGACGCGCACACCTGACATCGGAGCACTCATCCGTGCGCGAATACGGCCAGGCGTGTTCGCGACGACAGTTCCAGTTTCTCTGCAGGTAAGCCATCATAGTCTGTGTTCGTTTCACATTTAGGATGTGTTGAGTCTATACTTCACCACCCGCTAGTCAGCTCGGAGTCGAGAATTTCGGCTCTTGTTGCCTTTAAAAGTTTACTCCCAACATTACCTGTTGCTCTCATACCCCGTAGTAAACGTTTACCTTTATTCTCAATGATGAATTCCATCCCCGGATTTCCACAGTTGGCCTCCAAAGAGGTAGTTCAAGAGTCCCACCTCGTTTCGCGTGTTGGAATTATAGACAGATTCGCGATCTCCTCGTCATGCTGTATATGAAGTATGGCCCTAGCACGAGATCCAGAGATGCGGTCGCCGCGACTGCACTTCTCCTGTGTAACCCAGCCACAGCGATAAAATCGCGTCGTTCGGGGTATGTCCAGGGCCGTACGGATTGATCCAAAAATACGAGGATAATAACGACAAATTCTATAATTAATCGTCACCTGTTAACTTGTTGGTTGGTTTGTGGAATAATGGTCCTATTTTTTGGAAGATAGAGCTAATTTCAGTACTATAGCGGTTGGTCCAAATTAAGTGACTCACCAAAAGATCCATATTTAGCGTCAGAAAGCAGGTTGACCATTCTGCTACCAACGCAGTATTTTCACTCACCCTTTAACAGACCCTCCCTACCCCTACCTCCATAGTCCATCAATTCTCCTATAGCCAGCGACACAGACCTAAAGAAGTCGAAATAGGTGAATGCGTTGGAGCAGAGTTAGTCTCCCTACAGATACTGCTGAGTTTCTGGAAAACTTTGCTCGAAGATTGAGCAGTCTTATAGGAGCGAAATAAGTCTTTGTTCTTGAAAGTATACCATACTGAGAAATCCAGTGAATGCCGATCGTGAGAATAGTAATTACGAAGAGGCGCACATAACTTTCGGAGCAGAATCAGCATAAAAACTTTTGTTAGGAATATTTACACTTCTTTTTCGGTGTTTGAAAGGGAGAATGGAGCATACTATTTTTGAAAACTTCCCGTTTTGATCCTCCAAGGGAACGTCCCTCATTATTTAGTCAGTGATGGTGATTTGTCTATCTTGAAGCGCCAGAAGAACACACACCCTCATCCGATCTTGGATGTTATAACCATGGCATTTTGTTTTTTCCGCGTCATTTCGATGTTTTTTTTTTGTTTCTCACTCCTTCCGCTTCTAGTCATTCTGATAAGCGCCGCTTTTGCAGAATCTTAGCACAACACTTGCCCCCTGACACAAACTGCGTAATTGGGTCATGGGGATATGGATGACAGTTCAGGCCTAAAATTGGCGTTATAGATCACTATTTAGAAGAAGCTCCACTATTGAACCGGTAAACAACAAGAGATGGGATACAAAACGTCAAAACTAGAGAAAGGTCGAAAAACGCGCACTGTACTCCTGTCTCCGAAATTTTAGAGCACCCTATACGGTTATGTTTGTTTTGTACACTCACTTATTCATTATTTGACTACCCTTTGAAAATGAAGATTTTGCAAAGATTTATTGAAATTGGTTCGAAGGACACCTTCGAACACCGTCTCCATAGCTAAGTACAAATGGTGCGTCCTCATCTTCAAGGTTGATGCATAACTTTGGATTGTTTTTAATGACAACAGCTTTCTTTGGGTCAGCATTGACTACTTCATCGACGTATGATATGGACTGAATGCTCGTTAGCTCCGGATTATCTTGTATGATAAGTGTCGGGAGGCCATTCTTTTGAATGATCCTTCTCAGTTTTGGCATCTCTGGGAGCTCTTCAAGTGAGGTGTTAGCAATTTTCAAAGTGCCGTCAATCTCTACGACGCTCTCCAAATCCTCGTTCTTTTCCAATCCGATAACAACGTCGTCTTCGATAATACGGCATCCGCAAGAAGTCGTCCGGCCAGGGCCACATGCTGGAAACAAAAACATCCTTGAGAAAAGTTAAAGGCTATGCTTTGATAATGGAGTGATTGATCGCGATGTACTGCTTCAAAATTGTTTTTTCTTGAATGAAAACCGTGGCTTAGAAAATAAAGCTCACTGAATGGCTTTTGGATAAATGTGTCTGCGGGGACTTTAGATGTGCCGATCTTCTCCCGTAACACAGCAGTGTCAAGTTTAGGATTATCAGATATGAAGAAGTGAACGAGATCGTCTTTTTTCCACTCAAAATCAGGAAGCATCTCCAGTTTGGCGTTGTTCATAATAATGACACTACTTCCTTAAAAAAATACTATTTGTGTGGAGAATTTCACTTGACACTCTTCTTTGCCATAATTTCTGGGTCCACTCAAGCAAATGGTCACCCTATCCTCAAACGTGATACAGCTAAGATATGCTAGTAATTTTATCGTGTGTTACCTTACCTACTGCATGATTTCACAATTGCGAAAGAGCAAAGTAGATGAGTTGGCTAGCGCAAGTTACAGGCGGGAATCCGTAATCACAATGGCTCATTAGGTGTCCCAGGCGATTGAAAAAATTAATGGCAACTACAACCCAGGGTAGCATCGCCGGCACCACTTCCGTCTTTATAATGACTACAATTTTGATATGACGTATGAACTGCCGGTGGTGACGGCAGGGGGGGGGGGTATCCGAAAATGGAATGGCTTACCGTTCTTAAGCTTAATTGTCTTCAAATCCGTTATCTTCACAAGTTTACTGTGTTTCAGGGAGAACGAGTCGTAAGCGGGAATCTTCCTAATAAACTGCAAATATTCATATCAGTAAGAAATAAGGTTCTATGAAAAAGCGATCAAACTTATAACTGATGTAACTTGTGCTTGCGACAAGATTGCAGTTCGTTTCCTTCTTAGTATTGCTCAGTGTTCACCAGGTGCTAACCAGCATAAGTCTTACCAAGTAAAGCAACCCAGACGCAGGTGAGCCTCACGCTCGTGGGGGTCATGGCTACTCGCGTTCATCGCTCAATCGTTTGACTTTCTCATTGGTTGGACTTCGTGGAAACATTCCAGAAAATAGATACTTGTTTCTGATGCACGAGTCTAGTATTAATTGCAATTATCAGTGATGTGATAATAGCTTTCTTCATTCGAACCCAGCCTCTCAAAACTGGTTTCTAGTTGCGGTTACGAAGATGGGAAGAAACAATAAACTTCGCCGCTTCCGTCCTCATCCGAAGAAAAGCCTCCATCTCATTCCGCAATATCCAGGATAGTACCACCAAATGTCGCCGATGCTAGTAATTGTTTCACTGGTATGAGCAACGAATGCCCAGAGATGGCTTCTTGGCAGTGATAATTTCGTGTCAACTAACGCTCTGACGTCGTGGCTGACAATAACCAGACGATTATGGTGATCCGCCAGAGGAAGTCAAAAGGTAACCTTAACATTTAACGTAGGTGGATCATAGTGCTGCTTCTGATCTAATACTAAATAAGTAGTTTCCGTTGACCACCACATTTCACGAAATTTGGTGAACTCTGTCATTTACTGGTACTGAAGTCATACCTTATAGAACTCCGGGTGTTGTGTGACTGATGCTGAAGCGTTGAGATGGAGCCATTTGCAGTTTGGTTTTTTAAGAATATCTGAGATTCGTTTCACATTACACACAGTTTCAGACCCTGAAACATAGCACACCGTGAAGTCGACATCAGCCGAATCAAAGCTGCGCGCTTACAACAGGCTGAAGCCAGTGCTACTCCTAGAGCTGCGATTGTTAGAAACCTCATAACAACAATGAACATCACCGCAGGAAATCACATCAGCGCAATTGCTCATTCCTTTGTTATCAAATCATCAACGATGTGTAAAAACAGGTCTTTTGTTTGCCATCACCTCCACTACATCACATAATTGGGAAGATTCAATAGTCGCTAATGATCTATATTTGAAGAAAGGTCCAACATTGTCTAATGAACTCAGACAATTTCGGGGGCAAATCCCGTTCGGAACGAGCGCTTGCGTGTTTTGGCCCGAGAGGTGGCCGCTGTAGGGCCGCTGAAAACGGTGCTTGCATTCCTACCCGCCCGCATACTGTACGCGTTCAGGCCGCTATGAGCCCACAAACCATCGTGCACTACTGCTCCTAATCGGGCGCACAAGGCAACGTTCTCCACAATTACGCGGATTAGACACCGTGACAACCCCCGGGGAATCGGTCACACCTCTTGGATGGATGAGTGCAGGGTTCGACGCCATTGATAATCAACAGTGATCCGCCGGAGCATAAGAACAACATATACACGCAAGAAAATATTTCACATCAGAAGTACGAAAAGGTACAGTCCTTGTCGAAAAGATAGACGGATTGCGCTTGCGGTTTCATATCGTCGCGGCCGCAGAATCGCGTTGGGACCTACTGCACCCTCTCACTTAGAGCATGCTCTCTCCGCTTCCATCGTTCGGGTCCCACCGCATTTTCGCAGTCACGGAATCCGTCTATCTTTTCGACAAGGACTGTAGCTGTTTGCAAGGTCCATCAATGGTTTCGTAGTGCTAGCCTTGGTTTCGTAGTGCTAGCCTCTTCTATTACTGAGAGGATTCGACCCAACCTGACCATTCTTTATGAATGACTGAGAGTCCGCTGCTTTATCCACTAGGTCATCGATGCTGCTGATCTCTTCCATACCGACCTAAAGCAGTGCGCTGACAAAGTAAGGTTTATTCTTACTCTATCTCTAATACTTTCACTAGTTTCTCCATTAACATGGCTAATGAGTCGCTAATTTATTATAAAGCTCAGCTTATTACAGGGATCTTACTATTTAATAAAGCGCTAGGGCATATGACGAAATGTCTGTCTGTCGCCGGTGACTCATCGCCTGAGGGAGTGGAAGGAATGCCGATTTTTTACGCTTTACGATGGAACTTTCGGTTCTGAAAGTATGAGTGCGCAGGAAAAAGGGAAGATTGAGTAGTCTTCTTCACAGCAGTCGGGAAATTTATTTCGAAATGCATTGGAAATGCAAACTCAAGAACGAAGATATTGCATGCCTTCCTTTACAATGCTTGAATAGCAAGCACGTTAGGAGGTGAACAAATTCGAGAACAGAGGCTCGTACATCTCTAATTTACTCGACTTTACTGTATGATCTACTGTATGATTGCTCTCCAGTGAAGACGGAGTCCTGCCACTCTTCCCTCTGTTCAACTCTCCAAAATGTTTAGCCTGTTAGCATAGGTTTGATATCCTTCACGTTATTGGCGCCGCGATACCTTTCCTCTGCACAAATTTTCCCACCGGATACCTGTGAAGGGAGAGGGGGCCAAAGAGGATTCAGTGCCCACACAGTACGTAGTCTCAGTAAACATTTGAAAGGACTGAGTAAAAGACCACCTATTCTAGTGCTCCAGAAATAAGAATGAGCCAAGATCACTATTTTACGAGGAAAGACTGATCCGGGAACTTTTTTCGGAGTTGAAATAGCCTAGAGGTGACATGCTCACGGGTCCGAGGGAGTTCTTTGGTTCGGTGGTCAGGATCCAATCAAGGAAAGGTGCAGTTACAGGGAAAATAGCCTGAACTTATAACAAATAAATCTATGTTATAATATGGAAGTAGTGCATTGTCGCGTGAGCGACGGCAGTTGTACTCCCAGTAAATGCCTAGAATATTAGTTAGAATATTATATGAGTAGATATGTTAATGATTCCGTTACAAGCATATAACGTGGTTCACGATGAAAGCGAAGTAAAACCCACATATACATTTCCGGACCCGCACAGCAATGATCGGGTTATTTTAGAAATACATAATGTTTGGCAATGGACATATACACCAACTCTTTGGTGATGATTTAAAATTAAATGCGCTCTGACTTGCAGAGATCTGCAAAGAAAGGGGAAGCTTACACGTTGCCTGGAGAAGCGTCATTTGATATTTGTAACATGAGCCCTATGGACAATTTTGAACATTGCCTGGACTTAACAGAGTTGGTTTCAGTCCAGACGGTCGCATGAGAATTTGAGGCCATTGGGCTTACCAGAAGCACTTATTTGCCCCCAATGGCGCACGAACTGCGTCGTCCTGAGTGACTATCCACACAATATTCAGGTGGGGCAGAGATCTATTGAAGCAATTACATAGGTAGGTGTTTTCTCAAGGAGATCCTTGAAATTCTACATAGTAGTATAATATTTGCTCACCATTTCGCAAATTTCACGCATTTCGCCTTGTAAAAGGAACACTTAGGATCTCAAGCAATTCCGATTGGCAGGATCACTAGGTGTTCGAGATGGCGAAGATTGCAAGTTCTTCGTATTGGTACATACACGAAATGCCTCTCTTAAAGAGTTCTCAACCACTTCTTTCTAGCTCACTGCAGTGCTAAGAAGGAGCGAATTCACTAATGGATTTTATGAGGAACATCGAATGTATCTTAAAACAGCTTTGCTTTGGTGCTCAACACAAGTGTCTGAAAGTAGAAATGCACGCGAATGCACCTTGATTGCCTTTACCCTGAGTCTAGACATAATGTCATTCTTTGCCAGCTTCAAAGTGAACGTTACACTTTTAATAAATACGAGTTCATTCGTAAAGAACATATGTATATCAATTGCTTTTCTCACACAGACCACAGTAACGCTTACAAAGGCTCTAGGTGTTCGACTATGGTCTTCTAAGGAACTAAAACTAATTTAAACTCTTGCACATCCTCCCTTGTTTGAACTCGAAGCAGTCTTATTTTTTTCTCTTTGACTATCTTTGGTGAAAAAAGAGCGGGGAGTATCCAAAATCCCCTTACTTTTTTACCGAAGACTCTCTATCTCCAAAGTCTATTGCTGGATTACGTGTGTGCTTATTGAAAAATTTCTTCTTCACGCCAGCCATATTTTGTAAGCAATCCAGTCATGCGAGGAGTTTTACTAGTGCCAGTGGATAAGTGAGGAACTCACTTCAGACATTGCGTAACGAATGCCTACATATCGAGTCACCGCGCTGAGTCTCCATAACTCAACAGGACTTAAAGAAACAGCAAGATTTTTTCAGTTCCCAAGTCCGGTCGTCTTTGAACAAAGCAAGATTTTTGTTCTTCATCCCCGTGAGGCAAAAATACTTTTGCAGAAAATCTATAGCATTGTGGGCTTAACAGACGAATATGTGGGTTTATAGAACTCCTGTCGAACTTATTCAATTATTAGTGAATATTTTGGCAACAACCTGCGGCTGCTCTATTCACCTATATATCATTATTCGACTTCTCACTAATTATGATAAGCTGACACAATACAAAAGCTTTATTGTCGTGCAGTCGACTGTCTTCTTCGTAGACTCATTGACAGAACTATTATTGAACGTTGTGAGTGGTTCACTTGTTCTTTTTGCACTTTTTTATTTTCAAAAATCCGCAAGGAATTGGCCTATCTTTTCAGGTATACGGCGACAACATCACCTACTATGGACTGCCCTTTCTATCACTTTCACCACAAGCTATCCTAGCGTTGCGTGGCCTTTTGGAGTTTATCATGAAGGTTGAAGTCGCTGTGCTAGCCATCTTCCATATATATCGAATATCTATTTTTGTAAGGCAAGTGAATCAAATTCACATTACTCATGTCTTGGTCTCCCACTTTAAGTCCTATTTATGGAAAAGAATTGGGTTGAAAAAGTTAGGAAGATTCCTAAAAAAAAGTCAGCAGTAGCCTTTCCAGGCCACGACTTACAAAATTATTCTATTTCACTGTTACAGCCGTATGCATGGTTGCTTATGCTACCTCACTCATGTCATGGACTCTTCAAAGTGTAAGCCTTCCAAAGACATAACTAAGCAATTACGTAAATGTGTCCTGTACAATACAGACTGTGTGTCGTTATGTCTCTTCACTGCTTTCTGTACTGGGACCTCTACCAACCGTTGCCTGTTATTTGGCCATCCGTCGACACTTCAGAGATATCCACACCTCAGATTCAGTAAAAAGGATGCAGACGAAGTTATCGCTGGGATTACTGATGCAGGTGTGGTTCACTTTTTAGCTAAGAGTTAAGTTTGCTCAGCATTCACGAAGGTGACTTTATATTATATATTGGGCTTTGGGCTTTATACCGTATATTGAGGGAGGCACAATGTTTTCGTCAAAAATTTTCCTAGTTTTTTTTTCTTATTTTCTGCGATGCTATCCAGCAAGCTAATTTAATTTGCCGCCCTAAAGTTGACCAAAAAGTCGATATAGCAGTAGTTGTTAGCAATGGTGATGGCACCAGTAGAGACTAGGTCACGGGGTGATTCTCAAAAAAAAAGAGACGGGGTTCGCAGGCCAAACTACAGCATGATGGTGGACTCCGTGCGCAGTATTGAATGCAACAAAACACCAGCCACAAATATGTACATATAGTCTGTCCTAATGGCATTATGAATACACATACATACATCCATATACATCTATCTATACACATATATTACATTTTGACCATCTCAAGGGCTGCTTGCCGCACAGTACTCGTTAGAATTTTGGTAATAAAAGTCACATCGAGTCTGTCGTAGTTAAAATGACTTCCGGCTTCTGCTCCTTCTTTACCAAAGACAAGAAATCATGCGGTGAATTTTCGCACATCAGTTAGTTTAGTTCATAATGAAGTGATACAATAACTGCTTGTGTTGATTGGTTTACAAGTGAATATTTCTGAAGGCATATCTCCAGCAATCCAAACATCTGTACATTATTTTGTTTTAGTTGATTCTACAGCTGCTGTGTAATTTAATGCTTTTTTCCTTCTTCGTCATCGAATTGGCTTACCGATCGTCTCTCATTGCAGGTGGAACAGTCACGTTGTATCTTGAAACATATTTTGTGGTGAGGTTTTCAGTTAATCCAGATCTTTCCTTTCCTTTTTCTTCTCTTTAAATATCAAATCTGTGATTAGCATCCGAAAGCAACAAATTGTCTTCGTTGATGTTTGAAACTGAACCAGTTTTGCTGCATGTAGTGCCTCTGGAGGGATTTTCCCTCACGTGCCATTTTCCAGGGAAAAAATTCAGCATTATGTACGCCTTCAGTTTTCTGCTTTAGTACATGGTACACATGTCACACATTTGTCGAACTTTAGACCTTCTATAGTTCTGTTTTCTTGAGTTATTGAGGCTCATTCGGATGCCTTTATTTCTTTTTGTTAGCTTTCTACTTGTGATGCCTCCATCAGATCTTGATAGTACAATATGAATACAATAACATCAGATACAACGATCTAGTTAACAACAATACCATATGGCAAGACTTTGAAGATGACTCTACCAACACGGTACACACACCTATACAGGAAATTCTCACTAAAAAGATAGAAAAGAGGGTGCTGCACAGAAGGACCTCACCACTTTCGTTCGCAACAGTAGAGTGGGGCGGAGTTCCAGAACCAGAGCTCCTTAAAGGCAGTGTCTCACCTCATGTTGGGTGCCGAGATACTCACAGATTCAGGTCCAGCTCGGAGCGCTGATTCCAATGATGTGCTTGATGTCAGAAAACACCTTCAAAAACCCTTACTTTTAAGGCAAAATTGGATACAGGAGCGGACGAGTTTTCCTGCTACGTAGCTAGCAAAAGCGGAGCTGAGACGCTGAGATTGCACCTTAAAATGAACTTCTCAGCAGCAGCTATTATCAAACAAACAAACGTTTCCGTGTTGAAAAACCATGCCGCACCCTCAGCAAGCTCTTACTGCGGAATAAACTCTCTCGTCCAGAGAATTTCGAAATTCTCGGCCAAAGAAACCCGTAACTTATGGGGTTTTCGACGTTTCTAGGAAAAACAAAGTACATCGTTGTGCTCAGCGGCTCGCATTCTTTCGACTGACGAACTTTGTCCCTGAGGTGAGACACTGCCTTTAAGTTATCGAAGGACGATAATGAACAGATTAATCTTAATATTTCCCTTCGCTCGTTCTTGTTCTCATCAATTTCTGGCTATTCGTTGATTCGTTCCGAATATTAAGGTCTGACGAAGGCTTTAAAAGTCGAAAGCTAACAAAAAGAAATAAACGAGTCGGAATGAGTCCAAACAACTCAAGAAAACAGTATTTCGAATGAGGCTCAGAGACAGAAGCGTTCTAGAATACTTGCGATAGTTCCTCATACCTGCGTAGATTGAAAAAGCGCTGAGATATCATTGGTTTACCATTGATTGTACTTTTCTCACTTTATGATCACTATTAAAATGAAAAATTCAGATCTCTAGTATGCTTCTCGTGTGGACACCAGCCCTTACAGGCTTTCTTATAAGATGGTCCATCTCGGGATTCTTCCAGAAGAATGCGACACCAAAAAATGCTCCCTCGATGAAGAATGAGGCGTTTTTAGTTGCCACAACGCGGAGGAATACAATAAACATTATTCCACGTTAACTTAATTGTATAACGACATACAAAAGAACTGTTGCACGTTAGTTAATTGTTTATTATGCTCACCAGTTGTAACGACGTCTTTGCAAGTTAGGGGATCATATTTGGGCGATGTTACGATTTATGACCATGTGACAAATCATCACAATTCTGCAATATTTTCCTGATGAATTCTCAAAAAAAAACCTTTAACAATCCGATACTAGAATGTCTTTACTTCCATGGATTTTCTGCCACGAATTTGTTATTACTGTACCATTATGAGAACCGCTGTTGGGAAGTATGAAATGAAATAAATTGTTAAACAAAACATTTTTGAGCACTGCACCACAACAGCGTATTCCATAAAAGTGAATTATAAGGAACTAGACAGCATACCCTTCTTCGTTCGGGTGTTTTACTACTCCGGCTCCTTTATACTGCTGAGATCAATAGCTTTTGCCGATGAATTTATGAAAACGCCTATAATTCTAGTGATCAGCATATTAACAAAGCCCAAGTGACCCTTTTCCACCGACCCGTAAGCGAAAAGTCAGCAACGTTATTTCGGTGACAGTGAATCGATGTATTCGTGCAGAACCATTGTCATATTCATATTCAGCGTGTTGAGGAACACATTAGACGTGTCCTCAGCGGCCCCTGGGGTGAAAAACGATGAATCACTAAGGTCGATAAATCAATACTTTGTGCGAAGCGGTCGCTATATTGGTTTTTCAGCGTACTGGGAAACCACAGCATGCATGTCCTTGTCCGTGCTCAAGCGAAATTGGCAAAAAATCAATAAAAATCGACAAATCAAAATCTCATACAAAACAGAATTTTTATGCTTTCTACTCCAAACCTTCCCCCAAGAAATAGTTCCGATACAATTTGAAGCGAATTATGTCGAAGCACAATGACTGGTGTTAATTAAGGATTGTTGAAATGAATATTTAGTCAACATAATGCTGATAGCTTCTTGCATTCTAAGCCATGCAACGAAGCCGGTGGTAACATTGGAATAACTGAAAGAATCCGGAAAACAATGGTCAACGCAGATCACATAATGTATAGTTTATTTATTTATTTATTTATTTATTTATTTATTTATGTTATACATCATGACAAGTCACAATGCAACCCTTCGCAAGGAAGGTAAATGACCGAGGTACCATAGAAAGATCATGAGAGGCTCACAAAGAGTGTAAAATTACAGATTTAAACTGCGGCTCACGTAAGATTATCAACCGTAATTATTGATCCATCGCTGCTCCAACTAGCAGAGCGGATTTACGTAACGTCCGGACAGTCTCTTCAACCTGACCAAAATTTAGGAAAGTGGGCTCAAGTGAGGCGCAATCGTGGGCTTCGACTCTGTAGGTTCCTCATAGCCCATCCTCAAAGCACATCTTTCTTGTCCTATGAACCGCTATATGAAAACAGGATAAAATAGTCGAAATCAGAACGTAGGAGCCACCGAAGACCTCTCTATGGTTCACCTACAAGCCAACGATCATGTACAAAGGCATACTTCTGCCAAATCTCGTTCGAATTCGCAATGATATGTAATTAAAAAAATGGTGGAGTATAGTGCTTACTGAAACACTATCCTAACATGCACGAAGGCTGGTGGAAATGAGACAGGAATTGATTTCTGTTAATATAACGCTCACAGAGCCTCTAAATTACAGCAATGAGAAACACAACGTTGTCCTTGTCTCCACTATTGTCTACTGATCAGCATCAAATCAAACCGATCATTGAGACTGATGGCTTTTACGACAGACTCTTGTTGTGCTGCCATTCCTGGTCTTTGCGGCAGCTTACGTAAATTTTCTGGTAAAGCAAATAAGAGAAGAAGTTTTACAATTAGAATGCACTAGTTCCGCCCTGAAACAATGAAGATTTGTCATTGAACAACGCTTTGAGCAAAAAGAACCTTCAAACCCAAAATGGTGATTAGGTGAAGTTGCCCGCACTGTGCTATAGTTAACGTAATTTCATTCTTTGGAGTTCCCATTGGCTCCCACTCCCTTTTTCTAGAACAAAGCCTGTTAATAAAGCTTATGATCTATAATAGTAACAGACTCAATCACCCTTTGCCTGGAATTGTAGAAAATACGTATATTATACGCATGTGTGTTCCTGGTACATATAAACGTTCTTTCAATAAATCAGCCTGAATTTGCTATACATAGTAAGTCGAGGTCGTGTAATAAAATACTAACTCGCATGCATAGTAATTCATTTTACCAAATATCAATCTATTATTCAATAGTCTTGAAGCTGGATGCGTACTTGTACATATACTGTTATGAGCCGAGTCCAGTGCTATCATCAAGTAATACAAGCTCTCTAGAAGATGCATCCATGCATACCATTAAGAATATTCTAAACTATTGATGGGCTTCTCTGTGAATTCCCATACAAGTACGACCATGTGCATTCTGCACCTAGAGCTTTTCGTGAAATTGTCTCTTTTTCTTTCACCAAAAACGTACTTTGTGGTTAAAAAAAATAAGATTCCCATGACTTTTCGCGTCTTCACTAAGAACTACTGACGGTTTTTAGTGAACTTCACATTCTTGGATTCGAATTTGAGCAGCATTCTGAAACTACGCATCTCTTAGACTTCTCTTCCAATAATTTCAGGAACGTATTTAGGTGCACCGCTTTCATTCAATTTTCTAGCTTCCGCTGTTTTTCTCTGAGGCGAATGCATATCTTGCACCTCTAGCAATCAAACAAAACAAACGCCCTTTTAAACCATGAATCCTTATTATTTATCCAGAATTGAGGCTGATGGATCTTAAGGCCAATCTTAAGAAACACAAGCATTCATGCTCCCCTGTCTGCCGATCATAAAACAACATTTTAATCATTTATTCCATGCCGTCGAACACAGACGCTAGAAAATGTTAACGCAAGTGATTCTAAACTAGTACTAGCGTTTTTTAAATAAAGTAATTTCCTCTTTCACGTGTAGTTCACAGTAAATCGAGACGAAGGTCAATTCAGCTAAGATTTATCAACAGCCAATCCTGGAAGACCTTGTGGGTTTCGCATTCTTGAGTCTTGAAAAAAAAAACTTTGGAGGATTGAGGATTGTGCAACCTCCCTCTAGCATCGAACGTTTATTTGCACTAGCATTGGATGTTTTAAGTACATAAATTACATTTGCCTTTGTTGGAAGGAGTTTGAAAATCTAAAAGGTTCTATGTGTTATGGCTTTACACTTATTTTCTTTTTCTCTGCTCCACTTTTGCCACGTGTGTTTTTACACTTAACATTTGAAATATCTTTGCAGAAATACGCATAAAGCTCGGAGTTTTGCATGTTTAGATGTGGGAATACCAATCTTCCGTTGAAGTCTTACAATTCTTTATGAATCTTCTCGCCAGTGTCTGCGGATGTGGAGTTCATCTCTACATTATCATTCGAATTATGACAAACTATGACAAGGTGACACAATACAGAAGCTTTGTGATAGCACAATCCACTGTATTCGTCATTGATTCCGTGGTATTATTGCTGATGAATTATGTGAGTGTGCGTTCGGTTAAAAGCACCATCCTATTCACAATCGTTTCTGGGATTTTCATATGAAAAGAATCTCCAGGAGATGCTGATCAGAACGGTACATGTGATTCCGCGCGAACTGCCGAAGAACCTTGTTTTCGAGCCCTACTTCTGGCTGGCTCGGCCGAGCGGCGGGGCCAAAGCACTGTTTGAGCAATTCACCCCCGGGAGCGTACTATGTCGAGAAATTCGTGCTCCTCGTGGGAGTTCCTCATCCACTCCCTATCAGAATAGGAACTGCTCTCCGTGCATGACGAGCAAACGATTACACAATGCAAAAACACTGAAATCCCGCACAGTTCTCGCCCACGCGCTCCCTAAAAATTGAGATTCGAAGATTAGTTTTCTCAGCAGTTTTTCAAGGAATCAGCCGTTGGGGTCAGCAGCTACTGCAGATTCTTTTCATGTGAAAATCTCAAGGATGATTCTGCAGGCGGACGGTGCCTTCAAGTCTTCCGAAACAGACAAGTGTGCATTACGATTGAACTACTCTTCAGGTGTACAACGAAAGCATCATCATATACGGGCTGCCGTTCCTTTCACTCTCGCCACAAAGTTATACCGCCTTGTCGTGGATTTTTGGGATTGTGTTGCACATGGAAGTTGCTTTGCTATCCATTTTCAGTATCTACAGAACGGCTCTTATAATGGGGCAAGTAGATCTTTCGCGATTCATGTTATGGTTGTGCAATAAGAGGAAAATTAAATTCAAACACTCGAAGTGGCTCCTACTATATGTGCTAACATAACACTCCTTTCTTGGAAAGGGTCAAATTTTCTATGGTCCTTTTTTCAAAATTAATTTATTCTTTCTACAAAACGTATACTCATGTACTTGTCTCCATCCTAGGTCAATCATGGAAACAATACGATAAAAATACCCCTAAGCATGAAGTTTTAGTCAGTGGTCATTCGCTGAATACGACGGTGAAGCTGCTGGCCCCAATGTCAGTCAAGGAGGAGAGAGAAAAAGTGCTGTTATCTATCCAAGGCTCAGTTACGACAACAGTGTGCCTGTTGTCCTTCCATACTTTTGCTGTAACAGCAACGGAAATATGCAATAATGCTCTTTAGGTCACATCCCTGTTTCCGCCAATTTATAGGGAAGAAATCAAACGAGAATTTTCCTTCAGCCCATGGCACACCACTCCAAGTTTACGTTAAGTTACTTGGATCATTTCAGCACGTCAGGGATTCTGATTCAAATAATGAACTTTAACACATTTCATATGTTATAGACTAGAGGAATTTGTCTCTTTGGAAAATATTCCCTGGTATCAAAAAATTGCTACTGGCTTTGGTGTAATCTAAGAATTGTCGGTGTGGTCAACATCCTCATGAAAAGCCATGCCCTAAAATAGCTTGAATAAAGGCACATTCTTTCCTCCCAGCCTTGCTTTGTACTTAGGCACTTAGTGTTTGTTTGAACAGATGCGATGTTGTCTGCAACTGTTGACAAAACCAAGAATGGGTTAATAGCATCCTCTTTATCCATATGCACTTGATATGTACATACATGTACAAGTAGAAAAGTTCTGTTAGCGTTAAAAATGAATAATATTTTATCATTAGTGCAAACTCAGTGCAAATCCCAACATGCATTCCTAGTGGGTAGAAGGTAAAGGAAGTCCTATTGATGCAATTGGGTTCTAGCAATGTACATATGTGACTTCGATTAACTGTCATGATTCATGGCCCGTAGTAAAGCCTCACTCAGTCCAGATCATCTGAGCTGAGTGGCTACGCTGAATAACCAACACACCGCCTGAACAATCGCTCGCTCCCACAATGAAAGGCAGATGTTCTGCTGAAAATGAATCTTACAGGATCAAATTCAGGCCGAGTCATTCAGCCAAGTTTTCGGCCGACACTCGAAATTTTGGTCAGAGATGAACAATAGCACTTTTTTGAGGAGAGTGTCGGCTGAATGGTTTTAAGTTGCTACGGCGTAACTTAAAACCAATCAGCCGACACCCTCCTTGAAATGAGGGCCATTTCAATGGTGCAGAGAGCGTCCAACGTTTGAGTTCAGCGCCCTAGCGCCCAAAACTGGTAGAAACGCTGGGGAACGGGTACAACTGTGTGGTAAGGGTGCGCCGGCGCTCAAAAGTGGTGGAAACGCCGGGGAACGAAAAAAGAAAAAGAAAAAAAGAAAAGAAACGAAACTTTTGGACGGCGCACCCTTACCACACCGTTGCACCCATCGCCAGACGTTTCTCCACTTCTGAACGCTGGCGCACCTTTACCACACCGTTGGACTCACCTCATGACGTTCCCCCACTTTTGGGCGCCAACGCACCCCAGAGGACCCGTTGTAGAGCAAATTCTCAATTCTAGGCCACACCCCCTCGTTTCACTGAGTGTGTAAGGCCGTTACTATAACCAATGATAACATGAGTAAACGAGAAGGCTAAAAATAAAAAATGAAGGACAGTTAATGATTTGCTCGGTTATCACATCAATCGATCATAGCTCAACATCATCTAACACTTTTCATTTGAGAATGATGCTTGCCTGACCATTTCCTCAGCAGATCTCTGCTGAGCAAGGTTTACTAGGGGCCCATGTCTGGTTGAAAATTTTCACAAATGAAAGAGATCATAAAAAACTGCCAATGTTAATTTTTAGAAGCAAATTATTCCAATTAAGATCACAACATACAAAATTATTCTACGTCGCTGTCGCCTTCACATCTTTGGCTGCCTATGGCAGCTCCCTCTTCTCCTCAATTTTTCGGAACGTAAGCTCTTCTAACGCTTTCGTGCACTAAAGCATTAATATGATAAACGGATGTTGCACAATACAGGTTGCTCTTCGTTACGTCTCCGCATTGCTGTCTGCGTCAGGAGCTCTACCAACTATTATCTGCTATGTTGTCATTCGCCGACACTTTAAAAGCAGTTGCAGCTCAGATGTTGTCAAAAGGATGCAGGCTAAGCTGTCGCTTGGATTGTTAATTCAAGTACGATTCGACTACTTAGAGGAAAATTTCAACTGATTTGATGAGGACAATGGTATAGGATGAAGTGGTCGGCGTCAATTAATCGCGATTTGTGGGATGCGCCATGCATTCAACTTCTCCCGAACACCTGAGGCATTGTGTGCGTATGTGCCCTATACATACATATAGCAACAGGAGGGTGGGGGGGGTGGGGGGGGGGGCGTCTAATGCATCAATAAAGTACTTGATTCTCCAAGACTCCTCTGGTGCCAATTTACCAACTCAGAGAGATAGAAGGCTTGGTTTGCCTGAGGCGGGACCGAACCATCGGTCGTGCAAGCGAACCCTTTGCCAATGCTCGACGCTCGCTCAATTTGATGAGACCCACAGTAATCTATAATATCACATGAGGTGGAATGTTATGACTGCGGACGTGATGTGCATTATACGTTAATGAAATTCCTTGTAAACTCAAGTCTTCTGGAACACTTCACTTGTTCCTGGGGCTTGTAACAGATAGTCGCGGAATCCGCTGTGTTCCACAGTACGAGGGTGGGTTGAAAAGTTTCCGGAAACCAAAGAACCAGTATTTTCCATTCATTTCTATGTCGTTGTATAGAGAAATCCTCCATATGAATTGAATATAAATACCAACCCGATCTGCTGAAGAGTCTCGTTTTGGCAGGCCCTTCTAGTCTGCCAACTTTGATTATCTTCAGTTAGAGGTGAATGCGAAGTTCGAGCGGTCGACAAATCTTTCCAGATAAAGCGGAAGATTTCATGTGAACGAAATATCTCCTACGTACTGACTTTGGAAACCCGTTGCTTACATTTCCCACCCTTAGCTTCTACGACTCATTTTGGTGCGTCAATAATTCTGACGCACCCTGTAGGTAATCACATTGGTATAGGTATCGTTTCCTGTAGAAAAATGTAGTGAAGGCAATTCTGAGCACTCGATTTTGGGAAAACATATGAAGCAGCTTCCTCACGATACTGTACTTCTTTCACACGCATACCTATCTGTGATGGCAGTGACGGGCGCAGAAAGGGCGCGGGAGAGTGGGGGAGGGGTGTGGAAAGGTGGGGTCTCGTACAAAGATAATAAATATACTGATTTGAATATTGGAGAATCAATGAAAATTATTTGAGAAACAATAATAAGAAAAACAATTGAAAATGAAGCAATGCAAGATTTTTATTTATTCTGCAAAGTAATTTCAAAAATTCGGCTGCCCGCTCTCGGGGGGGGGCGCCCCGCCCCACCCCCCCCCCCCCTCTGCGTCCACAAGTGACGATGACTACACTGCTCCTCTAATAGGCCTATGTAGCACCATAAACAACCGAAGTTAAAATCTGGACTAATTACTTAAAAACAAGGTTTTCGACATTTTCATAAGCAGTGATGTTTAAAAGTCCAATGAGCATAAATGAGGTGGGGTACTGCCTTTAAGTATACTGAGCCTCTTTTTGATCAGGTGTTACTCAACGATTGGGAAATTAGTTCATTTCAGTTGATGCTACAATTATTAAGTAGTTTCATATCCCTGTCTTACTTCACATTGAACGAAGCCTATCAAATTGTTTTATACGCGGAAGGAACATCTCTACTACTCCTGGACACCTACTATGTGGTGAGATTTTGGCGAACGCATCTTTCCTAACTCCGCAGTGATCTCTGATGTGAGATCGTGAAGGACGGACTTTTGTCGTTCGTCTGCGTTTTATTTCTTTATTTTAGTTCATAAAAGACATCACACAAGCTAAAAACGTTTCTGCCAATTGGCTTATGGGTAATAAATCAGCGTTGGCTTTATTTCTGATAGCTTAGTACTTTTGCTTTTGAAGTAAGGTTGTACGGCTCTGCTCCGAAAGATTCAATAGATATCGTTTATCGTACCATGTTTATGTACGTATTTTTAATGGATTCATGAATTCATATTACCATATTCAGCTCACAAATATAGCCTTGGCATGGATACCAGCTCTGACGGGCTTGCTCATAAAGTGGTCGATTTCCGGCTTTCTCCAGAGGAACACAGCACGAGTCAACAGCTTACAACAAAACCAGCAGCAGTGGAGCAATAATATGGTATTGAACATCACACCTCAGGCAAGGAGAAGTGTAGCTAAAATCACTTCTTGGTAACTGTTTTTATAACACAGTACATCCCTACACAAACTTGCAGTTGTTACAATTGTTCTTATCAATACATTTGTCGCTTCAGTATTTGTCATTCATTCACGTATGAACACCAATAAATTTTTGAAATAAACTCAGTCAATATTACTACACGATGTTGTGAAATGGTGAAAGTCAGAATTAGTCCACAATATCTTTGCAAGGATTCTTTCATGACGACGTTGTGGTACTTATTTATGACACTCACATTTAACAGGATAAACGTTTATCAGCCAAAATAGCATAGTATTTGTCTAATTTTCTTGGACAAGGCGGCTATAATACGTCTTTTGTCGCCGGTGAGGCTTCCGTGACTGCAGATTCGCATTGCCGAAAGTGCCTAGAAGTCAAAGCCACTGTTTGGACTGCCTTCTCGAACGCCTCATCGTCTTAGCGAAGACAATTCAATCGGTAAGCAGATCGGAAACAACGAGGGAAAGCAGAACTCGGTTAGTGCTTGCTCTGCTGCCTTTGAGGCGGTGCAGAGGTAAACCGCGTATATGCAATCACAATCACTTCCATGGAGTGCCTTAAAAGGAAAGGGCCCACCTCTTCTTTCATGTCGATGGTATAAGCAAATTCTTGTCCTCCTCGCCACACTTATTCCAATGATGTACAGCAAGATTCACGGAATTGACGAAAACTTCGATTTTGACAGTGTCGAAATAACCGCTCTTCGGGACAGGGCGGGATATCGCTCTAAGCTGTGCTGGCTGTCCGTCTCAGCAGCAACGTCGGGTGAACACCTCTTGACTTGTCCGACCGATAAGATCAGCGGTGATATAAGTCTTTTACGGGGATTTGCTCCAACAACGTGGTGCAGGAACCGTTTAGAAAAAACCGGTTTTACAGACCATTTGGGACATTTCAAGTACATTGTGGGAATCAGCACATCGAGAAGTTTCGGAATGTGTTGATAGCTCAGACACGAATATCAGATGCGTCCTTGCCTTTGACAATTTGAATTGATGGATCGGAATGCGCAAAGCTTCTAAAACAAAGCCAAACAGCCCATCATAGCAATTTACTCGTTTTCACCATTTGTTTTGTACTTTTAAAGGCAATCCAATAAGGAATCAATAAGCAACAAAAGAATCAGATGACATTAGTTCAAACCAGATCCGTGCGTCCGTATTTCATCGTTCGCACACATCTGAATGCGAAGCATTTTCCATGCAGAGGGGTCGGCTCGGCATGCATATCATTAACCAATACGCCACAGCACCGCCTGGAGATCTTAAGAGCGGGCGTTTCATTCGCGTCTCACAAGAGAATCCTACCTGGTCAGCATGGCCAATTACAGCTGGTTGGTTGCGTTATTCAGCTTGTGACGCTGAATCCAAATGTATTTCCGGAATTCACGAAACCTCTCTGTAGTGAGTAATTCTCGTTTTGTTACGCACGAAAAAAGCTCGACTTTCATGTGCCTAGGTGGCTTCGTAGGGTGAAGGAAAGTGTCTCGGTGTTCAGGTAAGTACTCATTCGTTCACTTTTCAAGAATAATAAAAAGTGGCAAGAAATATGGAAGTTTCCCGCAGGGTTCATCAACCAGAAATCGCATGGCACATCAAATAACTGGGTTCGTCGTGAAGAGGTAAGTCGGTAGCTTTGCAGGAAGGCTTTAAAGAGTTTGGTTCTTGCTCCGTGTGAGTTCCTGCCTCTTCAATTCTGTTCTTGCTTTCTTCTGAAAAGCTCATTTAGAGCAGTTTTATGAACGCTTTCGCTTATAATTTGATGTTCTGAGCGTCTAGGAACATTTGGGGAAAGGCGCACTACAACAATGCTCGGGAGAGGTCACACCATTGAAGTGGTTATGTGTCATGGGCATGAAAGGGCATGAAAAGTGAACTTGAACAATTTTTATGGGTAAAGTGATGACGGAATATACAAAATGGTCTGAACATATGAATTACAACAACGAAATAAGGAGTCGCAGTGTCCACATCATCGAACGGAATCTGGAGAAAAGCAGTATTTGATTGGGGTAACGAATTCACAGGGCGCGTGTGGCGCAGTGGTAAGAGGCTCGCTGCGCACGCACACGATCGATGGTTCGATCCCGCCCGAGGCCAACCAAGCCTTCCATCCCTCCGGGGTCGGTAAATTGGTACCAGAGGAGTCTGGGAGGATGAAGCACTGACTTGGTACATCGGGTGCCCCCCGCAAGTCACTGTACAGGGCACATACGCATTCAACGCCTCTACGATGCTCAGATGAAGTCGAATGCGTGGCGCATCCCTCGTGACGGGATTGATTAACGCCGACCACTTTATCCACTTTAACGAATTCACATGGATGTTGTTCTTACAGATCTTGCTTCTTCAACAGACTGTCGACTCGCAGCCGAATATTGTGACATGATTCTCGATGTAGATTATAAGGTGGGAGAGTAGGGAAGACGGTATCCGACGGATCCTTTAACCCGTATTAGCTGAGAGGCGAAGGGGTGAAGTTGCTTTGAAAAAGGTCCATCGACATTTGAGAGGAATATCGACGATCGTTAATGAAGAAAACTACAACCGTCTAATGATGGATTAGGGATACTTTGTGCTGGTGGCGACCTCATAAGGCAGCTTCGCCGAGGTTTAAAGGAAATTCCGTCGTCTAGTAGCGCTCTGATAACTGTGCTTCACGGAAACAACCCGGAACGGCGTAATAGTTCGAGTAAGAAGCCTAGCAGCAACGGTTACTACTTACTGTCATCACTCACTTAATTGCTGCCTATAGCTGGAGGGATCACAGCCTCGCTCACGTGTGGTGCCGAAGGCAATTGGCGAACTCCTAGTCTTCCAGTGATACAATTCGGGATGCCAATAACACGTGTATGGTGCCTGACACCACTTGGCGTGCTGCCACCAGGGATCCCAGGACTACCTGGCGTCAGGCCTCCGGGTATGCCAGCAGTACCTGGCGTTCCAGGCGTGCCAGGAATGCCTGCTATTCCCGCTGCTATGATACCAAGCATGCCTGGTATTCGAACAGTACCGGGACTGAGGCCTCCTGGATGATTGTTAGTGTTATTTATGTTCATGTTTACGTATGGGTACACAAACTAGGGGTTGCATTGAGATACTGGAGCAAAAATTGACTCCGCGAGACGTATAGCTATTTTGATGCACCATAAGTATCATAATAAATCATTAAATGATTTGCGCTGCTATTTTTTGGAACTCTCAATTTTGGACCCACCAATGATACGTAGTTCACATGTATTGTGGAATTTCTGGAAGAAGGTTTCTATAAGTTGATTCAAATGAGCTGTACTCTATTAAAGTAATTAGCAATTTTACTTCTATAGCTTCGGTTCAACGTCAGTTTTATTTATTGACCAATGACGCAATATTGGCCTGCAGCCCAGAGACAAGAAAAAAACATCCCATTAAACAAAGAAAGGCATTATGCACAACAAACCAGATCTTCTGTAAAGTAGTGTCGTTTTCAAATCGTACCCGTGAAAATACAATGAGGTCAACGATTGAAGGAATGATCAACGAAAGTAACATGCCAGCAGTGATACCGACGAATGGAATGATTTCGTCCAGATTTGGAATGGCAATAGCCCAGAGCACTAAAATTATTGTGTTAAAGTAACAATATTAAACTGCAATATAAAGCTAAGATGCTGTAAAGTTCTGTTCAAAAAATTTCTTTGAGAGCTGTGTAAAAGTTCAAAGAAGAGGAAAGTGAGAGAGGAACTGACTTGCAAAGCACACGACGCCGACACGGAACAGATACTCAAGACCGAGTATGACTGTCTCCGATTTCTTCCGCATTTCCAACCTATTTCTCAGCGGCGGCCACAACATCTCGATGATAACATACATTTGAAGTACGTTGCCGAAGAATACGACGAATATTAGCAGGATTTTAACAGCTACGTTAACTCTGTAAAAAATTGGATTACCACGCAAAGTGTTTCTTCCAGAATTGACAGCCGAGGAATAAGAAAACGATGTGTTCGAAATGTGCTTGTTCTAAAAGTTCCTTTGATAGACGAATCCAATTTTGAAAAGCTAATTTTTTAAAAATCAGATCTCCCACGTCTTAACTAAATAATTTGATACTATAAACACACATAGACTGCATAGTTTGTCACGGACGGAACGATTCAAAGAATTCGATCGCTGAATCCTTCAAGAGGGAAGGATTCCAGAAGAAAACTATCGAAAGTCCTCTCATTTTCGCCGTGAACATATTCAAGCTCTTGCAGCTTTTTCCGACAGCGTTTCTGCCCTCATTTGACCTATACTGAGAAGGTGGAGGAACATTTCAGAAGTACAGGGTATGGCGAAAAAAACCAGCAAAATAACCATCTGTCTCAATGATGCAGTGCGAATAATTCTTTTAGTTTTCTTTTTTATTTCACACACATGTTTTTTTTTAAACTTCATCTCCATTGAACAAAGAAAAATCCAGGAAATTAACAGCAAGAAATATTTTTTAAGAAAAGTTCTTATGTTTACGCGCTATTAATGCCGTCATCTGTCTTGTATTATATTTTGTGGGTACACTCTCCTAATTCTTGTAATGTGGACTTTCCAGACAATAATAAAAAAGTATATAATGTTCGGAATTTGTAGTGTGCCGAATCTGAAGTTAATGGTTAATTTGAAGTTATTTAGCTAATCCACTTACCCTACGTCAGGCAGATTCAAGGTGATACTTCCTTGCACATCTTCTCCATAAGTGATGTAGCCAAAGAAACCACAGTATGTATATGCGATCGTTACGAGGCTCATTCCTGAGAAAAAATATTTTGAGGCGTTTTCTCTATTACCCTGAGAAACACTCTCTATTTCAGATATTTTTACACTTGGAAGTTGACACTATACTGCCAACTAACAGTAACGGTTCCAAAAATCTTGCACATTGGGAATGGTCCAATTTCAAGGCTAGGAGGGGTGGGTATTGGTGGGTTACTGTAGTTTTCCTCACGTCCAGTATTGTCACGCGATGAGTAACCCGCTTGTTCTATATCTCTCAGTGGTGGACGCAGGCCCCCCCCCCGAGAATGGGTCGGCAAATTTTCGAAAATACTTTACAATGCAAATGAAAAATTGGATTAGTTTATTTTCAAATGTTTATTTTTAATATTATTTTTAATATGATTTTTATTAATTATTTATTATTATAATTAATGTTTTTATTAAATTTATTTTCCGTCTGGGTCCCCAAAACGGCGGAGACCCCACTTTTTCTCCCACGCCCCCCCCCCCTCACGCCCACTTTCTGCGTCCGCCACTGCTATCTCTATATATAGATGTAGAATCATTACGATTTTTGAAGGATTTACGGTGATACATAATCTTTTTGCAGCTGATACGTTTTTGCACTCAAGCCGCATCATGGGAGAATAGGTAATCCCATACTCATGGTTCGATTACCCCTGGATAGCAGCTATGTAGCTACAGAAGAGGCCTCCTATGGGTGCCATATAAGGGGCAAAGTTGGGTGTATCAGAATATTTACCATGGGTAATCTCGGTTATGCATACTGACTAATGAGAGTGTCAAGAATCACCTGTGGTAAGTACACCCGTCCAACCGAGCATATCCTGTGGATGTTTTAATTTATTCTCCAGTGGAAGAACCTGCAAAGGATTGTACAGATCACATTTCAGTTGGGTCATGTCAATAATATCACCGTGATTAAACGACCAACAACCAACCATAGCTTGTCCCTCAAAAGAATACAACAGAGAACCAGCGGAGGCGACAACGCCATCGAAGGAAGTGATCCACGGTAGATGCTTCCAGTTATGTTCGGCAGTGAAAAGCTCCTGAACGCTGCCAATGAGTATTTATATTCTAAAAACTGGTACTGTTTGAGTCTTCAAGCTAAGTAGCATTTGATCTATTTCAAAAACAGTGATTAAGCATTATAACAAGTAAAACAAGTTCGGACTAGATGTATAAACTCGGGGAAGTTTCCACGATGCTCCCTTCTAGTTTCTAGCAAATGAAGAAACTGTGAGAATGCTGGGTGACTCACCCCGAGGATCAGTGCTATGGAGGCAAAAATAAAAATATTGCCGATCAGGCAAATGATCGTTATTGCTCGTATAGTTCGAACAAAATTAATCAGTATTACTGGAATAGTATACAGTAACAATAACTCCTTAGTTGACAGTCCAGTGTCAACTTTGAAGTGCAAAAATACCTGAAATTGAGATTTAAGCAAAAATGGCAGAAATGGAGATCGAAGGTGAAGGAGTGCAACTGGAAATAGTTGTAGCTTAGCGGTTATCCATGGGAAGAGTTCTACATAGTATATAGCCTGTACATTGTCAAACCTCAACTGCCGCGTCAGTATAAACCATCAATGAAAGTTAAGAAAAAATAAAAAATAGAAACACAAGATTGAAAAGAAATTGTTGCCTGTAGTTCTTTTTTTAAACAAAAAAAAACTTGATAGATGTTTTATTTCGTTCGTGTTGTGCTTGTTTTGCATCACAACAATATGACTGAATTAAGATAAAGAGGGATTGATGGCATAGAGAAAGCAAACTACGATGAAAGTGCTGTTTACCTCTTGCAGATGATCAACAACAAAAACGTAGGCAACACTGGCGACTCCCACTTGAAATGCAATAAGACATCCGTTCACAAAGTACCTAGAGCTTCCAATTACAATGAGAACTCATAATGAATCTGGATAATTAACTCGAGCTTTGTTTCAGGCGTATAAATTGCTGCTGATTATTACCAGAGATCAGCGCATCGTAACTAGACAAAATCTCTCACTTTGCTTTTCGCTTGTGTCGAGCAAAGATATCGAACTGACTGTGCTCGAATGCGCTTTCCGCCATATCGCCATAGTCCAAGCAGTTGTTCCCAGTTCTTGAAAATAAATACCGAATTTATAGCAACGGAATAATTGATGCTGAGATTTCGTTTTTTTTTAACAATGTCTGACGGCCGCCCATTTCATCATGGCCTTACTCTCAGTTGAAAGAATTACTATTAGTGATTATTTAGGAGGATAGGAGTACATACAAAAAATAACATACATAAGTAATTGTATACGCTTCTCTTAAGCTGACGTTTGGTCTAAACTAATTCATGTTTTCAGAAACGTTAGCTAGATTGCCGTTCCTATTGTTCAAAAAAATAACTTAGAGGGAAAAAGGGAGAAGCAAATGGAATAACAATGCTCTCTAACGATTGAGAAGGCAGAGAGGGACAGCGCTGGAACGAAAAAACTGCTGCAGAAAGTAAGAACCACAGAAGCACGTTAGAATAGCTTCAGATTGTTCCTACTACCACTTCACTGCTTCAGCTCTTGCTGTCATGTCTTCTCACACTAAATTACTGGCCTGGAACAAAACCTGTAGCACTAGAGTAACATTGTTTTTGTGGAAAAAAAGGTGGACCCTCCCCAAAAATGGGGACCAGATGGTTGAAATTTCAAAAACGAAGCTATAATATGTATGTAGAAAGGATCAAACACATCAACCTGATAGCTGCTGTCTGGAATCCAGGCAGAATGGAGCCTCCAAATTGCCTTTGCATACAAGCGTAAGTATAAGAGTCAGTGAGATTCGAGCGTAGCTTCAAAGGGTGGCAAAACGCCAAAGCTCTGGTCTGCCGGCAAACATTTGTGGAACATATATTGTTTACTAGGGCTTCATTCATTGTACTTTTATGGATTTTGAGATCCACCACTTCATCTAAAATCATGAAAACGTACATGTGAAAGTGATACGTATGTATATAAGGAAATTCACAGCCAGGAATGCTGATGGTCCACCAGTAAGCTGCTATACACTGGAAAAGTGGAAATGCATGCACATAACTCACTGTTGAGATAGAAACTGCGAGCATTTCACTATTTTGTGCATCGATATTGTACTGATTGTCCCTAGGAAGAAAACTAAGAAGAACGCAGCCTATAACATTTTTTTTTGAATTTCTTGACAGTGAGTCTATAGTGAGTGCCTCAGCGTACCCTTGCTTACCCATAGTCCCCCTTGCTTAAACGCCATAGCCACCGAAAAACATCCTGGTCCAATCATTCCATTCAAGAAGTTGATCAAGTTGTATGTGGCGCTAGAACTGAACAGTTGCGACTTGCTTGCTGAATAGTTCAACAGAAATAAGTAGATTTCCAGAAAACTGCTGAAAACTCACCCTATTCCATTGTCACGGACGATAGGGGGTAATTCCTGTTGCCCCATTAAAAAGTAATCAATGGCTGAGCGCAAGTTTCTGAAACTGCGACACTGCCTACTACCTGATAAGGCGGAAGCCGAAATAGGAGTGTCAGCAGTGTTTTCAAAGCCGGCTCGAACATCACTGGCACGACCTCACCAACAACGTGGTATTAGCATACTACAAAGCGCGGGAATGCGATTAAAATACGTACGTTGGTAAAGACAGCTCATAACAGAATTCTGGGTGTTCCGCGTTCAAAGTAAACAATTGAATTTTTTTGCGTTATTACAAGCCTAAATGTGAGTCAATGTTTAGGTAATGAGTACTTTTGCTCTAGAAAACTTATTTTTATGAAGGAATTTCATTAAGAAAGCTCACTAAAAATTCTCAAAATGTCTAGAAAGAAAACTTTTGAATTTGAAAAGTGAAATGAAAAGTGAACGGGAAAAGTGGTTATTTTTGTTAATAACTCAGTTGTGAGCCTAGACATTATTTTCGATTTTAAGCTTGCCTGTTAGATCACCCATGTTGGTTTATTTTAGTGACAGCCGTGACGCATCTAAGAACGAGATTCCGTTATTTCGATACGAACTACACTTTTTGCAGTACAAATCTTTTTATCCTTATCACAGTAAAAAACGCCATAGCTGGCAGAAATCACATCGAAATACAAATTTACAACACAAAACTAATCTGAGCTGATTCCTAGTTAAGACTCAGCCTCCGTTTTGGACAGGGAAAACCTATTAACCAGTGTCCACTTGGATCATTCCCGTTCGCTCCTTTTAACCCATGGAAGCACTGTTCGTTCTTTCCTAACGAATCCGCGGCGAAGATCTCTAACCTCTTGTCCGAGGAGGGGGAGGGCAACCAAATCCGCTATCTGCGGCATGGCATTACGTGCAGAACTTTGTGCCACTCCAGCACCACTGCTACCACCACAACCGCAGAGCATCATGACTCAAACCCGTGCCAACCTTACGCAGCAGCCTTTCACTGCAAAAGTGATTGCACTCCACTCTCGTATCCGAGAGGGATCTACTAGCTCACATTCCGTGAGCACGAGAGAACTCCAAACCAATTTGATCCATCGGAAATATTTTTTTCAGCACCTTTTGTTCAGTGAGATTGGGGGGGGCGTGTCTGCCTTAGTGGGCGTGGCTGCACTCCCAGTCAACTCAATGCATCCACAGGCGTATCCGCAGGATACTTCTGAAGCGGACACGCTAAACAGGTGCATATCTGCAGGCTACAATATGCCAATCATTGCAACTTACAGCAAACAATGACACGGTTCCTGTCTCATCCATTCTTTCTACAAGGTGCTATACAATAAAAAACAAGCGGGTTTCAAGACTGGGCTTATACACATCTTTATTTTCTATAGTAACGAGTTCTTTGGGTTTTTATTGTTCCTAACATCTACATCCGTTTGATAGCTTGATTTCTTTCATGTGGACTAGCCACTATTCTGTTACTAACACCTGCCATATGGGCACACCTTTCTGGTGTATTAAAAATAAATAAATAATCAAATATTTGGCTACCCACATACTACCATACATCCTTTTTCAGGTACACAGACTTCGGAGAGTCTAGGTGAGACGTGATTTCTGACGCACATGTAATGGAGGTCGTTTCCCTCCCACCACTTATCTTCCTACCTGGAGGCTCCAAATGCTTGCGTTAGGCAGCAGGAGCCTTGTACTATGGAGTCAAGAAAACACTCCAGGAATTTTGGAAAATGGGCAGGCTATCTCTAGGTTCATTGCTAGCTTCCCTTTCGTAGTGATCAGAATTATTGCAAATACATACGGAAGAAAGCACTACAACAGCTGTTTTCGCTTGATTAAGGACAATCTGACCGTGCTTTCTACTACATGTAGCCTTGTTTACTTACTCTTTTTCAATATGTACAAGCTATTTTGGGATTCACAGAATGACAAAAATGCTTCTAACAGTCAGTATCCTTCTCTACCGTAAGGTGAGTAATCGCCTGCCGAGGTCCTGCGTCTATCCTGGGAAATGGTGCAGGGTTTTGCAGCTTCTATGGGATTCCCACCATTTTTTTTTTGGAGACGAACCGCCGGAGCTTTATAAATAAAACTCCTGAAAAACATTTTTCCTTCAAAATGAGAGCTTACAATGTTGCAATAAAAATGGAAGATCAGAATTAAAACAAACAATTTCTCAGCCATTCTGTAACCTGTTTTTTTTTTGGAAAATTTGCTTACCCGTTCGCGAGGTGAGGGGGGGCAAGGGCAGGTTGTGACAGGCCTGAAAATGTTGAAGCTAAAGAAGAACTTCCGCGAACAGCATATTTTAGCACTATACTGTCGAGTAATTCCTGTTTTTTTTCTTCTGATTAACAAGCATTGTTTATATCTAATACTATCGTGCACGCAATTTGATGAATAGTGCAGCACACCTGTAATCGTCATAGCACCGGTCTAGACAGTTTACATTTTCGTGTAGCTGACAAATTCGTATTTTGTATAAAATGATGAAAATTGTGGTGAATTTCTCAGATAGATTGCTTTCACTATTAGAAGTTTCGGACCTTATTAGAAACCGCTATTTGTAGCGACTGATGCCGATACTTTGTAAACACGACTTCCACTCCATCCGAAGTTGATGGTATTTCTGCGTGAGGTAGTCTTTGTCACTATCTCGTTTCCATTCCTGAGTGCTAATCAAGCTGAAGCTACATATTCTCCGAAATGAAGTTTAGGAAGTATGCAACACTCATCAAATGTTTCGCGTATATCTAACTTTAACAAATGACCCTCTAATGAAGGTCTTTTTTCTGCTCACATCCTTGGCGGTGCAAAACTCACCAGTACATACTTGTTTGAAGAATAAAACCTTCGTCTTTCATGTTAGCACAGATTCGTACTCAAAATATTTCCATGCCCACATGTTTGCTCGAAATTCATTAAAATTGCTCTACAATACTAGCTGATTCTACAGTCAGAGTTCATTTTTCTTTGCAGCAACTTTTGCTTTTTCATGTCGGAGAACAAGCTCTTCAAATCTTTCAAAGTTTATTTTATAAAAACAAATTTCTTTTTACTCTTGTGAAATCTTCCAATCCATTTTCGTTCCGCCAGTGGAACAGCCACAGACGTGCACACTGTGCGTACACATATTTTTTTATATTTGCTTAAAATAAAGCGGAAATTCGTCAAGCTCTGAGGTAACTATGACAGTTTCATGTTCAGTTTATTGTTACAACAGTTTCATTGCTCCATCCAGCACCGTAACAACGTTAACGTTAACTCTGTCTCAAAATAATTGGAGGATGAGGCGCGTGGCGGGACCATCTTGATTTTCCCACCAGCCAGCCTGCTCTTACCGCATCTCTCGTTCGAGGCAGCAACGCCCTGGATCCGAGCGCGTAGTCCGCCAATGATTTCGAGTTATCACTCACTTGTTTAGTAACATAGTTGATTTTTTGGGGTGTGTATCATCGTGAGGGAAAATGAGGAGTGGTACAGTTCTGTGATTGGTTCGTTCAAATCCTCGTCCCGCCCCAAACGGTTGACTCGTTCTCTTCGCGCGCGATTCCACTATACATGATAATGCAAAATTTTAATGCGATAGAGAACGAGTTGATCTTGGAGGGCGGGAAGGCTCCGCCTCGTTTTCCCTCATACACACCCGATTTTTTGTTTAATTATTTTTCACGAACATGTTTGTGGTACGCCTGTAAGCAAGATCAGAAACTTAGTTCGCGAGAGAAAATGCTAAAAGAAACACAAACTGACAACGTCACGAATACGTATTGATTCATTCCAGTGATTTCCTCTGGGCCAGCAGTTTTATTCCCTTAACTCTTCATAAGTCTTCTTCTTTCCTCTCCTTGTTACCCATCTCTATTTTCTCCTGATTTCTTTCAGAACGTCACCGCTTGAACTTTTATTTGCTAAACAATGTGGTTGTTCGAGACATCTTTTATTATACAATTTGTCTCGGGTATCTTAGCAGCAGTATGCGGTTGCTGCATTCACATATTCATTATTATTCGAACGGTCGCAAACTGTAAAAAGATGTGTCACAACCGAAGATTTGTAGTGGTGCAGTCGATAATATACGTCATAGACGCTGTGATAGTCTTTTTGTTGAATTATGTGGGTTCAATGTTTTGGTGGAAACATTGTTCTTACTTACAGTGAACGGCAATGGCGGTGGCCCATCTGCGGCCTCGAGAAGGATGCAGCGCGACCGCGCCGCGCGAGCCAGGATCGATGTCGTCTGCTGCCGGAATGCCATTTCTAGGCTCTTTCCTTCCCGATTTGGTCGAAAATCCTTGAAATCGGGTAGAAAAGCTGGTAGAAATAGCATAACAGCAGCAGAAACATCGGTTACAGCGCGCGCGGCGCGGTTGCGCGACGTCCTTCTCGAGGCCGCGAATGGGCCAACGCCATTGACGTCCACTGTACTTAGGTTTTCATTGTAATCGCGTTAAAGGCAGCAAGAGCCGAAATCCTCGACTTCGAGCTGAGGTACGGGTAGTGAAGTAGAGACTGAGCACCTCATAAATATGAAAAGAACACAGACAATGATGGCTTACCTGCAGAGAAAATGGAACATTCGTCGCGAACACGCCTGGCCGTGTTCGCGCGCGGACGAGTTTTCCCCGGCCCCAAAAGCCATTGTGGCGCCTGGTTTGGTGCATGTGGTCAGTGCTCCTGTGGATTCAACGCATTTCGTAGTCCTTTTGCGCCAAAACCACGCGCTGCAATGGCTTTAGGGGCCGGGGAAAACTCGTCCGCACGCGAACACGGCCTTGCGTGTTCGCGACAACAGTTCCATTTTCTCTGCAGGTAAGCCATCATTGTCTGTGTTCGTTTCACATTTATGATGTGCTGACTCTGTACTTCACCACCGGCACCTCAGCTCGGAGTCGAGGATTTCGGCTCTTGCTGCCTTTAAATAACGGCTCTCTTCTAGATGTATGCCTACGGTTTCGAAAGCTACGGTCTGCCGTTTCTGCCTCTAACGCCACAACTCGTGGCTGCACTTTTTAGAGCTTTAGTAATTGTCAAAAAGTTGGAAGTTGTTCTATTAGCTGTTTTTAATGTATACAGAACATCCGTACTTACGAAGTGAGTCAAATTTTTGTCATATGTATTTGTTCTTATACAGTTATAAGGCTAACTTTTATAGTTAGTATCTAACCAGCATAGCCTAGTACAATAAAACCACTTCGGGGCATTCTTTTGGCAGTATAGTGCAAATTCGAATTGTTATTTCCAGGCCAAGATCCCCATTTCTGTTCTATATTGTTGTCGCCTGCATGCCTCTGGTGTTATTCGCCACATCATTGCTCGGCTGGTTTATTCAGACGGTGCTCTAATATCATCAAAAAATATGCTAAGGCCAGCTTAATGTATAGAAATACTTGAGGTGGAGATGTTATACGTTTCATCATTAATGCTGCCGTTGGGCGCTATGCCAACAATTATCTGCTACAATACCCGCACTAAGTTTGTTAAAAATGAACGTTCAGAACGCGAATTTGCGTTCTTTTCGTTCCAGGGGGATAACTCATCGTAACAAAGCGATTCACAGACCAAACCAGGGGTCAGATGCAGAAGTGGAGTGGGCTAGCATATTTCATGGAACCAGCACTAAATTTCGATTTTGAACATTGAAATTCCAGAGTCATTTATAGAGCTCGGATCATGCCGCGCATCAAGGTATGTCGCGCGCCATGTGCGGCAAGGCCGCGGCAGGATTAAAAACTGGCGAATTTTGTTGTTGAAAATCAGAATTTAGGGCTGATTTCATGAAATATAGTAGCCCACCCCATTGCCATTTTTGACCCCTGGTTTGGTCTGTGAATCGCTTTGTTACGATGAGCTATAACCCTAGAACGAAAATAACGCAAATCCGCGTTCTATATGTTCATTTTTAACAAACTTAGTGTGGGTACTGTATGTGATCACTCGCCGACACAATAAAAATAATCGCAGTTCAGGACTAGTAAGAAAAATGCAGTATAAGATGTCCCTGGGATTACTGTTGCAGGCAAGTGTTCTTTCACGTTCATGTAAACGGTGGGTCAAAAATACATTAATTGCATGAACGTGCTTTGCTTTTGAAGAAGCATTTCCTTCATTGAACTGTTACGTAATTGGATGGTTGTTCCCGGACGTTTTCGCAGAACAGTGCTCCAGCGCCAGTTTTCTGAATAAATTTAAATAATAAACAGTCTTCTGAGTCAATTTTCTCCAGAAAAAAATTTATGTGAAATTCTATGGTGTCATTCTATTCACGCATCAGGCCTACTTCTGGTTCAACAAAGAATAAAATTCTATAAGCATTTCTGACATCTTAGTTAACGTTTTCTTCCGAAGTCGGAGTTAATGCTGCTTCGAACGACGGCGAGCTTAGGTATCTTTGAAATCAGCTGGAAAGGACCTTCTAAAGTTTAGTAAAATCTATAGTACAGCCCAGAAGCAAAAAGTACTACTCCTATTTCGCAAAAACAAGTCGATTTTTTTTAGATTTCAGGGTAATGAATTGAATAAAGTGGTGTTTGAAAATTTATGAATGAAAAATTGAGCTGTTATGAGGGTGTCAGAAATGCTCATTGAGGTTCAAAGTTGAATTGACACGTGGTAGGCCTCGTAAACGCCAGTCATTGACCTATCATTTCAAGATTTAAAAAAATCTTCGTAGGGAAGACCATTAACTTAATGAGCCTTTTGATAATTTAGCTCGAAAGTTAGCAAACTCCTATAAAAATTGAATGCTTGATTGATAACTCCTATAAGACTTTTAATTTACAAGCTTTACTGTAGCTGTAGATATGCACTTGTTTTTCTGCGTGTCTTGAATAAACGTGCTTTCACATCACCTGTGTAAACGAATGTTGGTAGCATAATAATGCCTCCACCAATACATTTCCATCCTGCATTTTCCTTTCGGCTAGCCCCCGGGATACCAATTACACCTCCGAGATGGTTTTCGCACCTCAGATGCACAAATGAGCCAGCGCGGCCCATCAAACATGGTACTATTTTGCATAAAGACACAATTTAAATTCAAAAAGGTAACTGAGAAGTTGTAAAAGTTGTCACAATTGGCTCGCACCTCTAATTATCCTACTGTCTGGGTAAGAAACGCGACGAGCCCCCAGCTCGGAGACTACGTTTGGTTCCGTGCGGGAGTGTCAATTCCAGGACCTACTGGCTTCGTTGAGTGCCTACTCAACTGAACGGCCCTCCACTGACTGGTCTAGTGGGGTCTCGTGATACTCGAGACATGTGCTTGCTCAAAACCATATATAAGATTATTTTAAATTCTTCGAAAAATCACTTGAAAAATAGGGATTACTCCAGCCACTTGCATGCCACAGTCTGCGACTTCAGTGAATGTCTTAGGGTGTGATTTCTGGCAGGTGGACAATATTCCTTAGATATTATTATATATTATCTCTTGTTCACTGGAGGTAATGAACATAAATCATATGATAACGTCCCAAATTACATTGGGATTCTTTTTTGCCTGCCCTTTTCTTCACAACCGCCCAGCCTGTAGCTTAAAAATTCTGGTTACATTTGCTTATTTTTTCGATATATCATGGCGAACACGGCTGCACATTGTTGGGTAAAAACATAATCCGTTTTTATCCATTGGTTAGATCCATTCATTTCTTCTTTGAAGTATCGTTGGTATCCATTTCAAGTCATCGTCTCCCATAAAAATCGACAATGTGTGGCTGACAAAAACTCCTTTCGTGCTTCAACTTTAGGGGAGTTCGCGGACGGAATCAAAGCGGACACCACGAGGAGTCCAGCGTCCAGCGCTCTCTTGCTGGTACAAGTGATGTGTATCTTCTATGCTGTAGAAGAGAAAATGACGAGGAACTTTGACGAAAAATACGAATTTTTGCGAAAGCTGCGCTCCCGGGGGTGCGTTATCCAGACAGCTCGTTTACCTGCCTTTCCCCGCTCCACCCACAAGCTCTCTAAAAATTGTGGCTCAAAAACAGGTTTTCCGTCAGGTGCGCATGGAATCACGTATTCCACTCATGTGAAAGGACGATCTCAGGGTGTGAAGCTGCAGCATCGCGAATTTCCAGCCAGTCAATTCCCCTTTCAGCCGATTATGTATGAAAAGGGCAGATACATATTTGTAAAGCATACGCTCTTCAATGGAACTCAATTCAACTGTTCAGTTTTCTACTGCAGTTTGTGGGAGACAATTACCTTCTCAACATAGTACGTTTCAGATGATATTACAGTTGACAAGCAGTGCTATCGTGTGGATTAATATCGTGATCGGATGGCTTCTCACCTTCGAGTTAGATGTTGATGGAGCAGTCGCTACTATTCTTCAGATATACTTCATGGTAGGGTAGGAAACGCTTAGTAATATGCTGTTGTAAGTTTGAGTTGGATTATCTGTTCTGCTCACATCTAAAACTCACAAGCTCTGCTTTCTCTTGACATAAAAATTTGGAAGCTACAGTCGACCCAGTGCTGCGCAACTCGACCTGACAATTTCAAGGCATGTTTTTACAGTTTACAAATGGTGAACTGCCACTTTGCCAAGGAGTTATTAAGATTTTTTTGTGCAAGAACAAATGGGGAACGGAACCGAATCCCTTAACATAACACTATAGAAAAATTGCAGTAGCGGACACTACGTAAATCTCAGTTTATCATCTTATGCATAGTAAATTTTGTCGCAATCTGCAGCGAATGAGCCTGAAGATCAAAAAATGACTGTACAACATTTATAAAATTGCCTAGAGATGGCCCGCTAAATATACGTACGTAGTTTTTTAAGCTAATCAAAGGAAAAACTCAGGTCATCATTGTGTTGTTGAAATGGATGCCGGCTTTGTTGGGATTGATTATGATATGGTCCATTCCTGGATATCTCCGTAAAACAACTACATCTAAGGAGTGCATTTCTATATTTACTTTGTCTTCGCGGAAGAGTTCCACAGTGCTTGTGATGCCGCGAAATTAAAGAGTGAATTCTCTACTCTTTGATTCAACTTATCTACTCTTTAATCCACGGTAAACGTGAAGCTCATAAGTTTTGCTGTAGTTGTGTGCAAGATTGTATCGATGAATAAAGTATTTATTTTGGTCCGACTAGCGAGCTTTTATAAAATACTCTAAAGCGTGTTCCATTTTTTAGAAGGCTTCAGCATTGTTCTCATGAAAATTAAAAGCACGAGATATGTCTTAGCGAGACTACATACAAAATGTCTTCATGAAGCGAGAGTACATACAATTTTCTTTGAGCGTTTCTCATGAGATTTAATTGTCCGCTGAGGCATTCAGGATCTGAAGAGGGCAATTTCCTAAAACATACATCAAAATTAAGACTGTTACAGCAAGTTGACTTTGAAAAATGTTTATTCAGAAGAAGCTATTTGTTTCTAAAAACGTGAACGCCTATTCAGGGAGAAAGCACGAGATTGATTTTCTTCTAACAGGATAAAGATTTTTTACGATGTAAAGAGCGTAATGAAGGGAGAATGCCAACATGGAAAACAAAACGTATTTTCTCACATTTTCCAGTGATAAATAAGATCCACACTATCAAATTTTCTCCCACATTCCTAGAGGTTTTGTCACGTGATGTATGTTCATGACATTCAGTTGTTCAAGCCGTATTTGCTCAAATCGCTTTGAATGAATAAGCCGAAGACGTTGCGTCAAACTTTCCATCTTAAATCCACGTCACTTAATTACTATCAGAAGTGTCGACAAATCCGTATTTGAGCCAGACCCCCCTCCCCCGGCGAATTTGGGGAGACAAAATTTATTACGTTGTATATTTATATTCAAGCACTCGGTAAGCAAGAACCTCACTGTGACCGCTCTCAATCTAAACTGTGTGTCTATGTTGCTTCATCCCCTGCGTCATTCAACTGTTGTCATTGTATTGCAGTATCGTGAAGAAGTGGATGAGAATGGGCTCCGTTTCTTCAATCTGCCACAGTTTGGGGCGAGTTGACATCAGGAAGGTCTTCTTCGCCGTTTTTAACCCATTGACGACCGCGCCCATTTTTGCGTGTCGGGCGCGTGGGACCAACGCCCCTTTCAAGAGTGGGGCGCCCGCGGATTTCCACACCGTTACGATAAGATAATTAGGACTAAAACACATCTTTTTGCAGAAATAATTTGAAATCTAGTTCCAGAAGATTACTCTTATCATCGGACCAAAAAAGGAGAGAATCTAAACGCTTCTAGATTCCATTAAGGCCGAAGGAAGTTTGTAGAGGGTGTTTTCAGTGTTAGAAGGGAGTGTTCAGAAAGTATACACGTTCGTAAGGCTCTAACCTGACGAAAAAGGAAGTGCAGGATGTAACGAACGTGTTTAGGAAACGTGGCTTTTCTTCAGAATATTCCCATCCACTACACAAAAAATGTAAAACAACCTCCGTCGATTTCAAAATCTCATCCTTTTCATGATATTTGTCGTAACAAACGAGAACTCTTTCTTGGACCACAATTATTTTAGACCTTTTTAGTAAGTATTGTACACATTTTATATGGAAATACTACAAAATAGTTCGGAAATAGAGTCCAGTACTTGATAATAGGGGAGCCGCTCACTGGTGAGCTGCGCGGTCTTACGGGACCAAAGAAGCGCGGCTCACCGGTGAGCCACGCGGTCGCCAATGGGTTAATGGCAAAATTGTCGTCAACAGATGTCGATTTTTATAAGGAAGCCATATTACAGCATCTGCTCCTTTCGTGGATTACGGGCACAGCTCCACACAGTCATTCAACCCGTAACAAGATTGGGCCCATGATCCCAGCACAGAATCCACTTTCGTCTTGTGTGACCGAGACCAGATTAGTGAGGCGAAGAATATGGTCTTCTTACACCTTGATATCAACTCGCTGTGCTACTTTATTTGGAGTTCCTTAGAGGCCAGGTGTCAAGTACTAACCACAAAAGCGTGAACTCCCTTAAGGCAGATTTCGATAAAAAGTGGACAAGAGCGACGTCAACCTGTCGCGGCCAGCTGAAGTTTTACTCGAGCAGCAAGTGGAGCCAGCACCAAGGCCGAAGCAGACCACTTCGAGCAGCACCTAATAATCTGATGGCTAGGAATTAATTGATACAGGAAGTATGTAAATTTTCAACAGAGACCCTGTTGACTATATGCACCACAAAAAGGCTTTGAAGAAGGCACCAGTTCCAGCAATGTGCTAGAATAGCCAAACTCGTCATCCATTATGAGAGAAAAGTATGGGGTTTTCAACTTCTTCATATTCTCTAAGAGCTTCTGGCCTTCTTTGGCACAACATTCTGCACATATATTAAGTTGGTGCAAAAGAAATAGCGCGTTTTTTTAAAACCATGTAATTTTCTTTGGACATAGTATGACATCAAGATAAGGTTAACGAGGTCTTTTGCTCTGTACATATAATAGGTGTCGGGTGGAGTCGCGAAACAACTTGAAATTCCCAAAAAACTTGATTTTTTGAATTTAAAGGATTTTCGCGAAGTATCGCCACCAATACATCCCAAAACACTTTCTTTGTATTAGGTCAAAATCACAGTACCTACTCCATATGTGAGCTCTGTGTGCAACGGCTTCGCAGCTGCAGAATTGCGGATGAGCACTTTTTGAAGCATTTCCCTTTCCAAGCAGCTTTTTGGAAAGAGCACATTGCGCCTACTGCTGCTGTTTGCTCCAAAAAGTCGCGAGTGATCTGCTAGAAAAGCGCTCAAGATCCTCAGAAGCTCTGCACCCCAACTTTTGACCAGAATTTGCTTCCAAGAAGTGTCATCAATTTAGACGACTCTGCCAGGAAACGTTCAAATAGCAGTCGTTTCCTGCAGAAAAGTGGTAGTATTTCTCCCCACTTTTCCCAGCTCCCAAAGCCTCTATCTTTCAAGAAAAGATTTGTCAAACGCGATGACCTGAGATCGAAACTTTTCCTGTTCTTCGCTTCTCAGTTTTCCAAGATCACTGCGCAGGTCCTCAGGGATCTGCTCATACAATGAGCACTGATCCTTGCTAATCAGAAGAATTACATTGCTCGCCGAGGTTTCCGTTCATTAAAGTTATTGAAAAAATAGAGCCAACAAAAAACGCGCCATTTCTTTTGCACCGACCTAACAAGTGATAATCAGTATCGCTGAAGAGCGGTTATGAAGTTTTCGGAAAATTTCACATTCTACGCATTTTCGGAGTGTGGATAGCTCTTATTTCATCTACTTAAGTTCCACAAGGGCATTCACACTTACTGTCGCTGTGATGGAATTATTGTATTAACAAAGAAAATTACGAACTGAGTTTCATAGTTAAACAACTTCCTTTCAATGGAATAATGTACGTTAATCGAATAGTGCGAGCTGTTTTCCTAGATCTTTTATGTGCGGTTGAGCGTTTAGTGTCCTACTATTCCAAAATGTTGGTCGTTATCGGTCGAATACTTTAATTTTGCATCGTTTCCCTCTCCCATGCAGACAAAGACTTAAGGCGTCTTCTTAGGTGTATTATTATGTGGAGATACAAGACGTGTGTTGAAAACTTGCAATTTGCCATGAATATTCTTTCAACTATGTGCAGTTGTGGTATCCACCTGTACATTATTATTCGGCTTGTCGCGAATTTTGACAAGATGTCTCAATACAAAGGCTTTATTGTCGCGCAGTCATTGGTCTATGTGATTGACTCAGTGACAGTCTTACTCTTGAATTACGTGGGTTCCACTACATTGCCATATTTTCTCAACTTCTGAAGTTCAATATTACTTTTTAGGTACATAGCGAAGATAGCGACGAATTTGAAAGTTTTGGTCTGCCATTTCTCCCGATTTCTCAACAGACTGCCAGTGCGCTGATGACTCTTTTGCAAGTCGTTTTGCGTATAGAAGTCGGTCTGCTATCCATTTTCAGTATGTATAGGACCTACACTATTGCGAGGTAAGGCAGGTGTATTTTTAATTGCAATCATTTGCTTGTTTGTTTAAAATTTTGTTCACCCGCTGCGGGGAAAGGAAGGAGATAAAGAGACTTCGCAGAAACAGCCAATCCGCACGAAATTTGAAAAGTGATTTCAGTCGTTCAATTTCAATGAGAAAGCGATTCTGCATTCATACAAATAATAAAAGTAATGAGGGAATACGGAAAATAGAGCAAGTTAATGCGATTTTATCTACGTCAACCCTGGAAAATTACTTGGCACAAGGCTCCTTCACTCCTTATCTCCCTCCTTAGCACACTACTTTCGTGCTTCACCAAATTTTTCACCTGATTTAGGCCAAGATTTGCTCGCCTATTTCTCGCTACCGTCGCTTTCATATCGTTCGCTTCTCACGCCTCTTCGTTCGCGATCATGTATATCGACCGAGTATTTATTCTTTTTACTCTACCCATCACGCAACTTTGAGAAACGAAAGAGACACAACACAGGTTGAGCTGGACTTCATGTCGATGCTACTTTCCACGTTCGAATCTCTGCCAGCATTTGTATGTTATTTCATCATCCACCGACATTTTAAAAGTATCAGCAGCTCAGATAGAGTCAGAAAGATGCAAAACAAGCTATCCATTGGACTGATAATGCTGGTATGTATTTGTTTTCCATTTGTGGTTTTTGGAAATGAAAGGAGAAATTCGCTGCGAAGTGTTTTTTTACTGCATGGTTGTTTCGGATCTGACTTCGGAATTTTTTGATGGGTTTGTTGTCGAGAGTTTTCCGTTATGATTATCAATACGTGATCTCCATTTTATTCTGCATTTAGTAATGGTGAAAGCAATAAGTTTGGTGCACTAAGAATGCGGTTTTTTTCACAGCTTCTCTTCTTGTTTAAAATTGCGATTTTTACATGATTTTTCTTCATGAAAACAGTGATTTTTCTCATTCATCCAAGATGCTATCGAAAACCATATGTGCATTTGCCATCATGTGTTCTATCATTGCGGAAGGGGCTAGGATGCAGCCGTCGTTTTGGGATCTCAGTGGGCCTGTTACCGAAGAAACAGTCAGCGAGGCCATCGCCCCAGAAGCACAGCCTTCTAAGGGCGAACGCAGCTCGTGGGGCGACAGAATAAACTTTCACCTCGCAATGTAACTGCTGTTGAAACGTGTTCGGCCTGCGTTTGGCTTGCGTTCGCCGTCCCGGAATCTCTGAGTAGAAACCACGTAGTGAAGGTTCTCGTATATATGATCAGCTAACACTCAGCTAACATCTCCAATCCAGAGTAAACTAGCAATAACTTAATTGTTTTGAGCCGCCCTAGGCATTGGGTCATGATGACAATACATGATGTAGTTCTGGAAATGCATTTAGAACACACTAATTTGATTTGCGTCATGCTTTCAATAGTTTATGTTTGATACTGACATTATTGAATCTTACAGATGTTAATTCAATTTATGAACAATGTCGTAAGCTGGTCTTACTTCCTCATAAACGAGAAATATATTTTATGGGACAGCAGCGATGAGGCGATCATTGCTGTTAATCGTATCTATTTTACGGTAGGTGGCTAAACCGCAAGATATTTTCAGTTTTCGTTTTTGTTTATCTTTTTATTTATTTGACTACGATGTAAAGCGCTCCGTACAGAATACGTTCCAGAAGAGTAGGCGAGGCATAAACCATGGAGTGGAAGCTCACGTAAAACATGTGAATGAATATAGAAAACAAATAGAAGTACAGGCTAAAGCTTAGAAAGAGGACAAAACTGAGGGAAAACCGAAAAGAAGACTGATTGATATAAAAAGCAGGTACTGATGTAGGTAGCAAATTAGCTGCATTGATGTTATTGGGATCCTTGAGGTGGAGTAACTGGAAGGGAGCAAAATTAATGGACTTAGCTGGCTTTAGCATTCAATCCTTGGAAATAGGGGAAAGCTGGAACCAGTACTTGAAATATAAAATCAATTGATGAGCTTAAAGGCAGTGTCTCAACTCATGTTGGGTGCCGAGATATTCACAGATTCAGGTCCAGCTCGGAGCGCTGATTCCAATGATGTGCTTGATGTCAGAAAACACCTTCAAAAACCCCTACTTTTAAGGCAAAATTGGATACAGGAGCGGACGAGTTTTCTGGCTACGTAGCTAGCAAAAGCGGAGCTGAGAAGCTGAGATTGCACCTTGAAATGAACTTCTCAGCAGCAGCTATTATCAAACAAACAAACGTTTCCGTGTTGAAAAAACATGCCGCACCCTCAGCAAGCTCTTACTGCGGAATGAACTCTCTCGTCCACTGGCCGAGAATTTCGAAATTCTCGGCCAAAGAAACCCGTAACTTATGGGGATTTCGACGCTTCTACGAAACTCAAAGTACATCGTTGTGCTCACCGGCTCGCATTCTTTCGACTGACGAACTTTGTCCCTGAGGTGAGACACTGCCTTTAAGCAGCGATGATTTAGAAAATGGCTCAATCAAATGAAGGAAGAAAGGTGATTGACGTTACCGAGGCCGTCATTTCTCAGACTATGCCGTGAGAAATCCAAGGCCAGGTTCTCGGATGTTTACCATTCCCTAGCCCTAACGCCCCATTACAGTTTAGATTGCAGGAGAACAACCAGGCACTAAAGTAGGCGCTCTCGCCTGAAATGTTAGTCACTAAAGTTGTTGGCACGTTGTAGGCTGCTTCTGATCAACAAGCACAGTGAAAAGGATTGGTTTAGGGAGTGTAATCAAAGATTATGGAAAGGCTCTCAGTGCTCACCTTAGAGGACGGAACCTAGACCCAGTTGCCCTCGAAGACAGGGAAGGAGTAGGGGCTGTGGGAGGAAGTGGAGTATCCGCCAGAAAAGGTACCCGGATGATCGAAATTTTGAAAGCAGGTGTTAGTTGTGGCAGAACCGATGTCAGATTTTGAGAGTTATCTCAATTGGACTGGACAAAATATTCCCAACCAACTAAGTAGTCATTTGGGACAGCACACTTTTTCAATTTGCGTTTAAAAAAAGAACTTTTGCAATGAAAACTTATGAAAATCAACCCGTATCGATAGCAGCGATGGCTAAACCTCCAACTAGTTGTAAGAATGAAATGAACATGTTACCCATTGGCCAAAAGGTGCGATAATAAATTCCAGTTTCTGGCACTCTCTCAGATCCGTTCATACTGTATTTATATAATTCAGGTTATCAACATGATTATGATATGGATGCCAGCTTTAATCGGTTTTGTGATCAGGTGGTCGATCTCGGGCTTTTTCCAACGAAGGAGTACACTGAAGAACAGTTTATCAATCACTTCTGAACGCCCTATTAAGAAGAAATGGGCGACATATACAAGGGGACCGCAGGCCGTGAAGAACGGTGTAACAATGACGACCTGATTACTATACTAGATTTCATGATATGATTTCCATTAGATGCGTGTCCCAGTGACTAACTACATATGTATGCTACTGCTATTTGTTCCAGAAGTTTTAAATAAATGGTATTGATGGTAACAATAAACTTCTGTATTTCGTTATGGAAGAATAACCACTGTCCAAACTCGCCGGTATGTGGAGCCCGAAGTAAAGTGTCAGAGAGGTGAGATGAACTCCAAAATTCACCACCACGCTCTAGGTGATAATTGCATGCCAGCTAATTCCATGAACAGCAGGTGATTGCCATCCACGTCACTGCTAGAGCACGCATGTGACAACAGAGGAAATGAGGAGAGGCAAGTAGACGCAGAATTAGCTGCCCCTACCGTCTCACTCTGCGTCTACTCACCTCTCCCACTCTTTCTACAGCATAAGAAGGCGATCAGCTTCTAACAGGGCGATGATCTCCTCTGTTGCCACATGCTTGCTCTAGTCGTAACGTGGACGGCAATGATCCGCTATCCTACACTTCGTGGATGTGAGTTGGCATGCAATCATCGCCTGAAGCGTGGTAACTGAGTTTGGGAGTTCAAACCACCATGACACTTTGCTACGGGCCTAAGTTCGCGAATATGTTATCACCAGTCTGGCCGTCGGGCTAACACTGCCGCTATAGTCCTCGAGGAGTGTAGCACCTCGCGTCGCCGTCGCCAGCGACTGTGAGGCCGATACGCATCGACTGTGGGCGGAGCGGCGGCGGCGGCCGCCGTCGCCGGCGACTGGCGATCGCCAACATCGGCGGCCGCCAATGTTGGCGACTGCGGCGCCGGTGCGTATCGATTGTGAGGGGTGCCAACATTGGCGACCGCCGTCGCCGGCGACGGCGACGCAAGGTGCTATACTCCTCGAGGAGTAAAGCGGCTACCTAACGCCGGACCTCCAGACATCTACTGATACTCGCTTCGCTCGCATATTCAACATTGAATGCAAAAAAAATGTGAATGAGTTCAATGAATTTCCGCGGAATCTCTATCCTCCCACGCAGGTCCATCTCTCTCCTGAAAGCCCTCAATCATGTCAGCGGTAGCCTTTTCCCATATAGGCGAAGTGGTGTTGTTTAATTTGCCCTAGTGGCTGTGAATAATCAGGTATAACCGATGCAGCGCAAGTGTTATCTCGGAATGATTTATGTCTAACTGGTTGTTGTGGTAATTCAAGTGATAAAGGTAGACCGTCGTATATAAGCGGCAATTAGGAGTGGTTCATTCAGGCACAAATGGAATGGACAGAGAACACGGACATAGAAGGAAATACTGTGCACCTAGGTGATGTAGGTAGGAGGAGTAGCCGAAATGGGTGCCAGAAATGGACCCGCCTGGCCACTTTCTCCTATATTTGAAAGCCGACGCACAAAGTCCACGTCGATAGACCCAAATCCGGACGTTTTCCCAACTTACGACGCCGTCCCACCCTTATCACACCGTTGGACCCGTTCCTAGGCGTTTCCCCACTTCTCGACGCCGGCGCACCCTTATCACACCGTTGCACCCGTCCCTAGGCGTTTCCCCATCTCTCGACGCCGCCCCACACTTATCACACCATTGGGCCCGTCCGTAGTCGTTTCCCCAATTCTCGACGCCGGCGCACCCTTATAGTTGTCCTGTATTGGGGCAGATGCTTGCACCAGTGCTAGCCTTTCGCTTTATGAGCAAGATTGAGCAGCCTGTCCTCTCACGACTCCATTTTATGTACTGCCGGCACATCGATGACTGCTGCATTGTCACTTCCACGCAATCCAAAATGGGTGAATGCTTAATGTTCTCAATCAAAAGTCGCAGTACATAACTCTAACCAGAAAAACTCCACGCAACGGTTGGCTCCCATATTTAAACACACAGCTGAAACTGTCGAATGGTATGTTAGACGTAAAAGGGTATCGCAAAGAAAGCTCAAAAAACATCATAGCGCACGCTTCTTCAGCACACGCAACAGCCGTAAAACGCGCTGTGGTTCGTAATATGTTCAGAACGGCTCTAGGTGTCTGCATCTGTGGAGAGAAGCAAATGTCCTCTCTTGAAATTATCTCATCTTAGTGCTGGTTGACGGTTTTTTTGCTATCTGAACATGTTTGTTATTTAGTTTTTGGCGCACTTTTTTCGAAGTATAAGATAAAAATTAGGTTGGTGCAAAAATAATGCGCGTTTTTCGTTGCTTCGTCTTCGGTGCAGAAAACTACCGGTGTTTCTTATCATCGGTATGAGAAGTTGCACATATATCAAATTTTATGGCCTTTTCAAATATCTCATACATTTTGAATGAAATTCATGTTTTTCGTGAATTTTTAGTTCTGGGACAAAAGGAGCCAAAACAAGTTTTTTGCCAAACTCACTTCAGCGAGCTAGAACTGGGCGGCGTCGCAGCAGGAACCGCTCGGAATACCACCATAGTTTTGGCAAGGGAGTGTGATCGAATGCGCACCGCCAAGCTGCTTCGACTTGGTGTGCCTTGCCTCGAAAGTAAGGAATGTCGCACAGGTCATCCTGGGGTTTGCGATCCCCAGCTGATGACAATTATCGAAGAGCACCCATTCATAACAACGTATTTGGTTTTGCGGGAGATCGCCGGCAATTGTTGCCAGACCAACCCCCCCCCCCGCTTTCGGTAAGAATGGGAGGATGAAAAAGCTCGACGAGTAGATGTCGCGCATGCTGAACGAGTACCAGATTGATCCTCGTTGAGAGGTCTGCCTCCCGCCTTTGTAGTGAAAGAATGGTAAAATACGGAGTTCCTACAGGCTGGAGCAATTAGGCTAGGAAGCTCTGCCTCATACATCATAATCAGCAAACCTCTCGCTCATTCATTACCAGTTCCCCGAGAACTTGGGAGAATTTTCTCGAAGACGAAAGGGGTACCAAAACTGTTCTCCGGAAGTTTGTCAATTTTGGAAGGCCCTGTCAAAATTGTACGAAAAACGGAGAACACCCACCTTATTGCTAAAGATTTAGGGATTACAATCGCTCTAAGCCTCTCCAAAAAAATTGATATTTAAAGGATTTATGATGTACGAAATCAAAGGCATGAAAACGCGCATTATTTTTGCATCAACCTAATAAATAAATGAAATAAAGTTCACACTTTAGCGGCGAGCAATCGGGTCGCAGGTCCTATACTTCCGGTCATTGTACGACTAACTATTACAACGTGAGATCTTGAGAGAAACAAAGTGGTTAACAGTATGTTAGCTAACATGATAATATTTCAGCGCCAAAAATGTGGGAGTAACAACAGATATGATCTCGCTACAGCTCGCCTTGGTTACTCGCACACCAGATTAACCGATTTGTTGTACTGAGGACTGGATGATATGCTTCACGGTGTGGTCGAGTTGTTGGTGATCGAGCAAAAAATTTATTTGAACTTCCCGCGTTGCAACTGCGAGGGGTTTTGTCGGTGAAAGACCATGTGAGCCTGCCCAACGTGGTACTATGCACATCTACCATTCACCTACATAAAGTAGAGGGCAATGGCGGTGGCCCATTCCCGGTCTCGAGAAGGACGCAGCGCGACCGCGCCGCGAGCGCCGGGATCGGTGTCGTCGCCGCCGGAATGCTATTTCTAGTGTCTTTTCTTCCCGATTTGCTCGAAATTCCTTAAAATCGGGTAGAAAAGCTGCTAGAAATTGCATAACAGCAGCAGAATACACAGGTTGAAGCGCACGCGGCGCGGCTGCGCAACGTCCTTCTCGAGGCCGCAGATGGACCAACGCCAGTGACGTGCACTGCATCTATTCCACCCTTCCTGAGACAGGATGCTGCCCTGTTGCGACCTCTATCTCCTGAGCCAAACTGCCTAGCTCGTTTTTGTTTTGCTGATCTGATTATTGCCACCTCCTTTTGGTCAGAACACAGAAAAAAGTGGATGCTGGATTTCAAGGGTGAAGTGTGGTGATTCCGTCCTTTCTATGAAACGTATGCCTTTAATTTGGATGTAGAGGAAAGTTCGGCGATTCAAATCCCTTGGTCATATGTCTGCTATTTTGGTCAAGTAAGTGTTTCCTACTTGTGTGCAATCCTATTATATGACGATGGTTGATAAAGTTTCCAGAACGACCATGGTACCGGAACAAATTATGTAGACTTTCAGAACGCCCTCAGAGCTCCGCATACTTTACCCACCCTCTCTCTGGCTCTCAATTCCCTCTGTGGGACTTATTCTTTTGAGCTCGAAATGGCCGCACACAACCAAGAATCTACAAGCGAATACAACTCAGATCGCTTCACTCAAAGTGCTTGTTCGAAGCAGGTACCCTGTCATACCAGTTCGGCATCTGTAGTCAATGCATATGGCGCTCATGTCAAGGAAGAGATATAGAAGAATTTGAAGAAGACGGATTCTTTACTGGTCACTGTGGGAACATTTATACCCACCCTCGTGATCTCTTGAACAAGTTGGTAGTTTAACTGTTCCTTATGCGCTGTGAAAGCTTTTTCACGTGTTTCTGAGTGGTACGCATTGCATCGCGGTCAATGGAATATGCCCGCAAATTATTTGGAACGCTTCATTCCTTCGTGCAATGGCGTATGTTTCGGTTAGCCTTGAATATATGCGGCCGCAGCAATTATACAATCGTCTTCCCTTTGCGCATGCAGCACGCTCCACAGCACAGCAAAACTGCCTTTCTGGTCATTTCCTTGTAACTTTTTTCCTTGTCGCAATCCATTTAAATTACTGGTGGATGACGGAGGATGTTCATACTTGCTTTCAGAAAGTCTGCGCCTTCCTTGTTTGTTCCCTATTTTGTGGTCAGAATTCTTTGGAATGGGCCCTATTGTGGGATTTATGAGAGTTTCTGGAGAGGCTTCATGGTTCTCTTATGCAGGATCAAAATACGACACACCTTGCCATTTTTGGGATATTATATTAGCGCCAAACGAGGCGAGTCGCTGAGACAAAGCATATGCTTTTTGCTTTAGAGAACTCGTAGAAGAGTGCACAGATCACAACCTTTCCGGGAACGTTTCCAGCCACGGCACTAAGGTGTTAGTAGGGAAATAACACGAATAGCAGGAGCTTACTTGCTTCTAGAGCTGTCTGCCATAAATGGCCCCTCAGAATCCACATACCCGGAGATTTAAAATGCACTGTCAACTTAGTGGTCTTATTCTTTTCCTATTTTCTCCGTCTAGTGGAAGGAACGAAACGGAGATTAGGTACTTTTGTTTTTGGTTTTTGTTTATTTAGCCTATTATTCACGTAAAAATTGGGACAAAAGCTGTTAAAGAGCTCGATGCTCCAAAGAAGTTACCTAAAACCACATAAATTTACCCATTATTGACGCGGGCGTCAACACTTTTACCGGCTTAATCTCAATACATGCAAAGAAGTGTTATAGTCTTCGTCAAGTAATAGGAGCATAATAGAAACGATTATCCGGGTCTGGATGCATCATAGAGATCACTCAGGGTAAACGTGTTGTCGCTTGTGTTGGCGATGGGTAAATGTCTCGGAAGTTAACACGTTTACCCTGGGTAATCTCTGTCATTCATGGGAGCACTGGAGTGTTACAAACTGTTTCGAGTTTTTTTCCAATCTTTGAACCGAAATATTTCAATATGTTTTTCTACAATTTTTCTTCTAATTTTTTTTTCTTCTAGATATGAAATTGCACGACCAGTTAGAAACAAACTATGGTAGTACTTGCAGCAGCTACTGAGAGATATCCAGGTAACGCTGTTTCTAGCAATTGGTTTCCATTTAAAACTATCTTTATATGTACAATGTACAATGATCAACGAAGCCAACAGGAATCCTCACTAAACCTTGAAGCATCCTAGAACCTCGTAGCAATGGCGCGCTAGTGAAAGAATTACAACCAGCTGAAGAATCCGGCTGTCATTTCCCAAGCTGAATGAGGCGGCTTCAAAGTAGGAGAACTTCAAACGTTATTAATGGAGCAGCCGCATTGGCGGAAGAGTAGTTAATCTCTCCTATTAAGGAGTGAAAGATGATGCGCTTGTCTAGCTTGATGACTTTTGTGCATCTACTAATACTATCTTCACCCACTTTTAATATACTTAAATCGGGAGATATCGGGTTTACTACGCCCTTGTGGACATAGTACCCGACACTCCTTGCCAGTCCCTGGGAGCGTCAATAGTTCTAATATACTTGTAACCGAATTAAATAATTATTCGGACATTCGGACAAATCACTCGAACTGAGTCGTGACCGAGATTAAATATTTGGAATTTTTGAACTGAGTTTAAATGTTTGAAATTTTCCTCTCCGAACACATTCGATTACTCGAATATTCGATTTTTTTTTCAAAAATGTGTAAGAGTACCACTTAACTGCATGAGATGGTAGAAATAATGGGGAACTCTGGAGGCTTTCATTGCACTCCAAAAGTTGAAGGTGTTGTTCACTTGATTTTCCCAAGAAAAGGGTTCACCTAGGCAGTGGCGGAAGCAGAGAGTGGATGGCAAAAAAGTGGATCCTCCACCGCTTTGGGGACCCATAAACAAAATTTATAAAAATATTAGTAATAATAAATAATTGCTATTAAAAATTGTTTAAAAACAATAGTTAAAATAAAAAATTAAACGTAAACTAATACAAGATTCTCATTTTGGTTTGCCTAACAATTTCAAAAATGTGGCGACCCATTCTCGGGAGGCCTCTGCGTCCGGCACTGCATATAAGTTATAAGGTATTACTCACTAGAAATAGAGGCTAGGCAGGACTCAAGAGCTGCCTTTCGTTATCGCGCTACTAGTGGTCCCTTTGCGTGTTTTCGTTCCTATCGTCTACCTTCTTTTTAGTGAAGCGTATTTTTATTCATTTTTGTGGGCTGGCTACTAGTCCTGTTACCTGTTTCACCTACCAGCACATCTTACTGGTAAATGAATAAATCCTCGTAAGAAAGACCTTGAAGACTCCAACGATTTTTTGGAAAAAAATAAGACTTCGCTGAGAGAATGCATCAGCGGAGATAGGTGGAAAACCTTTGCTTGATTTCGCTCTATAAGGGAGTTTTCGTAAGATTCACACTTATTCCGCGGTGAGTGAGACATCTTAACCAGTGAAATTGTATTCCAAAGGCTTTCTTTTTCGAAAAACAGTGTGTGTGAACATAAAGTATCGCAATACGAGCGCACTATGACATCTGTGAAGGCTGTCGTCGGCGATGTTTCAACGACGGCCAGTTCCATCCATCCGCTTCACTTGTCATGTATTAAGATACGTACACCTGCACAATAGTGCTACAATTACGCACACTCTAGTTTTCAACGTGCTCCGCCCCAAATTTCATCCAAATGAGCAGTCTATTTACGCATAAATGTATGTTTCACATAATATTGCCGCAATCTCGGTGCATTGAGTACCTTAAAATAAGGCAACGGCAAGTTTTTCTTCATCTTCTGTATTTCTCTAGTAATTATCGTCAAAAATGATAAATGCAGGTCATAGCGGTGCTTCTTCGTCTAATTCCCTCCTTCAAAGAGGGCAAACAGGCTTTTTTCAGATTCTAGCAGTGCAATTATTTCTTTGAGATGGGTGCAACCCAGTTTTGGGGGGTTATGAGTGGATGGTTTTTGAACCACTCACTGGCTGACGCATGTTTGATGAGCTTTTGACTCTTCCTTGGTTTTGGAGAAGAGGGTGGGATTAGAATTAGATGCTATTCCTTTTTTTACCACATCAAGCATGATTCTCGAAATTTTCTCGATTACCTATTATTGCTTTCGCTTCGAAAAAAAAAATACCGAAGAAGAAAACAACCAAAAATGTGGACATGTTAGAAAAAATAGATGTGAGCACTTTGAGCTTCCTGGACACTGGGCCAACTCTGTGATGACCTCAAAACAATGAGTGCAGCAGTTGGGATGTTGTACGAGCGAAAAATGTCCAATGATTGGCCCTTTGCGTGCAATAATTCCTGAAAATGGAGATAATTATCTTAATGGAAGTTTCCCGTGTGTTCGATGTCCTCATTGTAATGAATCTATTTTAAGTCCGATTTAAGTCCCACAAAACCATGAATAATTTTCTAGAACATGATCAGATCAAATAACCGTCTTATGAAGGCGAGGGGGCGTAGCCCAAGGTTCAGATTGCGAACATTGCTACAGGGAATTCCTTCATAAAGGATATATTCCAATATGATAGCTCTACGCATAAAGAAGAATCACGACTGATGCTGACTTTCAACAACGTTTAATTGCTTGATTAAGTGATCTTTCGGGTTGGGCATGCTCGATTTTGCTGCACAAATTTTACTACATAAAATGACTACAAAGGAACTTGGTTGTGGAGGGATTCTCACTAGTGCCTACTCCAAAGTTTTGGAGCAGTAATGTGCCATTTATTTTGTCAAATTCCCAACAAATTTCATGACGTTTGATCCAGGAGCTGCATTGGCAGGCTACAGATTGGATCATCTCATACAACTCAAAAACTCTTTCCCTAGACATCAAGGTGAGAAGTTGCCTTGTCTCTGGCAGCATTAAAAGACGAGGAAAGTGCTATGCAACGCATTCTGTGTGACTGATATAGCCCATGGAAGCAGCGAGTCCTCTACTGTCCATAATCTTCTGGTGTCTTCTTCACTAGTTTTTTTTTCAAGATGGAATAGTGACAGGTAATGAAGGAAAGTGGAGGACATGCCAAAATCATGCTTGATGTAGTGAGAAATGAAAAACGCATAAAATCCCGATTCCACCCCTCCTCCCCAATGAAAAGACGCGTGAACTCATTTCCAACCCAGTAGAACCATTGCTTTGCTCGGTGATTGTCGTATACATAGCTTACCACGGTGGATGTGAGCCAAATCTACACTGCCTCAGTAGCACTCACCCGTTCCACCCTTAAAATGACCAGGATTATAGTCCTCGCCTTCCAAAATTTGAAATTACATCAGCTCACGTTCTAGCCTGTCTTAGCCCAAATAGTTGCCCTTGACTGACAAATTATCCTCTTCAAGATAGTTCATTTTTCTCTAAGCTTGCTACCAGAAGTCATCACTATAAATCTCTTCTCTTAGACGTTTTGAATTTCTTGCGGTATCAGCCAGAGGCTTCAGCGTGATCTGCTTTTTTTTGTTTTGACGTATCAGGAATCACACACAGTACAGTGCCGGCCAAAATTATATAGCCTTCCGGAGTCTCCTCCATTTCCCTCATAACTTCATCTGAAGTGAACTTTCGAATCTCATATTTTTATGGATGTTGTAGGCACCCACAAGTAATAGAAATGCAATAAAACTGCACTATTTTGCCAACTAGTTTCCTTTAGAAAAATTGTTATCCACAAAGATCAAAATCCGGTATTTTGCAGTATCTAAAAAAGCTAGGTAGTATACTAGCAAGAATTGGAATCCTTGTAATAGATTCTTTTTTAGATACTCATATTTGTATGAAAACGTATGCTTTTAGATCAAGGGTCCAAACATACGAAGCAAACTTGACTTCATTTCAGCAGGTAACCAATGTAAGAATTCCTGCCAAATAGTAGCTCATTCTTCCTTGGTTATAATGTTAAGCCAGTCACGATGCACCCAGAAGCCGATATGACAATAAAGCCGCTTTCGTTTCTTTCCATGCAAAGCTTTACTCCTCAAAAGTTACGCAGGAAAATTCAAAAGGCTGTATAATTTTAGCCGGTACTGTACGTAAGGACATACATTAGCGGCCAAAAAAGATATGATCAGCACCGTTTCAACAAGAGAATCTTTTACTTTAACTCATCTCTGGAATGAGCTATCCAAAGACAATTCGGAGATGTATTGAAGCTCAATGGATGGCACAGTTAAGGCGGAATCTTTTACTGTAACTCAGCCACGAATTGTTGAGCAATTCAGACGAAATTTAAGGTTCTAATGAGGGTCGAAATACTTTTTCCATTTACTGCATAAACGTCAATATGTTTACTTCAATAACATTGACGTGAACTGCTTTCAAACAGGACTATCGTGTCCCAAGTCCAAATTCACCACTTTCACCAGTAGTTTGGAAAGGACTTTCAATAATTTTAAAGATAAAGCAATCGTTCCAACCGAGGATATTTCTATGATGTCAGCCGCTTACAATTTTTCTGCAATTCAGATAAGAACTGTAATGCTATTCTTAAAATACAAATGGATTTTTTTTTAAATAAATCCAACCATTTAGTTTGGTCATCGCATTTGAGCAGCAGAGAAAAGTGCAGCAAAAGTATCTGGCCGAAAAAAATAGGCGATTGTGTAATTAATCTGCCATTATCTCTTTATTTTTTTCAGAAGCTCGTAGCGGAGATATTGGCCGATATCAAAGGAAGGCGAGTAAATTGATGTCTATGCCTAATAAAGCCACTAGAATTGACTCTTTACTTATGCTAATCAGGAAAGTGTACGAGGGGGGGGGGGGGGGGGAAGGGTCCTACAACTTGTAACGTAATGTATACTGTCAAGTGCAGTTCTCGATGCTGATCTCAAATCCCTTTCCTTTATCTGCTGCGGAGTTCTGTCTGAAGAGTTACATAGCATGATTCCACCTTGCGCAAGGACGCCAAAGTTTGGCTTCATGGATATATCCTGCTAAAAGATCGGAGGAACGTATCCGGATCTAAGAAAATTTTGGAGCATTTAACAATTTTAATTAGTTGACATGTTTGAAGTAGTTTTCGCTCATATTTCCAGCACGGTCTAACCCAAAAGGCAGATTTGGCCGGCCTAGACAAGCCGGGATCTTTTCGCGTAACTCTTCACAGAGAACGGCGCACCTGATAAGGAAAACGGATTCGAGATCAGCACCAGAAACTGCATTTGCAGTATACATTTCATTACGAGTTGTCGGACCCCCCCACAGTATCCCTCCTTGGTAAGCTGCTGATACGCGCTGATTGTTGCGGAATTCTATTTCTACTGATCATGGCTATTTCTTGACTGAATAGGAACTGAGAGAGGCTGATACTCAGTAAGAGATCTTGCTCAGTCCCCAGGTGCACTATGGTGATAGCATCGTGCCGCAAAAATATCCGTAATATTAGGCAGGCTTGCAATCTTGCGATAAAGATCCTCTTAACCGTCCCTCCCACATAGTCTAGAGGATAACTACTAGCTCTGATTTCTTTCGCATGAAACATTAGTAGCTGTTTTGCTCACCGGTGACTTTTTCTTGAGGCATTTGGCCTCCTTTCTCCACTCCATGGAGGCTGGTTTGTATCACAACAACTTCAAGCGGGACTCTTCTCTGCTAGGCTCTGCTGATGGAGCTGCCTCCTTGCTAATACTGTAAAGAGCTATCCAAGAAAAGAAAGTATTATTATTTTGATTACGATTACAATTATTTAGCGAAAGTGATTTGGCTGAATAACTGCGTACAAATGAGCTTGATATGTTTAGCGTCTTTTCGTTCTTTTAATTTCTGACGCATAGAACGAGCGATTTAAGGAATTTCAATTTTCTTCTCTGTAAATACAGCACGTTCATATATTTTGATAAAAAGACCGTTGCCTTTCGTCGTTGTCCGTGTCTAAGAGCTGTGTACCATGATGAATACAGTTTCGAAAGGAGCTCGAAGCACACTAACATGCGGAGCCCTTCATCCATTTGACACAAACCGAACTTTCGAACTACATATATAGGCAACCATCAGTGGCGGACGCAGGGGGGGGGGGGCGCGCGCCCCCCCCCGAGAATGGGTCGCCAAATTTTCGAAATTACTTTACAATACAAATAAAAATCTTGTGTTAGTTTATTTTTAATTGTTTATTTTTATTATTATTTTTAATATATTTTTTATTTATTGTTTATTATTATAATTAATATTATTATTAATTTTATTTTCCGTCTGGGTCCCCAAAACGGCGGAGACCCCACTTTTCTTCCCACGCCCCCCCTCCCGCCCACTTTCTGCGTCCGCCACTGGCAACCATATATGTAGGTTTCGTTTCGGTTGAGAAAAAGCCTATATCTGGGTTTTTTCCTTCTGAGGGAGTTCGAAGATGTTTAGGATTAAATGGAAACCCATTGAAAACTACCTAAAAAATTTTGTTTACTTACAAAGGAGGGGGGACCACTACTTTTTTCTACCTTTCTTTCGTACCCGTATTGCGTTCTCTTTTGTAAGCATCTGATCTGTCAGCTGTATTCGAATTCGAATGTTTCTATCACGTTATGCGGTAATACGTAAGTATACAATGCTGTTCCTAATGTTTGCAAAAAGACGCGTGTGATGCGTTAAACCGTCGCAAAGCGTCGCTCGCCCATAACATTCTCAAAAAGGAACCAATTCGAATTTTTCTCGAGAAGTCAAATTGTACATTTCCTGACGAATCGAGCATAGATGATCTTTCCAACATCATGCTTTTCACACTGCAGGAAATACCATTAAAAATGGAGTGTTTTAATCGTTCTGGCTTGAGGCAATCAGGTGCAAGAAGGTCTGCTGAGATTTGCTGTGATGTTTTCGACAAGTATAGAAAAGAATTTTAAAAAATCATGAACCACTTGACACCCTGTAATAATCCATCTATTCAGAAAAATCCTTATATTTGAGGATCTTTATTTTTAAGAAAACTAAGAAGGGGAGACGCCCTGCGACGGATTGATGCGTCGCACGCATTCTTTTTGCAAAGATTAAGAGCAGTGCGGTATGTCCAACTACAACCCAAAATGGCGAAATCTGTGGGCGGAGCTTCCCATAATGTGGTGCACTAGCAGCATTTGGTAGACACATTACAACAGTTTTGGCAACCAATTTGAAACTTGTGCTCGAAATCTCTATTTTTTTAAAATGAAAAATCTTCGTCGTTGAATCATTTTCAAATTTTTTTCTTCTTCTGACCACAATTAGCACGCTTTTCCCTGGTATCCTGAAGCGTCGGGTTACACTGTTTGGTTTTGAACCAAGATCATCATAGTTACTTCTTCAAAGTTACTGATGATAGGAAAGCAAAAACCACACGATCTTCGACCAAAGAGCACTCCATCACCCCGCGGGGTCCACACTTCCTGGCTTTCCGCTTTATAATAGAGAGCTGGAGCGATCAACTGAACTAGCGCAAGCGGCATGATCACGCTTCGGTGCGAATTCCGACGCCGTAGTGCTCTAATAGCCACTGTAGGACGCTGGAATCCGACATTCGTCGCCGTCGTTTCGCCTGACTACAACATTGCGTCGATTTTTTGCCGCTTCGGAAATTATACTTCCAACTGTCATTCGTATCCATTAGGCCTCCTACCAGATAATACAGTCACTTCAAGCACGTGAAGAACGAAAATGCGGCTAGCCAAACTAGTTTCTTACTTTAAGGTCGAATCAGTGTAGTATGTGCGTTGCCACTCTGCAGCTGCTGTTGTCGACTGGCTTCCTTCTCCATGTGAGTTACTCCTTTTCTCGAATTGTGACGCCTTTAGGGTGACGAAGATTAAAGATTGTGATGAAGTGTTTCCAGGTGAAGGTAACGCTCGCTTTCATCGAAAATGAACTGGTTGGACCGCCAAGTATACAGTGCAAAGCTGGAGCAATCGGGATGCACTTCAGGACCACGAAGCTCTTTAGCGGCCAGTTAAAATGAAATTTACATCTTCTCGAAATTTGCGCTTCTTAAACTTTTATTCAACTACAGAAAGCCAACTACACATGAAGTCATTAGGGGGACGAAGATAACGTATACCTTCACCCGACATATTACCCTGTTAGAGTTCCGGTTGTGATGCTCAAGGAAGAAGGCGGGGGGGGGGGGGAGGTGACGAGCATCTATTGTACCCAATAACTGCTTCATTTTCTCAGACTGAATGTTCTGGTACCAATTTAACGATCCCCGAGAGATGAAAGGTTTGGTTAGCCCCGGATGGGTACCATCGATCGTTCGAACTATTAGCGGGCCTCTTACCATTGCCCTATGCGCGCTGTTGGTGTACCACACTCAAAATAATAAGTATTGGAATCCTTCTTCTTAGAAATTTGCACTTCTAGTAAACATAATGTTCTCTCTTCATAGAACTTGGGTATTTTATTGCAATATTACCTATGCTTCTGAACCCCACAGATTTTTAGATGAGTACGATTTATTGGCCTTATTTGTCGTCAGAGCGGTCTGAAAGCGGTTCAAAGTGACGTTAAATTACGAGTTATCCCATCAAATTCCTCTTTTTCCTGCGCGTTCGGCCCATGTCGATCAGACCACTGTAAGATGCATAGCCAATAAACCGTGCACATTTGAAAACCTGTGAGGCACAAAATCATAAGTAATATTGTACTTCTCCTATTCCTTCCATCCCAATCGTCAAAGTCGTAGTAAAAAAACCACCACTTACCTAAAATTGAAAATTCGCATCTGTAACAGTTCTAGTGGAACAATGATTAGGTTACAGGCAAAGTGTACGTAAAAGGCAACTTCAATCGCCCGGAATGTAGAGTAGACTATAGTTCTCAGTTGGATGGAGGGATTCAGGATGGTGGAATCACAATTGGACATGGCTCTTGCAATATGGACAGGCAGAGAGTGGTATTTCATTTTTTTGTTTGTTTGGAACAAAACAAGACTTTAACTGGATTAAAAAAAATTATCTATCACAGAACTACTAAATGAGACTATCGAGACTGTATTTCTTAAATTCGAAACCCTTAACTAATCAGACGTGTAAATTACCGTGGGCATTTTCTCCAAGGATATAATAAACACGTAGAATGAAGAATGATTGGCAACAAGCACGATTCGCTTTCTAGCTTCCACATCTCTGCTGGCCTGGAGTGAATCAATCAATAATCGATTGATCTTCATTTCGCCTCCATAAAGACCATAAAGATGCACTCCGTTCTCGTGGTTTTGATCAGTCACTTTTTTCGATAGCTTGGTCTGCTTAGAAGTTCTAGCTGCATATTTGTTTTTCGTAGAGTACAGTAGAGACTACTGCTAAGCATTCATTTTTTCTGCTGGTCCCACTCGAGTTGCCAGTATAGTACGTATAATAGTAATTTACTACACTTTCCCAAATAAACTACTTAAATCTTCGCGGATTTTCCAGCTGTCTCCAGGTGGCGTGATGTTCTCGCTAGTGCTAGTAATCAGCTTCCATCCGGTGGGTTTGATTGAAACTAGTCATTACGTAGACATTTCCTTCAACCATGATGCTCTTCTAGCTCTTATATCGTAATTCCTTCTCTGGTTGCAGCTATACTATAAAGATGGGGTCTAATAAAGGTGTTCCTTGAGCAGAAGCTGTTTTATCTCCTGCATTTCCACTGTTTTCACATGCCGCTCTTCCTCACTAGTTCCGCAGAGAAAATATGACTACTATCATACTTTAGCGTGGAGGATATTCAATAAGCGTGAGGCTACATATTCCAGGGCACAATTATGAACCACTTCCAAACCCCATAGCACTTTTTACTCTTAAAAATCGGTTACTAGTTGTAGTCCACGCAGTCTTCTCGCGCGGTTTTCCATCTAACAGCGGTCATTTTCGACTTTGCCGCACGCTAATTGCAACCATCTTAGAGTAAAAACAACGGCAGAGTAATGTCAGTTTCACTGGCTACTCTCAATGTGTTCGCAGGGATCTGGGTCTTGTTCTCTGGGGAGGATATTCGAAGTCTGTGGAGTCAAACACCTATATATTATGCTGGATTCCATTGAAAAAGAAGTTCCCAGTAATATCTGAAGTAAATTTACCATTTACAGTTATTCATCACAAAGTACGATAAAGTTTACAACGTAAGATGCTTGTATAAAGAAGTCACACAAATAGTCACAACGCATTTCGATGTAAGGTTTGTTCCTTTTTAAGCGTATTCGGCAACAAGTAGGTTGTGTTAAGAATATTGTCAGGATGGTAGAACCGTAAAAACATAGTGGTTATTCTAGCATGGCACCTCCTGAAACGTTGAACTATGAGATAACCTTACCCACATGCTCGTACACAATAAGGAAGGATTCCTTGGATGGGCCCATACTGTCCTATGCGATGGTTGGAGATCAAGTTGTACACAGGTGGAATTGTGACTCTGGTAAGTGAATTGAGCGATTCGCGCCTGCTCAAATGGATCTACATAGCTGCGTCTTTCTACATACTCTGACCATCTGCGCCTCCTCACATTCTTCTGTAATCACCGCTCTCATTCTCGATCTATGATGAGCTGTGACGCATGCGAACGAATTGAACGATTGATTTTGATAATTTTAAACGAATGATTATTGATTGAGTCGAAATCTCCTGTAGCAAGGAAGGAGAATCGAGAGAAATCCACCAAATGCATGGATTGATACCATCACTGCAGGAATTCCTTTTTATTTATTATTACATCTTGAATGATGTGCTTGGTATAAGTAATACTTCACAAAATAGGATATTATAATTATGTGCTAGGCAGTTTTCTCTTCCAAATCCATTCATTTTCTGGTGCTTCAATAGCTTCTCTGCCTAGTTTTCTGTCTCTAACCTCTATGGAGCATTAGACCATTGCATGGTGCACGCACGAATGATGCTCACTAGCTCCGCCCACTTGGTCCCCTTAAGTGAACTGCAGTTTTTGTGCACGTTGACAGCGTTGAAGAGGGCTATTCAGATGACTTCGGCATCCTCGTCCACAGCTGCACTGTGGAGGATGGCCAAGGAGAGAAGCGGGTTATCATCGATGAAAACGGGTAATTGCTTACCCAATTACTTTTCTGAAAACTGCATCAAAATGCTGATTTCCAGGTGCCACACAGACCGTCATCTTCTTGGAGATCCGACCTATGCGGAAGCTCTGAACATAGCGTATCGCGAAGCATTCGTATTCAAATTTGCTGATCGAACGGCACTGCGATTCAAATGCGGAATTCGGCTTTGTCTGAAGCACGACGGAGGTTGCGATGGCGTTACGGTAGGTTCCTAGGGGGAGCAGACCACGCCCTCTCGTGTTTTCGGAACTGAATAGGAAACAAGGGTTCCCACAAGTATGAATTGTGAAGCGCAGGATTTCAGCCGCCTTTTTGCACCAATGAAACACATTTTCGGGACAGCGGTGTTGAAGGAAGCATTGGTGCCGCAAAGGGCAATAACGTAGGAGAAACGGCACAATACGGTGTAAGTTACCTGAATCAACATCTAAACCCCTTTAGTACTACTTCTAACTCTTTGGTTAAGAGATTGAGACATCGTCGTACTACCAAATCCTTTGCGGAAAAGGATGTAGATCTGCTATCGCAAAGAATTATCGTCCTGGATGGCGTCGGAGAAGAGTCCATACCACCAAGTCGAGGTAGTTGAACAGGCTTACACCCAAAGCTAAAAAATTACGCAGAAGTACAAAAATATGTACATGAATAAAAATTAAATTATTTAGATCGCACCATTATTACTCCGGTCGTGTGCATTGGTCTTAAAACGACTGCGTGGACGACGGCATTTATCGTGACCTGCCTTATACTGTCCTTAACACTTGCTCTAGCTCAAAGCCAGAGAAAAGGTTAGTCGTTTTGTGACTTTTTTTTAGAATTGCTCCAGTGCCCCCCCCCGCCTCAACCTCTCCCGCCCGCGCCAAACTGTTTTTCACCCTTTTTAGTGGTACATAAAGTGGCACGCAAAGAGTAGGCGGGAGGGGAGGAGCGGGGGGGGGGCGTGGGAAAAAACTGAGGTCTCTGCCGCTTTGGGGCCCAGAAGGAAAATAGAGTTAGTGAAGATGCCAATTATTATACAATAAATAATTAATAAAGATTATTTCAAAAATGATAATAAAAATAAGCAATTAAAAGACTAATACAAGTTTTTTATTTGCTTTGTAAAGTAATTTCAAAAATTTGGCGACCTGTTTTGGGGGACGCCACCTCCTACCGCTTACTCTGCCACAGTACAGGCATCCTTCAATGTTGTTGTTGCACCCATTTATCTGACTCTTCATGAGCTACTAAACCCACAAAAACAGAGCTAGCCTCAGCCTATCGGTCACATTTTCTTACCAATAGAGCAGGTTTTGATCACGTAGCACTAAGCAGAATAAGAGCGATCCCTACTATCCTGTTATGCCTCAAAAACATTGTCTATAGCTACCTATAATCGTAATAGTATACACTCAACTCCAGTCAATAATTATTGCACCAATTTTTGCACCTTGTTTTCTGAGTACTACCTCTATGGCTTGCCGCGCCGCAATACCTACGCTGCGCGGCGCCACCGTCGCTGATATTGGTTTTTGCTTATATTTCCACTGTTTATCTCTCTGCCTTTGTTTTTAATCCAAAATGCTTGTATCAGCGGGGAACCAATATAGACAAAACATCAACCATGTCAACACACGATAAGCATAACGCCCAGCTGGTCTGCCGCGCCGCGCAAGTGCTGCGGCGCGGCAGAGCAGATGGGCGGCATTTTGTGATGCAAAAGTGGTCGATCTGCGCTGTCCATTCACTGCCTTTCGTCGAGATTTCGGCACATTGAATGAAGAGCACGAAAGTGAGAATTTGAAGTGCGGTTTTGGTAGTACACCCGTGGTGGCACTGAATTGGATGCATATCGATTGCTAGCTGAAGTAAAAAAAAATTTATGCAAAATCTGGAACCAGCACAAATGTTGTGCTTTTGATCTTGTATTGGTGACGAAAAGAGATCCTGATTGTCACAGAGAAGACAAAAATGCGAAATATTAAAGTAAGAAATTGGTTTTAGTGTGCCAACTATTCAATTTGGATGCATTATGGAATCGGATAAGGTGTCGAACTGCCCGATGAATTTCGCTTTGTGAATGGTGCCAATTCGCCAAATGATGTGATTGTCGAGACAATACTGGTGAAGATCTCAAGATAATTCCAATGACCGTTCTATTCATGAAAATGTGCAGATTTATTTTATTCGTTTCCATCTGTGATTATTTGTTGTTTACTGGATTCCAATAAAATTCGATGGTGTCGCATTGAGGTGAGGCCTCTTACTAATCCTGTTGATAAACTTGTAGACGGTGAAGTGTGGAGGTTTTGCCCATGCACCAGTGGCGGCAGTGAATTTGGTGCATATCGATCGCTGGCTCACAACAGCGGCGACTGCGCTAGCGACGCGTCGCCGCCAATCGATATGAGCCAGAGCCAGCGTCACGACGACCCGAACGCCTATATTCTTCGAGGAGTGCAGTAGTAGCCAGATTTTATAACCACTGTTGTGAACATTGCCAATTTTACGTTACTATATACGTACATAGTATATCGCTACAATACATTTTTACGCTGCGCAGTAATGAAATCTTCTCTACGAATGCATGGACATTGTTCCAGACCTAAGGTTATTGTTTTTATCTCAGAGTTCCTCAAAGTGGGCAAATACCGATTAAGAATACATAAATTATCTGCTCAAAGCTGTCCAAAGGTTTTTTTCTTCGTGTAATTCACTCATAGTTGAGCATTATACATCGTCACCTTGTGAAGCTGACCTCAGAAATTACGCATAAAAGAATTTATGAGCAAGCCACAAGCAGTTCCAGAGATTCATATTAAAATAAGAGATCATAAAATGCAGATCAGTCACTGAGAGCGTGAAAAATTAAGGCAGCATAAATTGTTCTTTGAAAAAAATGTCGAGTAGTATGCAGTAGGTAGGGCAATAATGCGTATAATTCCCTAGTAAATTATGTTTTTTGTACGAATTCATCTTCAGGCCATATTGCTCACGTTGAAAACGAGGATTCCAGGTAGATGGTGGTGTTTACTACAATACCGTCGGTAATCTTTGGAAAAAAGACGAAAAAGACGCAAAGGCGCGTCTTTTGCGTCTTTTTGATATAACTCGGTTCAGAGCGGAGCTATCCACTAGCATCTATATATTTTTGAAATCAGCGTGTCGAGATCTATAAGATGGTGCCGTGCTCGTTTTCGGATGCGTGCAAGCTTATGCCCTCAGGGCATTAGCTTCCAGAATTTCATTGGAAACTAGATTATCAGGTGCAAAATTAAAGCCTTCGCCGCGAATGTTAATGAAATGTTGTTGTAATGGTGTTTTTGCGCAGTAGAACGAAGTTTCACTCCTTTTGCTTCATTTATCAAACTTTGAAATTTTCGATATTTTCCTGAAATAGCGCTTTGTAACCACGGAACTGTTGAGCATGGGCTGCGGTCACTGCGTTGACGGACCAGGTAGCAGTTTAAAAAAAGTCAAAAAATGACATGAATCCAAAGCTGCTGTTTCATGGACCGTCGGAAGACAATACCAGGCTGAGGCGGAAAGTGTAGTTGCCAGCTCATATAGCACCTCGTCAACCCTTCTACAGGTGTATTCTCCAGTCCAGCAATGCAAATCTTGAGAATTCAGCTGTTCGAAACTAGAGAGCGGACAGACGGCTTCTGGTGGTCTTGTGTATTTTGATGCAGCAAGATGTTTTGTAATACGTGACAAGACCCCGCTTCCATAGCTACTCTGCTTCAGACACTATGACGCTCTAATTATGGTCCCATGCTATGTGACCTAATATAAGGTGTGATCTAAAGGGCACTTTTTCCACCATCGATGAAATCCTCTCCAAGTTGCGACAAGTTTGATATATAATCGACAAAAGTTACTCTAACCCTATGAAGCGAGAGCCCTCTATGCTCAACAGTTCCGTGGTTACAAAGCGCTATTTCAGGAAAGTATCGAAAATTTCAAAGTTTGATAAATGAAGCAAAAGGAGTGAAACTTCGTTCTACTGCGCAAAAACACCATTACAACAACATTTCATTAGCATTCGCGGCAAAGGCTTTAATTTTGCACCTGATAATCTAGTTTCCAATGAAATTCTGGAAGCTAATGCCCTGAGGGCACAAGCTTGCACGCATCCGAAAACGAGCACGGCACCAACTTATAGATCTCGACACGCTGATTTCAAAAATATATAGATGCTAGTGGATAGCTCCGCTCTGAACCGAGTTATATCAAAAAGACGCAAAAGACGCGCCTTTGCGTCTTTTTCGTCTTTTTTCCAAAGATTACCGACGGTACTGTACCTGTTTTCATGAAAAAAGTCAGTAAAGGAGCGACATAGGGGTCGTACATGTTCATCATCATAAGTGGTGGTATAGTTTTAGCAAGGGGTAACGATAAAATCAAGGCGATACTCCTAGAATAATGTTCAACAATGGATAGGTATTTATTATTCAGCGCTATGCCACAGGCCTCAGGGGTAAACCTTTTGATGAATCCAAACGGAAAGATAAATTTATAGGGTAGACATGGTTACCAATGGTAAACGCCGATGAGTGCAACCCCAGAACCCTTGGATTCAACGATCGTAGACTGGTAAGGAGCAATGTATGTTCAATGTTCACATAGCATGGATAAATAAACGAAAGATAAAGCAAGGCGAGATCACAGGACATCATCCGGAATAGCAGATCCCTTACGCGAGAAGGACCGCAACGAGCCGGTGTCGAACGAATGGCTGACACTGAGGTAGGTCCTTGAAAGCCTGAATAAGTTTTCTGCAGAAACGAATGTTGGAAATTTGAGGAAATGTACTTCTGATTTACAGTAACATCAACAGAATGGAATTTCGATTTCTGTCTAGACAACATGCGTTCTCCTAAGCGCACGTAGACATGCAAAGCTGAGCAACTGTGGTCATTGCTTTAACCTATTTTACCTGCTTAGACGTCTGCCGGATACTCTGGATGCCTTCCTGAACCATTTTATGTGTACGTAATCTAATTTATGTGTCAGACGTGTTGTTATCACTGGTCGAGAATGATTTAATTGGTGACAGACAGAGGAAAATCATGAAATTCTTCTGGCTGCTTCATCATTTCCAAAAACAGTCGTGGAATTTTTCGAATGGCAAGTGAAGCCTTCGCTTCAGTAGTGCATATTTTTGAGCGTAATACGGGCACAAATATACTAGATAAAACTATGTAGTGAAATTATGTTCAGAAGTAAGTAATAAAAAAATCCTTCCATTCCCTTTCTGTGAAAGGAAAGAGCAATCCTGACGAGAATTGCCACAGATTGAATCTTAGAGACCTTCACTGTTCCATAATCTCTGGACTCTTAAAGCATGTATAGCATCTTCAGAGCTATTTTCGTTTCCAGTTGAACTGCAGAAAACTGCAGAAAGGCGGCGAAAGTAATTCTATAATATAAAAATGTTATTTTAGATAGAAAAATTCTTCCACTCCTATCAGAGCGATACGTAGGTCTCAGGACTGACCAATTCAAACATATCCATGAAAGCCCTAGCAAGAACAAAGTTCAAGCGAAACTGAGGAGGTGAAAAGCTACAAAAAGAAACACTTCGGTAGAACGGAGGTGGAGGTTCACTGCAACCGTTGCCGCATGCTGAACACGCCGCACACGGCCCCACCTTCGTATACTGTTCCACACTTGCCTTGTGCCTCGTCGTTCTCGTTGCTGACGTAGGAGCAGCTCATGCGGGCCTTCTGTATCCGAGATAGAGTTACGTGAATCGCCCACGTCTTCGTCGTCATCCTCAAAAGGCAGCTTCAGTGGAAGAGGTAAACGTTTGAACGATTACGACACACCTTAACAATAACGTAGTAAGCAGTTAGCAAAGCGGCACAGTTAGCGGCAATAGTTATAATTGAAAGCATCGGTTGGAGGTGACCGGTCACTAAGGCAAGGATCATCACTGAAATGAGGTTACAGAAGGGCAATATACAGCAAATATTTTCGCAAGTTATGCTGGATGCGTGCTTAGGTGTCACATATGTAGTACCCGTAGAGAAGATTTCGCTCACTCAGCATTAAAAGCTCCCATAGAGCCATATTGAATGACTGGCTGTTAAGAACATTGCATTCTTTACGTATTTTTGTACGGAATTCGCGAACCTCACACAACTTTCCTCGGAGTGGTCACAGCACGCTGTGGGGTGACCTCACCACGCTTGCGGATTCATGGTAGACGTAAAACTCACGCGCATTGTTATTTTGAAAATGATTTATGGTGAGGCTCAATGTGGTGATGAAGGCTGTCGGCACTTGAACAACAAGAAACGCAATAGTCACTGTTGTGATGAGGATCCGTGTCTGATCCCGAGGAGTTCTTCCGAATCGATTACTGCAAACCGGACAGATAGTGTTAGGATAGGCGCAAAATTTTCAAAGGATAACTCACTGTCTAGTCATATCTCCCATGTCAATTTCTGGTTCACGAATAAATCCAACGTGAAGCAGAGCTAGCAGACAGCCCGGTATCAAAAACTGTACAACGAAGTCAGACAACGGTAAGAACACCTTAAATACAAAGATATTTTGCTGAATATGCATTTTACAAGGCAATTTATATGTTATGAGCACCAGTCCTTCCATCGGATCTCTCTGCTTGGATAGGAGCTTGAAATTTAAACTTCCTCAAAACTTTACATTCGCAAAATTCTCATTGAATTTATCAAGTGCAGCGGTTGCAACAGCGCAGGTTATTTTGGAAAGTAGAGGGAGTACTTCATGCCATTAGTTGAATACGGGGCGTTTCTATGTACTGCAGCCCATTTGTTCACTGAGAGTAGTTCTCAGGAAGGACAATGAGTTCTTGCGGTTTTTCTGAGCGCTCAGTGTATTTTCACAAAGTGGACTAGTTGAACTCAGGTTTTGTTTTCTGGAAGCTAATATCCGCAGTACTTCTTCTTCACATCTAAAGCAAGCCCTTGCTAAGAATCGTCTCATAACTCTACATACTGTTCCTACAGAACAAGTTGCATCCTCCAGCCCAAAATCGACCTCTCTGAAGAAGACATCCACATCTGCGCTGTCAGTTTGACAGAAATGGTTTCGCCTTAGACCCCGTTAACATACGCAGGACTTAAGCTGCATTTGCTCCACTATTGAAGTAGAGCAGTTGGAGTCGTCGAGGATGTACGCTCTAGTCGAATTGGAGGGTGACATTTCATTCGACAGGAAATGAGAAGTTGCAGAAATTGGGGACATTTGTTATAATATTCGCGAAGAGCTACACAAATGCTAGAAGATGACCTATGATATGCTGTCGAACTTACTTCAAATCTCCGTGAAAAGTGAGTTGAAAAAAGGGCACGAATTTATTGTCCAACCCAGTAGGGAAGAGGTCAGAATGGGAATGGAATTGTGATGAAAAATGGAAAAAAAATGGAAGATGTAAGGAATAGGTAAAGAGGAACAGAAAGGGAAAGGAGAACAAGATAAAGAAGAATGGATAAAAGAGATTTACTAGAATGAAGGAATTGATGAAATAAATTCCACTTCTCCTAAGAATTTAAAAGTTGCTATACAGTATGTGAGCAGATTTGAGGAAATCAACTGTAGGTGAATGAAGTTTTGGAACAAACCTTCCAAAACGATCTCGTCACGATATTCATTAAAGCACCATCTCGAACCATACACCGAGATGCCCAACGAGGTGTTGGTTCCGTGTCTGGAAATAATAATATTCATTTCTAGATACAATAGATAAAAAGTGCAGATGAAGTTATTTTAAAAGTATATGTCCTAGTTAGCGTGATGATTTTTTATCACTATTCCTTTTTCAGCATACGGACATTCTGAAGGAGGATAGGAAGTAAATCAGCGAATCTCAAAAATCCGGAAAAACCTCGAGAATATTCTCTAAGCAGAGCTCAAAAAATAATATGGAAGCAAAGAACTCACCCATGCAGAACTGATAAACAGTTGTGTCGTGCTCGAAAAACCTAAGCAATCCAATTGCTATGCAAATGAATATGATCAGCCAGATGGCTCTAGAAAATCGCTCGACAGTTCGCAACTTCAGCGTATTCCTGTGGTACTGCGTGAGAAATCTGAATTCACGAAGAAATTCAATGGGCGACCCGAAAACATTACACACACGATGTTCTGGTGAAATTAATGTTCCCGGTAAAAGGCTCACCGGCCCGCAAACCCAGATTTGAGTAGTTTCTCGAGCAAAAGTGTGTTTTGATTACATCAAGAGGAAGATATGGAAATTTGAATGGAGTGAGGAACGGAAATTTTCCACGCTGTCCGTTACAGACTATAGGGAAGGTCACAATCTTCTCGGAAATTTCATGAATCCAGCTACACGAGATTGTCATTACCTGGCTGCAGCTAGAAGCACACTGAACAGTGTCATCATGGTGTCGACAGTGTGCGGGATTGCCTCCATAGTGGTTCGGAAGACGTGACACATCACCACTGATTGATTCAATGACCTTAACTTTCATACATAGAAGGGTGTAACAAATGAGGCGGAAAACAAAGGGGATAGAATTCTCCCTCTTTTCTAGGCTTTAAGACCTATCCTAACCACTGTGCAATTGGTTTAGCGTACTACCGTGTAGGGCAGTGCGACCGAGATCTGTGATTGGCCAACTAATCCAACCGACCAGTCGAAGAGAACGGCTGCACTGCCCTTCCTAGTTTTAACGATCCATAGCTCACTATGTCTATGTATATCAAGCCTGAGGTAGACCGCTCCGTCAAGCTTTTCTTTCTAAATGAGAAGGTGAGAAAGATATATTTGAATGACAGTAATGGTTATGAAATTTGATTACTGTGAGATAAAAAAGAGAGCAGTGCAAAAAAACGAATCGGCACATGAAATAGCACATACCTTGTCCCTTCGCCAATGATATAGTACCAGACAGTGAATGGTAGCGGTGCAAGCACACTCACCCAACCACAGAACGAAAGCAGCCAGATCATTTGATAGAGAGGGTTGGGCTGTAAAATTTCAGGTGAGGGTTTATATGTATAAGCACTTAAAAATTAAAGTTTTCTTTTTCATAAACTTACAAATCGCCTGTCTCCCTCGCGTTTCTCTCGCTTTCCCATTCCTAGCATTACGGCACAAAGCGGAGCGATCATTGTGAGCAGAAGCATTGGATAAGCGAATCCGTATACAATCATATGAGACCAGCCATTATTTAGGCGACCAAACATAAAACCGACGTTGAGCGAAATCTATAAGCGGATTTAGCATAGGCCGCAAATTTTTAATTCTTCGGGTTTCTTTCCCTCGGTATGAGGCATGCTCTGGTCTTGTGCACATTTCAGAGAACGTTGATGAGTTTTGGACCCACCTCGCAGCGTTTTCTCGGAAAATCGAAGAAAAATCCATCGCCACAACAACACTTGGCCGCCTAAATGTAAGCCATTTATTGTTATTTTCACTTCACTCATGATCTCTTTCACTGGAAAATTTGGAAGATTGCCACAGATGAAAAGGACGCGGAAAAGTGCGCAGGAATTGAAAAGGGTGTGGGGAGAGGAAGGAGGGGGTGAGGGAGAGCGAAATGACAAAAGTGGGAAGGGATTCCATTAACGCATCGAAAGCAAAGGAATTTTGTGAGCAAGTATGTATATATTGATATTTTTCACCATATTTACACTATTATCCATGGCATACTAGTGGAATGAGCTTAATGGGAAGTTCCTGAAAGGTTGCAACTGCTGGGGTCATTCACGAGCACAACTATTACGGCAGTAGACAGTCGCTGTAGGAAGGAAAGAAAGGAAGAGTCACCTAACAAGGACAATGTGCAGAATCGCTCTTTATTGAAGAACCAATCAGAGGACTCGGACCTCATTGGACAATGCAAGGAGATGACGTTGAGTTTTCTTTACACGTACTTTTTACTTAAAAAAACAATACCCGCTGGTCTTCTGTCGCACACTGATCTGACGGCAGTATTGAAATGTTGTGGATGCGTAGGTCTTCTTCGCCATCGATGGTAGTCAAGTGCATGGCATTTCGTGCACAAACGGTTGCTGTTAGCCAGGTCGTTTATTAGCTGAGCAACTGAGCAGATCTGAAAAAATTGTCCTCGGCATAATTTGATTCAGGAAGATAACTTGAAGGAGAAAAATAGAAAAAGAAACGGGAATGTCGGGTGAAGGACTGAAAAAATTTACTGGAGTTAATATATCTGTTTACAGTTCGGTGAAAAGGATTTTGCGTGTGACGCTGCAAACAAGAGAAGTGAGATAAAAAACTCTAAAGAGGAACAGGAATGACAAAATGAAAGGATAAATTTGTATAGCTCTGATCCCACTCGTAGTAAAGTGTACTGTTTGTACATAGAGCGAAGGTGAGTGTAGCAACAATAAGTTGATTATATTTTTAAACTCTTGCGCTTCTATTTGCCTCTTGTTGTATTCTATTGTTCTTTTCTAGTGTTGTATTTATTCCACAGGAATAGTTCTATACCTATTGAATTAAGGCAGCAATAGCGAACTCTTTGTTGCTTGGCCTTCAACAGCTGTCTAGAAAGATTACCCATGTTGTTTACTGGAAGGAAGTTAAACACCAAAAAAAGACCGGGAAACATTGGCGGTTGAACACGGAGAAAACTCATAGAGGAAAGCAATTTCAATTGAAAAAAAAAACTTGGGAGAAAAAGAAAAAAACAGAATAGAGACCTTGTGAGCTCAGCCCTGAATTTTGAAATTGTTATAAAAATTTTCAAAGAAGTAGTAGCTAGTCTCTTAGGAGGACTTGCCTTTCGTGCATTCGGTCGAGACCTACAAAGACTAGAAGGAAAAGGATCCGAAGAAAACAACGTCAATTAGGCTAGCAGTTTGCTGAAGCTGAAGAAAATCAAATTATATATAGTGAGTTTACTGACTTTCTTCCTAGACTGTGGAAACCTGCGAGAAAACTCCTTCTGCCACCACGAACATTTCCGGAAACCTTGAACACCTACTAAGAACTCCGGGTTAAGTCACATGACTCAGAAGTACTGAACGTGAAATAAATGAAGGAGGAGGACCGACAGCAGATTTACTCACAGATAGCCGCACTCTCCGAGAACAAAACAGCCGACTAATTTAGAGTTGCACTAGAAAAATCAGGATAATGGCCTTCTTCTGCTAAGATATATTTGTGTTGATCCCCATCAAAATGTTTTTTTTTTCAAGAAGAATGAGACGAGAATCTGGGGGGGGGGGGTCATAGTGAAGATTCCGGATTTAATCTTTCTCACGGGTGTTCTCGGGATTTCTTGTGTACTAAACCGTACAATTTATAACGAACAATGCTCCTGAAGATTCAAAATCAACTCAACAATTTTATTGTCTTCAAAGCTTCAAAAATTCATAAACACAGTTTTTCAAAAGTTGTAGAAGAGCCTTTCCTTCTGCTATGCTGAGATGAAATGAATTCCTCTCTTCGATAAAAAGTTGCACTTCATTATTTCGTGAATAGGATAAAATAATGTATGTCCCCAATATTCTAGCGTATGTGATTGTATAAGCACTTACAATCAAGGAAATATTTCCAAAAACACTTGATTGGTTAAGCAAAATGGCCCTCTGATTACATGTGCACCAACGCGCTGCGCTGATGTAGCAAATAGAATGCTGAACTGAATAAAATGGGACAGATTCACTCTATTTAATAGATGATTCAGGAGTCCGCTCAATACTATTTGAAAAGAAAAAAGCTCTGCGTTTTCCTCCACGACTGTAGGACTACCTTGTTTATGAACACTACAAATTTCTAGGATTTGAAACCGAATATATGAAGTCGAATATAGTACGTATTCATGCACGTACGCATCGAGTACGTTATTTGGCTCCTGCTACAGTACCAAAACTCCCAGAAACGTGCAATTACGTTGAAAGTTCATTGAAAAATAAGGAAAATGATCGTTATAAAGTTTCGAGAATGGAGACAAAAATCAAAGCGTAGAATTCAGAAAAAAAGGAGAACTTAGAAAGGGCCTACCTTAGCTAAAAAATGAGAAACGTGAAAAAAAACTTTTCTGGCACGTTTCCACGCATTTCACTATTGTGTCCGCGGTATGTGTATCTAATAAGTGTGTTATTTTATTACGAGTTGTTCCGCTGACGATTACTAACCATCACTTTTAGAAGGAGGAAGGCTATTCGCAAGCGGATAAAATTTGCATATGCGTATGTGCATATATACATCGAATAGAGAGCGAAACTGAGAATGATTGGGCAGTTTGGGCTAGGTAAAGGGAAGCACAAAAAACGGAGAACTTGAATTATTAAAAGCGAAATCCTAAACAATCATGAAACATGAGACCATAGCTATACGTAGGCTCTATTCCATGTTTGCTCAAGAAATTGCCTAGGATATAAAACTCAACTTCTATGAAGCTCATTGGCTATTCATGAGCTATTTTTACATTTCAACGATTCGACAAAGTCTTTGTTGGTGGACGAGAAAGGCAGCATTCGTGAAGTGAACTTTCACAGAAATTCCTAAGATTCTAAGAATAAATTAATCGCAGAGGTATTCGAGATTCTCTAGTTGAGCACGACACGCTGACGAATTTCATCCAAACTCTGATAACTGTGCAGCACAAAAGCAGCCCGAACGGCGTAATGATTAGAGTTGAAACCCTAGCAGCAATGCTTCCTAGTTGCTGCCATCCTCTCCCGATTGCTGCTCAAGCTTTCGTCCCTTTAGCAGCAATTGCTGAGGAATGGCAACAGTTGAAGGGAGGATGGCAGCAAGTGGGAACCGTTTCTGCTAGAGTTTCTACTCGAACCATTACGCCGTTTGGACTGTGTTCGTGCTGCACAGTTATTAGAGAAATTATGAGAAACCCGGCTGGGAGTTCGTTGTCGGTTCCTTTAGAGATGGAGAGAGAAAAGAGAGAGAGATGGTTGTGTTGGAAGCAGTACATACACACATCACCTTAGAACTGATATTGATGCTTTATAATTAGAAAAATCTTTAGATGACACAGACCGCAATGGTATTCATATTCCAAAAACTTTCACTTTGAATTTCCTCCCTCTGGAGAATTCGAGATGCCATTTGCGACAGCTAACACAAGGATTTGAGGAGTTTCTGCCCGTCGTGGCACCGTGGTGTGTAGCGGTGGCACCTAATGTATGAAGCCTACTGCGAGTGGAATCCTTGTGGGAGCTGTCATAACGGGTAACTCGCACTCTCCGGGAAAAAAAGATTCCGAAAGGAGCACCTGGGGAATTTGTCAGGAAACATCGATACCACTGTGATACGTTTCGCCTGAGGACTCTTCCGCTGTAGAAATCTCAAGATCGGGGAGGAACACTGCCTTTAAGGCGGGGGGGGGGGATGGGGGAAAAGGAGGATGGCGAGTTAATGGGAAATATAATGTATGGAGGTAGATAAAGAGAACAGTGGCGAAGAATACTGCTGGCGTACGAAGCAGCCGATCGGTTTTATACTACAACGACTCAGCTGATATGCGGAGAGACAGTTATCCGTCCTTTAAAAGTGCCCTGGATATATTGATACGCGAGCTGGTGAAACTTAAACTTTATTAAGGGGAAATAGTGAGTACTATTGAGGTTTCGCAACACTCTAAATCTCAGGCGAGGAGATTTTGCCGAGTGCTACTTCCAAGAACAAGAAGACCAGAGACAGCGATGCTCCGTTGGAAAATAGGACGGCGCCGACCTCCGGACGCACTATGTTAAAGCAGCAGGTGAGTAAGGATTGCAGCAGAAATTATTTATGTGCTCTTGTACATAATTAAGTTTTTGATGAATAACTGGAAAGTACAGCGCGCAAAGCCACGGTAGTGTAATAAATTACGTGAAATCTGCCCGGATGCGTAGCGCTGTGATATTCTGAATCCATTCTTCTGTCGAACGAACACAATCTGCTAGCAGGCTATTAACGATCTAAGCAGTTCGTGTTCAAGTTAATCTTCAAAGGTAATCTCTAAGAGAGGAAGAGATCGCTTTAAAAACTGGGAAAATTGGGAAATCCCAAAAATTGACTCAAGAACGGTGGAGCTTAAAATGAGAGCTGTTAAATCTTCTACCGATATATGCTGTGCTCGTGGTTGATGGAGTACCTATGTGAAGGGATCTTATAAAGAAGAACCCAGAGCAAAGCGAGGTTGTTAGGAGAGCGGGGAGGGGAGTGGTGTGGTTACAGTTGACAGATAATGTAGAAAAACTCTGAAAACTAGGCATAGGTTCAAATCTGAAGCACGAAAGGGTTCAGTACGTAGCTACACTTTTTTCATGAGTGGCTCACGCCAAACGCGTTTAAGACTATGAACACGCAAAAAGTAAATCACTGATTTTACATTTGCATTTCTGGGATAGAAAATAATGGTTATTCAAAAAAGGAGAAAATATATTAGCACCGCACCACTTCCTCATGGGACCAGGACATTTTGGCAAAGCTCCCAGGAAATGACTTCTTGTTGGTTATTTCTGACGTCTAATTCGAACATCAATGGGACCTTCACGGAAAATCTGAGGACATGCTAGGCTGACTGCACACGTTGGCTGATGGCTGTAGAGCGGAAAATGCAATCACATGGTGCCGTTATCATGTAGTCTCTACAAATTAATACGCTAATATGTTCAGCGTTCAATTTCTGTGGAAGTCCAGGAAAAAGAAAGAAAAATTGGATTACAGCCACTAACTTCCGCTTGTTGATAATAAATTGTTTAAATTGTTTTCCTCACTCTCGAACGAAGATGAGCACGATTCAGCGAGACTATTCAACTATAATAGATTTCATCTACGAATTTCACCTCCAACAAAGGTCATGTTCCTCAAACACCCATTCAGATTCTCCCCTGTAGTCTCTGTTGAAGAGCAAAATCTGCCTTGCCCACCAAAAAAGTTTGTATTCCCTTGAAGGAGTCTTAAGAAGCCTGAGACGAAATGAGTGAAGAGTAGCAGCGAGAATCACGTGTTGCACTTAAGAGGACATTGAAAGCCAGCGTTCATGCCAAAGAAGGCTATTTTGAAGTACGATGAGTTTTTAGGATATTATGGATCATCGACAAATTTTTATGGAAATTTAAGCTCTCTGCAGTTGATGACTTAGTTCCAGCATTGAAATATTAATGTACGGATAATTCTCAGCCACCCTATAATTATTTGACGCTCTGTGCGTTGGGAGTGAGATTTCAGTCTATGCTTCAACTCCCTTCCAAAATAAAGAGGAAAGCCCAAGCCCTGATGATTTCAATATGATTTGGTGTCACTATCTCGATCTTGTAATAGTAACCTTTGATCAGTCTCCAATAAGTAAAAAATAGATGTAAAAATAACCTAACTGCGCTTAACGCGGAACTTTCAAAGGCTCATGAGAGCGCAACAAAAAGTATTAGCTATCAGGACACGAGCGGTTGTGGAAAGGCGGAACTAAGAAAGAGAATGGAGGCGAGGAGCCCAGTCAGAATTTGTCCTAAAGTGGGTATTGAGAAATGTAACTGACATACAAAACGTAACCAAGGTAACCTGAGGTGACCTGACTGTATAAAAAGCTGTAAGTTACGGAGTATAAATAATCAACCAAGTTCAAAATTTGTCAGAACTCTAACAAATTATTCGACTGGTTTTCGAAAGTATGGATCTTTGGATGGAGTACACAAATGTGACGCCACGCATCGTTGGCTGCCTGAACGCTGCGTGAAGTGCTGGATGCCACTTCCGAGTATCACGTCATTCAGTGGATGTAGCAAACGCCAAAAAGGGGAAAGTGCGGAGATCACTCGATAGTTAACCGAACTATGTAAGACCCTATCCAGTAGCAGCTAGAGATAAACGTCGGACATCGAACCTGTGAAAACGTTATCTATCTGTCCTTGAAGGACAAGAAATCAACTGTAGCTGGAGCATTCTCCATGTTTAGCGAGGGATTTCTCTTGAAGAAAAAAAAACCACTAATGACCTTTCTACTCATACATATGAAGAGTAAATCTATCACATGATTGCAGGAAAATAAGAATAATCAAATGGATTATCATTCACCAGGTCCAGCAAATCCACCACACTACACTTTTTCGTCAAGCTTTTTGTTTCTAAACCCTGCAGTAGTCCAACATTGACGATTAAGCAAAACACACAATGCATTCCTGTGAAAGAAAAGCAGATCCTGAAATTGGCAACAAAACTGACCAGAGTGGGGGGGAATTCTTTAAATTACTTTATAGAAGAAATCAAAACTACTTATCATTATATTTTCAATTGTTTACTTCTACCACTATCTTCTAATTAACATCCACTAGTTATTTATTAGCATAATCACACTGTCATAACCTCTATTTTTCGTCCGGGACCACAAAGTAGCGGAGTTTCCACCTTTCTCCCACCCTTCTCCTCTCCTCCTTGCTTGTCACTCTTGCGTCCGGCATTAGCAAATATGTATGTTTATTTTCCCGATTATCTTCCCTTGAATGCTAATGTTGCATGCAGTACTACATATATTTCGTAGGCACATGTCTGCCCATATGGGCTTTACCATGAATAACCAGGTAATGTATAAACAAATAGTTGAATAGACACATTGATAAAATGGGTATACAATAATTAATAATTAATTATCAATAATTTTAAAGACAGCACTAACGGAGGGTTTTGTGTCTGAGATTTTTATCGTTTCGGAACCTCAACAACTGTCCCAACACTTCTACAAAAGAGTAGCACGAAAAACTCAATCGTTCCTAAGATATAACGAGTTGAAAGTACAAGATCCTGGATCAGCAGGATCAGCTTGGGGTCGAGCGGCAGCGGATCAAGTGCACATCCATTTCTTTTCTTGGGTTATGAAGCTCTTTTTTACTCTTTAGCTCCCCTTATTGCACTACTTACCCAGCAAAATTTTCTACTTGTTATTTTACTACAAATCCACTTGTCTAGTTATTAGTGTTGCCTAGTTTTCGTTACTTACTTCAATTTCGAACTCTTATTGAAACTTTTATTGCACCAAAATCTCGAGGTCGAAAATTTTTGTGGTTGCTGCCTTTAAGCTGAGTGCATGAATAGTCAGGATCTGAACTTTTCTTCCGCAAACTTGCTCTGTGGGCGATATATGGGAAAAATTTTAAAACAATAGTGCGAAACCCTGCATAGCTCTATACTAAAAAATGTCCCATTCATAGATTTTCCGTGAATCCTCTTTCATGTGAAGCTTACGCATCTTCTCTGGCAAGGTTCAGAGAGTCATAGCGTCATAGCAGGCAAGAAGAAATGTGATTCCATTGCCCTGGAGATCCTAACGAACGAGCAATGCAATGAAGAATAAGAAAGAGAATGAACTAGCGAAACTCATAGCACTAAGGATGACCTAAATAGTATGAATAGCCGAATGTGCCACGAATGTTCTAGAGCACTCACTTGAGGAGGTGGTTATATAAAGTGAGACAAAGAAACAACAGAGGTGCAACCCCCTGCTGAGAAGTCTGGTCACAAAGAACAACTAGGATAACTACATATGACGAGAGAAGCATTCTCGAAACGGAAGTTCGCAAGGTGCAGGCAAGGTGCAGGCGGACCAATAAGCTCATATTCGAGCAGCAACAACATTTCATATTTTTATCTTCACAATAGTGAAAAGGAAAGGTGCCATATCCAATAAATACATACTCCATCTGAGAAATGAGAGGTAACCTTAGTCCAAATTAAGAACAAGATACTAGCACCAACAGAAGTACACTACACTTCGCGTTCTGCACGAAATTCGCCTGAGCTTCGGGATTCTAAGTGGGTGTAAAAAGAGCGGAAGTCTGGCTATAGCAGCGATGTGATTTCATCAAGGATAACGGAATGTTTTCGCCGCGTTCCAAAATATCTCACATTACTATACCATACGGGCAGCATTTCATGCCCGTATGGTATAGTAATATGAGATTTTTTACAACCCCTTATCAGAACTTCAGTCCCTTGTAAAATTTGTGGAAATAGACATCAAATAATGCAGAAAATTAACTCTAATAAGGTGGTATTCTCCTTCTGTAGATCATTCAGAGCTTATATAAGAAGGAAAAATGATCAATGATTGAGGGGAATGCACAGAGACCTGCATGAAAAGTAATGGATAAGACAGAGACTCAGAAAATTGATGAAACAACAAGCACAAAACGACATGACTCCAGAACGAAAGCTTAGCTTCTGTTATGGACATAAATGATTAGGATAGAGGCAATATAGGCTGCACTAACAGACTATGTCGTAGTGATGCGCTAATCGCTCGCCCACCCACTTCCTAGTCTTCCGGTCAATCCAGAATTAGTGACGAAGTTGACGCACTATTCTGAGCTAAATTTCTAAGATAAACTACGATAAGTGTAAGTAGAAGAGTTGGCTTCGCTTATTGTGTGTTCAGAAATCTTTCCCCATGAAAATCACAAAAATGAAAAAAACGTGAAAGTTGTGAAAATGGTCCCCTGCTTTATAACCTTAACATATCCACTGCACTCTGTCTACTATGGACTAAAATTGTATTTTTCTTTGCTTTCTCCCAAGCTCGAGTGATTTATAGCTCATTAATACCGGGGCGCCGGAGGGTGGCGGCGGTCGGCGCCCGCCGGCGCCCATTTGCAGTGGCTGCCGGACCCGACTGTACATAGTGTTGAACTTGGCAAGCGCTTCTCACATACAAAATACTGAGAAAAACAAACCGATGAAAAAAATATGTATCCACCAATAGGGTAAATTCAGAAACACTACTGGGATGTGCGGCAAAATAAATGAAAAGTGAGAGAATAAAGCAATAGTCTTGAAATAGTCCTGAAATAGTGGAAATCCGGTCGAAATTGTATTTGCAGCTAGCGTAGTAATAGCATTGCCTAGGAACTCGAAATTGAGCGATCAAAGGAAGAAAAATTTGGGTATCTATAATAAATTGAAGGAACCAAGATCCTGAAAATGGATCCGTGCTGATGTCCTAAAGATCCCACATATGTATTGCGTGCTAACATAAGTCCCTGCGCTATTTTCAGTCGCAGGGACTTATGTTAGCACGCAATACATATGTGGGATCACCATTGCACCATTGCAATTTTTTCGTAAATAGTTCTGAAGCATCCTGAAGCCTTCCATTCCTCTACAATCATATCATCATAAGGTTTCCTGGAAATATTGATTTACGTACCTAATATTTTTGCTTGAGAGGAAAAATGCTAAGTCACAAGAAACTCCATTTTCTCCTCGTACTCAATAGTGACCAGAAAGCATTCAATGCTGTGAAAGCGCGTGAGCCTGGAAGGCTATAAACGCAGAAGTACATTGTCAATCCAGCAGTCCAAATAGGCGTCTTCTAGTTCCATTAGCTGTGAAGTAAATCCTATGTTTATGTGACAAATCCCAGATCACCCAGCCCACAAGACGACCACACGACGAATGTATGCAGATTCATGCTAATTTATAGGTAGCAAATGAGGCGAAGCCACAAGCGTTGGCACCAATTACTCGCTGAATCTCTCGTTAGAGAGGTGGCAACATGGATGGTTCAGAGGGGGTCACGTTCACGATCTATTCGGTGAATTCATGGAACTTGAAGTCACGATAACCTCAGGATGCAATAAATGAAGGATATATGAGTGGATCGACACACATTTTTTGCTATTTATGGAAATATGTAAGGTAATCGAATGTTCATTCTTATAGAGCTGTACAGACATGAGGAATAATCGTATTCGTCATTCTCTCAAAACATTCAGGGAAGCGTCTGGAAGAGAATTTCTGGGAGCCTCAGTAGAATGCACTGCGACAGCAATTTGAGCGATTTCTCCTCAGTTTCTAATCCTAGAAAATATCCAAAGAAAGTAGATCGAAGAAAAAACCAAAGCGTATCCAAGGATTCTCGCGTAATTTTTTAGAATAATAGAAAGAGAAGGAACTAAACTCGAATGGTAGTCAACTACTAGTAGTTCAACGGAACTTCAAATTAGTACTGATCGTTTTTTGTTGCCCGAAATTTCTCATTAACACTGGAGACGCTTCTGACAACTGCAAAGCTGTAAAGGACTTGATGTCTAGTGCTAATCGGAATGTCAATCTACACTAATTGACTAAGAGAATCCCAGACACAGAGGAAACTTCCTGAGACATAACATACGTATTTACTCGCTGGTATCAGAGCGTGTTCTTCGATTAGCACATGTTTGTTTGTGTGGCTTCTGAGCCGCGATGCGTGTCCTTCCATCGGACGTTGCTCAGGAGATAGAAAGAGGATATGGGTGGGCGAGATTTTGCTTAAGAGGTAATTTTCCAGGTGGTTCAGACAAAACCAAATGAACCAGGCAGGAACTAAAACTTCCATTCTCCGTCGCTTCCATTTTCTGGTCAAAATTCAACTTCTTTTAATAGCTGTAAGAGGGTGAATGAATAGAAATATCAAACAATATATTGTTTGCAAAGATGTATACGCTTGCTAGAATAATATTATCAGCCATTTTTACAATGTGACACAGACATACGAATGACGGTGGAGAATGCAGAAGGGGATTGTAGAAGGAGTGATAGGATTGGAGGGTTTTGAAACATTTTGGAGAATCGAACGTAAATTCCAAAGTAAACATTGTTGCGAAATCCAAATCTTAAATTTGGATAATTCAAGAGGTGTACTCAAGAAAAATAGAAGTGTATCAAAAACCAGCTGATATAAAGTTTAAACATACATTAGAAAGTAGCTTTGAAAGAATCAGAGAAGAGAGAGATTGAAGATGTAAAATCTTGGTGGGTGCGCTATGTATATGAGTAGATCTGCCTCCTCAGGGGCACCTCACAAACAATTATCGAAACAGAGTAAGAAATGGGACTAGTAGACAAATAATTTCATAAACAGACCAACAACAAAACAATTGAGTAAAAAAACGGAGAAAATTAATCAAATTCTGACTCAGTAGTCCACGACACAGCGAAAATCTCCGCCTGAGCAGTAAACAGTCCGGATCCACAAATGGAAGTGTGGGTAATCTCATACCCATGAGTAGCAGCAGGGTATATGCTACGTTTACGCGTTTACCATGGTTAGTCTCAATGATGTATGTCAAGGCCAGGCTTCGAAGAACTACAGTGCAAACAATTATAATGAAGAAACAACAGCTAGAAAAAAATTTGCAGCTCGGCCACGCCCACATCTGGTATGCAGCGACCACGAATTGACGTTGACAATGCACATTTTGTTGAAAAAAATTAACGAACGAGAAAAACTAGACATGCGAGACGTTTCGGGACGGAAGACAAGTAAGGGCTGCAATCCAATAGAGAAGAGCAAAAGAGTGAGGGAGTCAAATCTATACTGGTACCAGCACATAGAAAAAGGAAACATGAAACAAGATACATAGATAAGGAAGAAGAGAACGATAACCTCTACAGCTGACGGTAAGAGGCTAAGTTGAAAATTTTAGGGTTTTCTTTTCTTCTCGAAAGGAGTGCATGCTTTCGACAGAATTAGGGCAGTTCTGGTTGAGAAATTTTGCTCCATTTATAATAAAAATGCTACCTGAGAAAAAGAAATTCCACGAGAAAAAAAAACTGGTAAGTCGCTAGCTTTTTCTTTGTTTTTTTTTCGAATCGCAATCACTTTTGAGTATGTGTGGTGGGGGATTAATATCACGCGCAATTAGCTGCGCTCCACGAAACTTGAGCTAATGTGCTCCGGAGCGCGACGAATCCATGCCTAATCCGCTCATCAACGACGTGTTAAATGCCGCCGGCGGCAGCAACAGAATAGTCATGGAGAGCAGCGGGTCGGAGTGGTTTCTGAGCCAATTTAGGCCGAAAACCAGGCTGAAATGATTTCTGAAGGCTAGAAATGATTTCTGAAGGCAAGGCTTAATCCAAATTTATAGATGGCACTGTTCCGGGCGAAATAACCCATCTCAAAGATTAGCCAAGAGTAAAGATTGAAATTGGCTTCTTTAGTTCTTGTTTTCGAGGTGTGCATGCAGTAATTGAGTGGCGAAGACCTACATAGAAACATTCTGAACAGAAACGTGCAAACAAGCATACATTTAATAAATAACATACTGCGGAAAATAAACAGCATGAAACAATGAACAGAATACAAGAATTAAGCAGTAAAAAACAGCAACAACAAGTACTTTTATGGAGGTGTGCAAATTTTCGGCAAAGGCCTCTCTGGGCCTACCAGCACGCAACCGCGCTCTCCACTCACAGGTGTTTTTGAAACCTTTTGAAAACCACATATGTAGTTCTGTACACAAGGGAAAATATTTGGCTCTCAGTAAGAACGACAAGCTTCCGTGCTATGGATTCACAGAAGGATTCGGAAGAAATCGAGATTAAATTCGTAGAAGTGGAAGGACCCGGATTCCTCATTGTGTGTGTGTGCATTAGTGAAATGGCCAATTAGCAAAAACTGCAGTTAATGTTCAGTAATAAAGTGAAGAACATATGTAGTATGTGTGCTACATATGTAACATAGCAATTGTATACATAATACCAATAGAGTGGTGAGATTTAGGTAGTATATAGTGCAGCTCACGATCAGTAATGAATACTCGCACTACTATTAAAAAAACTGATTCACAGATTCACCCCAAATATAAACACCGGGGTATTTATAGAGGCTATTGAGAGAATTCTCATGTGTTATAAATCCTGAAGCCATTACAGAAGCTGTTAAAGGCAGTGTGTCACCTCGTTCCTAGGGCCGTGGATATCAGCATATTCTAGACCTTCTCGTTACGCTGATTCCAATGATGTGCGTCATAAGGTATAAAAATGACAGAAACCAGTTCTCGGAGGGTCCGAATGTGCAGCTCACGGACCACTTGGGCGGAGCGGTCCGTGACTGTGCTGGCTGCCCGCCACGTCTGCAGCGTTGGCCAACACGTCTCGACGTGTCCGATCATGAAGACCAACGGCTTCACGCGTTCACTCGGCCCGACAAACTGTTCCCAATCCCGTCCCGAAGAAGAAGAAGATTAAAAAATGGGTTTAGAGACGGTTTTGTAGCATTTTATGTATACCGCTGGACTCAGCGCATCGAGGAGATTTAGGATGCGTCAAAATCCAGAGCAGGAAAACGAGGTGACACACTGCCTTTAAGCTCATTCCGCGATTACTGAAGCCTGTTAAAACTGAGTCAGAAGACAAAACTTATCTCGAGCAGTAGGATTTAATCATTGCATACATTGAAACTGAACCTTTTTAGCTACTCCAACAGAGTGCGGAAAAAAGAAAGGCACATTAAAGATTGAGTGCTGTTGTCAATCATACTAAGATTGGATAGTCCAGAAAAGAGTTATGTGACTAGTGTTCGAGTGGAAAGTCCCGGACGTTTTGAAACAACCACTCGACGTCAAAACAGACAAATAGTGAAAAGGAAACAGCAGTGGCTTGTGGTGGGAGTCGGGAATGCTCAATAAGGAAACGAGTGCGAGTCGGGAAGAAAAACGCCACTACACACATACTTGAAGCTGGGTCAAGGCGGAACAATCAGTGAAGAGGCTCTCCAGTAGAACAAGGATTAAGGGAATGGCATTGCCAAGAGTAGTGCATGTGTATACAGTGGGTTTAGCATTTCAGTTCCAGGCGAATCCACAAAAAAAACCATTAGAAGGGTAATGTGAGTGAGAAACATATCACTCACATACAATAGGCTTAGATACTTCGCTCAAAAGTGCGCTCAAAGAACGAGTATGCTAGCATGCTCTTACATATGGCAGTAATACAACGTGAGCAAGTAAACTCTACATAACTATAGATGACAGAGGAAGCGCTGAGCTGGTATATATTCCGAAATAAAATCTGCTTTGAGTCTCAAATAAATGTAAACATTGAATTTCCAACGCGTTTGATTTACCGCTATGAGGTTGGTAGAATAGAACTCGAGGAACATTTGCTGCTATATCTGTGCTATACTTTATTATTGATCAATTTTATCTGACAGTAGAGACAGGAATGGCATTACGATAGGAGGGGGTATACACCTCGACAAGTATAGCGCTTAGCACTGGCCTCGCCGCTGCGTTTTTGATAGGTATCGATTGTGGACTGTCAGTCGCCCGCGATCAATACGTATCAAAAAGAAAAGGCGACGATGTCAGGTGTAATACTGTTCAAGAAGTATACCGGCAGAGTAAGTAGCAGTCCTAGCGAGATGACCAGTCCCAGATGAACATTAGAGGAGGGGTGTCACCTCTTCAGAGACTGCCAAGCAAGTAGCACCGTAAGAAGGGAGTTTAATCTCTGGTGGGTGAGAGAGGCTTCCACGATTAGCGGATCGATGAATAAATGATGGTTATTCATTCCTCCGATGATTGTCGTTTATCTCCTCACATAATTGGTAAGTCCCGCCATGTACCAAAATTGGACAGAATATTCTACTTCTATTTCTGCAGTAAAAAGTGACGTTATGAGTGAATGAAGTGAACAGATCAAAGTAAGTAGAAACTGTGGTAAATATGTAACTATGGGCGGAGAGCAGGAGTAATCTTTAAAGTCTTAGTTTCCGTGGTTCGCAGAACTTCGGGTAAATCCACTTTATTCCACTTTCTGGCTAGAAGCAAAGTGTGACGTCTGCCGAAATTGTTCATAGATTTGGTTTTGCTGTAGCCGAGTAAACACCAAGCAACTTGGAAACATTACTAAACAAGCCAACTTCATTTTCAGGAAAATTTAGGAAGAGAGGCAAAATGGAAGGATAGGGAAGATATATGTACTTTCCTGTAGAAAAAAACACTATTATAATAGGAGTTAAATACTATTAAAAAGGCAGTTTAAGCATAATTTGTCAATAGTTCGTATGAAACTGAAGTATAATTAACAATAAACAATCTCGAAGAAGGCCTCAGGCAAATCATACTAAGATAATCCTACCGATACTATGATTGACAGAAGAGATACATGAATATCTGGCATGACAGAAGAGACACATGAATATCTAGACTATGCTTGAAAAAAAAAAACAAAACAATGCATCGATTAATTTCGCTTTGTAGAGAGGCTTGCTTTCTTACCGTAGTGCTTTGGTAGCCAAGCAAACGACCAGACTGTGTATGTACCAATATACGAAGACAGCCATGATAAAGAAGCCATTCCTTCAGATTTCTGGTATGAGAGATTCCCTTCTCTTGTACATATCGATCGAGCCACGCATTTTTCTTTTTCTAACCCACAGATGACCTAATATTTATTTATTTGTTTTTTTACGCACATAGGCGTGCTAGGTTAGCAACCGTTGAACATTAGGAAACACGGAACCTATATAGAAAAAACAGAACATGAACTGAGTTAGAAAGGAAACAATGAGTGATAACTGTAGATGCACAGATAGAAGTCAGGCAGGCAGCACCAAAAAAAATTATGTATTAGCAAAGTCGCCATTTCGACAAACGGGTATACCTGGTCCACCCTGCGCAACCGGCATGCTGAACCACGGTTTCTTCCAGCTACACTACCCTCGCTAAATTCTTTTTAAAAAAGTACACTCGGCCCGCGAAGTTGCGTTCTTATCGTTCCATCCTCTATAATTTGGTGGAATGCAGTATATCGAAAGTCCGCATAGATCACGGAAACCGTAAATGTCTGTTCAACTACCTACAAGCATTTTGCTATAAATTTCATGTTAAATTGTGGAATTTTAGAGTTCTTTATTTTGAGGGATTCCGTCGCCAACAGCGCGCGACGTCGCATGGACCAGTTCAAAACGTCATATGCCCATTTCTGCGTTGTATCATTTTCATTAGCGCTCTCTGGTCTTGTCCTAATAGATATAGTATCAATATATTGACAAGCATCATCAGAGCGTTTAGGGAAATAGCAAAGCATGATACAATGTGAGCACAAGAGGAAACCCGTCCCGTAGTGATTGGGACGGATTTCTTCAAAATTTAGGAGGCGTGACGTAATAGCGGTGGGTGAATCGCTTTTGATTTAACACGCTGCTGATCAGGAATTGGAAAGAAGAAAGAACTTTCCCTGGAAATGAAAATTCAGTTGAATTGTTGAAAGTGGAGTTCACTTCAACAATTAATAGAATGGCATTAATGGAGAGGAATGTCAGCTTCGTAGTTCCTTCGTGGTAACTCATAAAAATGAATGAAGGCGAAGAGGTGAGAAGACCATCAAAAACGAAGTATTCTTAAAGAAAACCATTTTTCCAAAGTGAAAGCACCTAGACCCAAAGCGCTGCTGACCGTCTAGAGACGGGATTTTTTGAGAAGTCATACAGGGAGAATCGATTTTTCCAGAAGTGACTATAGCACTCAGCAACTAAAATTGGTGTTTATTCTCATGTGATCGTCGCACCCGCGACTATAACGCCCCCGGAGAGTTCGCGCCGCGCGCGTTGACTTCTTCGCCATCCGCCAAACTCGTTATGCAACAATGCTACCAGTTAGATGCACGCGAAATAGTGGATATACTCGATATTTTCGCCGCTCAGACGCAGACGCTGTTGAAACGACAAATTTCAATGTATTCATGAGGAGTGTAGGATCCTGCTTTGAAGACAAAGGGCAAGAGGAAGGAAAAACGTGGAGATAGCAACAATAGCGATGGACACAATTTATTGTATGACTTTGTTTGAGATGAAAAATTGAATTAAATCTAGCACTGTAGCATTCAATGCACATGCTAGGCTGTTGAAGAAAAATACAGCGGTTATCCAATGTACTCAACCAATCCAGAGCGCTATTTTATCCTAGGAGCAGCCAAGCTCAGAAAAAAATGCTGAGCCAGCGCGCTTCACTCCAACGCTAGCTGATCTCGGAGAAAACCTTCTTAGCGCTAGTTAACCTCAAACAAAATGTCCCCATCCACGATCTCTGGCTCCCATCCGTGCGCCACTCCACCCCACTTTATCTACGGGCTCGCTGAACTCAGAAAAACCCAGAACAAGAAAGCTGCAGCAGCAATTGAGGAAAGGATGGCATCATGTGGAGGGAGAAGACTTTGAGCTTTGAATTCGATGTATAACGCTGTCTTGGCTGCGTTCCTGCTGCAGTTATCAGGCAAGGAGTCCTCAATGAGAAACGGTGTGAAGAAACAATTGCAGGCAGAGTTCAGCAATAGTAGAGCTTATAAGATGGAATAGCCGTATTAGAAATTTTCCGGGACATCGACAGCGAATTCGTCCAGGCAAATCCACCATCAATCCATGAACAGCTAGATGACGGCTACTTGCGTGCCGCAGAGGAAGCCTCCTTGGTGTTATGAAGACCCACAGCAACATTGTCGAAGGGACACATGAATTTAATGTACATAACTTTACTAGCAAAGGCTGCCTTCTGGTAATCATCCTGGATTTTTTGGTTCTCAATACGGATTATTCATTTCGTATTCACTTTTGGTATTTTATATCACGGATGCGCCGAAAAGCGCTCCTCTAACATCGAACAAATTGCACAATTTTACACAAGTCGCCAAAAACCATTTAATCGGAAAAAACGACAAGTGACATATAAAAAATTAGTAGACTATCCATTATACTGGACAAGAATGTTCTTGCGTCGAACGATTCCATTTGACTGAACAAAAAAGATTTTGAATCAATGAAAGCTACACCGTAAAGAGGTGCATTCTCTCAGGTAATATTATGAGCTCACTTTGAGCATATCCGGTCGGAATTTTTCTTCATACTGCTTCAATAATACCCACTCATATACAATGCGATCCTTTTTTCCATAACGTTCATGATCAAATTTCTGAAAAATAAAAATTGAATAGCTTTAGACCTTTGGTTGAGATAGCAGACAATTCTTTGACTTTGGTAATGTTGTAAACGATTTTCCCAACTGTATATTTTGTGAGATAATCGCAATTAAGTAAGAGTAAATTATATGGGACTCTCAGCATAATATCACTTCCTAGCAATTGGAGCCACACGTCAATCAGGCTCAAATTCCTGAAGAGGGTTGAGGAGTCATCTGAGTGCTGTACTGTTGCCACTCAATCGTTGTTCGATTACTATTTGTTTTTCGTATCAGTATCGAATGGCAATCAGATAACGACCGAGTAGCAACCCACAGCAACAGGAAAGCACTCAAACACAACCCCAACCCCTCCCAGTTTAGGTAATGAAGTTGAAATGCCATACGGCTCCAACTGCCAGAACGCCTGGGACCGTTACACGGTGGATCACTGCTCGCGGACTGCTCGGTGCATGCGCTATCGCTGCGGGACCCAGTGTTTCGGAAAAAAGCTTTGTTTTTGTAGTCTCCCCGCTCTGTGCATTTTCAATGATGAGCCCGAGTTTTTCTTCTGACAAGGCCATAAAATATCTCAAATTTTAGATGAGGAAATGTGTGGTGCTTCGGAGCAATCAACTGTCTTCATTTATTTTCTCTGGAAACTTATACACAAGGAAGCCGTAAGGTTCCACTAAGAACAAGTGCTTTACAGTGATCATCGATGGAAGTGTGTTTGCCATGGACTCAAGAAGAACAGCGCCGCTTTTGGTGGAATAGCCGTCGTGGTAAAAAAAACCATAGGACTTTCTTGATTGTAAGTTAGTTTTCTTGGTAGTTGACGTCAAATATGTACAATGGAATGGGTTGGAAAACTGTCAAGAAATTTCTGGTTCGCTACTGATTCCAGTAATTCTAGCACGAACTGTACATCTGCGTACTTCTGCCACCTTTGATGGTGCCAGACTTTCATGCATGACCAATTAGAGAGTTACCTCCAGAATTCTACGGGAATAGCGGGATCGGAAACACTCCGACCACTGAGATAAGATAAGGTCAATGTTATCACGAGGCTCAAGATCCTTGTGCATGTCTTTTAGTTGAGGCATTGCCTCCAGGGGGAAGTCCGGGGCTGGGATCCGTTAGCACATTGCCCAACGAAATCAGATCAGTAAACCAACTTTCATGTCCTGAGTCTCCTAAAATTGCATAGCCTATGACATGACCCCCTACGCTAACCATCCTTGGTTTCCGTGGTTAGCGTTTCGTGAATCCCAGCCTTAACGTTTTCCTGGTCGATGGTTCTGCATTTGGAATGAGACACATCAGGTGAGGTGGTTGGTCTCTTGCGCCAAGAAAATACTAGTCGATGGCAGTGGATTGATGCTTCCGATAATTCGGCAATTCGATGTTCGAACTCAACATTTTCATACTCTGGGAGCTCCAGGATAATTCTGGCATTCTTTTGGGTGCGAAATGCTATTCGATAATGAATGGCACACGAAGCTTCCGAAAAGACCTACCCTCATTGTAATAGCAACTGGAATTTTTTCCTTGCTTTTAAGAATGCCATATGGTGGATACGCAATTACACGAGGAATGCAGTTCCCTGGAATTATGAGGAGCACATTTAAGGTGTAGAAATCTCTCCAACTATGTAGGAGAGCCTGGCTGTCTTGATGTGGCTCACATTACCTTTAATAGCAAAAGCGATAGGATGTACGGTATTGTTCAGAACTGTCATGTGATAGGTAATGTTGTCAAAGTCAAACGGGGCATTGAAGACCTGAATAAGGGTAAACAAGGTATTGTTTTTTTTTTTGTAAATATAATGTCATTAGCGCTCACCAGTTTATCTAGTGGGCGAAATATAATTTCGTGAATGTTTACAAGAGGATCGAGAGTAACAGTGTCATCACGAAGTTTGTGGAAGTCATCGGTTTCCATAGGGTTCGGTTCTTTTTGGCGATCAATTCCTGAGAGGAAGTGGATTTCGGCAAAAAAAAATAGTGGTAGCACACAGTCCCGGTCAAGCACTCGTGTATCGCAGAATATCTCCCGTCTGGTCCGCCACTTACGCGATGCGCACACCAGCTGGGGTGGTTTTTTTTTTCACTACACAGTACCAGGGGACAATGCTAATCCTCAGAATGAGACGTAGCAAAGATGAGCAAAGATGATGAAGTACAAATGCTAAGGAGGCTTTTCGGATAACAGTGTAAGTTCATACTTCATTTGTATCGCAGACTAAATAAGGCGGTTCTTACGTATCGACTTTTTGTTTGTCGCTGACGGTATTGATATATTGGTTATATATCACCCAAGCATTTCAGAATGAAGGCTAAAACTCAAGGAAAACGGTGTAGCACACCGCCCGACAACAGCATTACCCAGCTGGTCTAAGGCGCCGCGTATGTGATGCGGCGCGGCAGACGAAATTGGCAGCATTTTGTGATGCAAGGGTGATTGACCGGCAAGTTAGATTTCAGATCAGAAACTGAGCGAGAGCAGTGCTCAGACATTCTTGCGGGACTTCCGCGAAAACCTGGCGAGATGCGTGTGCCGCGGAGCGGATGCAGAAACGCGCACGGGTCCGCTAGTAGCGGCCGGCGTCGGCGCACAGGGCCTATGCTGTTCCTCGGAACTCGACGCGCAGTTTTGCTTTCTCATACCTATAGCTACGGTACAAAATCCGTGATATCATATGGTATCATTTTCGGGATAAAATCGGGATGTTGCGGGACAAAAACTCTCATTTTTTGAATGACTCCCGCTCACCCTCGAGCAGGAGACATCATTTTGTCCGACGGGACTCCCGCACGAATACCTGAGTAGTCTATTTTCAATTAATCGTAGCAAACCTTTAATATCTGTTGCACTAGTTGTTGGTATAGTTCCACCCCCACCACCAGATGGGCAATAGTCACTCTGCAAATACTGGTCTTTTTATGTCAGACAGTGCCTAATTTCTGGAATGTCAAGCAATAAACGGCTCGTAACGTTATTTTTGCAAAATAATGTGGCTCCATTACCACCATTTGCCATTTTTAAGTTCTCTGAAATAATAAAAAAATTCATTGCAATCTAAATTCTAAGCAGAATAGTCAGAAGTCGTAGGAAATAAGGTTTATCCTCTCTAACAGTAGCTAATCCCTTGAAAAGAATAGAAATATATCAGAGAATTTCTAAGAATATGTGGTTTAAAGTTCGAAAACTGTTTCTTCATTAACGATGAGCAGTTCCTAGTTCATTAGACTTTTCATTCAAACGCGGCGCCTTTGACCATGACTACAAATTCATATTACTGTTTAGAAATAAATTGGAAGGAAACGTCCAAAAAGTCCGGAGAGGCTGAAAAGGCAAAAGAAGAGATGGTGTAACTATCTACGGACTGTGGCCAAATCAAGCGGTGTGGGATGCAAAAAAACCTTATAGTCATCATGAAAGACCGCCTTGGATATGTGATCTAAGGTTCCGTGCGGATACTCAGGAATTCAAAGCGTGCTTTTCAAAATCAATTACCATCATTAATTTTATAATGGAACACTTCTTAGAACTTTCAGATTGGAAGTTTGTGAGCCTAATAAATTCCATCCCACTATCTAAACATTGGAAAAAGAACCGGAAACAGATTAAACACACGTTTTTGCTCTGTTTTTGCACAGGAGGTTATGTCTGCTTCCTACACCTACTATTTTCAGTATTCGTTGGCGTAGATTTTTCGTTATGGTATTCATTTAAACACAAAACCGGATTTTGCTTTCTTACAACAGTTCGATCCTTGGAACAAACGATTCCAGAAGCCTGAAATTATCTTGGCAGAAACTATCCCTGCGCCACTGTAGGAGCCTACTCCGATTTCTTCGGCCCTTTTCTCACCGATTATAGCAGAATTTATAAAATGTAGAGGTCGATACTGTTCATGTGTGACTAAAAAACACCATACTTGAAATAGATTTGCCAACTCGCTTTTTAACGTTAGATATGAATTTTTTGGTGAGTCCATGTAATTTTGACCACCCTGTAGTGTCACGGCTTGTCATGATTACGTTAATAAACCACCGCTTGGGCTTTTCTCGAATGAGTCGAGTGTTGGGTTTTTTGAGCAGTCTTTAATAAGTCGTGATAAATCCTCTCACTGTTTTGATGAAAGCGGGAGCGGTAATGTGTGCAGAACATCAGCAACGAAAACAAGTGTTGCTTAGAATGACCATCACAACACGAACCCGTTAGGAGAGCATGCAGATGGAATGAAAAATTGATTCGTGATAGATGGTGAAAATTTGAAGGAGATAACTGCTGTCTGTGGAAAGAGCGGTAAAATACCTAACGTGGGCAGTGACGATTTTCTAGAGACTGAGAAGTTGCAGTAGGAAAATCTTTTTTGGTCGTTTGAACATTACGAGCCGTTTCTACTGATAGTTAAGAGAACAAATAGCCACTCGCCTTCTTATCGTCTTCTGCAGCTTTGCACTTGCATACCGCGCCGATTTTACACTTGCATCCTTCCTGACCTGCTTTGCACTGGCACGAGGCAGTAGGATCGCAAAGACATCCAGGTTTCCCGGATCTGCACACACAAATGGTCCCAGGGTTGCATGAACAAACGGGGCACTTGCATCCTTCTTTATCTGGCATGCACTGACAGATAGTACCAGGTTCACAGGAGCACAGAGGTTTGCATTGACACTTGGCATCAATTCTGCATTGACATCCTTCCTTGCCTGCTTGGCATCGACAAACAGCACTAGGATCGCATCTACAAACTGGTCTTCCACCCTTGCATTTGCACACCGTGCCTGGATCACATGTGCATATATGACATTTACATCCTTCTTTTCCTTCTTTGCATTCACATGTTGTTCCAGGTTGACAATGACACATAGGTTTTTCATCTTCAGGCTCGCACGTACACGGCTCACCGGGTTGGCACTTACATTCGTGATGTGCTTCTTCTTGTCCTTCGGGGAGAACAATTGGGCACTGGCATCCTTCTTGACCTGGTTTGCACTGACAGACAGTACCAGGTTCGCAGAAGCACAATGGTTTGCATTGACAAGTGACACCAATTTTGCATTGACATCCCTCTTTGCCTGCTTGACACTCACAAACAGAGGTTGGCTCGCACTTGCAAAAAGGCTTGCCTCCCTTGCACTTGCACACGGTACCTGGCTCACATGAGCATATATGGCATTTACATCCTTCTTTTCCATCTGTGCATTTGCATGCAGTTCCAGGCTCGCATAAGCACATCGGTTTACAGTTGCATTGCGTTCCCACAGGGCACTTGCACCCTTCTTTTCCAGCCTTACAGAGACACATTTTGCCAGGATTACACGAACAGGGTGGTTTGCCGTTCTTGCATTTACACAGTGAGCCCGGCTTACATTGACAGATGAGGCATTTGCACCCTTCCTTCCCTTCTTTGCAATCACATGGTTTTTCAGGCTGACAACTACACGTTGGTTTCTCGCCTTCAGACGCGCAGGTACACGGCTCACCGGGTTTGCACTTGCATTGGTGATGTGCTTGTTCCTGTCCTTCGGTGGGAGAGATTGGGCATTGGCATCCTTCTTGACCTGGTTTGCACTGACAGACAGTACCAGGTTCGCAGAAGCACAAAGGTTTGCATTGACAAGTGACACCAATCTTGCATTGACATCCCTCTTTGCCTGCTCGACACTGACAAACAGCGGTTGGTTCGCACTTGCAGAATGGCTTGCCTCCCTTGCATTTGCACACGGTACCTGGCTCACATGAGCATATATGGCATTTACATCCTTCTTTTCCATCTGTGCATTTGCATGCAGTTCCAGGCTCGCATAAGCACATCGGTTTACAGTTGCATTGCGTTCCAACAGGGCACTTGCACCCTTCTTTTCCAGCCTCACAGAGACACATTTTGTCAGGATTACACGAACAGGGTGGTTTGCCGTTCTTGCATTTGCAAAGTGAGCCCGGCTTACATTGACAGATGAGACATTTGCACCCTTCCTTCCCTTCTTTGCAATCACATGGTTTTCCAGGTTGACAACTACACGTTGGTTTCTCGCCTTCAGACGCGCAGGTACACGGCTCACCGGGTTTGCACTTGCATTGGTGATGTGCTTGTTCCTGTCCTTCGGTGGGAGAGATTGGGCATTGGCATCCTTCTTGACCTGGTTTGCACTGACAGACAGTACCAGGTTCGCAGAAGCACAAAGGTTTGCATTGACAAATGACACCAATCTTGCATTGACATCCCTCTTTGCCTGCTTGACACTGACAAACAGCGGTTGGTTCGCACTTGCAGAATGGCTTGCCTCCCTTGCATTTGCACACGGTACCTGGCTCACATGAGCATATATGGCATTTACATCCTTCTTTTCCATCTGTGCATTTGCATGCTGTTCCAGGCTCGCATACGCACATCGGCTTACAGCTGCATTGCGTTCCAACAGGGCACTTGCACCCTTCTTTTCCAGCCTCACAGAGACACATTTTGTCAGGATTACACGAACAGGGTGGTTTGCCGTTCTTGCATTTGCAAAGTGAGCCCGGCTTACATTGACAGATGAGACATTTGCACCCTTCCTTCCCTTCTTTGCAATCACATGGTTTTCCAGGTTGACAACTACACGTTGGTTTCTCGCCTTCAGACGCGCAGGTACACGGCTCACCGGGTTTGCACTTGCATTGGTGATGTGCTTGTTCCTGTCCTTCGGTGGGAGAGATTGGGCATTGGCATCCTTCTTGACCTGGTTTGCACTGACAGACAGTACCAGGTTCGCAGAAGCACAAAGGTTTGCATTGCCAAGTGACACCAATCTTGCATTGACATCCCTCTTTGCCTGCTCGACACTGACAAACAGCGGTTGGTTCGCACTTGCAGAATGGCTTGCCTCCCTTGCATTTGCACACGGTACCTGGCTCACATGAGCATATATGGCATTTACATCCTTCTTTTCCATCTGTGCATTTGCATGCAGTTCCAGGCTCGCATAAGCACATCGGTTTACAGTTGCATTGCGTTCCAACAGGGCACTTGCACCCTTCTTTTCCAGCCTCACAGAGACACATTTTGTCAGGATTACACGAACAGGGTGGTTTGCCGTTCTTGCATTTGCAAAGTGAGCCCGGCTTACATTGACAGATGAGACATTTGCACCCTTCCTTCCCTTCTTTGCAATCACATGGTTTTCCAGGTTGACAACTACACGTTGGTTTCTCGCCTTCAGACGCGCAGGTACACGGCTCACCGGGTTTGCACTTGCATTGGTGATGTGCTTGTTCCTGTCCTTCGGTGGGAGAGATTGGGCATTGGCATCCTTCTTGACCTGGTTTGCACTGACAGACAGTACCAGGTTCGCAGAAGCACAAAGGTTTGCATTGACAAGTGACACCAATCTTGCATTGACATCCCTCTTTGCCTGCTTGACACTGACAAACAGCGGTTGGTTCGCACTTGCAGAAAGGCTTGCCTCCCTTGCATTTGCACACGGTACCTGGCTCACATGAGCATATATGGCATTTACATCCTTCTTTTCCATCTGTGCATTTGCATGCTGTTCCAGGCTCGCATACGCACATCGGCTTACAGCTGCATTGCGTTCCAACAGGGCACTTGCACCCTTCTTTTCCAGCCTCACAGAGACACATTTTGTCAGGATTACATGAACAGGGTGGTTTGCCGTTCTTGCATTTACACAATGAGCCCGGCTCACACTGGCAGATGAGACATTTGCATCCTTCTTTTCCTTCTTTGCAATCACATGCAGTTCCAGGATGACAACTACACACTGGTTTCGTCTTCTCTTCGTCCTTTTTCTCACCTTCACCAGGCTTGAGCGGGATCGCAGTACGTGTGCTTTCATCTTTCTTCTCTTCTTTCTTCTTTTCTCCTTCACCGGGTTTCAGCGGAATAGCAGTGCGCGTGCTTTCATCCTTCTTCTCACCTTCCCCGGGTTTCAGCGGAATCGCAGTTCGTGTACTCTCGTCCTTCTTAACACCTTCTGTGTTGAGCGGGCAGTTGCATCCTTCTTGACCTGGTTTGCACTGACATACAGTACCAGGTTCGCAGAAGCACAAGGGTTTGCATTGACAAGTGACGCCGATTTTGCATTGACATCCCTCTTTGCCTGCTTGACACTGACAAACAGCGGTTGGTTCGCACTTGCAGAAAGGCTTGCCTCCCTTGCATTTGCACACGGTACCTGGCTCACATGAGCATATATGGCATTTACATCCTTCTTTTCCATCTGTGCATTTGCATGCTGTTCCAGGCTCGCATACGCACATCGGCTTACAGCTGCATTGCGTTCCAACAGGGCACTTGCACCCTTCTTTTCCAGCCTCACAGAGACACATTTTGTCAGGATTACATGAACAGGGTGGTTTGCCGTTCTTGCATTTACACAATGAGCCCGGCTCACACTGGCAGATGAGACATTTGCATCCTTCTTTTCCTTCTTTGCAATCACATGCAGTTCCAGGATGACAACTACACACTGGTTTCGTCTTCTCTTCGTCCTTTTTCTCACCTTCACCAGGCTTGAGCGGGATCGCAGTACGTGTGCTTTCATCTTTCTTCTCTTCTTTCTTCTTTTCTCCTTCACCGGGTTTCAGCGGAATAGCAGTGCGCGTGCTTTCATCCTTCTTCTCACCTTCCCCGGGTTTCAGCGGAATCGCAGTTCGTGTACTCTCGTCCTTCTTAACACCTTCTGTGTTGAGCGGGCAGTTGCATCCTTCTTGACCTGGTTTGCACTGACATACAGTACCAGGTTCGCAGAAGCACAAGGGTTTGCATTGACAAGTGACGCCGATTTTGCATTGACATCCCTCTTTGCCTGCTTGACACTGACAAACAGCGGTTGGTTCGCACTTGCAGAAAGGCTTGCCTCCCTTGCATTTGCACACGGTACCTGGCTCACATGAGCATATATGGCATTTACATCCTTCTTTTCCATCTGTGCATTTGCATGCTGTTCCAGGCTCGCATACGCACATCGGCTTACAGCTGCATTGCGTTCCAACAGGGCACTTGCACCCTTCTTTTCCAGCCTCACAGAGACACATTTTGTCAGGATTACATGAACAGGGTGGTTTGCCGTTCTTGCATTTACACAATGAGCCTGGCTCACACTGGCAGATGAGACATTTGCATCCTTCTTTTCCTTCTTTGCAATCACATGCAGTTCCAGGATGACAACTACACACTGGTTTCGTCTTCTCTTCGTCCTTTTTCTCACCTTCACCAGGCTTGAGCGGGATCGCAGTACGTGTGCTTTCATCTTTCTTCTCTTCTTTCTTCTTTTCTCCTTCACCGGGTTTCAGCGGAATAGCAGTGCGCGTGCTTTCATCCTTCTTCTCACCTTCCCCGGGTTTCAGCGGAATCGCAGTTCGTGTACTCTCGTCCTTCTTAACACCTTCTATGTTGAGCGGGCAGTTGCATCCTTCTTGACCTGGTTTGCACTGACATACAGTACCAGGTTCGCAGAAGCACAAGGGTTTGCATTGACAAGTGACGCCGATTTTGCATTGACATCCCTCTTTGCCTGCTTGACACTGACAAACAGCGGTTGGTTCGCACTTGCAGAAAGGCTTGCCTCCCTTGCATTTGCACACGGTACCTGGCTCACATGAGCATATATGGCATTTACATCCTTCTTTTCCATCTGTGCATTTGCATGCTGTTCCAGGCTCGCATACGCACATCGGCTTACAGCTGCATTGCGTTCCAACAGGGCACTTGCACCCTTCTTTTCCAGCCTCACAGAGACACATTTTGTCAGGATTACATGAACAGGGTGGTTTGCCGTTCTTGCATTTACACAATGAGCCCGGCTCACACTGGCAGATGAGACATTTGCATCCTTCTTTTCCTTCTTTGCAATCACATGCAGTTCCAGGATGACAACTACACACTGGTTTCGTCTTCTCTTCGTCCTTTTTCTCACCTTCACCAGGCTTGAGCGGGATCGCAGTACGTGTGCTTTCATCTTTCTTCTCTTCTTTCTTCTTTTCTCCTTCACCGGGTTTCAGCGGAATAGCAGTGCGCGTGCTTTCATCCTTCTTCTCACCTTCCCCGGGTTTCAGCGGAATCGCAGTTCGTGTACTCTCGTCCTTCTTAACACCTTCTGTGTTGAGCGGGCAGTTGCATCCTTCTTGACCTGGTTTGCACTGACATACAGTACCAGGTTCGCAGAAGCACAAGGGTTTGCATTGACAAGTGACGCCGATTTTGCATTGACATCCCTCTTTGCCTGCTTGACACTGACAAACAGCGGTTGGTTCGCACTTGCAGAAAGGCTTGCCTCCCTTGCATTTGCACACGGTACCTGGCTCACATGAGCATATATGGCATTTACATCCTTCTTTTCCATCTGTGCATTTGCATGCTGTTCCAGGCTCGCATACGCACATCGGCTTACAGCTGCATTGCGTTCCAACAGGGCACTTGCACCCTTCTTTTCCAGCCTCACAGAGACACATTTTGTCAGGATTACATGAACAGGGTGGTTTGCCGTTCTTGCATTTACACAATGAGCCCGGCTCACACTGGCAGATGAGACATTTGCATCCTTCTTTTCCTTCTTTGCAATCACATGCAGTTCCAGGATGACAACTACACACTGGTTTCGTCTTCTCTTCGTCCTTTTTCTCACCTTCACCAGGCTTGAGCGGGATCGCAGTACGTGTGCTTTCATCTTTCTTCTCTTCTTTCTTCTTTTCTCCTTCACCGGGTTTCAGCGGAATAGCAGTGCGCGTGCTTTCATCCTTCTTCTCACCTTCCCCGGGTTTCAGCGGAATCGCAGTTCGTGTACTCTCGTCCTTCTTAACACCTTCTCTGTTGAGCAGGCAGTTGCATCCTTCTTGACCTGGTTTGCACTGACATACAGTACCAGGTTCGCAGAAGCACAAGGGTTTGCATTGACAAGTGACGCCGATTTTGCATTGACATCCCTCTTTGCCTGCTTGACACCGACAAACAGCGGTTGGTTCGCACTTGCAGAAAGGCTTGCCTCCCTTGCATTTGCACACGGTACCTGGCTCACATGAGCATATTTGACATTTACATCCTTCTTTTCCATCTGTGCATTTGCATGCTGTTCCAGGCTCGCATACGCACATCGGCTTACATCTGCATTGCGTTCCAACAGGGCACTTGCACCCTTCTTTTCCAGCCTCACAGAGACATATTTTGTCAGGATTACATGAACAGGGTGGTTTGCCGTTCTTGCATTTACACAATGAGCCCGGCTCACACTGGCAAATAAGGCACTTGCATCCTTCTTTTCCTTCTTTGCAATCACATGCAGTTCCAGGATGACAACTACACACTGGTTTCGCCTTCTCTTCGTCCTTCTTCTCACCTTCACCGGGTTTCAGCGGAATAGCAATGCGTGTGCTTTCATCCTTCTTCTCACCTTTACCTGGTTTGTCTTTCTTCTCTTCGTCCTTCTTCTCACCTTGAAAAGGTTTAAGCGGTATCGCGGTACGTGTACTTTCTTCTTTCTTTTCAACCTCACTGGGTTTCAGGGGAATCGCACTGCGTGTTCTCTCGGCCTTCTTTTCCTTTTCCGCTGACTTAAGTGGGCAGTTGCATCCTTTTTTACCTGGTTTGCATTGACAAACTGTAAAAGGTTCACAGAAGCAGAGAGGTTTGCATTGACAGGTGGTACCAGTTTTGCATTGACATCTTTTTTTTCCTGCTGGACACTGACAAACAGCGGTCGGTTCGCATTTGCAAAATGGTTTTCCACCTTTGCATTTGCACACGGTACCTGGCTCACATGAGCATATATGACATTTACATCCTTCTTTTCCCTCTGTGCATTTGCACGCAGTTCCAGGCTCGCATAAGCACATCGGTTTACAGTTGCATTGCGTTCCAACAGGGCACTTGCACCCTTCTTTTCCAGCCTCACAGAGACACATTTTGTCGGGATTACATGAGCAGGGTGGTTTGCCGTTCTTGCATTTGCAGATTGAGTCTGGCGTACACTGACAGATGAGACATTTGCATCCTTCTTTTCCATCTTTGCATTTACATGTTGTTCCGGGTCGGCAATGACACGTTGGTTTTCCACTTCCAGCCTGACATGTACACGGAGTACCGGGTGGGCACTTGCATTCGTACAGAGCTTGTTCAGAATTTGGGCATTGGCATCCTTCTTTACCTGGTTTACACTGACAGACTGTGCCAGGTTCACAGAAGCACAAAGGTTTGCATCGACAAGTGGTACCAATTTTGCATTGACATCCTTTTTTGCCTGCTGGACACTGACAAACAGCGGTCGGTTCGCACTTGCAGAAGGGCTTTCCTCCTTTGCATTTGCACACGGTACCTGGCTCACATGAGCATATATGGCATTCGCATCCCTTTTTTCCATCTGTGCATTTGCATGCTGTACCTGGCTCACATATGCATATCGGTTTACAGTTGCACTGCTTTCCAACAAGGCACTTGCACCCCTCTTTCCCAATCTGGCAAAGGCACATTTTGTCGAGATTGCATGAACAGGCTGGCTTGCCATTCTTGCATTTGCACAGTGAACCAGGTTCACACTGGCAGATGAGACACTTGCATCCTTCTTTTCCTTCTTTGCATTCACACGCTGTTCCAGGTTGACAATGACACATTGGTTTTGCAACTCCGGGCCGACAGTGACAAGGTGCTCCAGGTTTGCATTTGCAGCCCTTTCTTATCTCCACCTCCTTCTTTCTCTCCAGTTTTTTCCTTGCACTGCTTGATTCTTTATTGAGCATTTCTTCGATGGATTTTTTCTGGAAGTCAACATGCATCTCGTCTTTTTTATTACTGCATCACGTCTACTGACATAAACAAGCTTCGTAGAAAATTAAAACAAGCGTACTTTACTAATTTTGCGTTCACTTCCATCAGCAGGAGTATCCTCGTTCTGAAATTCATGTGCCTTTTTATCTTGTATCATTTTTCTTCAATTATGAAGCTCCCACGCATGATTCCAATTTAGAATGAAGGTAAGTTGCGTGGGTCATTTTCATTCTACGTTGCCACCATGTAATGTCTATTCTCGCATCGCATATATGATCTGTTGGAGTGTCCCCAGACTTCGCCAGTTCAAAACGAATAAAAATGAACCGGCGATATGAGAGATAAGGACCGTGGAAATGATACATATCGACTGCCGCGTTACATCGCCATGGATCGCTGCCACACGGAGCTCATCGGCCGTACTCTCGAAGATGTGCTCAAAGCGGGGCTGGCGATGTGAGTGATAGCGATAGTGGAAACAGGGCACAGCACGATGTGACCACTGGAGGTTGGGGACTGCTAAGTCCAGTCACACTCGGAAATGGGTTACTAAGTATCTGAATATGTACTGGCGCTCCTTCGGGTGAAAATGAAGTGAACAAGAGTAATATCAATAGCTTCTACAAAAGTCCAAAAATGAAATTTCATCTAGCTCGTAAAGTTCGTGAACATTTTGGTGCAATTTATCTCCAATCCAAGCTGAAACCCTCGAAAAACTAATCACTGCCAGGAACTGTCGGAACCCCTAGAACTGGCTCGAAATTGTTAAAGTACCAGAAGATTGCTACTGGAGCCCGTTTTTATCCCAACCCCGAAAATTTTTCAGGAAGTTTCTCTACTTCGAAGGAGCGTGTTGGTGCGCTGTCAACTCCAAAATATGCGCCAAGGGGGGTGATAATTTTCCCACAGGGGGCATCCTTCGTTTTTAGAAAAACCATCTTCGTTTTTTGAGAAAACTGTCGAAAGTGATCAAAAAATGGTCAAAAACCACTTTTTGACCATTAAGGACGGCTTTTTCTCAAAGGTTTCTCAAGAACGAAGGATGGCGCTTCGCGGAGATCATTGCTCGTGTAGTGCGCACCCACACCCAAGATTTCAACATCATCCGCTACCTACAAGAAAAGCAACATCTCATTATCACTGGAGCACGTTAGAGTTCAAGGAAAGGATGAAATGGTTTACAGTACGTTCAATTTATATTAGATGAGTGTGTTCGGCAAGCGCAAGTCCATTTCATCAAGGATTGATCCAGTCGCAGCTCTGAAGCTTCTCAGACGCAGGTTAGTAGCACACGTTTGCGGCTTTGACCCTAATTTTCATTCAGAGTATGCATGTATCGTCGGCTTCCTTTCAAAGGAAATCCTTTAGAAATAGACGAGAGTAAAAACCATGACCATCAATGGTCATGGTTTTTACTCTCGTCTATTTCTAAAGGATTTCCTTTGAAACATCACAACTAGCATGAATCATAAAACCATCACCGGACGCTGTAACTAAATTCCCCCAAACATGCTCGATGCCCACTAATTTCTGCCGGTAAATGACCATCAAGTGCTGTGCCTTGATTGGAAACGATACCTATCGATTGCAACGCCACATCAGTTATCATCTCTCTCTCATGTCTGAAGTCCACGTGGCGATTGCTGGCGGTTGTGATGGCGATCGTCACGATTGCTGGCGAAGTCTGGGGATAGTCTTAGCTCAGATGCGGCACCTGAGGTGACTTTGTCTGCAATTACGGCTTTGTCCACAGGATGCGTCTGAAAGGATATTTTACTAAATGGCAGCAGGGAAACATCAAAATGGAAGGAATCATATCACATACATATTGGAAAAATATATAAAATTGGATCAGTTGGCCGAAATCGCGATGAGGTCGTAATTGCGGCCAAAATCGGATCAGGCGCTTACTGTGAGCTAACAGACTATACTAACGAGCTTGGTGCGTTATTCAACCCTACATACCCTTACGGGGCTAAAGCGATAGAAAACTTAATGTGGCCGAACCGATTTCTTCTGGGATGGTAGTGATCCGCCCAGGTTCGTCACAACATGTACAAGCCAGGCTCGTAACATTTCGAAACAAGGCATGAACATCTCACGAGCTTGGCGTAGGAGTGTCACTAGCTGGCACACCTACCTGCAAAGCTTCTACGCAACCAAGGGTGCGAACCCTGACATGCGCGCTCTTCAACGACGCGCACATCCTCTGCGCTATAGTGCATGGTGTACCCAATACACAATAATGGCCAAGTAGATCATGGAGAGTGGTGGGCGACATTATGTGCATCTCGCAGTTGCTTGTGGGAGGATCGACCTATCGATCAGCCGCACCGATTGGCGAGATCATGAGATCACAACATCACTTATGAACGACATTCCTTTTCCTAATTTCTTAATAATCCAAAACGAGGGTGGAGGTGGTGGTGGCGGTGACCGTAATTGGTGAAAATTTGGGTTAAAGGTAGCACCGGTCGAAACCATCGTATTTGTGATTTCGCCGGATTTTGGGGGTCTTTGGGAGTGTATTAGCGGCGGTGAAATCGCGTGAAACACCCGAGAAAGCCAGGAAAACGCGATGCTGCCTTCCGTGCGCGGACGAGAATTTCAGCGGCGCCCTGCGTGCGCAAATGGGTCCCAGCACGGAGACAGTGAATCGGTAGCAGCCCGCATGCGTTTAAATGCGTAAGCTGGCGCGTCGGGCCCTCCGAAGCACTGGCCGATCGGACCTGCACGCGACGGCAGTTCGCCGTTTTCTGCAGGTAAGTCGTTACTGTGTGTGTTCTTGCAGATTCGTGATGTACGCGACGCCCACTTTAGGGTTCGCAGCTCAGGTCCGAGTCGACGATTTCGACTCGTGCTGCGTTTAAGGAACATTCAGTAAGTTCTACCTCAGGTACACGCAGCATTATCCATGCCTTAGAGATGAGAATTGCCCCTGTAACTCCATTTACGTGCGCCAGCATGTGTGCGTGATGGCGTAGTGGTAGGGTCGGCTGCTCTCATGTGTGCCCTAACGGGTTCCCGTTAACAGAAAGCTGCTACAGCATCGAGTTCTTGCCCATGTAGGTTCCAGCAACAAAGCATCAAATTCACGCAAAAAATACTTTACGAAGCGTTACGAGCTCGGTCGTGCACGAGGGTATGAACTTCGAGAAACTCTGCGTATCGCGATTTTTAGCACTATTTCCGTCAAGCTTTGCACTTCCGTTGTCAGGTTGTCACGAAGTCATGGCTTCGCGACAACGTGACAACCTCCTCCCTTTTTCCTGTCCTTGGTAATGCATTTTATTGCAGGGGCCACAATTTCTGCGGTCTTTATTGATTTGGTAACAAGTGCTCCATTCCATTTCCGTTTTGCTGGGGCTACTCCGTGTTTTTTTTTTGTAATTAATTTTGCAATCTCTATATATAAAGTAGAATGTCTGTGAGTGTGTGTGTATGTATGTATGTATGTATGTTCCTTATAGAAATCGCGGAGGGTGAACCGATCGGGACCGAACTTTGCATGCTCATTCCTCATGGGCCGGCGGAGGTTTTAGGCTACTTCATGCCAGGCATTATCGATTGATTTATCGATTTTATTGATTTTTCGCCACTTTTGCTCGGGGGCGGCGAGGACATGTCTAATGGGGTTTCTCAATGCGCTGAACACGAATATGATAACCGTTTTGCACGAAATATCGATTTATCGATTTTATTGATTTTTCGACATTTCTGCACGAGAGTCAGTAGGGACAGCTCTACTGGGGTTTGTCAGTGCGCTGAACACGAATATGATAACCGTTTTGCACGAGATATCGATTTATCGATTTCCTGATTTTTTGCTATTTTCGGCCAGGGGTGGTGAGGACATGGTTACTGGGGTTCCCCAATACGCTAAACACGAATATGATAACCATTTTGTGCAGAATATCGAATTATTGGTATGATTTTTCGCCATTTTCGTCCACGGGCCGGTGAAGATGTTTCTACTGGGATTTTCCATTGCGCCGTACACGAATATGACAACTATTCTCCATGGATATATCGACTCAGTAACCCTTTTGCTCTTTCTCCGCTTTTGGAAAGGGACGGGGTAGGAATATGTTCACTGGATCAATCGAAAAAGCTAAACCCTAAGTGCGAATATGGCAACTGCTTTCCATGAATTTGACACTGAAGTAACATTACTGGCTTTTCGCTTACGGGTCGGTGGAAGACGGTTACATGAGCCTGCTTATAAGTTTGCCACCAAAATTATAGGCATCCGCAATGAATTTGTCGGCACTAGAAATTGTCCTCATAGGTGTGAAATTGCCGGGGTAGTAAAACACCCGAGCGAAGCCGGGTATGCCGTCTAGTTCATACTAAAATGGCAGTTTATGTTAGATTCATGCCTTGGGAAGTGCATGCGTCTACATGAAAGGACACACCGCTGATGCAGCTCAGACTACATGACGGGCTGACATCCTCCACAAATTCATGCGTGCGTCTTGTGGATCCAGCCAGTATAAAGCACCCTATACGAATGCGTTAGGCGCACATCAGAAGCACTCACCAATTTGGGGAGGATTTTAATCATGTCGGAATGTCGCGAACGCGAGCGTTTGACTCGCGCCTGAGCTGCGACTAGGCCTATCCTTCATCATAAACAGACGTACGCGCATCAAAAGTAGTACAGATATAGTGTACAAATAACCTTAACATGCCTGCTCAAAAATAGCACTAGCAGTGGACTGAGTGTCGGATGCCTTGCAACCCTGACTCTACGGAAAAAAAGGAGTAATACTCCATGAGGTTTGACACGAACTTATTAGATCAGAGGTGAAAGATCAGAGTACCCCGCAAGTTTCATGAATACGAACTTTCTACCCGCGCAGCTCATCAACCCGACGGACAGTCTACAACCTTCCCGGCGACGTTCATGAATACCACCACAGGCATACGTAGAATATTTCGAAACAATATGAGCATTGCGTTTTGCAGTTTTTTTTTCTCGCCGAGAGCTCTGAAACTCTCGAGTATGGTATGTAGACAGCACCAAACACGATGAGGTGCTCTTTATTGCGGTTAAGTTTACGGTTACATTAGTATCGGCAACGAAAGTGCATAATTTATCCTTGAGCGACGACGACGCAGGATGTGATGCCCAAGTGGAGTGCGCCTTCTGTGTCAGACCACGCTGATGATGAATGTATGCTCATCTTCTAAATACAGGAAATATGCGCAGTGGGAGCTTCACATTATGAATCCATTCTTTTGAAAAGTAAAAGATCTCACATCAGAAACGTTATTATTCCCCTTACGTTGAGTCTTGTCCTGAAATTGGTAACAGTGAGAAACCCACAGCGGATGTGAAAGAAAAAAAGATAGGGTGGGAGTGGAGCGCCTTATTTTCTTGAGTTAATAACTTTAGAAAGGTACATGTTATGGCCGCGTATAATAGGTGTATGCATGGTTACAACAACACAATCAGTTACTGGTACTTCATTAGTCTTAAATACAAGGAGCTTCCTCATCTTGACACTACCCGTTTTCAGGAAGAAATTTCTCTATAGCTGAGCTATGCTTGCCCAAAACTACGAAAATTATTTGAGAGAGAAAGACTTACGTCTGGTTCGTGAACTTCACGTTTGACTCTTCCCCTCTCACTATCCTGACCGCGATTGCTGCTTCCGACATCACCACTAAATGGCTATACGTAGGAGCATTTGCCGAAGTTCAGTAAGAGCCGTTCACCAGCAAAATGCCTTTCAAAAGATGCCCTCATTTTTGGTTCTTGTTTTTCGAGTTCTTGGGGAGGTGGGGGGGGGGGTGGGAAAACTGATGACAACCTGTTTTCGGAAGCCGTGATGACGTCGAACTCACTTTCAACGATATGTGAGTTAGATGTTTGTCTGCAGGTTTTTTCTTTGGGGAGGGGGAGCAAAAGGGGGTAACAAGTAGTTGTTGGGGTTCTCAGTTCCGGACAACTTTTGACATAATCCATTGTATCTCGATGTTCAATTCGTTTGCTCACAACCCAAATCGGACGTTTGCGATTGAGAAGACGTGGATTTATGCCGGCCCTCACATTCTTTGTAGCCTCCACCTACGATCAAGGAGAGATCGAAGCCTTCTATGTATACTTGAAGAAGTTCTACAAGGGAGACCATACATTCTATAAAGCCATCGTTGGCGACTTCAACGCCAAGATCGGCCCTAGAAGAACGCCAGGAGAAGGCTGTATATCATCGTGAGGGGAAACGGGACGTGGTATGGTTTTGCGATTGGCTTGTTCAAATCCTGCTCCCGCAAAGAACGGTTGACTCATTCTCTTTGCGCGCGATTCCACTATACTTGACAATGCTAAATTTGAACGGGGACGAGTTGGTCTTGATGGGCGGGAAGTCTCCACCTCGTTTTCCCTCACGATGATACACATCCACAGGAGAACTTGACATCGGTACCCTCGGAGTGGAATCAACAGCGGGAGAGGCTGGCTGATTTTATCATGACGACGAAGATCATCCATGGTAACCCATAATTTCAGAAACCAGCCTCCCTAGACTGGACGTGGGAGTGACCCAGTGGAGAGTACCACAACAAAATTGACCACATCATGCCTGAGCGACGTCGGTGTTGCAGCGAAGTTCTACACTGGATCAGGCCACAGCCCTCTTCGCTCAAAGAAGAGAAAGCCGCGAAATTCAAGAAGGGAGTCCCAAAGCCGACATCAGTTGTGACCTGTTCACTTCGTTAGCCGACTTTTGGGGAAATGCCGCTTTCGACAACATCGATGAAGAGTACGACTGGCTTTTCCGGCATCTGCGCGAGAGCGCTAAGAAAGCTGAGGGTTCAAGAGCCACCAAGAGACGATTCTCCTACGAAACCCTCTACCTGATACGCCAGCATGGGACCACGAAAGCCCAAGGCAATTACCAGCTAACGTCCGATCTCTCAAAAAGGAGCAGGGAGGCGATGGAGGAAGACCTCTAAGGCAGTGTGCCAGCACAGGGACTGCACTCGAGATTCCCATGTCAGTCGAACATGAGCGAGCTGAGCACAAAGATGTACTTTTAGTTGAAGCGGAACGAAGAAACCCCCATGAGTTACGGATTTCTTCGGCCGAGAATTTGGAATTTCTCGACTAGGGGACGAGAGGCTTCATTCCGCAGCCGAAGCTTGCTTCGGGTGCGGCATGGTTTTTTAGCACGGCAATACTTGTTTGTTGGACAACAGTTAATGCTGAGAAGTTCATTTTGAAGTGCAGTCTTTACTTCTCAACTTTTCTAACTTCGTAACAAGAGAACTCATCCACACCAACATCAAATTTGGCTTCAAAAATAAGGGTTTTTGACCATTTTTCCATATTTCAAGCAAATCACTGAGATGGACTGGATTCTGTCGGTATCCCAGTGCCCGTCATGAAGTGACGCAATGCGTTTGAAGAAGACGAGTAGCAGCGTTGGGAGGCAAGGAAAACATCGTAAGACCAAGACGATCGCCCTCTGGCGCCTAGACGGAACAGTTTCTTGATCAAGACGGGGAATGGACTAGGTCACCAACGACCTCTACTCGGACCTCTTCGATAGCCTCCTCAAAGTCAACTTAAGGAGGTATGTCGTCCCATCGGTTCTCCCTTCCAAAGTCCGACATGCCATCAAGCCGACAAAGAATCGTACAATGGGGTCGCCACAAGATTTGACCGGAATTTCTGAAGAAAACATTGCCAGTTCTTATTAACATATTGGCTAGGCTTTTCATGCGATACCTGTCGGAATGCAAGCCTAACCTAACCAATGGTGAACCAGTAGGATCGTTCCGCTGTACAAAAAGGGAGATCCACCTGCTTCACGTTCATTGATTTGAAGAAAGCCTTCGATTCTGTTGAGACAGAAGCGGTCCTGGAAGCCTTGGGCAACCAGGGCACGCCTACTCAATATGTACATCCAGATATTTCGTGAGCAACGTCACGATCAGGAATTCTCCGACTTTTTCTACAACGACATCATCGTAGATGTCAAGGGAGCGGTTCGATAAGACGACACCATGTTGCCAAAACTATTCAGCACAACTCTCGAGAGCGTTATGCATAGAATAGAATGGAATAATATGGGAGTGCAACTCAATCGTCTTCGCTTCGCTGACAACATCGTCCTTATAACACCAACCATCAGCGCAGCGGAACGAATGCTGGTCGACTGACGACGCGCGTGGAAGGATTGGTCTCCAACCGAACCTGGCGAAGACAATTTTCAAAATAAACGAATGGACCCCAGATGCCCATTTTCGCTCAACGGAACGATCATATCCGAATATCTAGATCGGGAAGTCTACATGATGAACGACCTCCCTCCGGAGGTTCATCTGGGTTCATCAAGGACGTGTGAAGAAGGCGAAGGAAGCCAGTCTCCGTGCCCGCCTCTTCAACACAACGGTTCTCTTGCACTAACGTACGCCTCGGAAACCTGGGCATTACGTAAGCAGGATGGGAATGCTGTCAGCCTCGTCGAGTGCTCCATCGAGACGGTGATGCTAAAGCGCCTCACGCAAGTGAGGGCTGGTGTACGAAGCTCTACCCTACGCCAACAGTCGAAGATCAGAGACGCTGCCGCCTACGCCAAGTTAAGCAAGATCAGGTGGGCCGGACATGTGATGCGTCTTAACGGCAACCGTTGAACAAGGACCGTCAGAACGTCAAACGCACAACAAGAAGAACACCGACCCGATGGTCAGACTTCTCCGTCAGACTTCAAGAAGTACTTCAACGAGAAGTAAGATGCTCTCCGTGTCCCTCGATTGGAAAGGATCCACTAGACGTCTCTGGCTCGCCAAAAGGACAAATGGGATGATTGCTGGCGCCCACTCAGTATACCCGAAGGTCAATGGCAGTCAAGTTGGACAAGACGAAGGTGATCTCAATGTTCCTTTTTTTGCGAATGAGGCGTTTGAGTCTAATGAGGCGAGACGGTCGGAGTTGCTCCTAATGTAAAACGATTGATGCTGAAACGTCAATGACTTCGATATTTCAGACTTCATTCCACTACATTTCTACTATGGTTCCACTCACGGTTTCTCTGGACGTGGAGAGTGCTGCTCTTGCTTCATAAGGGTATCCATTTCGTTTTTATTGAATATTCGGCTTTCTTGCGCGGCCTTGAAATAGTTGAAATAATTCTCGTTTCAGAACAAAAACTCTCCATATATCAGCTAACCTGCTCCCCATTTATCATCTCTTTGATTTTATCTATAAGTTTGGGAGGGTCCACGAACAGCAACACAGCGAGTAAAAGTTTGATATCGTAGTAGAGCGGAATTTTTTCGAAACCAGTATCGCATATGGTGAGCACACCGAAACAACCCCTGAAATTGTATGGCTAACTTACTATTTCGTAATTCAAAAGCGGTGCAAATATTTGCTGGAATAATTAGTGATCGCATGAAGAAACTGTGCTCCGCATGAGATACACATGTATGGTCTGCTTGCTTGAGAATGCGTTCGAGATTTTGGCTCAATTACAGCTGAAGTGTGGTGTCGGTCGTCCGACCAGCTGGTTCAATCAAATCTTTACACTTTCCTCTGTACATTTTAACATGTACTGTTCTCGAAGAGATCGATACCTTGCTCAGTTTCACAATCTCGCGGCCACAGAATCGCGGCGGGACCTGCTCGAATTGGAACATGCTCTTTCCGCATCCTAGACCGTCATGCTATAAAAACGGAATCCGTCTATCTTTTCCAGAAATGCAACATTTGGTGTGGTCCCTCCATTCTGAGGTTCTCCTACTGTCACTTGATAAAATCTCCAACAAAACGCACCCTGCGACGCCCCACCCATTCCCCATGAGCCGGCCGACACCGTGTTGTAGCCTTAATTGCAGACGGATTCACAGATGCACTCCAGATGCACTCGCAGCCGCAAGACCGTACAGGGTGCGTCATAAATATTAATGCACTGGATTTATGCTGTAAAAGAGGCAACATCCGGAAAAACTCCCACATATGCATACCTAAAATGAAGGCCATGTCTTAGCGAATACAAAAAAACCTACTCTTGTTCGGAGCGCTCTCTGTTCTCTTAAAAGCAGCCGCAAAGGTGTCAGTAGAGAGTATGTCTTGCTCCCCAAGTATCACATGAAGGCAAGTCCTTGTTCGTTGTTTTCTCGCCAAGGAAATGCGTCTATGTCTTGCTACAGCAAATTTTTTTCCTTTCCTTGTTTTTCGTCTTCTAAGGACACATTCTCTTGCTTATATTAGTTCTCAGCACAAGGTGAATCCATAGATACTTTGGCAGGGCTTGGCTGTCGTGCGAGAGACAAAGTTGTGCAGGCCCATTTTCAAAAATCTACTTGAAGGAATTCAATTTTGCAGAGAATAGGTTTCCATGTGAACTGAATTCCTGTCTGCTGACGACCCCATTTGGGCACGTTAGAGAGCGAGAGCTATCATCCACAGAAATATCAAGCACCCAAAGGCTTATCTATTCAAGATCTGGAACAAAGCCGACCTGAGTTAGTTGCGGCGCAAAGGCTATGCGCTCCCTTGTCGTCTCTGTGACAGCCTCAGCAAGGAACGAGCCTGCTACGAACAAGGTGCATTTATTCGGATCGCCAAAACATGGGCTTTATTCTGCATATGCATATTTGAAATTTTTCTCGCATCTTTGGTTTTCTACAGACTCTTTTAGGTGCGTTATTAATTCTGACGCACCCTACCTAAAGTCGGAATCCTTTACTCCGAGTTGAACCGCTGACAGTGACACACAGTGTCAGCTCATCATAAATGGTAAACGAACACAAAGAATCATAACTTACTAGCAAAGAAATCCGAATCGCAATCATGAACACACTTGCCTTGCATCTGTCAGAGTATAGGGCCGGTCTTTTGCGCAAGCACATGTGATTTCTGCGTGGCGTGATTCACGAGCCTCAGGCAATAACTCCGGGTGACCCGAGAGCAATGTTAATCCTGCCGGGTCACCCAGAGACCACATTTGTGGGCGTGGCTTGCTACGGGGTCACCCGAGCGAGTTTACAAACGGGCCGGCTCATCCGAGCGACCATGTGCTTCGTTACCGGGTGACCCGAGGGGACTTTTGTGTGGACCAGGTGACCCGAGGGAAGTTTGTTAAATCACCAATCCAAATTACAAAACCAGCATTTGGCTAAACTTTTTCCAAGTTTTGTTATCTATCTACTCGTGTTCATAGGGTGTCCTTAGATACTTGTGCGAAAAATTTGAGCGAAGCGTGAGTGATATAAAAATTTTTCTTCACAAAAACCACCCTACATACTGTGTTACGTCGGTAATATCAATTGCGGTCAGCTACTACTTCTGAAGAGAGCAGCATCAAGAGAGTTCTTATAATCACGAAAAATGGGCAGCTTTTCGTCGAAAACGGATTCCCCTTGTGTTAACAGGGGATTACAAACCTGGCTGAAATACGTAGCACAGCGGAGGGGCACACACTGCAGACAGTGGTCAAAAACATCGCTGTCATTTTTGTCCTGGCGGTTCGAAGCGAAACACACACTCTAGAGAGTGTATAAAGCGTGCCAGTCACAGATGCACACTGGGTGCTGACCCGAGAGAAGTTTAGCGGATGGCCCGAGGATAGCGCGAGGGGTCACCCTGTAAATTCCTCTCGGGTCACCCAGTTTTATTGCCTGATAGTGCTAGACGAGCGGGAAATAGCACCCCGACTTAGAGAATTCCTTGTGCATTTCGCGCTTTTTCGTTTTAGGTCCCTCAAAACCTCAAAATCTAGCATAATCCTAAGCACGAAGATTTGAGCGGGTGCTGCCTCTAAGCGCTCGCTTATCTCAGATCGAGTATGGCACTTGTAATAGATAAGCATGGAAATTGGTGCTGTTTGAACGAAGGCGACGTAAGGCGCTATACACCACGCTGAGTATAGCCGTAATCTTCGCTAATGTGCTTGGATTGTGTGGAATTTGTCAAAGAGATGCAAATCTCATGCAGCGTTAAGCACGTATCATGTACATTTGATGGTAATATCGGTGCAGGATTCATGACGTCTGCACGGGATTTGTATTACGCATACACAGGGGCAATTTCCTGCAAACTCCACGTTAACTTCCACCTGTTCCCTTCCTCAGGGAACAGCACCTGTTTGGTGTCTGTGAAGTTCAACCCCGGAAATCTACTTTGCCAGTGCCTACCGCGGCAAGAAGCGCCAGATGTTTTTGGGTCTGAACGACAGACGTCGATCCTTTCACAAAAGTACATGCATGATTTTCTTTTCAGGGTTCAATCTGTCAGACATGGGCTCAACTATTGTGCCGGCCGAACAAAAGCGACTAAGACGGCAACACTCAGTCGGCTCCAGTTATTCTGGTGAATCTTGAAGATTCTGTTTACTTGCGCTTTATTCTACCCTCATACAACACTCACAAAAACATTGCAAACGCCTTAGAAAGCTCTGCTTCTCAGTACAAGGTTGGTCTGAGTGCACGTTGATTGCGGAAGTTGCACGCCTTTCATTAATCGGTGATGTCACGGCTAACATACGAAGCAATCACGCCTTCGTGATGCTTCACCTGTTCAGTGTTTCCCTCGTACCTCCGTTATTTTTTCCCGCTTCCATTCAGAAATCTCTTCTAGTGAACGTAGAAAAAATGAGGAGAGCTGCTGATTGGGTTTGATTTGTGCAAATTCTTCAAAGCCACGAAGAATCCCACAAGAGCTATATAGGCTGTGTGATTCACTTTTTCTTTCCGAGAGTATCCTCAGATTTGTGCAAAGGGCACGCTCGACACGGCGGAGAGGAAGGGGGGGGGGTAGGGTTCGGCCACATGGAACAGATAGTGAGAATGAGTAGAACCCAGACGTGGGAGAGTCGATAATCAATAACGGCGTGGCGATCGATAGGCATCGTTTCCACTACGGGTATTATTCACACCGCCAGTGTATTTTGGGCACATCTTTGCGAAGTATAGTTTGTTCATTCGGATGGAGCACTCCACGCACCGGTCAGCCCCACGGCTACGTTCTCATTGCAGCGCGGTGATACTCCTAGCAAATTCATTTCCATTGACCCCACTAGCTGATCAGCCTATCAGCTTGCTCCAAAGCCAACATAGCCGCAGCACTGACCTGTACGTGGAGTGCACCGATAGATAGATATCTGAGAGCCTCAGTTTGCTTTCTATATATGTAGTAGCGCATGGCTTTATGAGTTTATTGAAGAACAAGTCATAGTAAGGGGAAGGAGTTATTTCTGAAGAGGCCAATGTGACCAAGCTATCTGATTGGTCTGTTCGGTGAATTGGCCAGTCACAGAATTCCGTCGTTGTTCCTTCCCTAGATTTCATGGAATTCTCAATCTCCCTCCTGTTTTTCCCTGGTTCCAAGAAATTTTAGGAGACTCTCGGAATTGAATTTCGATTTTTAATACTCCCCCAAGTTCAGAAAAAGTACATGCACACTGTATCTCTCGTTTCTGCTTTGTTTCTTGCGCCCACATTGCATGAGTACAGTGTTAAAAATGTTTCTTTGTTCAAGAAGTTAGTGTCCTTCTTCTTCATAACTAGAAGGTGGTTTATTGCGAAGGGATAAGAATGCTTTGAACCTTAGGCGAGCCGCTAAAGGACCAATCGTTCAGAGATCAGCATCTGTGCGGATAGCTCAACACGTCGGTGACTCATTAATTATACATGAACCAGCTTCAGCCGGTAACGATTCTGGTCTTCGCTATTTATGTTAAACGAGGCATAGCACTCAGTATATACACTTCCGCTCCTCGTAATAGGTTCGTTCGATATTCTTTCTCAACAGGCGAGATGTTTGTGTGCCTTAGTGGAAAACTAGACTATTCCAGAAGCTGGGGCTGAAACTCGATCCTCAGCTTCCTTGTAACGCTGCCGGAAACCGAACCAACAAGCAAGAGATCGTAGATTGTTAGCGTAAACATGTCGCTCACCAGTAAATCACCATATCATCCTTGGGTGCCGCTTCTTGAGGATATCCAAATGTGAATATTAGAGGCATAGCAATGAGTATGCTGTTGCAGAGTAGTCTTGCTTGTTTAGTACATGCGCAAATGACGAACACCACTCCGGCTATACTTTTTGAGAGCTGAAAAAAGTATTTTATCCTTGAATTTCCACTTGATTTCACGCCCCTTTCTTCGTGGCAGTGTTGCCATGCACAAAATGGCAAAAAGCTTTGAATTGAATCCATGCTATCAGCAATACGCCTCCTTTTGCTCAGTAGATGGACAACAATTATCTGAGGCTGCCAGTACTATTCCCAGAGGGAATGCAATCGCATGAAATGGTGCGAAAACATGCTATCTGTTAGATTTTATTGTCGTCTATTCCTGCTAGAGATTACTGCTCCGCTAGATTTTCGGTCTGTATCATTGTGATGCGAGATTTTCTTCGAGAGAATTCGAAGAATTCACGCTATTTATAACCATTATTTGTTGGAAAATCCTTCCGCTCCTCCCACTCTCTTCTTATCCTAGAATGTATTTGATTAGTTCCTCTTCGTCAGTTTTTTTGGCTTGGAAACTGTTGAAAAGCAGCTCGAACACATTTGCTCCTCTGAATTGAATCAAATTTTCTGGTGCTCGAGCACAATCTACTCAGTAAAACATCTCATCACTTCCGCCCACCTCGTCCCACCCCTTCTCGCCCCATTCACCGCGCCAATGAACACCTATCATTCAAAAACATACTGGAACGCTTACGACGGTGGTGCTAAGTCAGCTATAAACAAGAAAGCAACAGTTTTTGAGTAACGATAGCTAGTCCACCGACCAGTTCACCACTTCCTTGTGACCTCAGATTACCTTGGTGCTTATTTTGTAAGTGGACTTGGACCTAATACCTTTCGCGCCATGCTTTAGTCTATTTTCGGAGAAGAGCTGTTAAACCAGTACATTCAGCAGCCAGAGTACTTAAAATTGTATTTTTGGACTAGTAGAGCAAGATCGGGCTATTCCAAGTTTGGTAGAAAACAATAGATATTTGTTAGTACTTTGTTGCTCAACGGTGAGTCCATTCATTCATTCATTCATTCATTCATTCATTCATTCATTCATTCATTCATTACATTCATTACATTCATTCATTCATTCATTCATTCATTCATTCATTACATTCATTACATTCATTCATTCATTCATTCATTCATTCATTCATTCATTCATTCATTCATTCATTCATTCATTCATTCATTCATTCATTCCATTCATTCGTCCACGAAAATTTTTGATTTTTGGCAACGTCATCACCGTACATATGCATATTTGTGCATTTCTATTTGTTTGTAGTATTTTTTAATATCTTAATATTTCCGCAGTGCTCAACGTTTCGCGTGTTGAGCGCACAATCGCAACTACAAAGGCACTTGTGTGGTCATTGTTGCAAGCCTAGCCATCCGTCACAGCTGGAAACCACTATGATTTGCTTTTTCCTCACTTCACCCTCTCTATGGTTCTCTATGGTTGCAAGGTTTTTCATCCGCATTTGGCTATTTTTAGTGATTACTCAAATTGAAATCATTCTAATCGTTAGTCTCTTTTGTGTTGGTAATCATACCCGCAGGCTTCTGCTCGTCTCGACAATGGAGGAGATCATAGTCATTTAGATGACATCATGTTCTGATTCAGACTTGCCATTGGCTGTTTATCTCCAAGAGTTAGCCCCCTTGTTTTGCTATATGACTCACCGTATCAACATCTATTTCCGTTTTCTTCGACAAATCGTCTAGCCAGCGAGCTGTCCACCATTTCTGAAAAAAAAAGTAAAAATAGGTGGGAGAAATTTTCGACCTTAAAATTTCCGCGAAGGAGCTAGACGGCACAATATTCGTGCTAGCTACAAAAGGACAGGTCATCCTTTTTTTTCTTGAGAAACTGAAGTTTTTGAGAAGGTCTGACTCTTAGTGCTCATATTCGCCTTTTCTCTAAAAGAATCCTTTTCCATCACGAGGGAAACTAATGAAAGCAAAGACGGGAAAGCCGTGACATCGTCATAATTACTGAAAATATCCTCTAATGGGACGAACTACAAAGGATATCGTTAATTGCCCGACGCGACGGAAATGGATAACCAGTGACGTCTGGATGCATGCGCTTACTAGCTACATATTTTTCGTACAGCCAGACCTGGTCGTGTCAGGACCCATATCTCATTGAGAACGTCAATTCCACTTTTTTCAGGGATCCTCCAGACATTTTGTACCACTTCGATTACCAGCATTTTTTCTGCTAACATTTGGACCTGATGGCAGCGATGAAGCACCGCGGTTCGACCGCAATGATTCCAGCGGTTCCAACGGGAAAACAACGTGTCACGGTAATTCATTACTGAATCTTTCTGTTGTGCTGACTTTGTGTTGAGTCCGAACACTCCATAATTAGCTCTTTGAAAGATCTTCATTAGAGAAACTGCTGTTAATGAGGTGAATTTGAAACGTAAGTGAGCTTGCAATGAGGGCTGAGGTACTTCTCGATCAAGTCTACTGAATTACAAAGGAAGTACAAGTGGCTAACCCATCACAACAAAATGAAACCAATCTATTTTAAGCTTTGCCTGGCAGTGAATTACAGTATGAGTAACATGCTCCCCTTCGGTATAGGAGAAGAATACCAAAAAAGTGCAGAATAGGCGAGATTCAAGCCAATGAGCCCCTTTTCAATAGGCATCTGCACGAGCTAGGCCGAACTCAACGATGTCTCCAAGAGTGACCCTGCTTTGCCACATCTAATATACAGTAAATCGAAGGGCTCCCTTACCATTAACACTCAGTAGAATCTGTGCCCTCTACAAGGCTATTCTGGAGCAGAATGAATAATGCATACCATTCCTCGTGCTCATTTTCTTCCGCGCATAGTGATGATGGCGGCGTTAATTTGAATCTCTTTAATAAAAAAAAACTAGCATTTCGTGCGTAAAGGGCAATTTATACTGGATGCGTGCGAGTGACGTGCGTGCGCCTATATGGTGAAGAATAGGGCCCAGTCGCGCAGCAGTCGCATCGCAGTCGCAGCTCAGACGCACGCGTTTATGGCCTCGCGCCCGCCGCGCGTTCTTTTCATTGAGGATGTACACGCCATGTTGACCGGTCTTTATGCAAAATCCCTTGCAAATGGATGCGTGCGACCGATGCGCGACTGACGCACGCAGCTAGTATAAGTTACCCTTAAAGGCAGTGTGTCACCTCGTTCCGCTGCTTGTAGATATCAACAGAGTATACTCAGACAAAGTATCGCACACATGCGTAGGAGTACTGCAGGGCACCCGGAGGGCTTGGTCAGGAGACCCGGTCTGTTACAGACCGCAATTCCCGATTTAGTCCTCCGCAAGTCCCGGTACCCTCCTCCGCATGTTCCGAAATGGGGTTTTTGAACAAAACTTATCACCTCCACTACCGCTCGAGGATTTCGAACTGACCAACCGATCACTTACCATTGCTCTTCGATTGCTCCACAGTCCGCTGCTTTACCTCTGCTCCATCCGTGCCCACAGCCGAGGGACTATTCGAGGCATCCACTAATGTTCTTATCACAGTGCATTCCCAAGAGAAGGTAATGTTACGGAGCTCAGTCTACACCAATCACTACCAAACGTTGAATACATTACTCCGAAGGGCCTATGGAGATTTTGGCTCCTTTCAGCCAAGAGCTATGGACTGCTTTACCCTTCACACCAATTTCATTGATTTTTTGCTTAATTTTGTCCAGAAATCGCTGATGACATGTCTATTGTTGTTCGATACGACGTTTATTTTGTTTGATACGCTGAACACAAAGATATCTACGGTTTCGTAAAAAAATTATAGGTTAAACCATTTATTTCACCAAGTTTTACGCTTCTGATTGGGGGATCATGCCCACTGAGGTTTTCTAATGCGCTGAACGCAACACCTTGGCCACAACTCTGGTGTTCAAGAATGAACAACGGTCTCACTACGAGGATTCTCTTAGTAGTGCGTACTTGCGGCAGTTTTCGACTTGTACGTTAATATAGAGAAAATCTTCCCGATTGTAAAAGTGCGCGATTTTCGACGTTATAGAAAAATATTAGAAAGCTATTAGAAAGCTTCAGCTTTCGATTTCCTCGAGGAACGCTCGTTTCCTGGCCAGGCTACAGTTCATATCCGTAATCTGATCAGGCATAATCCGTAGCCTGGTGTGGAAACAGTGAGGCCTGTATTTCGTGGAGGCAACATCTGAGGTTTGAGTCAGTTCTGGTGTTGACCCGTAATTTCTCCGAGCAACATAAGAAAGTGCTGATTCAGCCGTAGCCTCTTAGAAAACAGAGTCACCCTTTTTGAAGTCTTTCATGTATACTACAGTCCACGCCAGCTCACACTGATTTTCTCACCATAAAAATCTCAAAACGATTGCTGAGGTAAGACTCTGTTGCTGTTAGGGCACACACAGTGTTAAAAGTGCTATATTCTGTGGCAGGAACCAAAATGGATGCTTTTGTGAGTAGGAAGTCCGCTCAAATTGTAGAAGAGACACTTCAGAGATTCAAACAATGAATGCCGTTTTTACAGTGAATATGACAATAAGAAACTCAATAAACATTATTATAAGAGAGATTTCTAGAGTGATTATGATTATAAAAAGCGTATTATACATTATTAAAGGAGAAAGATGGAGTACAGGCCCCAAGTAGTGGGAAAATAGGCAGAACTCACTGCTCTGTGATGTCTGACCTCGGGGGATTCTCGGATTACCTGCCATGTTCCTCCGCACCCATCCGAGGCTTTTATCAAAGTTCGGGGGTATGTCGCACCCTCCGACTACATCCTCCGCAAGTCCCGATGGTTTTTCGGGCCTAGATCGCACCCCTGGACTACCTCCTCCGCGTGTCCCGAAGCAGGCGGTCACCGCATGACCAATGAACTTCCTTGAGAAATGAGGGCTATCGTCCTCCGCATGTCCTGACATTTTTGTCTGAGTAGACCTGCTCGTCACGCTGAGTTCAATGATGTACGATAAAACAAATAAAATTGTAATGTAACGCATAAAACCCCGTTTTCGGAGGGCCGAACTTGTAGTTCACGGACCACTTGGGCGGAGCGGTCCGTGACTGTGCTGGCTGCCCGCCACGGCTGCAACGTTGGCCAACACGTCTGGACGTGTCCGATCGATAAGATCAACGGCTTCCCACGTCCACTCGAAGCAACAAACTGTTCCAAATCCCATCCCGAAGAACGTTAATAAAACGGCTTAGAGCCCGTTTTGTAATAAGTTATGTATACCGCTAGATTCACCGCCTCGAGAAGATTCAGAATCCGCTGAAACCCCAAACACGAAAACGAGGTGACACACTCCCTTTAAGGGCGGCATGCCGATAGCGTCTTGCACTAGCCGTGTCCACCAACCGCCCTACTCTCTATTGAACACTCTAAAGACATAACCCGTAGCCAGTGTTCTTCACAAAATGGGCAGGTACTCTGTCACGTGCAACCATCACTATGTAGAGTTGTGTATTTGAGATGACGAAGAACACTAAGAAGGCACCAAGCATCTATTATGAGCCATCTGTGAATGGAACAGTTGTCTCAACTACCTCGTAAAATGCAAAAGGCAATATATACTAGATTAGATGAGTGCGCTTGACGCGCGTGCGTCTACAGCCCTTGTCGAAAAGATAGAAAGACGCGCGTGCGGTTTCATAGCGTTGCGACAGCAAAATCGTGGCGGGACTCACTGGACCCTCTCACTTAGAGCATGCTCTCTCCGCATCCATCGTCCAGGTCCCGCCGCGATTCTGCCGGTACGGAATCCGTCTATCTCTTTGTAAAGGACTGTACATGAGGAAGAATAGGACAAGCCGCATGGATGACGCAGCTCAGACGTGCGCGTTTACGACTTCACAGCGGCCGCTCATCTTCTCATTGTGGATCTGCATGCCGCCTTGACCGGTCTTCATGCGGAATTCTTTGCAAGTGGATGCGTGCGTCTGACGCGCGATTGACGCACGCAACTGCTATGAATTGCTCTTCACCAAGCATCACCGGGGACTTCATTTGGCGAGCAATTGGGGGAGGTGACACGTAATATTGATCGGTAGCTTGACCGGTCATGCATGTTCTGACATGTAAGCTGACACGTCGCGAACGTTTTGATTTGTTAGCTGACTAATCTCGCTTTCAACTCGAAATAATCATCTGAAATGACTAATTGTATTTTCTGTCAAAATTGATCTTTTCGTGGATAACCTTTTATGAAAAAAAAGAATTGAATAGTTCTTGAAAAGAAGGTTGTAGGTGATAGGGGCCCATGAAATATAGTATTGAACTATGAGGTCCCTCAGTAAATGGCGTTCTACCTCCACAGTTCACAAATATGTCAGGACATGCACGACCGCTCCAATTATCGATCAATACTGGGTGGCACACTAACTTCCTTCCCCTTCATTTTTGATGCACATTGATTGGGAGCGGTTCGACGTCCGCTGCTGATTCTCCAAAATCAATACGTATTAAGAGTGAAGTCGTCACGACTATGGCAGTGACTTTGGTATGAAGGCAATTTGTACTGGACGCGGGCATAAGACGCGCATGAGTTTATATAGGCCGGCCCTTTCGCATCGCTGACCGAAGCCCAATCGCACGCGTCTACGACCTAGCGCGGTTCGTACATTCTTTTCATTGCAGATGTGCATGCCGCGTCGACCGCTCTCCATGGAAAATCAAAAATGGATGCGGGATCTGACGTGCGACTGGCGCATGCATCCGATGTATAGTGAACGGCAATGGCGGTGGCCCATCTGCGGCCTCGAGAAGGACGCAGCGCGACCGCGCCGCGCGAGCCAGGATCGATGTCGTCTGCTGCCGGAATGCTATTTCTAGGCTCTTCCCTTCCCGATTTGGTCGAAAATCCTTGAAATCGGGTAGAAAAGCTGGTAGAAATAGCATAACAGCAGCAGAAACATCGGTTATAGCGCGCGCGGCGCGGTTGCGCGACGTCCTTCTCGAGGCCGCGAATGGGCCAACGCCATTGACGTCCACTGTAAATTGCCGTAGACTCCTTGAGCACTAAAGCGGGTTTCAGAGTTGTGCCGCGCTGCCGCCTCGCCATATGAAGAAGGATAGGGTGCATCAACGCAGAGCGAGCTCGCGCGGCAAATGCCGCGATCGGGGGGGGGGGGGGGGGGTTCAGAGATTCTGTCTCGCGCGGTCCCTCCGCGGCATTTTGCGGGCTCGCTCTACGAGTCGGGGAGTCGAATGGTCTGGGGTATTCGTTGTCGCTCGGCAGATCCAATGCAACTTCCATAGCGAAATGTTTCCCGGCGGGGGTCACTTCTCTCGCCGACGGATCGGAAAATTTCTGAAACCAGCTTAAATGCGTGCGACTGACGCGCGCGCGTCCATATGCACGCGTTCACCTCGTCGCGGTGGCCGCGCGTTCTCTTCATCTAGGATTTGCATGCAGCGTTGACCGGTCTTCATCGGAAATACTTCGCAAATGGCGTAAAGGCGTGCGTTTGGGCTGCAACTGCGATGCTACTGGACCCTATTCTTCATCATATAGACGCACGCGCTTCAGTCGACGCATCCTGTATAAATTGCCCTTAAATCCGCATGCTGAGCCTCTCTTGTAGCTTTCTGAACTTGGGCAATCATTCACATTTGCGTGTGAGAAACGCACAGCTTTGACGAGAATGGGGAATTTCAAGGCGGTGATGAGTAGCCAGATCCAGAAAATTTAGAGTGTTCGCTTAGCCTTTCACGAAGCCTTTCACGAAGGGTTGCGAGCCGCTCCGCTTTTGCAAGTATCTCATTGTATGCGACCGCTCACGAGAGCTTGAGCTGTAACAGTCTTGCTACCGTGCCACAGATGCGTACCGTATCAATCTCACCATATCACCGAGTCATGGATTGTGGTTTCACTACTCGTTCCATTCAAGGGAGGTCGCTCATTTGGAACCGGTTGCCTCCTCGAGATTGACACCTAGGAAGCAGGGCTCCAACTTGCATAAGACATAGTCGGGTGGGCGAAAAGAGAGTTGGGGGACCACCCTATAGAAGGTCATAGGCTTCACCTTATAAGCCTAAACCTAAGCAAAGCCTGATTGTAGGCTTTAGCATCGGTTTCAACCTAAGCCTGAGGCTTGGGTTTCACAGGAGTGCCCCCCCCCCTACTCTATCTTCTTCGCCTAGCGTCCTCGGCGCAGGGAATCCTTGTGGACGAGTTTTCATGCGCCGATGCACAGGACGACTATCTCGCTTGGAGAAGTGCAATGATCTGAAGCTGCTCCCTAGCCTAGTACTTCCCCAGCGCTGTACTACTCTCTTGTTCATTTACTATGGCCCACAATCGTGATGGCTTGGATCTCAAATCTGGCCAATCCTGGACAAGCCTACCGAACAACAATGAAACGACTCTACAGTGCCCTGATGAGAAGTTCTCTGTTGCTCCCGTAGCGCAGTACTACTGGATCTGGAACCTGGAACGCGCCATTAGACTAGGCTCAGTGCAGCTCTACGTCAACGACAGCAATGGTGAGCAGGACTGACTTTGTTGTGAACCTTGTCTTGAACACTTTCGATGAACTGATCCATAATTCTTGCACACGGTAGGTACTCAAGTGAAGATGCACACCGCTAACGACCATTATATATAGGGCTCATGATTGTTTTTGTTTACCTGCGATCATACCTTCACTGTGAAAACAACTTTTAATTTTTCCACTGCTGAAGGAAATCGGTCGTGTTTTTCAGCAAATGCCTGCTTCTAGGTGGCAGTCAGATGGACAGTAAATCGATTTCTCTCAAAAAAGGCCTATTTGCCAAAGTCAAGCTTTTTTGTTAGCCTAAGGGGCCATATTAAAGCTGTTCGTCCAGGTGGGACTCAGTTTGCATCGAGGAGCAAGGAAACCTCTGAAGGAAGACAGTGGGCCTTATGCGATTTATAACTCCGTGTATCTTCGCCTGAACCGTGCTTCTCACCTGCGCAAAAAATATAAGCTAGATGTTCTTTCACTGTGTTTCCTATCCCTGAAAACTCTTCCAAAGCGATTGTGGTCTGTCATACACGCGAAAGCTACAGGGCACCAGTTGCATGCGTTACTCGAGCGCGTCGGACACACGCACTCAATGTACGGATTTTCATTGAAAAACGATGAACATGGCATGTACAGTGCTTTTCAAAACTATAAGACCACCCCCAAATTCAGCTCCTTTGTTCTTCTGGTGGACTGCTTAATCAGTGGTTACCACTACTAGATCCCCTCATCAAATCACTTCTGGTATCACTTCATTATTCTCAAAAACGAATATAAACTTCAAGAATTGTTAACCTCTGATCAAGCAATCCCCTAGGAGGAGCAAAAAAGCTGAAAGCGAGGGTGTTCTTGTACATATTTTCGAGATTCTCCGTCTACTCAGACATTCGGGCGTTTGGAGCGCCGGACTACACCGTTTCTCGTGGCATGACACCTGCGTGATAAACGCAAAAGTGGGCGGGGTTGGCGCCAATGTTCGAGCAGGACATCTGCGGCGAGGCGGATTTTGCCATCCGCGCCGCGTCGGCGCGCGACCAAACGGTACAGTGGGCCACAGTTTCAACCGGGCCTACGTTTTCTGTAGGGCTCGGCTAGTCTTCGCCGCAGCGGAGACCAGACTGTGCTTTCACAGCCGTCTGCCGGCTTACATACCATTCGGTTGCCACCTGGCAATGAAGAAAGAAAAACAGGGTGCAGAAACACCTGCATATACCCTGCCTCATGCGCGCTCACCGCAGGTTTTCCTTCTCCATCAGCAAGTAAGTATTCCTATTCCACCTGCGACTACCTGCTGGAAGTCTGCATCAACCAAAACTGAGCGGGATCCAAACGTTTGAATGTCTGAGGAGTTCTTCTCGAAAAGACGGATTCCATGGTTGGCAGAGCCGCGGCATGGCCTGAACGAGAGTTGCGGCAGCAACACGCTGCATTTGAAGGGGTCGAGTATGTCCCGCCTCGATTCTGCGACCGCGACGATACACGTATAGCGGCGCACGGATGCCGTCTGTTTTTCTGAGGACTACATGTACACTGAATGAAAATACCGCACATCTGCCACGGTGCCGCTAGCGCGTGCTTCTCACCTGCGTCGGAGTTGCGCCAGGGTAGCGACAAGGGCTGTCCTTTATCATATAGACGCAAGCTTCTCGAACACACATATAAAATGCAAATTTCCCTTATAATGTAACCACTATCATTTATATCTTTGACATTATTTGCTAATGCTAAATGCTTTTCGCATATGTGGATACAGGCTACAAATAAGGTAGCCTGTAGCCTCCTTGCTGGAACTCCTCAGATTTCCTGGGAATGTAGAATCTGGCATTAACCCCCTGAGCAATTGTCAGAGGTTTGCACGAGAATAAGGAATTCCTACAAATTTCCTCTTCCCCTCAGATTGCACTGTATTTGTACAGGTGCGCGTTCATGATGTCATGATGTGGTCTCCAAGGTACGATGTTTTCCCACTGATCTTGTGCCATAATGTGTTCGTTCCTGATCGTTACGAAACACATGAGAACGGGACCGCATCGCATCACCTACGCAGCGCACCAGACCAGCTGGGCGTTGCGAATCTCGAACATGATCGGAACTACACTTAGAACCGAATAAAAATCGAATAACTCCATTCGTTTAATTATCCATTCAGGAATAGATCCGAAAAAATAAAAAATCAAATGTTTAAAAAAAAGGGGGGGGGGCGGGTAAATGCATTTTTCTCATTTCTGAAGGGTTCCATTACTCCCTGTTTTTTGAACATCTGACCTATAGACTTATTCGAGGTCGAATATTCGGATTTCGAACAAATCGATAGGTATCTAATGCACTATTCGGTCCTATGTATAAGCGGAACTGCTGCTTTGACTGCTTCTTCTACCACTAGTTTCTTTATGTCTGTGTATTCAACTGGCAGCAGTCCCATTCACGTCGGGGAACCACATCGCCAAGCTGGTCTGTCGCGTCACGTAAGTGATGCGACGCGGGATCGTTTCAAGTGTACCATGATGACTTACGCCACCTACACATTTCCTTCCAACCCAATGCATGCAATGTACTGGAACAGTCATTCAGTTATTTCTGGAAGATTATTTTTTTCATGTCACACCCTAATATTATTATTTTTTGGCTGATCACAAAGAAATAATTAAACACTGCAAACGACTTGGACTTTCGTTGAATGGCAAAAGTGAAGCCTTTTTTACACTCACTGCACTTCACAGTGATTCGGTCTCCAACTGATGTTTTTCAAACGATCTTGTGATCGCTTGGCATATGCTACGGCTAAATTAAATTTCGAACTTGACAAGAATCCGCAGCTGATATTACGAAGACTGAGCGTGCTAGACAATTGCACGAATTTGCACGAATAGTTCCGCTCAGCAGGTGGATTTCTGTAATTCGACCCACCTTTTTTTGTAATGTAACAATTTTTCTCTCCTCCATGTATGGCATTTGATAGCAGCGAAGCTGTTCTGCACTTTTCCTGTTCGAACTTTTCATTTATTTCGATATGGACACGCCCATCGGTGTACATTTTTTGATCACACAGAGCCGCTATAAAGTCGTTACATATGTAGGACATTGTTAAATTTTCAAACCACTTATTTGGTTTGGGAACTATTTATGATGACTTTGTTTTCTGAGATTCCGGCCGTCCTCTTCCTATAATTTTTCGGAGGTCCCACTTTTTTCTTCCAATCCTCGCTCACCTGCCAGCTCCACCCCACCACTCTTAGACTTGAAACTGTGATAGAAATTGCACTAAATTTGGTCTAAATCGACGTCGAATTGATCAAATAACTGGATCTCTTGATATTCGCAGATCAGCCGGAATTGCAGAAATTCAGATTTTTTTTTGAATTGCTTGAATATGTTCTCCATAGAGCATAAGAGAGGCTATTTCACAGTTGACATTCCTTATAAGGGGAATGCGCGAGGAGTGTGCACCTACATATTATAAAATACAGTCGCTAAGCTAAATATTATGTTTGCCTTACGTGAACACTCCTACATTTTTCGAAGTTCCTCACTCTCAATACTAGGCACATAAGGCGCTTTTTATACTTTCATATTCTGTGTTTCCATTCACTCGACATTCGTACACTCAAATTAGTAGCAGCTCGAGTTCATAATCAGAATTCATACTGCCTAGTCGAAGACTAACGAAACTCCGCACATATTTTTCTAATTTTTTTTTTAAAATAACTACACAGATGTTCATGCTAGGCTGAGAGCTGTGACGTTCCCGTACAATTTCGCGGAGTGAAAGAGAAAACATGCATTACGTGTTGCAAGTACATACATATAACTGTTGTTTTCGCCTCAGCATTACTTAGCTCCTTTTAAAATTCAAAAAAAGTTATCAGTGCGTATCTGCACTGATAGCCAGCTCGCCAAAGAACCGAGTTCTTAAATAATCAACCACCGGAGTGCTTAAAATCTTCTAGAGTTTAAACTTCCTAGACGTGAAATAGGAAATATTTTGCTTGTTGATTATTTCAGTGATCGCATGCATGTTTCGATGTACAGGTTCTTGTTTTTTTTTTTAATATTTAGGGATATTTGTTCAAATGAAAGTCCACTGCGATTGCTACATGTAGGTTGATTTCTGGAAACTTAGTAGCTATTATTGTTTGTTTTTGAAAAAAAAAGGGTTGCGTAAAACCCCTAGTCTTTCTGGTAGCTGTTCTGGACAATTGAAAGCAACTCTAAGATTTGTGTCTCACGTTTGAAAAAGGCGTCTGAAAGCCTATTCTTCTTGCCTTTCACCCTGGAGAGAGAAAATAAACACTGAGATTCTCTTTCGAAAACATGTTTTTGGTAGATTTTCGGGAAGACAGAGATCATATGTTCCTTTGGTATGTGTACGTATTTTTTACGAGAATCCTCGGGAGGGTCTACGACTTTCCATTAGCTCTTTTCGAAGCAGAATTCTCTATGATTTTATTCGTTGCGATGGCGTGTTGTCATTCCTACTCACACAGGCGTACTTCCTCTTCTGACGCGATTTCTGCTTGGCTAGTGCTGTTACTCCCTTACCAATAATATTGTTCTCTAAATGATACATACATAGCTGTTCTGTACCTAGAGTATCAAAAGAGTAATGAGTTCAATTATTTTCCTCACGTCACATCAGATTAACTTATATAAGTTGTTCACAAGCAAATAGCTATTCGAATTACTGCGGCGAATGTCCTTTACGTAGTGTTAGCTTGTTTGCGTGGTATGTGGATTTAACTGGAAAACTTGATTTATGGATTATGGGCGGTAGTTCGCACATTTACAGAGGGCGTGACACTCGAAACTATGAATAAATCTTACTGCATGTGACAAAAAGTTTCCTTTATAAACTTGTAAAGTTGCTGTCTCACTGCCTCAAGCATCTTTTTATTTTTATGTCTTACTGCCTCAAGTCTCTTTTTATTTCTCTCTTATGAATATTTCGATATTCACGTACATGCGAGACAAAATGAACCCAAATAGTATAGTAAATAAACTATTCCTTTCAAGGCGATTCAAAGGAAATGCTCTGTAGGCTAGGTCCATTACATAGCATAGCTCTTTCCAAACGTTCTAGCTCTTATTCAGCTTACAGGGGGAGAAATTCGAGTATCTGGGCGTTTGATCTTTCCTGACTGTGTTAGTTTTTACGATGTGCTGCACGCGTTATCATTAGAGCACTTGATTCGGCTGAGGTCTCGATTTCACCTTGTTTTCAGAGAATATCGGCCGAATAAAGTGCTCCATTAGCAATCTGTGTGGCAAAGCATTATTATAAAAATCAGTACACTCTACCACCTATGTCCAGGTTTTATGAGGAGAGAACAAGGAATTTCCTTCATTGAGTGGAAATCCTATCCACTCCAGTGGAACCGCGATTCCGTAGTGAGCAAGCCACCCACGCAGTAAACATTGGCTGTGGGGATAGATTTTATGAGTTCTCCAGAGCTGTCCAGGTCAGTCGTTCTCTGGATTTGTTACTATAGCGGGAGGAAATCTTGGAGTAAATATTTATACATGCTTCCGAGGAAGTAAATGAGGCGATTACGCGTTTGCGGGTATCGTTATTGGTATGACGCACCAGCGCACAAACTTCTACATAATCCTGTCTACGACATTACATTTTTGTTCCGGGATTTGTCTTCAGTTTCCTACTCAATGGAGATTGACTATCTTTCTTGTGGATCCTACCACTAGCAAATGTAGTTTCCTCTGTCGCATCCTCAACGCATACGTGAACGTTCTATTCGTTTCTTTGAAAGAAAAATTTGGAATCATTCAACATACTGGTCCCTTATCCTTAAACTTCTCTTATCAAATATTCCTGTCTACGATTGGCAGGATTGCAAAATTTCTTGGAGAGAAAATACGGTCGCCTATGCATCGAAAAACGGGATGAGGACCTTTTTCTCAGTTATCGCTGAAAATCTTTCAGAAGACATTTCCGGAATGCTCTTCAGTTAAGAAATCGTATCCATTCTCTTCCAGCTTTGGCATAACCCAGTTATTATACGGAGCAAACTCGGTGGCCGGGAGAAATGGGGTGGAGTTACAAGGGACAGGCCTAAAAATTGAATTTCGTGCTTGAATCAAAGGAGGCTTGTTTCAGATGAATTATGAATTCGTTCGATTCCTTCCTTTCCTTGTTTAAGTGCCCTTATCCCTGCAGGCGTTGTGCAACCGTACTCACTTTTCATCAGCTTTGAAATCCTGCAAAATTTCCGATCTTTTGAGAGTTCTAATTTTTCGTTCTTATTTTTTAAGGAGAAAAAAAAACAGTATCAAATATCTCCATTCTAGCAGCTGCAATTTTTTATGGCATTAGAGAAGTTTGCCTTCTCTAATGACATGAAAAATTGCAGAGTTGCGTGCAAGTCTCCAGGTGGATTTAGAAGGCGAAAAACACTGAGATTACGTTTTTTACGTAATCTCAGTGTTTGTTTTTCACCTTTTAAATCCACCTGGATAATTTCATGCCCAGATATTCTCTTATTTTCCTGCACGATCACAGCACATCAGTTTCCAATCAAGAACTATGTTGTACTTGAAGTGATTCACGTATCCGTTGAAGACCCTCCGTCTAGTCTCTAGTCGTTGGTCAAAGCCTCTCATCACTTCCGCCAGGTTCACGAGTCCACGTGGGCTCATCCATGTATCCGTGTTCCGGCGAGCAGGAAACGACTCACCTAACTCAATTTGTTTTCTTCTGCAAATGCATCACACGAATGTGTTTGGGGAATTTGCAGATGTTCCCAGTGGATCGAATAGAGGGATAGGAGTTCTCGGATTTTATAGGCGGATTATTCCCTTTTGTGGATGATTTCTCTGTCAGTGTTGATACTGATGCAGTAAACGGTTTAACTCAGTGGTTTTTTAACAATAACGTGCATGTGTTTGTAGTTCTGCTGCATCTGAAACCTTTTCGGGAGTTCATCTGATCCTGTGCATGTGGGTATTTCAGTGGTACTGACAAGTAGGCTCTATCTACGGTGCTTTCAGCCTAAGATGTAAAAGTTATTCACAATTGGGTAGAGTAGGAGTAGATTTCCTTGGATGAGTCGCCAGTCTTTCACCTGGTTGTGAATATCCATGGGACTATCAGCATAGGTCCAAGGTGGTCTGCTATTTATCTGTTTGCTATAGTCTGCTTCACTGGGAAGAATTGTTAGAGTGCAATGCAGAGAAAAAGAGCGCGAAAAAATGCAGAGGAATTGGAGAAGACCAAGAGAGAGAAAGGCAGTGTGCACGACTACTCAACTACCGTCTGGAACAGATTACTACCTATCTATTTGTTAGTTTATCTATGTATTTCTTACCTTGCGATTGTACGGCATCGTGATGTGTGAAATCCAAAAAGGCGTCGACCATTTTGTCGTTTACCCTTTTTATGTGTTTATTTTCAACTATTCAAACCCAAAAATAGCTTTTTCATTCATTTCACTTTCAAAATTGGCCAGCTGGGGCCCATTCTCAGGATCCCACTGTTTTCTCTCACGTTCCCCCCTTCACCGCTTCTCTGCGATTGCCGCCGACCGGCAGAAAAGTACCAGAAGAAGTGAAATACTAATGGTAGCCCCACGCCAACCATACGATAACCTAACCACAGATTCGAAACAAATTTTTGACTCCAGGGTGTTGAACTGATGAAAATCATCGAATGTCGGGCTAATTTCTTAACTAAATAAGTGACTTGAATGCTTGTCGAAAAAATCGAGTATTTCAAAAACAAAAGCTCCACAGTTTTCATTTCATTTCTGCTTGGCTACAAGGCTCTTTCCTCTCTCAGCCTCCTATTTCTTGACTTGTTTGAAATCATATATTCAATTATCTGGTGTATCTAATGCATTATCTGGTTAGCACCACTACTTCATTTTCACTCAAAAGGAAAAAAAATCGGAGTCCAAGCATAGTTGGCAATTTTTTCATGGCGTGGCTGGAGATAAATTCTTTTTCTTTTCTTTATTTTCTGTTAATTTCTATCCCTCGCAATTTCTTGACATAAATGTGTTCGGTATTTAATGTACATAGCAGAACCACAGAGAGAAAAAGTTGGTTTGAGAAGGAAATTCTCGTATTCGAGTTGTAAAGTATTCAGCAAGCACTTAACTGAGTTTCTACTGTGAGATTACACACAAAACGAACTCGAAAATGACTACAGACAATGCTACAATGCCACTGACGACTATACTGTAATACTAAAGTGCTATAGAACTACATACATTATAGCAGTATCAAAAGCATATGTAATGGCACTGAGAAATCCGTTTCGACTTCGGATGGGGGGATGTACCCAGAGAACTGCCAAATTCTACTTTCGACAACGGTTTCAGTCGCGATATTCATGGAAGTTCCAGCGGAGCTACACATTTTGCGTTGCGTATTCCAGAATATAGAAGATTTTCGAGCAAAATGTGGCATACCTTTGTATCTCTGCAATATTTGTCATCGATCACTGACATGATTTGCTTCGAAAAGTCAGGTCTATTTCCCTGGAGAGCTCCTCGACTTCTGGGGAGCGCGTGGACAGCAATCTCCTCGGTAAAGTTCATGAATCTCACCATAGCATGAAGCGGGAATAACCTACGTCCATTATTTTACAAAGTCTAGGTCTAAGTTCATTTAGTCATCTATCATGTGCACGTTGAAATATGTAAGAACAACATCCTTAAAAAAACATGATTGGAAAAAGAACACGGTACAAACAATGAGGTGACCAAGATGTAAGATGGAGATGGAAAAAGCCAACACAACAACAAAAAAATTTTGGGGGCATGGAGGGGGTGGGGAACGGGAATTATCAACAGTGTCGAGTCCGGGGGAGGGTTAACACTAAGCGACAGAGGAGGGCACCCGTGGTAATACTGCGCACAGAAATTTGGAAATTGACGATATGTCTGCAGATGTAACCCGGAATCGCGATGACTCTTCCTGCTCCTATGTAGGATTCCGGAACGCATCAAGAAGTTTTCTAAGCCTCGCGCTCACTCATTATGGATGAGTTCTGCGAATAGAAAGCGGTACATTCTTTCACTCATTGGACTTGTACAAGTACATGCAATCGGCAGTCACAAACAGTCAGAGTACAAGTAATTTAATAGACTCATTCAGTCTTTCCCTAAAAAGAGTGTGATTCTGAGGAAATACGTAGATTAGTACGGGGTAATTTTTTGGACCTGGAACAAACTCTTACCGCGGAAAATTTCGATCTGATCTGAGTTTTACCCGTGACGATCGGAAGCCTGAGTGGCGCTCCTCTTGCTTTTGAATCAGTGGTAGTGAAAAACTGATTAGGTACAAGCCTGAATAATCTTTTGAGTAATTTCTATGAAAGTAATAAGTCCACTTCCTTTCTCATTTGAGTGTTTTTAGGCCCAGAATTTCATTACATCCAACTCCAGGTGGAATTTTGAGTAGACATGCACTTTGAGCATGAGTTTTTTAATAAAATTATTTTGAACACCTTTAAGTGTTTGGATGTCTTTTTTTATAAAGATTAAAAAATGGAAGTACATTCAATCTCAAGTGCAGATCAAATGTAAACCTCACTTCTCCTAATAAGACATGAGTTTTTCTTCATCGAAGAACTTTGAAAAGACTAAACGCTCTGCGAAGTCAATTTGCTACTAGGTAAATATTTAGAGTGCGCAGAAAAAATTAAGTTACAATCATTTGGCTACTCTTCCCATTGCTTTTCATCACTGATTGAGACTAGTCGTTCGGACGGAGTATGCCCATGTTTTCTCAGAGAAGTCGTCCCATTTGAAATAACGGGTAAGTAACAATTTACCCGGAAGCGTTCATGGATACTCGCGCATGTCCTCCCGATCCTTCCACTCCTGAGCTACAGTTGGATTTGATTCAAAGATAGTATAGAATACAGTGGCTGCAGTGTAATGGAGTTACATACATTTATAGAAGGACGATTGCTGGATAGTGAGGATGTAGACTACGACCACAGTATTGTACTCCAAGGGTCTGAAAATGTACAACATACCAACATCCAACTTCAATCATTCGATAACATTGCGTATCATACAAAATTTGACGAAACTACAAATCAAATTGAATTGACTGATATAAATTGTTTTTTAGAAATGACAAAAATTGTCATGTAACACATATTCAAGTGAAACAATCGAACTAACAATCAAAATCGGTTGGCTACCTGAGGTTTGGAGCGACTTATCACTAGGCCTACTTGTGCTGTGTTATTTTTTCTAAAAATACCAGCAAAATAGAGTTCTTGAGAAGGAAATATTACATCATGTCTGATATTTGCCTATTTCTCAAAAATTAATCAGCATACGCTCTTATTGTAGCCAATTACGTCAGTTACTCTACAGTTATTAGTTGTGGCAAGTTACTCTACAGTCATTACTTGTGGCAATTTCGCTCGTCAAAGTGGAAAATCATGAAATTTACCAGCCCACACCATACAGAGAGACATTAACGAGCTAATAATTGTTGGGAACTGAGAAAGTAGTTTTATCAAAAACAAAAGTATAGCAAAACTGTGCTATGATCATTCAAAACATCTAGTAACCACAATTTATAGTCGCTCCTTAGGAGAACTAGTTTTTTATGTCTCTTCTCGGAGAAATCTTGGCGAGAGGTGGTTTTCCGTGCTCCACTAAATTCTAGTATTATATTTCGTTGGTTTGCTGCCTGTCTATTCTATTTGGTTCGGTCATAATCTTGTTGTCGACACGCAACCTGACTTTGTGGTCCTCAACTAAAACCTCTGTTTAGAATTGTTTTTTTTTGGGGGGGGGGGCGAGGAGTCCGACTCTCGTTTACTCGGCTGAGAATATTTTCTTCTGAATACACCTGATCTTTCCAGTATTCCGAAGGCACCTGGACTCGGATCTCAAGACCTGGAATGTCCCAGAATCAAGCGAGATGACAAAATTATTAATCTTTCCCCATGACTCCATCGTTGTTCTTCAGTTGAAACTCACGTCACGGACATCTGTCACACAATACGGATTAGTTCGCCGTGTTTGTGTATCAAAGCATCTTTTCTTTGTACGTCGCATAAAAGTGATGCTATTGAGAGCGACATCATCTCTACCTCTTGGGAAGCTCTGTTCTTGGCATCTGTGAAGTTATAACCTTCTTCTGCCCATATGCCACCCATCTCACCTGCTTTAGGATTTATGAACGTATAACCGGTAAAAAGCCAGCTCAGCAAGTTAATTATGACATTCTGCACATCCCTGCTATACATAATTCTTTGGATAGCCAATGAAGCTAGCTATCGTTGGTGTTCTTGGTTAGCCTTCCACGGATCGTAGCCCTCCTGCCACACATTCCTCTTTCATCCATGTGAGTTGGAGATGGGCGTGGCTCAAGGAACTTCATCCAGCTGCTCTTGGTCTCTGCACCGCCGCTGCCAGCGGCTCATGGATACCTATCACTACTTATAATAACGCGCTTAGTCTGTCTGTCTGTGAGTGTACGTGTGTGTCAGAGCGTTACGAAATTAGTCCATTCAGTTTCCGAATCAGTATTGAGCGGTGAACTAACATCGATAACACATTACTCTGAACTTTTGTACCACGGTGGGCTCACCGTTATTCCATGGTTAATGTTCGGCACGTCAACCATGGGCAAACAGTGGAGCCACCGCGGGCTATTCGTGGGGCCACCCTGGGCTAAGTAGCGGATTCACGAGGAGGACCTGGGGTATTTCCGTGGGGAAACTGTGGGATTTTCGTGGAGAAACTGGGGTTTTTCCAGGGATTTTCCAGGGTTTAATCGGGGTACTTTCGAGGGTTAATCAGAGCTTTTCCAGGGGTTAATCGGGGTAATTCAACGAGTTAGGCGGGGTCATCATGCTCTTCCGCCCACATTCTCATCGTGTCCTGATCGCGTTTTTCTGGATAAGCACCACATAACAGCATAGTGATTTATTTCCAACATATTGGCATTTAAAAAACAGTACAATCATGAGTGCAACAGAACAACAATGTTTCGCGAGTGGAGCGAAACCAAGGATTTTGCATTTCCATGTGGCCTGAATATGAGCAGGATTTTCATCCACTTGGAACGAACATTTCGGAGGTTATCTACTCACGTACTTGGACACGCCTTCTTCCTCGTGAAGAAGTCAGAAGGGATGTACGATATTTGAGCACTCACGAATGTCGACTCAATTACTCCTCTTCTAACAACTAGTTACGATATGTGCCCACTGACTACGGCAAAGAATATCTAAAAGAGCTAGTACTGAAGTAAGCACTGAAACAAAATCCTTACTTCATCAAGGAGAGTTCACATCATACTTTTGCTACAATCGTTTACGTCGTTTGCCGTGCCGGAGTCTCAGAGTTAGTGGAGGTCCAGAGGAACTCACCACAAGCGGGAGCGGATTCGGATGAATGGATTGGAACCAGCAAACACAATGAATCATGATGTTTTCATCAAATACCTATGTCATTCTGCAAACACGCTCCCGTTGGGTCGGTCTTTAGATGAGGTGGGCGAGTGGTGGGCTTTGGTGGTTAAAACGGGGAGTAAGGCGGAATTGAGATAGGTGAGATAACGGTGGGCAAATGGTGGGCAAAAGGTGGTTCAACCGTGCTAAAAACGGAAATGTGGGCTAACAGTGGGCAAAGGGTGGGCAAACGGAGGTTTCACCATGGGTTCTCAAAGCATGGTGGGCCAACCGTGGGGAAAAGGTGGGTGCACCGTGGGATTGATAACAATGGTGGGCTAACGGTGGGATAAGTGGGGGCGGACATCATAATCGGGGGATATCTGGGGGATAACTGAGGGGTAACGGTGGGCCCACCGTCGGTTGGGGGCCCACCATGGAATAACGGTGGGCCCACCGTGGTACGAAAGTTCAGAGTAGTTGATATCTGCGATATCGTAACGGTCGAGTAGGTTTAATTTACCAGTGCCGGAACGGGGAGACGGGCCCACCACTCTGATAAAGGTGCGCCAGCGCCCAAAGTGGGCGGAGACAGGTCCATCACTGTGATAAGGGTGCGTCGGCGCCCAATGTGGGGGAGACGGGTCCATCACTGTGATAAGGGTGCGTCGGCGCCCAATGTGGGGGAGACGGGTCCATCACTGTGATAAGGGTGCGTCGGCGCCCAAAGTGGGGGGAGACGGGTCCACTCTGATAAAGGTGCGCCGGCGCCCAAAGTGGGAGACGGGTCCACCACTGTGATAAAGGTGCGCCGGCGCCCAAAGTGGGGGAGACGGGTCCACCACTCTGATAAAGGTGCGCCGGCGCCCAATGTGGGGGAGACGGGTCCACCACTGTGATAAAGGTGCGCCGGCGCCCAAAGTGGGCGGAGACGGGTCCATCACTGTGATAAGGGTGCGTCGGCGCCCGGGTCCACCACTGTGATAAGGGTGCGCCGGCGCCCAATGTGGGGGAGACGGGTCCATCACTGTGATAAGGGTGCGTCGGCGCCCAAAGTGGGGGGAGACGGGTCCACCACTCTGATAAAGGAGCGCCGGCGCCCAAAGTGGGCGGAGACGGGTCCACCACTGTGATAAGGGTGCGCCGGCGCCAAAGTGGGGGGAGACGGGTCCACCACTCTGATAAAGGTGCGCCGGCGCCCAATGTGGGGGAGACGGGTCCACCACTGTGATAAAGGTGCGCCGCCGCCAAAAGTGGGCGGAGACGGGTCCATCACTGTGATAAGGGTGCGTCGGCGCCCAAAGTGGGGGGAGACGGGTCCACCACTCTGATAAAGGTGCGCCGGCGCCCAATGTGGGGGAGACGGGTCCACCACTGTGATAAGGGAGCGTCGGCGCCCAAAGTGGAGGGAGACGGGTCCACCACTGTGATAAGGGTGCGCCGGCGCCCAAAGTGGGGGAGACGGGTCCACGGCTGTGATAAGGGAGCGTCGGCGCCCAAAGTGGGGGGAGACGGGTCCACTGCTGTGATAAGGGTGCACCGGCGCCCAAAATGGGGGGAGACGGGTCCACTGCTGTGATAAAGGGTGCAAAAGTGGGCGGAGACGGGTCCATCACTGTGATAAGGGTGCGTCGGCGCCCAAAGTGGGGGGAGACGGGTCCACCACTCTGATAAAGGTGCGCCGGCGCCCAATGTGGGGGAGACGGGTCCACCACTGTGATAAGGGTGCGTCGGCGCCCAAAGTGGGGGAGACGGGTCCACCACTGTGATAAGGGGCGTCGGCGAGACGGGTCCACGGCTGTGATAAGGGTGCGTCGGCGCCCAAAGTGGGGGGACGGGTCCACTGCTGTGATAAGGGTGCACCGGCGCCCAAAATGTGGGAGACGGGTCCACTGCTGTGATAAGGGTGCACCGGCGCCCAAAGTGGGGGGAGACGGGTCCACTGCTGTGACAAGTGTGCGCTGGCGCCCAAAGTGTGGGTAGACGGGTCCACTGCTGTGATAAAGGTGCACCGGCGCCCAAAGTGGGGCGACGGGTCCACTGCTGTGATAAGGGTACGCCGGCGCCCAAAGTGGGGGGAGACGGGTCCACCACTCTGATAAAGGTGCGCCGGCGCCCAAAGTGGGCGGAGACGGGTCCACCACTCTGATAAAGGTGCGCCGGCGCCCAAAGTGGGCGGAGACGGGTCCACTGCTGTGATAAGGGTGCACCGGCGCCCAAAGTGTGGGTAGAAGGGTCCACTGCTGTGATAAGGGTGCGCCGGCGCCTAAAGTGGGGGGAGACGGGTCCACTGCTGTGACAAGTGTGCGCTGGCGCCCAAAGTGTGGGTAGACGGGTCCACTGCTGTGATAAAGGTGCACCGGCGCCCAAAGTGGGGCGACGGGTCCACTGCTGTGATAAGGGTACGCCGGCGCCCAAAGTGGGGGGAGACGGGTCCACCACTCTGATAAAGGTGCGCCGGCGCCCAAAGTGGGCGGAGACGGGTCCACCACTCTGATAAAGGTGCGCCGGCGCCCAAAGTGGGCGGAGACGGGTCCACCACTGTAATAAGGGTGCGCCGGCGCCCAAAGTGGGGGGAGACGGGTCCACGGCTGTGATAAGGGTGCGTCGGCGCCCAAAGTGGGGGGAGACGGGTCCACCACTCTGATAAAGGTGCACCGGCGCCCAAAGTGTGGGTAGACGGGTCCACTGCTGTGATAAGGGTGCGCCGGCGCCTAAAGTGGGGGAGACGGGTCCACTGCTGTGATAACGGTGCACCGGCGCCCAAAGTGGGGGGAGACGGGTCTACTTCTGTGATAGGGCTGCGCCTGCGCTCAAAAGTGGAGGAGCGCCTGAAATATAGCTACCGATGCAGGAGGGGTGCGCCGGTGTCCACTACTCAGGGAAATGTCATGAGTTAGGTCCATATTTGTTAAATCGATTCGATGGCGTCTAACATCAATTGTAAAAAAACTAGATGTCAGACCACTGCGCGGATTAGTATGCAATCCGTGTGAATCCTTCCTCCTTACGTCCTCCCCCGCGTTCTCCTCTTCTCATTTGTTTATGAACACACCGCACCCTCCACTTTTATATGTTCTAAGTGACTCTTATCACTTGACCAGTTATAACAAACAAAGAATGATAGACCATTTTCTGCGATCAATCGAGGTTGAACCGGTTACATTTAGTTACAAAAAGCTATTTCAGTTGAGCAAAGGATAAAATTGCTTCGAGAAGGTTAATCCTCTTTGATAAGTGCATTTCTACATGAGAAGAAGCAATGGAAAGGGTGTGGGACACATTATAGCAAAAATGTGGAATAGCTGTGACTTTATTTGAATGAAGAAGAGATGAAGCCATGCGAGCGAAGTGAGCATTAGGAAAAGTCTGGAAGTCCGGCGTCAGCCGGACGGCCAGACTGGTCTCCCATAATTGAGTATGATTTTTTGCGCTATCCAAGCAATGCCATCTATGTAATTGAACCCATGGCTTTGTAATTGCGATATATCGTTGCATAATTACGGTCCGTGCAATGTGGACACTTTGTTTGTTCAGTGTAATTGCGGAACTTCTGTGCCGTATCATTATGAGGCAATTATTCTAACGGCAATTCTTTAGCTGACCTGGCCGCAGGTGTAAATAAGTAAGTGGGACATGATGAAATCTTCTATTTTTGACATTTTCTGCCCATCAGCATTCCAGCTGAAAAGAAAATTTTTGAGTTTGGCATTACATACGTTTTGAAATCACTAGTCATGCTGTTAGCTCTCTCGACTGAGTATTTGCTTAATTATTTGTTTATTTATATTCGTTTATTTATTTACTACATCCATTGCCAGTAGGGCACTACTCATTTATTTGAATGTAAAGTATTACAGAAGAATTAGTTTATTAGTTCTGTTGTTTGTTGGTTTATATTTACTTGTGCATTTATTTGTTTGTTTACTGCAGGTGTTGCAAGTAGGGCGCAATACTGCTCTTCAACTTTGTAGAACACACTGAAGCAATTAGATTCTAGCAAGTTTACAAATGCAGGTAGATTCCTGTAACTTTGGTTCATTTGTTTATTTATTATTCATCTATCCGCTTAATAAATAAGATTAACGATTATGAGTAATAATGTTTTCTTTGGGAAGAGATATGTGGGACAAATCGTTTTGAGAAGCTTTTGAAACAACATTGATGGTGGTGTTGGGTTCATCACCTTATTTATTTACTTATTTACTTTTTTCCAGTGTTTACTGTTCACACTGCTGTCGTTTACACTATACATCAGATCCATTTGCTCCAGAAAACAAGAAGGAGAAGAAAATCTAGCAAAAGTTACTAGAAAGACTGAATAGCCCAGATTCAATCCAATCACCAGCCGTGCCCACTAACGGTTGTTTTTCTAAACACCATGGACATTGATCGCATCTTTTTCTGTGTGCTTTTGTACTTTTCTGGTCAGGTTAGAGACCTATGTGATCATGCATATCTGTACTACCTCAACCAGATGTTGAGTAAAACAATTACCTCGCCTAAGCCTTCAACGGAACAAAATATTCAACGAGCCTCAGATATTCGAGGAAACAATTACAAGCATCTAGGGAGCTTGATTGGAAGTGCAAAGTATTGAACAGTGGGTCTTAGATTCCGTCATTCCTTTTTTTAATAGAAGAAATATTTTATAGCATCTCACTCATAGGGATTAGGACCACGGTATGGGTAGACAGCAAAATAACAATACGTGGCTTTTGCTTCAGATGTGGCGATGGAAATTGTGCGAGGTGTTCATAGAGGGTTCTTTAAAGGTTTCAGCATTTTAAGAGTTATTACTTCGCATAGTTCCGTTAGAACCCCTAATGCTTCAAATTTCCGTTAGTACAGTTTTGTGTCAAGGATTTCTTAATGCCTAGTTCTAGCTAGCTAAATTTATCTTCAAGGTTAAGTGGATCTGAATCTGGTTTAGAAGCTTACTCCAAAGCCACTGTGGTAGTAACGACCTTGCTAGCCGAATCCCAGACTATGTTTGACCGGAGTTTCGAAGACTTTCTTGTGCTCATCATTCAAAAATTTGGAGCAAAACGCTCTTTACAACAGCAACAGGACTGATTTTTAATGCTATTGCTTACCATCACTTACTGTCAACGGTAGCACATTCTCACGTTCTCAGTTACATAGTGCTTACCACCAGTGGCAGCTGTAAGATTGCTCTTTGGCAACCCCTTTCATGCAAGAGAGAAAAAGAACGATGAAAATCATTTCTTTCTGCATTGGCGGCCATTTGCAGACGTTTTTGGACCGCTAACCTGAATTGAACAAAATCCTTTTTTCGCATCGTATACCCTTGTCTATTTGCCTATTCGTGCATGTCGGCTCCCAGCCAACCGTTCATTTTGTCACTCATTCAGTAACTGAACTGTCACAAGACCAATCAACTTCATGACTGGTCTTTCATGCAAATAGCTAATTGGATAAAAAGCAGGAAGTGAGCGCTTGCAACCTGGAGTCATAAAGTAGCCATGGGAGCACGATAATTCGTCTAGATACTCGCAAAAGTTTGGAGGACTTACTGATAACGATGAGGAGAGCCACTCATTATACAAGAATATTCGTGCTTATTTATTTCTCTATTGGTTTTTTCAGTTTATTTAATACGCCAGCGGGCTCGCGACAACCTTTTGATCATGATTTGCTATGTAACTACGTATTCCCACGTAATACTTACCAATGCATGTACAGGTACAGCCAGAGTTATGGCGTAGATTCCCAGATCCGGACAGAGGGAGGAGAGATTTGGGATAAAGAGCTGTATTCAGTTCAACTGGGGGGGGGGGGGTCCGAACAGCCGGAAAAACGGATTTTCGGAAAAGGTTTCCAAAAGTAAGTGGATGTTTGGAATAAGTGAATATTCAAAGAATATTAGTCAAAAGAAGGACATAGAAATAAGCTATTACTAACTTCTTCTCTACTTGGTGACACAATTTCGAAAAATTCAGCGATCATTTTTAGGAAGCTCCTCCCCCCCACAACCCGCGCATTGTCCATCATGTTCGCCCACCATCCGCAAATAAATACATATGTATATATAAGCACATTATTTAGTAAATAAATGAAAATTGAAGCTTGGAATGCACGTACGTATTAATGTGAACCCGCAATCTGAAGCATTGCAATGGCTGTTTGAGTACAGATATATTCATAAATTTATTTACTCTATCGATAACCATTTGATTATCAATTAAGGCTCAGATCACTTTACTACTTACCTTCTACAACTTCTAACGCACCGTATTTTTAATTTTCCAATAATAATTTCCATTATTATTCCGTAAACCTATTGACGTTCTCGCTCACTTAGTCATCATTACCCTCTTTCCACTGGTATCGTTTTCTCACCAAAACAAAAATAATCCCGACGTACGATTTAATGACCCTCCTTTGCTTTTATTCTGTTTCAGTTGTAATTTTTCTTATTGAAGGTCGAAGAGGAATGGCTTTAGTCTTCCAGAGTTTTTTTTCCAGATGATAAGAATTTGTTGAGTTACAGCCTTTGTTAATATTCATCAGGAAAAATACCTTTTAGTCAGGAATTTTGCACTTTCCTGAAGACGAAAAGACAATGTACTTGAGCTGTGGTGTATTCCTTGTTCTTTATTGACATCTCAGCGAATTTATTGGTCATATCGGGACGAGTTCAAGCTACGTGCATGTGCTCTTTCTATAGCTAGGGGCGGAGAAAAAGAGAAGGCTCATCATGAGCGGCGAAGACGTCACTGGTATTCGATCCAGAATCACCAGCGCACGCGATGCGTGCTGCACATTATGACATTTCAAACTTAACTGTCAGAGTAATTGACTATACATGATATGCAAATATTTATCTTTATTATTCTCATTTCTCAGTTATTAACAAAGGCTGTAATTTAAGTGTTTCCCAACGAAATCATCTGTACTGTATTCTGTAGTGCACTATGCTCTATGTAGTATCTATATGCAATATAGAAATATTGGACCTTACTTGATGAAATGATTCTAAGTTCATGATTTCCCAGACGGTCCTATCGTGAACGATTCATTCATTCATTTAGCCTTGCTCAGGCTTACCAGTTGAGTTCATAGAATGAATAAAACCCTTTTACAAGTGTTATGGTAAAATAGTCCAGAAAGATCGTTCTCGTGAAATTCAAAACGGTCGAAGTCTCGAATATCACCTGCTATTTAATCGTCTACTACAAGTTCAGTTCAATTCAATAGAGCCTATTAGGATTTTTTCTCTGAAGAATTGAGCCAAGAATGAAATGGTTTATCCATATTCAAATGATCAAATTACTTTTCGTGATATCTTAGCTATTTTTATTTCCCATAATCCCCAAGGTGGCGGAGGCTCCACTCTTCTCGGAAGTCCCTTCCCCCCTCCACCCCCCAACACCTTCCGCCAATTTTCTGCTTTGATCACTGGACTGTTGTCATGAACTCTTACAGTGATCACTATCCAGAGGACAAGTTCCAACTGAATTCAGGAATTGTCCTGAGAACACTTGCTCACCAACCACAAAAAAGTCAGCAGGTTATGAGAATACCCGGAAATTTGGATGGATGTCGCCTTTGCTGTAGTCAATTTCGTCATTAACCAGGAAAATTCCTCGAAAAATGACTTCCATTTCTACTCTATTGCCTGTGAGCAGAACAACGCAATTTCGAGAGATTTCTCGTTCAATTAGTGCACGTGTCATATCTCATTTCTCCTCTAATCCTTTCGTTTTCGCCGATGTTAATTAAAAAGTGCCATGAGTGTCCTCTTAACCGAACCGGAGATACATGATACCGACCGCTAAAATGGTCGAATTTTCGCCCATAGCAACAAGTTCTGTCCTACATACATACATATATCATTTTTTGGAAGCTATTGTATTGAGAGAGTCATTGATGGTTTTTTGTGTTTTTTCTTGTTGTTTTCGCACGAATTTCGTTGGATTTCTGCTCAACTGCCTCTCCATGAGGTATGCAAAAAAGTTCAAGCGATTATTGAGGGTCTTAAGTTGACGAAAACAGACATTCACATAACCCTCACCTCGTTTCCATACCATTGCTTATCGTAAATACCATACCTGGGAGCGAATAAAAAACGTATAATTTTGTTACGTTTATGAACAATTTGGGGAACAATCTAATCATCTAAATATTTGAGATTGAGAAAGCCCTAGAGCTCTTCTTCTCTTTTGTACAGCACTGCTTTGGCTCTAATGTTGGAACATTTTAATCTCCCATTCATTCGAAATATTCGATATTCGAAAGCAAGAATATTCGAGCTTGAATGAATGGAAAATTATAATGTTCCAATATTACAGGCCAATGTTTGTAGTGCTTTATTAAAGAAAAGAAGAGTTCAAGGCTTTCTTATTCTCGAACATCTAGATGTTTAAATTGTTTCCTAAATTGTTAATTAAAGTAACGAAATTACTTGGATTTTTCTTCAGCCTCAAATATAGTATATATGTCCTGGGTTGGGATTTATAGGTACCTCAGTTTTCCCTTCATTTGACTAGAGATTTTATCACACTCAATAGCAGTCACATATGTACATATAAAGTGAAAAGAGTGAGGATTTCCATTGGAAAAAGGCACAGAAATACTCTTAGGAATTTATATGTTTCACAGATGGCTTTAGAGCGTGATTTATAGCGTACGCCTTAATGAAGCAAGAAAAGTGGGCTAGGGCAGAAATTTCATCTTTTCTTTTAAAGTTACTATGTAGTGGAAACAGGAGAATTTCTTAGAGTATGGCACAAACTTTCACTATCCTTCAAAACAGAGTGGTATTGTGAGAATCACCTTTCGTTGAGTGGCTTGACATAGGGCAGGGGTGATATCTAAGATGAGCGTGGACCTATACCTCTGAGCAGGCTGTGCCGGTCGGAGATATAGGTATATATTTGTGATAAAGGACTCGCGATTAAAATAGGTAACATTCTTATGGGATTACGATAAATTAACCTAAGGTACATTGCAGAACCTCCTGAATTTTTGCATTCAGCGATTGTCTGACCATAATTCGCCATATTGTTTCTAGTCACACTACATTTTTTGCTTTTTCTTCAGCTTCCCTACCGTAACCGCTCAACAGCGATGTTACATTTTACTCAGCCATCTTAACTCTTAAAATGCTTATAGTGTAAAATGAATGGTTTCCAAATTGAGTGGATTAGCAAATTTCTTTGATGAAGTTAGTGCGAGAAAATTTTTCTCTGCTATTTCTTGGGCAAAAGTAATCGAATGTTGCCAAATTTTTATTTGCCGTTCCTCATCTTACTGCTACTATTTTAAATATTTGTTACTGGTTCTTGTCTGCAATTGTATTTCGATCTTGAGAACTCTTGCCGTCATTTTACCTGGCAAATCCTCGCTTTTTCCTGGCTTTTCCTTCTTCTTTCTACTATTCACCCTTCCCCTCACAACAGTCACTGGGAGCTAGTAGAACTTTGACTGGAAAGCCCCCTCTTCGTGCACAGTTCAGTAATCATTAAGAGTTAAAGCTCATCTGACGATTACTTGTTTTCGAGAAACTAATAGCTGCTGTTTGGCTTCTGTTTACTATCGCCAATTTTATGTTTTTATTATTCTCTATTGTTTCATTTTTTGTTTTGAGACATGGTATAATTGGATGGGAGTTTATGAGGTATAAAAAAATTCCCAGACATCTGGCACTTTGATCGCATTTCTAATTTGCCGGAGCACTTTTTACCTGCTTTCAATTAATTTTTCACAAAAACAGTCTACCGGGTCCAGTCGAGGAGAGCGACTTATCACTTCAGCAAACAAATGAATTAGTTCATCCATGTTTCTAGTTAGTGTGAGCGCTTACTGGTTTCCACGACAAAGATTTTCCCCTCCAGTCACAAAAATAGGCGAAAAATCTTGAAGAATCGAAGCGCAAAAAAGCATGAGAAACGAAAGTTCGAAAATCTCTTCAGAAATTCAGATTTCAACCTAGACATTCTATTTTTCATGTTTTTAGTTGCCATCCCCATGAATCATGCTCATAATTCTGCTTAGCAGGAAGAGGCTTATTGGCAGTTTTGAGCAGTACTTCTTTTCTTTTCTAGTATTGATCAGTTGCCGCGAAACAATCACTGGCTTAGTGCTTACTTCACAGACATTTATTGCTGATATTCATCCATCATGGCGACATATGAGGATATACGTAGTGTAGAGATCAGAATTGTAGTTGCGGCATTGCTTGTCGTGTAAATTTTGTATTTAAATACATACCTATCTTGCAAGTTAGGGTATGTAGGTATAAGTCTTTTACTAGTCATAATCATGCATGCATGCCCTTCAGTCGAGATTTTCTACAGAATTTCTGCATAGCCTGCCGCTGCACCTTAACTTGACCCTTTTCCTTTGGCCAGAATATTGTTCAGAAATTGAGTGAGCGGCAGATGTACCTAATCATGATGTCTTTGTGTGGAGAATTCAAATGTTCCAGGAAAAAAGGTCCTTAGTTTGGTATTTATAATGGCAGCTCCTTTGAGCATGGGAGGAAAATCGTCAAAAGTCCAAGAATTCAAACCATTTTATTGCACGGAAAAATGCTAAAGATTTCCAATTTGCTTATTGTTCCCTCCTCAGAAGGCGTTGTCTTGTATTCTTCACAAGGGTTGAGACCAATCAACCTTTGGTACCAGGTTCACTGATCGGTAACTTTAGGGAGTTCGATGAAAACAGCGTCTTCCGTGATCTGTCTGAACGACTTGATCCGAACATCGTATAGTTACGTGGTTACATCTGGAGCAACCAGAATATTGAATTAATTCGGCCTCACCTCAATAATACTCAATAATATGAGCTCGCACGTCGAGGAATGTTGCAGCTGTAGAAGCTTGTGCCTTATTTCATTAAGGTTCCTATGTTACCTCGATTTACTTTTTTATTTCACTGCCTCTTAGTGCACTGTGTTGAGTTGGCTATTGCACGCCATTAGTTTGGCGTATTATAAATAAATGAAGATGGAGATGATACATAGTGACGGCTCTGGGAAACTGAGCACTACCGTGAGAGGACAACAAAACAACGGTTTTTGTGTTTTGGATCCAGAGGAATATCTGGTTCTCCCCAATTCCCAAAACGTGCCCTTTTGTTGTTGACAGGAATGGGCAGGAGGGCAGCAGAGGAGAGGGCGAGCTCATCTTGGGAGTCGTAGTATTGGGTTCGGGTTTCCGTTTTCCCGTTGGGGATGGAAACACCTCTTATGTTCTAGACGTGTTATTCCTTTAGAAAATCTAGCAAAAAGAAGTACTGTGCACTGTAACCATAGCTGCGGGACCTTAGCTAGTGATAATCCTGCGAACTCGGAGTAATTTCTGGATTAAACATAAAGCTCTGAGTTTATAGTGCGCCATGGTTCAGGCCCACCATAGATTTTCAAGGGGGGGGGGTGGGGCGGAAGAGGGGTGGAGCTAAGAAAAATTTTGGTTTCCCAATAGGGACTTCTTTCCCGTGTATTTTGGCCGGTAGGACAACTCACCTGAGCTGGCTAATCCAAGCAATCCGAAGACCTTTTCCTAATCGCATCTGAAGTCCGTAAATTGAGTTTGAGCACTTCTGATGCAATTTGCACAGTTCCTCATCTATCCACTCTATCCACGCTTAAAGAGCGTTATAGAATCACGTATTTTCCTCTGGCGAGCATTGCTACTTTAGCTCGCTAAAGGAGCGTTTAGGCTGGCTAGGGAAGATAAAGAAGGTACGAGAATGCGGTGTCGTCTCGACGAACATTAGACCATGCTCCCATCCCTATATGTTACCCTATTCTTATCTGTTTATCCTATTTGTCTGCATTTTTACACCAAAAACTTCGCGAACTTCGTCAAAGCTGGACTAACCCATGAAATGAAATTGAGGCCAAATCGCTTTGACTATTCCATCTCTTTCTCAGGACGGTTCTCTTCCAGGCACATGCATTTCTTCATGTTTTTCTTGAATATTTTACATTCTTCCATCCGATATTCCACGCTAAGTGTCTGTGTCAGTCACGTTTTGAGAGTGCACAGCTTTGGGCTGCCCTTCTCTAACATTCTTACTTGGCGGCTCTTACCAAAGGAATTGCACTGCTGATTCTTCAAAGGGAAATTCTAATCATATTGCTTTTGCCTTTCCTGCAAGAGTTCTTGGAAAAACAGGAGAACGAACAAGGATTAATTCTGAAAATAATTACTATGTTCGAGCTTTCCTTCTCTAGCTTACTCTTTTTTCTTTTACTTGTCCAAGTTGCCACTCTTGCGCTTGACAGAGTCTTCTCCACTCACACAGTTTATAGCTGTCTATTTTCTTTTACTGAATTTACTCCTGCTTCTAAATCTCTAGGTGGGGATGCTCCTCATTTTGGAAATTCATTTCTTGATGGCAGCATGTCCAATTTGTTTCTGGATCGCCTTTCCCTTGGTGTTTTCTTAGTTTTTTTAGTTCTTAGTTGTAATACTTTGAGATCAAGTCAATAACGTCGTAATTGGTTCTCACGGTGTCACAGAGTTGGACGTGAGACTGAAACCCATATGCGTCAAAGACCGCAATTGTAGACTGAAAACTACAATTCTCTATGTTCCCTATGGACCTGGTTTTTGGTCTCTGGATGCGTACGCTGATTTCTATGATGAGAACCATCTTAAATCCGTTATCGTTACCTGCTGCGGAGTTCTCTCTGAAGAGTTTCGTGGCATGATACCAACTTGCGCGAGGCTGCCAAAATTTGGCTTCATGGATATGTTCTACCAAAAGATCGTGGGAGCTTATCTGGATCTCAGAAAATTTTGAAAATGTTAAGTAATTTCAACTGGCTGACATTTTTGAAATAGTTTCCTCTCATATTTTTAGCAGAATATAACTCGAGAGTCAGATTTGGCCGGTCTAGACAAGCCGAAATCAGGCCGCGTAACTCTCCACAGAGAACTCCGCAGCAGTTAAGGAAAACGGACTTGAGATCAACATCAAAGACTGCATCTGACAGTCTACATTTCATTACGAATTGTCGGACCCCCAGTATCTCTCCGTGGTGAGAAATTATGATAAAAATAGCGAATAGTAAAGCATATTGCTCGAGAAACATGTTCATTCTATCATGATTCCGTCCAGTTGTAAGTCCTGCGCTTGACTGTTAGAGGTAGGGTATGGACCTGAACAAAGCACCCACATTATTGGTCTTTATATGCATCACCTTCTACATACCCGGAAGTTCCTCGACCACATTACTGATTGGTGCCTTAACATGAATGTCTTATTTGCAAGCGCGCTTCTGGTTCAATAAATCACGAATAAATACATAAATAAATAAATCTCGGATGATCGGGAAGCTTGGAACCTTCCGAGAAACTTCCACAATAGGGTAAAAATCTATTATAATAATCGTGTTCGGTTTACGGTCCGCAGCAAAAGGTTTTAATGGGTAAAGGTGGAAGTTCCATTGTAGTGCAATGGATTAGTGAGATAACTTCATATTTTGTATTTTGAATACCCATAGGGGCTAGAGGCTTCAACTACGGATACTTATCCCTAGAATTGGCTCATTTTTGCTGCAGTCTACAGAAACAAATACCTGTTGATACCTCAATCTCCTTTTTTTTCATTTCCTTGCTAGAACATTCAGGTTTTTGTACAATATGTAGATGATAATCTGCTATAATACAAAGCCAACCATTTCAGATGGACCTCTTGGATAAGATTAGCTACGAGGATAAAGAGCTGTTGAAACGAAGTTGGTCTGTTCTCGAGAAGAATATCAACGACACTGCCTATTGTATATTTGATATGATATTCTGTCAAAGTCCCGACACTAAACAGGTGAATATCCAGGGTTCAAAGGGAATTTTCTCCATGAATCACTCAAAAGAAGTTTTTGAGAGACTTTATAAGATGACATAGTACCTCTTACAAGTTTTTTTTTCTTACTTTGTTCATTGTTTCATCTGTTCGCGTTTTTATCACTGGGAAAATATAATCACTTACCAGTCCTTATGTAGGACAAGGGTCTCTATATGTAAGATATTAGGTGCATTCCAATTAATGATTGTATTATCCACGTTTTACAGCTTTTCCCATTTATGAAGATTAAAGCAGTCGGCGACACAAAACGCTCACGTGAAATGCAATTTCATGCGTTAAGATTTATGCAGGTGATAATCTAGTGCATTTAGACTTTCCTGGATTCTCACAATGAGTCATTTTTACTGAAATCTTTTTCTAGGTCCTGGAATCTGTTGTAAAAGCTATCGATAACCCCGCAACGCTAGATCCATTGTGCGATAACCTCGGTTAGTTTGGAGCTTGATATATTTTTCATTCTCTACATCATTTTTTCTCTCTAAATTCAATACTAGATTTTGCAGTCTTCACTTAGGTTCAATTTTATTTTTTATTTATTTTTTTCTACATTATTTTCCTCGAAAGCTTTGTCCAGCCTCCATTCCATGCTACATATAACACAAGACCCCTGCAACATGTAAGATGTAAAAATGGAAGGCAGTGAGTGCTATTTATCCTAGATCTGTGAGATCGACGCGCATGCGTCCATATGATGAAGGGTAGACCCAAAAGCAGCCCTGACGCAGATCATACGCAAGCGAAACGGACACGTTCGCAACCTCGCAGTAGCTGCACGATATTTTCCATTCAGAGTGTACATACCGCGTTGATTGGTTTTCCTGAAAAATTCCCTGCAAATTGTAGATAGATACCTGCATTTGACGCGCGACTGACGCGATAACGGTATACCTCCATAATGAGAGATACCTTTTTGACGTTTATCCGTCGTTTATCCATTGAGAATTCGAAAGTTCTAAGGACGCTAAATGTTCCGGTTGAACTTTATCTTATTAAAGCCATGTTTTGTCTTCTCTAAAAGTTTTAGCCCACAATAAGGGATGGATAATGATGCTTTTTTCCTGGAAGTGATTCCTGTTCGTTGTTTTCACATGTCTGGCGACTTTCGCGGAAGTTGCCCACATTTTCCTGCTTTGATGAACTTTTTGAGGACCAATGATAAAAAATTTTCTTAAGGGCGAAATTGGGTTGATTGGAATAACGTTTTTTTATGCGAATAGTCAACGGGCATGTAAATATACCATAATAGCGCATAATTTGGTCATCCTTGTTGACTTACATTACTCTAGGGATTAGACAACTCCAAATACAATAGGTGAGCACCAATAAAACTTAATGCTAAGACAGTAGTGGGATTAGTATTCTTAAAACCATGTTCCTTTGTGAGTAAATGGATCAAAGGGCAATTAATGCCAAATTTGTGCGTCAGTCGCACGTCAGATGCACGCATTCATTTGCGGAGGATCTTTCACCAGTTCACAAAATCGGTTAAATCAGCATGTATAATCTGAAGGAAAAATATCTCGTGCCAAGAAAAAATATCTCATAGCCGAGTGGGGACAATCGGAGAGCGTGCGTCTCATGTGCGTCGAGCTGCGACAGGCCTGCGACTGGGTTTAACCTTCATCATGCGGACGCACTAGCGTCGAACGCACGCATCTAGTATACGTTGCGCTACCATCAACCAGTAAGCCATAGCACAATAGGAACATTTCATCAATTAGGCCGCCACGGCCAGGAAATCATCAGAAGAACAATAGTTGCTCTATATCATTATTTTAGGACGAGTGCATGGAAAGCTGACTGACTCACGAGGGTTCAAGCCTCATCACTGGGGTGTGTTCATCGAATGTACGCTGTTCCATTTTCGAAGAGTACTGGCTGCGGTTAGTATTTCACAAAGCGTCCTCAATTACATAGCATCCCCAGAGGAATATAAAATTCAGGACCATTACTTCAACAATTTAATAACGCTTGATAGAACGATAATTCTATGGCGAACAGTGTTGCGGATACTCATCAAAAGAATGAAAGTAATATTTATGCTTTAATCTTGATTATTCCTTCCAAATAATACATATTCTAACAGGTTGGTCTCGCAACTGACCTCAAAAACCGGCAGGCTAATAAGGATATCGACGATCACGCTTCGACATCGGGACAGAATAGCCCTGTTGAAGATATTAGTGAGTTCACGTTCTACAGTTTTTTTTCTAACTTTCTATTATTTTATAGTTTTCTCACGCTGCTACTCACGGGATAAAGAATTTTGAAACTTTTCAAGCATAGCCCTGGACCTGAATGCCTCATTTAGATCACCTGTGGTAAGCTTGTTGAGGTACCCAAATTTGCCCTTGAAAATCAGGAAATTTTTGTGGCTTCTATGGAGAAATCATGGGTGAATAAAGACCCTTTTATTAGAATAGAGTTTTCAGATTATGAGTGGGAGCCACAAAAACAGTACACTTTCAACACAGCAGTGCATTACCTCCACTCGAAAATCAGAGAACACAAAAAATTGAAACTAAATAGTGGATCCGTGATCAGTTGCAGTTAAAATCCTCCCTAATTTTAACGCTGCTACTCATCAGCGCCCCGATCTATTATCGGAAGAATGAGTAATCCCATAACCCTGCGTTTGATTGCCCATGGGTGAGACATAGACAACGAAAACATGTTGATGGATGCCAAGCGAAGAACGAAATTGGGTACCTCACTACGTTCACCATGGATGATCCCAATGATTCATTCAGCTCCTGGGCTATGGTTGAAAAGTTTTGAAATTTGTTATTTCATTACTCCGATAGGTTACTAGAGAGTCTACGGTCACGGCAAAAGGTGTTGGTTTTTTTTTCAATTTGTATCACACAGCTCCTCACAGCATCTTGCTTCTGACTTCCATTCAGTCCGTTTGAGGCTTACACTGGTAAATCTTAGGGATACATGTGGCCACAAAGTCACGTTTGGGTGAACACGCTGATGGGTACGAGATAAAGACTGAATTTGAGAATGTTTGCGCGTTTACCATGGATCAGTGGCGGTGATGCAAGGTGATGCAACCGGACTCTGTTTCGGTTCGGCGGCTCCAAAGTCGAAGTCTTCGGAATAGATAGCCTGACCGCTTCACCAACGCTAATGCGCGGCGCGAATTCCTCACGAAAACTGAACAAGTAAATAATTGAATAGACAATAATGAACGAGTAAATAAGTAAATAAACGACAATTGAGAAATAAGAGGTACCACCATTAGTGAAAATCGTGGTATGCAGAGTGGAGCACGTTTTGAAAGTAGTTACTCTGTATTAGCTCATCTGTCGCACTTCATTTTCACAACGTATTTTCTGGAAAAAGGTAAGGTTAACGTTTTAGAATGGCAGTGCTAGTTAACACTTTCACGAAAGCATGAGTTTCACCACGCTACTAAAAGGGACACACTCGCTTGATCAAGCAAGCACTTGTGCGCAACCGGTTGAGCACGCGATCGCAAGTGGGGGAACAACAACAGCTCGTATGCCAGTTTGTTCCATTTCATCTTGGAGTAACAAATACTTGCAGTATAAAAACAAGCCTGCGCGACTTCATTAGCCACCTGCTTACACATCCGAGTACGATTGGGAACGTTCCTGCACACGTTTTCGGTGGTAAATAAGCTGCGATGAATGCAGCCGGTGCCTTATATGGGAACATCAGTATAGATGCTCATGAATACTAACGTAGGATAACAGGTATCCCGATGAGTTTTAAAAGAAAATGGAGAAAAAGGTCTTTGGAAGAAGCCAACACTCATGAAAGACGTGTTCTAGAGCTCATCAAGGCATTTGTATTCAGCCTATAAAAGCTACCTATCGTGAGTTTTCATCGTAACCTAACCTGTCTTGATCTCTATAGATTTCCGTAGAAGGCTAAAGTTATTACCTTTCTCGATTCAGTTCTGTACTGATACATGCACTGGCTACTGTATTTTCTCTTTCAATTATCCTTTCAGATATACCACATTCTGTGACATTGCCAGCGATAAATGGAAACGATAGAGGTATCGCCCCGTTTTGTTGAATTCCAAGAAAAGACATTTCCTCCTACAATATTTCAGCTTACGAGAAGACGAAAGCGGAATCATCAGGATTGTTCCGGCCGCTGTGTGACTTCGCGAAACGCCGTGTGTTTAGAAAGCCTTCAGTTGCAGCAGATGAGCTCCGTAGACAAAATCAATGATTTTTTGTTGACGTCGCTCCGGCAATCTTGTAAACAAAGGCAGCGGTGAAAAAAGCAATTTAATTGCAGCCATTTGAAATTTCTCCTCTTGTGCTAGTCATTGGTCTCAGGACACATAGCCTCTTCTTCCCGTAAAACTTGGGGATATTAGACTGTAACGCTGTCAAAGAGTTTGTTATACCGTTCCTGCAGTAAGAAAACTTCTGTCAAACGACTTAAGCAAGGGAAAAGTGATCTGGATCAGTAACCAGCCAGATTCCTTTTCCATAAAGACGCGCATGCTGTATTTGCAGGTTTATTCGAATGGATTCTATTATTCGAATGAACCACCCAAATGATCGATTTCATTCCAAAGTGTGCATATTAAAATATAATAAGTCTGCTTTTCTTAACCAGTTGTGAAAGCTTTTTTCCTTACTTCGAATTTATTCAATCATTCGACTTCTCGGAATACTCGACATAGAACGTTCAAATAAATGTGCAAGTATAGCAAATGCTGAAAATTTTATGCATTATTGTCTTTTTAACTCCCTGAAATGGAAATGGCTGTCACATCACAGGACTTCTTCGAAATTTGACATGGACACAGACCTTCATCTTCTCATAAGGCAATTTATACTCGAAGCTGCGTCAGCGATGCGATTCGCCCTATCCTTCATCATTTAGACGTACGCGCTTCAGATGCACGCATCTACTATAAATTGCCCTTATATCTAATGATGAGATCTATATGTTCTTTCAAGCAATGTACACGATTACCAACTTTAAAATGTCAAACATGACAAACAATTCATTTGTAAGAAACCTCATAAGGTCACCCGTAGGGAAGCAATTCCTTCCAAAGCAAGGCTAAGAAGTAATGGAAAGAATGCAAAAAAAAACTTGCAACGTCTATTATTACCCAAGATTTGACATTAGCTAATATTCCCAGGTTTTACAGTGACGAAGCTGAAGAAGAGGTCCTCTAAAGATGCCCTTACAATGAAAAAATCATGCATTTCTCCTGCGAACTTCTTATCCTTCCGGTGTAATCCGCTTTCTCATAGTCTTCTGTTTATTCAATGTACGGTTGTACATATGGTGCCCAATCCGTTTCTTTTCAATTTTTTCTTTCATTTCTCCATTTTTGTTTTTATCCCACCTCATTTAGGCTAATGCCTGCATGTAATAGATATCCCAGATATAATGCATTGTTAATAAACACATTTTATCCATTCACTTCATACACCACAAAGATGTACCAAGAACTATCGTGCCAAGAATTCAAGTCAAAATCAGGAAATATAAATCAGACGAACGGAAAACAAGTAATAAAACAGCTAGAGTTAGAGGCAGCACCCACGACAATTTCTTTCCCCAAGATTTTTAGGTTTTTTGAGATATTTGAGTACGCCAAGTCCTAATCTCACGTCGAAATTAACGAAAAGTGACAAAATCCACCTGATTGAAGGGGTTTTTTTGCCCGTTTACTCTGAGATCTGCTTTGAAGGTGCGAACAGACTGCTTTTGCTGCAACCTTCTGTGGTCAAACGATTATGCAGATGTGGATATCTGCCATAGGTTGGCCCTGCCTTCTAGCCGCCCTTAATATGAATGAGGTTGCCGGAAGCATCATCGGGATGATAATGTATCCCATTTGTTGCAAATCGGCGTGAGATCGAAAAAAAAAAAACAAGAATGAAATTGTGAAACGAAAATGCGTCAAGAAATTATCATGCGTCGTAGCTGCACAAAATGACATAGTGGTAAAAAAAAGGGTGTGAAATTCGTGTTCATCACGTCAAGTATCCTAGGTGTGAGTTTTCAGCATCCAAGGTGTTCGTTTTGCACAAGTTTGCAGCCATGGTCCATGGTAGCCCCGGCTACGCCTATTTTGGGTAGCATGACAGGCTGGCAATAGGTAACTGCTTCCAAGTGACCGGATACCGTTTGAAGAGGTCCAAATTGGGCAGGTGAGGGACATTGGACGAGTAGATGAAACGATGGCCAATAAAGAGCGTTATAAACAGCCTGTACCATACAACAATTGGAAAACTACGTAGGTTCTGCATCATCGATTCCGTGGATACGTTATGGGTCGCTAATATCGCATTTATGCGTACAGTTTGTAGTTAGTGGATACAAATATATTCAGTTCTCACCTCCACTCCCTCCACTGCAATACTGTGTCGAAGGCAATCCATGCTTTTTTAGTTTGTCTTCACAGGGAAAGAATTCTGTGCATAAGCGTGCGAAAATTTTGGTTTTCCGTTTCATGCTTGCCATTCCACGGGTATTCACGTTTTCCTTTGAACTTCACTTCTACACATCCCTTGTTGTTTACTCCTAGTGGAGACTCGAGATATGCACTTTGATGTGTTATTCTTTTTAATTTTCGCTTTGGCGTGTTGGTATCTCTCCCACATCTCCTGCACGTTGGGAAAGTTTTGTATCGCCTCATAGCATAGTTTTCTATTTTTGCAGAACATAACAATCTCAGTCAAATCCTGTCTATCAAGCCCTCCCCGCACATACTTGGCCAAATTGCTTTCATGATGAATCTGAGCGACGACCTGGAGATGTCGCTTTATATTTGTGAGGCATTTGTCAAGCACCTCTCATAGAGCTTTGTGCCAGTTTCATCTTCTTGGGACTCCGCCGTGAACCCGGACCTCTCTCATTTTGGCTAGTTTTCAAGCGATTAATCTTAATAAATTTTGGATTGATCGCTATCATTTCTATAAGATAAATCTTACTTCTTATTAATTGGCAGTTCATGTGTGTGTGTGTGCGTGTGTGCACGAGAACCAGCCATCAAAAATGGAAAATACCTGTACCATCGTGTTCAGCGCGTCGAGTTATGTATGAAAATGTGGTAATTTTTGATTTTTACCTTGATTTACAGGAGTTTCGGGCCACTTTCGTCATGTTCAGACATGTTAATGGCCGACAGTTGTTTTGATCACGGTCGGAATGAATGAGATAGGCTTTTGATTACAGGACCGTATAAAAGGAAAGAGAAGGGTAGGACACCTCTATAACGAAGAGGAGGAATGAGGCGAACGAGGGATGACACGAATAAGGGTTACGCCTTAGGATGGTGGTGGGCTGCCGATGTGATAAGGATGCTCCGGCATCCAAAAGCGGGGAAACGCTAGGAGTCGGGTCCAACGGCGTGATAAGGGTGCGCCGGAGTCCAAAAGCAGGGAAACGCCTGGAGGCGGGTCCAAGGGCGTGATAAGGGTGCGCCGGCGTCCAAAAGCGGAGAAACGCCTGGAGTCGGGTCCAACTGTGTGATAAGGGTGCGCCGATGTCTCAAAGTGGGTAGACGCCTGGAGTCGGGTCCAACGGCGTGATAAGGGTGCGCCGGCGTCCAAAAGCAGGGAAACGCCTCGAGGCGGGTCCAACGGCATGATAAGGGTGCGCCGGCGTCCAAAAGCGGGGAAACGCCTAGAGTCGGGTCCAACGGCGTGATAAGGGTGCGCCGGCATCCAAAAGCGGGGAAACGCCGTTGCCAGAAATTGTTGAAAGGAGCTGTCTATAGTGGGTCAGTGGTTCCATGAACTGCTAAAGAATACTTCTCTGTGGATAGTGTCTGTTCATCCACCTGCACCAATCCTATCTGAGGACAGTGAAAATATGCGAGCGAAGCGAGCACGAAAAGAAGCCTGAGAGTCCGGCGTTAGCCGGACTCTCAGGCTGGTTACATTTAATTACAAGGACCATAAGATTCGTTTTGCATAATAATCCATCCCAAATATACTTCATATAGCAAATTTGTAATGAATAGTGAAGAACAGTATCCTCAGAAACACAATTTATACTCTCTGCTGTAAATTAGTGTATTTATTGAGCTCTTTCCAGGGACTTCGTAAGCAGGTAAGCCATCAGATATTGAAAAGACAATCCAAGAGATTATTGCCTTGAATTTCCATCGCTCTGCTCTATAAAAGGAAGTCACCGTCTTTTTCTAAATTTTCAAAGGCTTTGAAGCTTGAGCAGGCGTATATTGCTAGTTTTATTGTTTTCAATTTTGCAGCGCTTTCGCTCATTTCCTTCATCAAAGTGGTAGAATTCCTGGCGGCGTGAATTTCGTGTTGTTTTGTCCTGCTGATTCAAGTGCGGTGGATTTCTCTCCTCCCAGCCACAATACTACGTCCATAGAACTTGCTTGAGAATAGTCGAGGTAGTTCACATTGAACTACATAGATTGCCGTTCAAAGCTCGAAGTCACGTTTAGGAGAGGATTTCCTCTCGGTCCCGGGGTCTTTAGTCTAGAGATTCCTTGTTGGAACTCCGTTATGCAGAAGCTAAAATGAGCCTGGACTTTGGTACTTTGGAAAAATACGAGCTTACTCAACGAGAAAGCCTAAATAGTCAAAAGTCTTTGCGGCAATCCTCTCTTCACAATATGCATTCCTATTGTTCATGTCTCGTTTTCTATCACCACGATTTCAACTGGTTGGCGGAAACTCTGATCAGATCCCCTCTCTTCGCTATCTGCTAAAATTGAATTGGTGACAGGACTCTGCTGATTTTACTTTTTCAAACATTTTTGTGACTTTATAGCCCCATTAATGCTGCATTGCATGGATGTAAGGTCTGTGTGGTGTAAATAAATAAATGAATCTTTGTGCATGGAACGAAATGAGCCTGCTCCAGTGCGGTCGGGTACACACTCACCTGAGGAATCGAATGAGAGCTTCTCGCTAGACAATATTGAAATGAAGCAGTTCATTGTCGACTATAATTCAGCTTTGTTACGATGCCACACCAGCTACGTACGCTCACAAATTCCCGTTCTCCCATTTCTTCCCACACGCCAAAGCACTGGGCTTGGTCGCTTTGTTGATGTGTATATTATCAATCCACTGGCTGTGAACATAAATTAAAGGGTTTCGACCGTTCGTAAGCTCTTTGATTCCGCAGGAAACGTATGCATGTATGTATGTATGTATATTTAGAATGTCATTCAATCACTACGTTACATTATTTCCGCGCTCAAAGGCTGAAATGTCAAGCGAACTTCCATACTTAATGACATATGTAACGAACAATGATTGTTCTACATTCTGGATGTCAATTACTGACGGGCGCTCTTGGCGCTCGGAAATCTCTAAGCAGTCGTTTCCCACTTCGGAAGACATCGTCAAAAAGACCATAAGGCTGTTTACATTATAAGGATCCCTGACCTGTTTTTCTGACGCGACTTTGTCTATTCTTCCGCATCTGGACACGTATAATAGCTTGTTAGAAACGAGCAAGAGGATCAGGAAACAGATATGTAATGCAGGGTCTCCAGATTTTCCCCCTTCTCCACTTCCGTCTAATGGGAACTTAGCAGGGAACATTATCAATAAATGTATTAATGTGAAGATAATTATTGTGAAGATAACTGCAAAAGAAGTTCTATACGCGTATTTTCACACATAGACCTCATTACCCACATTTATTCGCAATTCAACAGCAATGCCCACAGTATTGTATTGCATGTTCAGATGTTGCGTGAATATGAGTGGGTAAGGTAGGCAATTATGTGCTTTCTCATGGTTTCCAACGAAATTCCCTTGCTGTTAGAACGACAATAAATGTAGCTATTATTATTAAGCAAGGATTTTTCTTTGTATTCATCTATCACCTGGTTTACTTGATATTGTTATCCACTGGTCTGATGATAGATTTACAGACCAGAGAAGAATCTTTATATTTACATGAATCTAATGCTGATAAGATGAGTTTTCCGCATTCTTTGACTATTCACTACTGACGAGTTCCGGTGGTGGTCTTATTTTATTTATTTTTGTCTCCGTAGTGGAAGGAACGAAACGGAGCATAGGTATTTTGTTCCTTTTTTTTGTTTATTATATTTAGTTATTGCAGCTGACTTTTTTCTCATTCATCTATCAACGTTGGCATTTTGTTTCTCGATTTTACTTTCATTTTGGGCTTTACCAATTTCCAAGATGTCCAATGTAATTAACTCATGCGTGGATAAGAGGAGCATGGTTTCCTAACTTGAGCAGAACTCACCGCTCAACTGATAGATTTAAAATCATTGGGGCAGCCTGTAGTTTTACGCTTTTCTTCAATCCTTTAATTCAGTCTCTTTTCTAGTTTATGTTTTTCTGTTTTTATTGTGGGTCTTGGACTCCTCTTCATTGCTTCTCCGTGTTATATGCAGGACTCTTCCATGCTAGATGGAGCCAATTGGCGTTACGGCTAATGCACATGGTGCAGCTTCTTTATTTTCTCGCACCTCCTTGTTATGATGCAAAGCTTTCGGCTCATTAGTCTAGGTAATGAAAAACAAGTTCAGAGAAAACTGTGTCCAGTAAGACAAAACGAACAAGCATTGTGTCTTGTTTTGCTGTAAGTACCATAGTAACATGAATTTTGTCTTCTATTGCAGTTGTTTTGTAGAGTCTTTCCCTCAACGTTGTGAAAGAGTTGTGGATTCACGTTTCCGACATTTTTTGATGCAAGGATGCGATTGTGACCATCTGTAGGTGTATTCCTAGAAAAACTATAGCTAATGCTTGTTGACCTGTCCCACCTGCAACGCTGCGGGCTCTCTATTGTTGTTTACGCTAAAATGTTTTGATGCAAAAAAGTTCGTGCTTTTCATTACAAACGTTGGTGTTTCTAAAGTTCAGACAGTGTAAGCATTATTTTGGGATACCCTATATCCGAGGTGGCTTTGCCTTGAGAAAATGCGAGGTTGTTAACTCCGTCGTTGGCCAATATTCCTCTGGCTTCACTTCCTCATTGGAGACATAAAAAGCCAAAGTGACAATCAACTCAAAGGCTAATAAAATACCCCTCCTCTAAGCGTATGTTTGAATGTCTGTAGCTATTTTCAGCCATTGAAAATTGTTTCAAATTCCCAAAGTTCAAGTTGCAACAGGTGGTAAAAGTGCAGGCGATTTTCATTTTAATCTAGCTCGGATGATGGTAGAAATCTACCAGACCTGCCCTTTTGTTTCGCTGAGCTGCACTATGAGCATTCATCTCGTAAAAATACAACCAAATAATGCCTCGTGACTAGCAAATCCGTTTCCGTGATATTTTCATTTTAGCACCTATTTCCAGGCGGGTAACGCTCAGAAAACAAGGCAAAATGTAGCTAAGCAGCTACACTACAAGGAAAGCCCTTCATTCGAGGACTTCGAAAAAAGTTACTAGTGTGGAAAAATCGAGCAAAGACAGCGCACAATCGAAGAAAAACCATATGTTTTTCTGGGGAATCCCCCCCCCCCCACCAGGAATACACAATACGAGCGTTCCAACAGGAATACACTAGAAATATGGTTGCCGTACACATTATTCCTGGCACTGTTACGCTCACTTGCGTGACATATATTCACAGTTTCGAATCCTAATCATCATTTTTTAAAGGCAATGGGTTTTCTACAACGTTTTGGCTGCAAAACTGTCACGGCTTCATATTTCTGTCGGTCTTCCTAAAACGGTACGGCCATGGTTTTTGATCGCCCGCATTTCCAAGCAAACTGTTACCCACTAACTTGTCTTTTCCCTGAGAAAAGCAATTATTTCTCATGTGAAGCTCTTTGATCACTATGTACTTACGTACAATGTAGTTGCATCCAAGATTTTACTCTCCCTAGTGATTCAACTTTAATCGTTAGTTCTGAAAATCTCAAAAAAAAATAAAAAATTTTATTGTTTCTAGGTATTTTACTCTGACTGTTATTCCGTTTTGATAAGCTTGAATGAAAGTTTTTGTAGTTTCCTTTGAATGTTGATTGACCTTTCGTTCGCTGACGCCTACTTCACTATTACATAGTTCCAAAGAGTATTGGCAACCTCACTACTCTACATTCATCCATATCCATCTCAATATGTTCCCTAAACTACTTGTCAATACCACTTGACGTTTCTTCGTTTGAGTCATGGCACTACCGAAGTTGAAAGCTCTAATTTCGCATTTTTCAAAGTCAGAAAGCTGGTATGTTACTACACTTACAGTTTTGACAGAGCTAAACACGACCTTCATGCCCTACCTGACCAGTGCCCAGCGGTAAACCCGGTGGAGTGAACAACAAGAAGCAAAGACTGAATTCGGGGGTGAAGTTATGTTCTGGGACTCGCTGCGCATAGTTTTTACCACACCAGAGGAGAAAAAGGGTGCTATTAGTTGGAGCTTTTCTTCATTTTCTCCACAAAGTCGCGGATGGTGTACAGTACATTGGTAGACGAATATTTCCCTCCTGTTCTTTAAGATTCCAGTGACTTTCACACGTCCTTCCCTTGTCTTACGATTGGCTGTACGCCAGAATGAGCGACTTGTCCTCTGGATAACAAAGTTGAGTTTGAAAAACAATGAGTGCCCTTTTAGGTACCCATCTCTTATGCAAACCATTGTGAATAATTCGTCAATCTCAGGGCGGAATGCTTGGAAGACTTCCGGAGGTGTTCGGGAAATCTTGCTCAAATCTGTTTGTCTTACTTCTCACCTTAGAATATCGCTGTTTTTGCCATCTGTAGCACCTTCTAAGCAAAAATGATTGATTCTGAGGTTTTTTTGCAGACCTCGCCAAAAGGTTCGCTTTTCTACTGGGTGCTATGTACATACTATGCATTTATTATTACATATATTTCAAAATTAACTTCGTTCTCAATTTGAATTCTTCGGAGCAGTAAGATTCTTCTCAGCTCATGCCTGTATCCTAAGAAAACTGTATTTCTCAGAAGGTTGGATTATACGTATGTACAGAAAAAATAAAAACCTAAGCACAAATTGTTAAATCTAGCAGTCGATTAATGCTGTGTAGAAAACAAGAACATTTTCGGTGGTCCCATCACAAAGAACATACATATTAGCATGAGCATAGGATGAGCTGAAAAAAGCTTAAAATTCTTTCTTCATGTACCCATTTCTTAAAACCTTCCGATCATTGAACAATGACGAATTAGTGTTGTTCCTACTCACAGCCTAATTTCTCGATCCTACCTTCGAATACACGTTTTTCAGTGCAATGGACGTTCTGCAGCAGTTAACAAGTGAAGAAATGGATCTACTACGGTCATCTCTGAGGATTATTGCAGAAAATTCGACTGAAGTCGGATGCAATACTTACGAGATGATTTTTGAACAAAGTCCATACGTGAAGGAGGTTTGGAGTTCCTTCGTGTTCTTTTTTAGTGCTTGGCTCAGAAGTTCCATTTTTTTCTGAAACTCATGGAAAGTGGCAGCAATCATAGGATGGAGACTTTCATTTCAGCTCTTCCATTTTACAAAATCCGACGACGAAGCTTATAGACAAAAACAGACAGCGCAGCTAGCTCAGAAGTACATGCAGGTGAGGATAGTTTGTATAGTTCACTTTTCTTTCAAAATCACATTTCGCATAGGATTCATGACACTATGATGGAAGCTCAAAATCATTCCAATGTTAGATTAGGGCACATTATCAGAAACAAAGCACAGGAACGCCATCCACATCGCTGACGTACAGTGGCGACCAAATATTTAGCACGCTGCCAATTTTGTGCGACCAACTAATAAGAGTAAGAAATCCGTATTTGAAGTTTGGATGAATCATTAGGACATTACTCGAGAATGTTATGAGACACTCTTCCTTATTTCTACGCTACTCCTCAAGTAAATGTTTTTCAACGGAAATGAACTCATTCTTCGCTCTATAAAGCTCAAAATGCAATTCTTTTGGAATATTTTCGTCTCTCTCTCACTACAGTTTATCGAATGGTATGGGAATTTGATTTCTTTCACAACCTTAGTGCGTATTTTGCTTTGCTAGTTTTAATGCGCACTTGTTCACCTTGGTAGGAGAACAAGGACCGTTAACATGGCTAAAAAAAATGCGAAAAAAAAAACGGAGTCATGGTGATTACAAGCAGGAAGCAAGCAACTCGGTCACGGATTTTTCCCTGATTTGCGCTAGTAGCAGGCATCCAGGTAAGTACAGAGGGATCCCGAAGCACGCATTATTCTCGAGATTCAATAAAATGAAGTTTTCGACAAATATGATGGTTTGTTCCTGTCTCCGGCTTCAACTGGTATAGAGTGAATGCCAATAGCGTTCATACCAAGATGTTCAAAAGAAAAGTGTTCAATTTGAATCACCACTTCTCTCCATGAGCCGTTACAAAACCTTTATTACAATTACAATTATTTATTCTTTATCGCACGGACACGAGTAATGTGTTCATTGTTCTTCGTGCGAAGAATCTTAAAGAACTGGCACCATTGAACAGATATGCCCATCTTCCAGCCATATCTTTGGTCCTTACTCTTGAAAATCGAGCGAAGTCGTCTAGCCACATCGTGAACAATTGCAGCCGACCCGTTCTTCTTCATGGCATACGGTCCACGCCAGCCAACGGCGTGTTGGACCGCGTTTCTCCTCCTCGGTGTGGTAGCGTGAGCGTGTGCGAGAGACCCGACCACTCAAGAGGGTCGCAGAAGTCAAAACTAAAATAAAACCTTCATATCTACAGTTTAATCCAGGATAATTTGAGAAAACCGACAAAATTAAAGACTTATTTTCCAATCCAGTTTAAACTGACTCTGCTCTCGCCGTAAGCAACACAGATGAAGTCCTCATAGAGCCTCAACACATACTCAAATTTAGTTTTCTTCGCTCATCCTAAGGCTGAGATATGCATAGAATTCTGTGGTTTAAAATCGTGGATCTGCTAAATATGTGACCGAAACTGTACATAGTACACTGTATACCTTCTGTTTACTACATATTGTCCATTTAAAGTGATACACTGAAAATGCAAACTGCTATTGTCAAATGTTTTTTTTTTCTATGGGAATGCCTACCATCCATATACCCTCCAGTGAAAACCACAGGATATTTACAAGTTTTACAGGTGCTCATTACGTACGCTGAAGGTATAGAAGATCCATCGATGCTGGGGCCAGTCTCAACAAAGCTTAGTAAGCCCTTACATTAAATCTTCACGAATATCAGAATTTAATATCCTCAAGAATAAAGATTTGTCTGGGATAATAATGATAAAACTTTCTGCGAATTGGATTTGTTTCAGTCGATATTCACCGTAGAATTGACGACGTACAAATGGCTGCTCACTGGGGAGTGTTCACGGAATGTACGCTGCACAATATACGAAAAGTTCTGGAAAGGGTAGGAAAAGAAATCATAATGATTGGGAAATCAATAGCTGCTATAGAGTTGTAATACATTCTAACCAAATTTTGAAGGATTCAGAGTCTTATTCTCTCTTCAACTCTACGAAAAATTTTTTGTCTCATATAATACATCACTGTGACTGTGTGGAATGTAAAAATTTGAATCTGTATTTATTGTAAAAAAAAGCTCGTAGTGTGTGCAAAGAAGTAGTGTGTGCAAAGAATAGAAAACGTTGTGGATCAACTAGTCAAGAACAAGTCTTGCATGCAGGCTTTTCAGACTCTTGCAGAAGTTATAGAACACTATTGAAGCGAACTTATTGATAAGACGATCGATCACATAAATTCTGTCGATTATTCGTTGTTTTTATTCTGTGATGAGGAGACATGCTATTGCGCTCTCCTATTAACTACCCACGAATCTGACAAGTAAAGGTATTTATTAGGGCATCGATTCGTGAACATATCGATTTTAGTAAAATTTTTCTTTTCATTTTTTTGCTCAGACATTTATGATAACGTGTCTCTCGGGCCCCAGGATCGGCCGAGGGTTGGTGGCTCAGATAAGACCCAAAGCACGACCGAACGTGTCCGTAGTGGATGCGCTTCCTACTTACATATGGCGGCCCCACACGGTGATCATTTACTGGTAAAGAGATGATGCAACGTATCGTACATAACATTACATGATACAACGGATGGTCTATATGTTATCAAATCACACGACATCAATCAGTACGCTGACAATCAATAATGGTATAGTGAATTTGTTGGGGCCAGCGCAAATAGAGAAGATGGCAGATGGTATTGCTCGCGAGCACGGCATCGTCAGCCAGAGGAGGACCTGCTGCTCCCCGTAATGGTATCACGACGAACGACAACGATATCAGCACGACGCGAGAGCATGAGAAGTACGATTGTCCAGCGTCACAGCCCAGCGAAAACTGAATTCGACAATAGGCCGTCCACACGCGATAACAATGTAGGAACTGTGCCTCAGTGTGCATTGTGAGACCTGGTAGTGCACGGCGCGACAGCATCCAAACGGATCTCGAAAAGCTGAGTTCGAAGCATTTTGCACACAATCCTCTCTTTATTGATTTTGTTGACTTTTTCGCTTGGAAAAGGACCAGTGAGAAAGGGAAATTCTTTGGCATGGTCATCACCAAATGATGCTAATTATAAATGGGCTGTAGTGTGAAGCAGTTGGGGTGTAAAAACCTGAATGGAGCTGGGTATGCCTTCCAGCGATGAATTTGTTTGGGAACATCAAGGTGAAGTTTGCGGTGAGAGGAATGGGGTAAACAGATTCACCAATGCAGCATTTGTTCTACTTATTTAGTTTTTAAATTACTTAGCTATCGAAATGTTAGATATAATGCAGTCACACCATTGGATTCTTTCAGATTCCATAGTTGTTTTCCAATTGAACATCACGTTTTTATTTCGTGATTGAATCATATTTTTCGAATTTCAGGAGGAATTCTTCAACGATACGGATAGGCTAGACGCAGCGATTATGCTGTGGCGAATGGTTATACGTGGTATCGTCAAACGATTGAAAGTAGGATCATTTTCGAAATCTTAGTATCTTCTTTAGACAGTTTTTCGGGTGAACAAGATGCCAAAATGTGCTCTGCACGTAGTAAGTGGTGGAGGGGCTGTAAAGACTTATAAGCTTTATTCCTCAATATATCTTGGAACCTTTCATGATGACAGAAGAGAATTATTGTCTTACCTATTCAAGGTGTTATAGTCTATTTTAAATGAAATGATGTTTCAGTGATAGTTGAAGCATTCATGCTGCTCACTTACCTTTCCCGCTACCCTGTCCAGTTAGAGTGCACAATCCCGTGTTATATTCCATTCTGATATCTCTCTTACGAGGGCGGTTCGAAAAGTTTCCGGAATGACAATGAAAACAGAACAATAACTCAATCTCCTCGAAGCTCAACAAACGTGGTCAGGTCTGCTTTTAATTTTTCATTCTCCATCCACAATGAAATTCTCTGAAGTACTTAATATAACCGGATAAAGCCACGATCCACACGTCTCTTCATCGGAATCTTGTCCTTTAGGTGAAGATGTTAAGATTCTAAGACAGGTACAGGTGCGAGGAAGCCAACGATGAGATATCGCTGAATGGGGTGGAATTTTCGTTCTCCTTACTACGGGTTTTTTGATGAGCCATAACACCTGCTCGAGAGGTCATTCTGACATCAATAAACAACTCTTTTTTCCCGTTCAAATCCGCACCTGTCGCTCGGGTCACCAGAGCTAAAGTTTCCCAAAATTTCGGCTAATATTCATTTGCAATGACTTCTCCATCACTCCCCTGGAAATAAAAACAGACGCCGTCACCATACCACCAAACAGACGCCGTCACCATTCCAACTCAGTGAACGGGACTTTCTTCTTCAGTATTCATTTTTCCTTCCTAAGCAACTGTTTTCATTGAATCTTTCGTTACCACAGTGTAGCGCTTAATCTGAGCTTCAACATGAATCGCGATTTCGCTTTGAAATCCAATCCGATAACTTAAAATAATTTTCTGATTTTCATAATGGATTGTGTTTTTGTTTGATATTGAGCAAATGCGACACTCACTTTTGGAAATGTCTTCTCAAAATTAGTTGGTGGGGTAAAATAAAAGTTAATAGCTCACAATATATGCGCTTGGCTAACTTATTTGGCACGTATTTGCTTTCTATCTGGCAAAACCTTGTCAAGGATTCCATTAAATTTTTCTGGTGTAGTCGCCTTTTCCTAACATTTTACACATGGCCTTCTTTTGTTCGCGTCCAGCTACTGTTGGTTTTCGAAACGCAGAGACTGTGGCTGAAACGTGAAGATCATGATAATCCAAAATCAGCGTCCAGGTGGTGTTCGGATAACGTGCGGTCTTGTCTTCCAGTTGAAGAGAAATTAATGACCACCTAAATTCAGCATTTCTCTGGTGCTGAGCGCAGTCGCAGTTGCTTGACTTGATCGCCTTGTCAAAAGTAAAGACTTTGTCAGATCAAATTGACACTAGTCAATTCATGTGAAGGACTCTCGAACAGGATTGCATGGAAATTTTTGAAAAGAACAATGGTGCCTCTCTGTCATTCACAGAAAACAGGACTTTCCATGTAGTTAAAAGAGCGAACATGCTCATTCAAGGTTTTTTTAGAGGCATTTTGTTGAGGTTACTCAGTGGCGCAAGCAGGACGTATAGAAGATAATTTCCCAACTTGTTACCGATTTTCCCTGACAAACTTCCAGTCTCTGGTATTTTTTACTGGCCTACCTGCGAGTGCACGAACAAATGAAGAAAAATTGCTTGGCAAAAATAATATAGATAACTGATGTGCGCATTATTGTTGCTTTGAACCATATTTGTCGCCCTTTATAAAATTGACTCACAAATATGTGTTTATGTCTAAGCTCTGCAACAACATGTTGTACACTTTCCTCCATTAACCTATACTGCACCTTTCTGTAAACCGTAGTATCCTGTGATGTCATCACAGAAATTCCCATCCCTGTCCTTAACGCTAGTAATTGGTGAATACCTTAAAGAACACAGATAAAATTTGCCAGAGATCCATACCTGCATCTTTTCTGGATATGGCCTGTTTTACGGTAGTTCGGTTCGGCTCTTGACGTTCGACAGTACTCATTATTCCAGCTCCATTTAGGCGAGCTTCGCGAACGACCCGGATGAGCCAGGGACAAACAATGATCCTGGCAGCACATCTGCTTCCTCAAGAAACTCTCCTGTTTGAGCTTCCGTCCTGTGGACCAAAAGACTGTATTGCTTTCCGTTCTTTGTTCTGCTTTGCATTTCCGGCATGTAAAGAATACAGTACAAGTTTATTTCACTGCAAAGGGCCAACATAGGCTAACAATAAATTTGTATCAACGCTGTTATCACATTACAAGAAGGTATTCCTTTAGTTGTTCGGTAGTCTCTTCGATAGAAATGTGATTTTTTCCTTTCACAGCTAGATTAGGTTGAAGTGGTCCATCAGATGTGAGCGACAGTCATGATAATCACTCGAAAGATCGTTGACTGAGTCGTTGGACCCTCCGTATGCCGAGTAAACGTGGCATGTAATCTGCTTGTCCTTTACGAGGCTGGAAAAAGGTGGTTTTTGCAAATATTAAAACCCTGATTATCAGCAGTAACTACCGGTAAAATTTTGAAGCACCGTATCTACACTCTTCGTTTGTTGCTTTTTAGAACTTGATTTCTCGAGTTTTCCCGGGTAGGTTCCTGCTCTGGTTTTAGTCAGAATATTAGCAAGAAAGAATAATCTGTCTATATAAAGGTGAAAGTTTGTGCTTATGTGTGTATGTGTGTTTGTACGTTTTTATGTTGTGTTGTCGGAAAGGTTTTCAGCCATTTTTTTCTATTTCATTCAAATTTATTTTTCTTCTTTAAAACAATCAACAATCAACAAATATATGAACCTTCATTATCGACAACATATTGCCATTTATCAGGTAATTTGCGTATGGGAGTCTGGGGATTTTGAGGCAAAGAACTCGGTGAGCCGCTTCTCAAGCTGGTCCACATTAGCGAGCTTTCTCCCTTGCATTTGGTTGGACAGCGATAGGAACAGGTGGTAGTCTGTTGGGCCAAGTCTGATGAGTACGGTGGGTGGGTCAAAACGTGCCATCCCAAGCTTTAAACCTTTTGGTGGGTCTCCTTCGCAATCTCTCAATGTGTGGCCGAGCGTTGTTGTGGGGAAAGCAAACCTTGTCCTGCTCTCCACGTAGAGCTGCAGCCACGCAATCCATTTGAGTGCAGTAGAGTTCGCCTGTGACAGTGGAATTCGGTGGTAAGAGTTCCCAATGAACAATCCCCTTGCAATTCCACCAAACGCTAAGCATTGAAGTGGAGTTCCGCCTTTGTCGTTGGGATCCCAGGATCTCCACGTCGGAGCCGCTAGTGCTTTCCCGTTTTGTTTACGTAGACCTCCCACTTCTCGTCACCGGTGACCAGGTTGTCGAGCAAGGCGAAACCTTGTCGAAACGTCAAAAAGTTGATGAATGCATTCCTCCGCACTTAAAGCTGGTACCCACTCAGTTCATGAGGCATCCATACGCCAAACTTCCCTGTCTTTCTGAGGCGATGCAGATTGGCAGCTATAGTATTGTGGAACTGGAGTTCCTCTGCCAGCTCACGGGTGTCACGCCGCGGATCCTCTTCAACTAGCTCCAGAAGGCGCTCGTCATCCACTTCGGTCGGGCTACCAAACCTCGCTTTGTCACTCAAGTCGAAGTTGCCGTTTTTAAATTTGCGGAACCAAACTTTCGTAAGAGCCAGTCGAAGGGCCCATTGCATCTCATATGTTCTTCGTTGCAGCGCTTGCATTACTGTATTTTCCAAACTCGTAAAGCAGCAGCAGTTGAACTTCCTTGGAGTCGAGAACGATCTCTTCTGCCATAACGACATGCAAAGGCAAATTAGGTGTAGTTAGACTAGTGACCAACCTTCATATACATGCTGGACGAAATGTTTCAAAACAATCCCAAGATAAGATATAAGATACAAAATAAGTGGCGGGAAACTTTTCCGACAATCTAATACAGAAATCGCAGAGCACTAACCGAAACGCACACTATACATGTGCCTCATGACGCATCTAAGAAGGATCTAAACAATTGTCTTGATTAGTGAGGTGTTACATGTTGTCTGATTTTTCTGTCTTCTTATTTTTTTGGTATTGTACCAAGGTACTTATATTGAGTTCTGTTTGATCGTTTTATCTTTTAGTACCTTTTGCAGCAAAACCACAAATAACCCACTATACTCCCACGAAAATGGCACTGTTCCGTGAAATGGATTTACTGCCGTGTCAATATAACGTAGAAATTTCTGCGATGTTCTTGTAATACTCCTTGCAGAATAAAAATTGGCCACATGATGCAAAATAAAATTCTGCATCTATTCGTACCTCGGTCACTCCTCGCTTTTGCGGTTTTCAATAAATATTTCAAGAATTTCGTTAATTACGTCGACCCCGCCCACTAAATAAAGTCAAAACCAGATTTTAATTTTTTGTGCTCTAATTTAGCACTGCTCATCCTGGAGATTCTTGAATAATGCCATGAATTCAGTAGATCTAGTCCCAATTCCGAGATGTGTAAAATGGTCTGATCAGCACTGAAAATAACGTGCAAAAAATTGCATGACTACGGGTACAGATTTGCTCGTTTATAATATAACAGTCTAGCCGTCCGGCTACTGCCGGACTTTCAGACTTTTTCTAATGCTCGCTTTGTTCGCATTAATTCACGGAAAATGTAGCATCGCACTGCTTTCTCTTGCTTTCTTTCCTCTGCGCTAGTGGACCCGATACAGAGCAGTAACCTTCCGTTAGAGTTGTAAGGGCAGCTACGTACGACCGATTTACCTTAGAATGATGACGGAAAATGGTTTTCAGTTCTTGAATGTTATGGTTGGTAAAGTGATAAGGGCTAGCTCGAGTATAAAAGGGGACGGTGGGGTATGGTTGAATACAAATGAGAGGAAATCAACAGTGGAGATTTTGTGAGATGGAGAAAAGGAAACCAATACATACTATACACCTGTTACAGGGTGCCATCGTTTGGTTTGGTTTAAGCAACATTTATAGTGAGTGCATCGGAGTCCGATCCGGTCGGATAGCAAAAGATACGTATTGATCTTCGTTATCCGACCGGATCGGACTCCGACGTACTATAAATTTAGCTTTACCAATATTGCGCTCTGAAAGGCCCTTACGTTTAGGAAAAATCGTCATGTACAGCTTTTTTTCTATCAGGGGCAGGCACACTCCTCCAACAACAGTGAAATCCGCTGACATATAGGCGCCGTTGATGCAACTATGACTGCGATCTCGGATAGAGGTGCGCCAGCGTACAGAAGCGACCGAAGGGTCCAGCGGTGTGATAAAAGGATTCTATGTGATATTCCTGCATCTTGACGCTTTCAGACTGTAGGGTGCCTGCGCACCCTTATCAAAGTAGTAGACTCGCAGTGACTCTGCAACAACCTAGAGATATGATTGGAATGGGATAACCGCCCCACTATGCCTTCAAAACGGGATGAACGAATTTCGTGACACACCCAAACACACATACATACACACATACACATACACACACAATACAACACATACACACATACAAAGACACATACACACACATACACACATAACACACACACACAGAATAAGCCCGTTATTATAAGTCATGATTTTTGCTCAGGTTTATTTCTGTCAGTACTAAATTTGCACAAGTCGTGATTTTAGTCACTGAAACTTTGCATACGATGGTTATTTGAGATGACAATCATGAAATTTCTATGCTGTTTGTAAGGAAGCGCAACTTTTGTAGAGCTGCGGTGGATGGATGTGGACGCTGTGTCCACGTAACGTAAAGAACGACACTCATAACAATTTTTCTCGGTGGCGTTCAACAGTGAATGGGAACAGATTCGAGTTCAGGGTATTCTACTTCATATAACGAGGCATATCACATCTCGAAAGGCAACGGACATCTGGGCAAAGATTCATGAACGCATAACCAAGCGAAACCTAGCTAACAAACCAGCAACCGCGCCCTGCCTCCCCTTTCATTAGGAAGTCTATAAGGTAACTAATGACGCCAACATCACTGGCTTGCCTAATTATCGTTTTATTAACCCAAACCCAGATTTTCTTCGCTTCTTAAAGAATTGCGATAAAATAATACTTATCAGTGAATGTAAAATGGATCTCAGTTTACCCACCGTAATGAAGGCACTGTTCCGATTAAAACTTAACATCAGGGGAGTACGCAGCATGTCAAGGAGATCTACCTCTCGTTTGAGAATGGTTGAAACGCCTGTAAAGAAAGAGAATTAAATCATTCTGGGATGGTCCGCAAAACAACTGATGACAAGAAACAATTTTTTTCTATTTCAACTTCGAGGAACTGTATTGCACAGCAAAAAAAAAACTCACACCCGCTGCTCAATAGTACCAATAAGATGGCCACACCAGCTGCTATCATATCTGAAATCTGAAGAGATTCAACATAAACAAACTTCAATAATTGCATGGTTCATTAACCAGAGCATTCAAAAACGCATCAATCAAAATTATATCGCGTTGGAGAACAAGCGAGACGAACGAGAAGGATGAAAAATTGAGGATATCCCTTGAAAACATGTTATTATTCCCTGCGGAAACATAGCATTCAAGTAAAGAGCTCAGAAATTAAAAAAGTGAAAGGAATGAAGCGTGGACAACATTGCAAAGGAGGAACATACATACCCGACAGGAAACTTACCAGAGGCCGCATGCATCACTGAAATTACCCAGGGTAAACATGTTAGCATCACACATACACATTTACTCACCATTAATTCGGACGTCAACACGTCAACCCGGGGTGATCTCAGTTATGCATCCAGGCACAGGAATAAGGAAAGTTATTAAAATACTAAAATTTTCATTATTTCTTAGAATTATCTCACGGAATTTTTGTGACATTACCTGCGTAAATCATAGGTCGCAGTTAATCATAAACTACATGCAAAAGTTTGTTCTGTACTGGGTACTGAGTCAGGCAACTAGAAATTTTCTCCTTACTTTATATACAAGTTCGCACCGATGTAGAGAAAGGACGTGCGGGAGGGGGGGGGGGGGCGGGGGGAGGCTATAATGGTCACTGGTAAAGGGTACTTTGATTAAAAGCTGAGTAGGTTTGAGGTGTGAAAAGGTGAAAATATGAAAGGGTTTGAAAAATTAAGCCCTCCAATTACACGTTGATTTTCGCCTGAATGTGAAATCAACTAAGGTACACTAAAAATGTGCTGATTGTGTCCTTGTATATATAACAAGCGCAATTCTATAAGTGCAGAATGTTGCTTCTTACCCCGTGAATTAGCCCAAATTCATGGACTAATCCATATATTGGGAGGACAATTTCAGTACAAAGAAATATAAATAGTGATTTGAAGCCCTCTCGTTAGTCGTTCCCCTCCATGTTTCAGAGTTTTTCCCACGATTACGTCGGCTATCCTTCATTTGATCTCCATTGTTTGATCTGCAGCCTGTGAGAACACTAGTTGAGTGCTGAGCAGCGAAAGCTCTCCTTTGTTCTATTTTTCAAACGCCAATGCGAATTTAACTCACACCTGATGCATTTGACCTACGTTTAAGGACAAAATCATATGAAGTAAAAAGTTAAAAAAGTTGAAAAAAATCAACACTTTTTATGCCTTTAATGCAGTTTTTTAGTACGGAGAAGTCTCTGCACCTCTCGTGCCCCATGAGGGAGCCAGTCATCAACGGTCTTCATGCTTCATAACTGTTTAAAGAAACATATTTATATTTCTGGTAACCCTCAAAAAAGAGAATGTCATAATCTCACAGAAAATTCCAGCGCAAATCTCAAGGAATCAGGCTTTCGACCGCGACGGCTAGAACTCAAATCAGATCAAAAGCTTTCACTAATAGATTTTGTTCCGATTTCAACAACCTACTGCGTAGTAATGTAGTTCCTGAGAAATACACTATTTTTAAGAAAAGACTGAATAAGTTCATTAGATTACTTGTGCTTTGACAATTTGTGACGTATGTACTTGTACATGTCCACTAAGTAAATAAACAAATATCAGACGTATGACGCTGCGGAATGTGACCTAGACATTTTCCATTTTCAATAAAACGGAATTTGAAGAAAAGTAGCAGTCATAACTTGCGTATGGACTCGTTTCAACGACGGGTACAGTGTAGCTGTATAAATTTTAATTATTTTTACTCTATCCGCTTTGCATCATAAAAAGAGCTTGGTAAGCAGTATAAATCTATCCAGCAGAAATATGGAGAAGGTCATTGCAGCGCCTTCTCTTCAAGACCACCGAAAAATACAGAGAACTCCAAACGCCTGTGTGCAAGGGGCGGGACTGCGACGCGGCTCTTCTGGGTAGAGACACAGGAACACTGCAGGCTGGCTCTGGTTGCCTGCTCCTGTCAGCAGCAGAGAGGTCGAGTGCCACGCCGCGCCGCGCACCCGTCCCCTGCACACTGGGGGGGGGGGGTACGATGTCGAACCACGGGTTTGCATATCTGCCTGTTTCGGGTGTCAGATAGATTAACGATGACCTCACCGTGGATATTTGAAACCAGCTAGGTAAAATCTGTCTAAAACTAGTCAAAGTTTACGGAATAGCCACCGCAGGAGAATTTGAAAAATCAAAGGTGGACGGCGGTGAAATCGGCAGACATATATCGTCGCTCTTATAGACTCTTTGCCCCATAATCCATTAGATGAGAACTCTATGTGCTTACACACTCATTTTGTGGAGAAAAGCAGATTTTAGAAGGTTTCAGAAGGTTCAGAATAGAGTAGCAAAGGTGCCATATAGTTCGGCGGAACTACGGTGAATTCGCTACACTATGTATTATGCCCGGAAAACACGGCCAGCGAACGTTTAAAATTCTCTATGCGCTCGAAATCAAGAATGAATTCAATTGCTCAGCAGCCTCTATAAGAACAAAAAGTAGCACTGAATAAGTGTTTCCTGAAGCAGCTATATAACTGATCCTAAGAAGAGGGAGTTGGCGATGATTATGAGCTTAGATCGTTGAAATGAAGAGCGACTAACGAATCAGTGAAACTGCTATTATTTTAAATACCGTCGTTTGTCACATTGAAGCTGGGAGCAATTCTTCAAATTGAACAGACGCTCAAAGAAACCTTTGGCGTCATACCCTCGCCCTACGTCGAAGGCAGAAAGGAAAAGATCTATTTTTGATAAGAGAATGGAATCAGAAGAGAAGAAAATACCTTGTTCTGAGTTTAGGTACCTTACATAGAAAAGGTTGTTAGAGCATTCCAAAGCAGTAACAATACGTCATAATTGGAGAATATGACCGGTTATCTTAGAGATGGCAGTATAGAGACAGCGTGCACTGTGTTTCATAATTATAAGATCACCCCAAAATTTCGTGTTTTCTGGAGAGTGACCGTTTAGAAAGTGTAGATTAGCACATTTTTATGCGTTTCAAACTCCGTCGGGAAATTGTTGGATCCCATGAAGTGACCTTCTAATTACGGGACGTTATGAAAGTCGAAAATATCCATAAAAACCAGAGGATGAGAGGTAGTAAAACGAAGCTCTAGCTACAATTATTTTTAAGGTGGGAAATTCGTCACATTTTGCAGAAAATTCCTCCGATTGCTACTTCTTCGAAAAACTCATGATTTGGGGTTGGTGATGTAATTATGAAACGCACTGTATAGCACACAGACTCGAAGGATCTGAGAAATAACCGAAACACCCGCAACTGTGAATGAAAAAAATAGATGAGAGAGTACATATCTAGCCTTAACAAATCTAAATAAAGGAAGTGGTCCACTTCGTGCACAAATAAATTCTGGAATAAAATTACTATTACTAAATTATTTCAAAGACTAGGATTGAAACTAGAGTTGGGCAAAAATATCACGATGTTAAATAACACTGATTTATCATGTATGAAATGTCAGATTTTGTCAGTTACCAGTCTGATAATAGTGGGTACCATAGAAGTGTGAATTGGTCGCTTCCCTTTTTTTATTCTTTTTCTCTCCTCAAAAGGGTGCACTTCTCTCTTGCAAAACTACTCTGTTTGTAGATTAATCCCCTGACACTCGTTTCATAGCGATTTTTGTGGAGCGACACGGACTCCAAATAACAGCGTCATTTTAGACAATGAGGTCTATGGCGAAGCTGTTCGAGCGGATACAACTGGGATTAAGGGATAGCAGAAATGCAGTAAACTTAGTGCGCTTGATAAGTTCGCCTGTGATGCTTTAAATCTGTAAAATAAGCACTGTGCTAGAGTTGGATAATGAAGGGCTGAAAAATCTATCGAAAGCGAATAGAACTCAAGCTAGGCGTGTACATGCATCAAAGTTTGAATTGAGAGGAGAGTACTGTGGTGCTGAGAACAGTTTGAAAAGGTGATGCGGGTTGATAAAGAGATTTTTAGTGGTAAGCCCTCAGCAACGCTTCTTTTTTGCCCAATTTTGGTATACCGATGCTGCTCAAGTTATAAGGGCAGGAGCAGGGCCGGGAACCTACAGTACCGGCCAAAATTATATTGCATTTTGGAGTGTCCATCATTTCGCTCATAATTTCATTTAGGACAAAGCTCCCAAGCTCGCATTTTTTCGCATTTGTTGTAGACACTCACATGTAATAGAAAATAAATGATATCGTACCTTTTTGTTAACAAGTTTCCTTTAGGCAAAATAATTGCCCACAAAGGTCAATCCGCAATTTTGCAACATCTACAGAAGATCACAGAAAGGCTTTTATGGACGGTATTTTCACAAAAATTGGACTCCTCTTAATAGATTCGACTCACACATATTTGGAAGAAAACCTGTGGTTTCACGTCATTCATGGAAGCATACGAAGCAAACTTGAGTTCATTTCAGTGGTAAACCAATGTAAGAAATTCTGGCAAATTAGCTTGCTTTTGCTTGGTTAAAATGACAGGTCGGTCACGGTGCACCAAGAAGTCCATCTAACAAAAAGCTGCCTTTTTCCTTCTCATGCAAAGCTTTACTTCACCAAAGGTTATAGAGGATAATTCAAAACGCTATATAATTTCGGCCGGTGCTGTAACTGTTGCAGACCAAATAACGCGAAAAGACTCAACCACCTCTCCTTGAGCTTTCGATCAACTCATACTAGAAAGAAAAAAAATTTAATTCTATACATGATGTTGAGAATGCCTTCTGCCTCTTCATCAACGGTCGCTTCCCACGCCTCTGAGCTGTTTAAGCAATCAAGGTATGATGGCAAGGCAAGATGGCATGGAATCCATTATTTCGAGACATATTATCCTTACGTCGATTTCAAAATTTTGTGCGCAAACGAACTTATTTCCAGTTGTGGGTATATATTTGAGACATGAGTCCGAAGTGCTGATGCTCAGATAACATTACCCAAAAATCAATTCTTCTCAAATCCCGCTTTGAAGTGGCCCTCGAATTTTCTTGCTAACAAGCTTTTGTGCTTGGCTCCGTAGCCAAGGCGAAATTGCAAGGTTTATAAATCGCATGAATGAAAAACTCCTTTACTAGTCATATATAGAGCGCAGTTTCAATTCTGTTAATGAGCGGATGAGGAACTCTCACGAGGAATACGAATTCTCTCAAAAGGTGCGTTCCCTGGAGTGAATTATTCGGTAAGGTACTTGCTCCTTCCACAGGCTCCTTAAAAAGTGGGGGTTTTCAGCAGTTTTCCATGGTTTCACGTATACCGTTGTGATCACTAGCTTCTGGAGATTCTTCCTACATGAAAGTCACGGAAACGATTCGAGACGTCTGTAACAACTTCTCGTTGAGGTTACGATTCTGACCACCTCATCCTAAGAAAAACTTTTAAATCTCAACATAATGTTGAAAATGCCCTTCGCCTCTTCTTCAACGCTCGCTTCACGCGCCTCTTCTTTTGACTCACGCGAGAAGCGAGTATAAAGGTAATCCGTCTAAGGCTGAAACAAAGGAAAAAAGTGGACAAGTAGGAGCAAATTTTAGCATAATGGAATAGCCCAGAAGAAGATCGGTCAAAGAACTCGAAGAGTCTTGGATGATCTTTTCAAATTATCCAATCTAATCCAATCCAATTGATTTCCAAACTGCTAGAAGCTTTACAAGGGGTTGATTACGTCGATGTCGAAATCGAAATTTCAGCGAGAATGAATTTGGACAGTCTGCAAACAGGTAATGTCCGCATGTGCTGTCTGCTCTCCAATATCATTCTCACTTGGAAATTAGCCTTACTCATGAAACTTGCACAGGTTGCATTACATTAGGATCCTCAGAAACGATTTTTTTAATAATCTCCCAAAAATATGTTGAGTCCTGGCGCAAAGGTGGCGCTTTGCATGAGACTCTGTGCACATGTAATTTCTTTCTCAGAGCCTTTGGAAAGAGATGCGCGCGACGCATCTTTTCAAAAATGAGGAAATTCAATTCAATCAGGAATAGGTCTATTGTTCGAACTGTGGCAGATCTAGCAGTTCTTTACTTTCTCAATATCTAGTTTTATCTCGGTCGGAAACGCCATTACAATTCTCAAAAAAAACTGTCTGAAGGTGACGGCCAATCCTATCTCTACATAGTAACTAAAAATCCGATTTTTCATTTTCTTTGGAGATAAAAAAAGATTCTCAACCATTCAGATTGACCATGATATATTGGTTGATGATGTAAGGGTTCTAAAACAAGGGTTCTGCTCACCACGACCAATCTAATACATTTTTTCTCATCACATTTAAAAACGAAGCCTGAATCACTACGAACGGGTTTCTTTTGTTTCTTAAGTTATACACACATTTGTAATTTCATTTTCCTATTCTCAGTTATACAAGGGAAGAAACTTTTAGGCTGGTTTTGTAGCGTGTGCACGCTCTCCGTGGAGAGAACGGTGGCGGTGGTGAGGTAAGAAACCTGCAAGCAGCTACATATCTATCTGGACAAAAGACTTCGATTTCACCAAATGTTCCTTTTTACCTTGTATGGAATACCACATTTGAACAGCTTTTAGTCGGGTAGCCCAAGGAGTGCGCCTGGAACTACGTCTGCAATTACGGCAATTACAGCTGTGGCGTGGTATTGGCCTGTTGGATCAAATTTTTAGGCTTTTCTCTGCCTATTCTAATATGTATATGCCTCCTAACTGGCTCGACTAAATGTATATGCTATGGACTCACCACTGTGAAAAGAATATGATAGGGCACCATCTGGGCAAGTTCGAGAGCGTAAAATAGAGAGGCGGAAATCCTACAAGCTAACAATAGTGCTGCTTAGGTTGGAACTGTATCTAGGCTGCACAATGACATTATTCAAGATTATCGTACAATTTAGGCAATCTAAAAAGTAAAAAAAAGTAAAGTTGAAGAGAATCCTGAAGTAATCTGCATGGGCTTGCGTTTCAACGTAATACGTAGAAAATAACCCGAGTTATTTCGTTGAGAAGGGTATTACGTGACGTGAGTTCTCTGAACAGTGAGTGTTAATGAGAAGAGATTAGGTCAAACTAAGAAGTAGTGAAAAGGGTTTTTAGAGTTTTCTCCAAAGCTGTGAATGCTAGCAAACACCGAATCAAAAGGAAAAACCATCGTGACGTGTGATTATCATTAAGTTCGAATACTATGAATACAACGTGCAAAGCCTGTGCAAACTCCATAATATGGGATTTACTATGAGCGCTATACTTGCATGACTTCAACCTAGCGCATGGGGGGTGTCAGAAGATGCTTAATTTCATCACCATGCCGCAGTTGGATAATTATAAAAGTAATTAATCAGAAAAAATCACTTAACATTCAGAAGCAGCGGGTTATTTTTTCAATGCTTCCATCACCCTATTGAAACTCTTCATAAATTTCTAAACCAGTTTTATAGGAGACCATTTGTTTTTTGATGTTAAGGTTGTAAATTTGGAATGAACGTTTTGCAATGTATAAAATAGCAAAGATCTCAAAGCAAAGATACAAGACTTGTGCCCAAGTTTTATCCAGGATTAGTACTGTTGATGAACCTTTAACATCTTCCACGAAAAGAGTGACCGCTCTGCTTCGGGTTGTCGCCGCGCCGTGACCTGAAATAGCGGGTCACACGAATTGTATTTTGCTTTCGTCTTGGTTTCGGAATAATTCTTTGCCATGGAAAGCTATACCAATGGAATCAAGTGCTCCGCCTGATAGCACAAGTCCGGGACTATCTGGTGGCGCAAGCGCGATTTCTGATTTCAGGTATGAAGGGCAGGGCAGTCCAAGAATCGATTGACGGTCACAATTTCGGTTCAGTTACCCAATTTCGGGACCATTCTCGAGTAGTCGATTGTCGCGTGGTTTTAAAGATAACACAGCAAAATTCTCTTAAATCCTTATATGACTCGCGGTGGTGCTCCGCTGCAGTTCTACATTCTTTAACAACGTGAAACACAGGAAATGGAAACTCGAACATTTTGGTCGGTCTGCTTATAAATCTCCTTAAAAATCAGGGATCTATAATAATATGTGGAAGTCCGCGTATCAAAAAAATTCTCGCAAAAACCTCTTATGGAAAATACCAAAAGTTAGGCAAGCATGGTTCGACAATACATTCAGAAAGACGTCGAAACTTCAGCGCATATTTCAAATTTACCACCCTAATAGGGCACTCTGAGAAATGTTCAAAACTTGATGAAGGTTTGACATGCTAACACATATGATACACATGTCAACTAATATTCCAAGGCTCTAAGTTATCAAAATGTGTTCCAAAGGCATGCTCAGAATCAAAATAGAGTTGGTGATGCTCTGGAATAGTAACTTTTACGTATTTGTCAGGAATCATGAATGTTTTGCTGCAGATGGTATGCCGCTCTTCTGATGGAGACAAGTTCTCTAAGCAAGAATGGCTGTACTTCGGCTTGACATTCCGTTTCAGGCAAAGATGACAAGTAGTGCTAAAGATAAGAGGATATACCACATTTTGTTCCGGAAACTCGTCCTTTGTGAAAGAGGAGGGTAGCCCAAAATTCTTCCGGGAGCGTTCATGGATACCGTCACTGGATGAAGCCAAAACACTGGAGAGACTGCCATATCGTCAACACCTCTATGTACACAATTGTGTAGAAAAGGTCAGTGATTAATGTTCGTTAATTCGTTTGAATGTAATGTGACAGCGTAATAAGGGGATGCGTTTCTCTGCAGGGTGCGTTGCATGATACCATAACGTAGTCGCTAATATCATGATGTAATATCAACCCAATGATATCAAAAATGTGAACAATTTACAAAAGCAAAGAGACATATACATACGTTAGCTCGGTAATTTTTCAATACCGAATAAAAGCTTCGTCTGACTCATCGGTAAATTTTCAACACTGAACAAAAGCTTTGTCTGACTTATAGGGAATTCCAAATAAGCGGCCAGAGAAGCAGACAACCAGAGCCAGCATGCAGAGCCACTGTGTCTCTGCCCAAGAGAGCCGCGCCGAGGTTCCGCCCCTTGCTCGCGTCCGTTTGAAGTTCTATATGTGTAGGACAGCACCGGCCGCGACACACGATTTTGGGCTAGAGTGAACTCACGTTCTGCACTACATACTCATCTATGCAATACAGTGTGACAAATGCCCCCTGACAATTTTTACTTAATTAATTGGCTAATTAGTTTACATCTCGGAAGGCATGCCCTGTGCTCCACTCGTAGTGTAGCACCCTTCACCGCCAGACCTCGATACTTATCGATTCTGAGAGCATCGATGCTGTCGCTGTTACACGATCCACCGATAATCAATACCTATCTAGATAAGCGACGCAGAGTGTTACATTCTACGTGAAGTATGGTCTATCAGCTCACAGAGTTCGCCTCATCCGACTTTGTCTGCAATTACGACTTTGTCCATAGGATGCGTCTGGAGGGAGACCTTACTAAACGGCAGTTGGGAAACATCAAATTGGAAGTAATCACAGCACATCCATACCAAAAAGTGTAAAAATTAGATCAGTTGACCGAAACCGTAATGAGGTTGTAATTGCGTCCAAAGTCGGATCAGGCGCCCTCTGTGAGCTAATAGACTGTACAGCTGCAGCGCGGGTTCGCTGATAACAATGCAGTAGAGGTATGGAAGTTTTAAAAAGCTCAAACAACAAAAATGGACTGGCTGCAATGTCCTCAATCTGGACTTACGTATTTGCAATGGGCGGGAACTGAAAGCTGGATTAGAAGGAAATCTGGAAAGCATCAATGTATAAAAGACATCACACCGAAGCCTATGAGGAAGTGACTTCGTCGGCGTTCACTTGTTCAGTGGAAAAGAGTAATTGCTTGTCAACATTGGCAAAATGCATGCGTAATAAACCAAACTATCGCCCACGGAAGCGTAGTCTTAGCATCATACGAGACCACGGAGGCAACATTGGTTGTTTAGGTTATAGGTTATAAGTAGCGGATAGGTTCCGATAAATGATTAGTGAGAGCCGTCACTACTGCTGAAAAGATTCGAAAGAGGTTGGTTCGCATTTTCAGCCAAGAATGTTCCGACCCAGCAAGCAACTTCGACTCAGACTCACTGACATATGTAAAAGTAGGCTTTGTAAGAGTAGAAATAAATTGCTCTGGTGCTTCACATAATACTATAAAAATCTGGAAACTCACCAGTATTTACAGAGGAGGAAAATTCTGAGTAATATCCTTCCTAAAGGGATTGTACGCGTGTGATATTATGTCCAGCGCGAGGAGTTCCACCTCTTTTAAAAAGGTAGCGGACTGCGCCAGGTTGTACTTTTTAAACGAACCCTAATGAATAGAATTCTATTAGAAGAAAGTATGAAAGAGAAGGAAGCTAAATACAAAACGAATCAGAAGTTCAAGATCACCAAATCAAAAATAATCGTTCCTGCGAAATGAAAGAGAAATACGAGCAGATCCAGAAGTGAGCAGCTGAGGGTGTGTTATATTCATTATTAATTAATTATTCATTATTATTTCAACCATTATTTCATTGTTCATTATTTACATCCCCTTTCCTCTTTCGTTTGCTTCCTCCAACATCTTCACAGATGAGCATTTCACCTTGCGCTGGGAAACGAGGGATCCTATTTATTTGTACTTGAAAGTGTCCTAAATATCACTGATCATTTTCCCCTCGGTAACGACACTTATCAATGAACAATGGCCAAGATGAGGAATGTAACAGAAGTAGGAGTACCCGTCTAAGTATGTTTGATAGCTTACTGGTGAGATCTTCGCATGCTGGGTAGAATATTACATGCCTGCGACACCGGCTTTAACAAAAATGGCCGTTCAGGGACAGTTCATATGTTCAGTAAGGGAAATGGCTGTTGTGAGTGGAGTTCTCGCATGAAAAACGGAGAAGTCATTGACGAAGAAAAACATCACTGTATTTGACACGATAGGCTCTCTATGGCAAATCCGCCAATCCCTTGTCCACGCCATAACTCCTTCAATAGCTTTCCTGGAGTTCTGCAGTGAAAAAGCGGTTGCGGATAAGTGCTCCTACCCCTACTTCCCCACATGACCCCAAAGCAATTCACTGGAGCCAAAAAGAATTCAAGAACCTCTCCACTGAAAGTGGTCAATGATGGAATGAAAAAAACTTTCGGAGCTCAACGAGCTGTGTTACAACTATTCCGTCAGAGTTCTTAACTGCTGTACCTTCCATTGTTGAAAGTTCCAAAAAGTGGCGAGCACGGCGCCTTAATGATGAGCAAGAAAGTAATAAGAGAGCAGCAAATGTGCCGACCTCTGATTTTCTGAGACCCTATACATTGAACTGCACATTGATGCTCGCACATTAGCGTCTATGCACGCTTGTTCTCACAGATTTTTTTTCCAAAGCTCAGCACAAAATTGAGCATCCAAGACCAAATACAAAGAGCTGTGAGGGTATGTTCACTCTGGACATTGGTGGATTATCCAATTATTTACCTGATTGTGAGATTCAATGAGATGACTCAATATGCAGACGTGGTGAGAAGGGGACTGGGAGGGGGATGGCACTAGCGAATCACCACTATGTCGTCTGTTGAAGACCTATCCTCAATATTACCCTCGGTACCCCACATGGGTAAAGTTTACGCATGAAGCAAGAACGTTACCTAATGTACTACGAGAACATTGGCAATATCCGGCAATTGATTTTCTTTTTGTCAGGCAGTATGCTACCTGATTGTTTGTTTTAGGAACAAGTATAACTGAAAACAGAAGCATACAAGGGTTGACATCGAAGGCATTGCGTCGATTAGGAAATGGAAGCCTAAAAATGTTTCTTATTTCTAATAAGGCTTAAAAAATGCCAAAAGACCGCCCAGAAAGCCATTTCCTACATATACCCTAAAACAAGTATAATGAAATGCTAGATTCAACAACAAACACAAAAGGCTTTTCAAAACCTGCTGATGTGATGCGGTACCCACGGTTGTTGCTCGAAACACAACGAAAAAAGAAACGAAGACCTGCTTTTTTCTCGCATTTCGTTCTTACTATTTTTTCACTTATTTTTTAGCCATAGGTTAGTCCATTTTGTCGATTATCAGAACGGCACTATTTTAAAGTGCTATGAACACATTGATTTAAACACTGTTACCTATATATTTTAGTTTTCGTTTCGTGCACTATCCTCATACGAAAACTAAAATAATTTTATTGCTCTAAGTTTCCTCCTGCACTCATAAGTAAGGTAGAGAAAACTTATAGCAATAATAACATAGATATTAAACAAATATGAAATGTGGAAAAACTTACGTCTATTTTCTACAGCTGTTCTGTTATAACTTGTATGTGTCCGCGACCTCATTTCGGATATGTTAGAATAGAAATGAGGAAGAATGTTTAGTGGTGGGAACAAGATATCATTTACAACTTGTGTAAACGAGATATCATTTATAACTTATCATTGGGGATTTCGGTGAGGTTTAATTTATCTTTGAAGGAGCTGTGCGATGTGTGGAGACGCAGGGTATGTTTTGCATCCGACTTTTAAAGGCAGGGGTCCACCTCATCTTCGTAGTTCAGCTAACAGCAGATTCTACATCTACTCGGCGCGGTAGTTCCAATGGTATACATAAATTGTGTCAGAATGGTCTATAAACACGTCTTCCATGACGGGGTCTGTAACAGTTTGCCAACCCGAGTTGACATGTGAAGCCGTCGATCTTATCGATTGAACACGCCAAGACCCGTTGACCAACGCAGCAACCGTGGCAGGCAGCCAGCACAGCTTGGAGCGATCCGCCCCCGGGCTCCAAATTTCTACCCAGTTCGTGCCTTTCAAAAATGGGTATTTCGTCGCTTCTGTGCCTGTTGATGTACATCCCGGGGATCAACATGATGAGAAGGTCTAGGATTAATAGTACATCCAACAGGCAGAACGAGGTGGCCGCCTGCCTTTAAAGCTAATTAGAAGAGAATTCAGATGGCAGCAAGTGTTAGTGCAGAGCATGACGGTAAGCTGTGTGACCATGCATCACCAAGCACAACACTGCCAACTGAATGGACCATATTTTACATCGCGCCAGGTTAGAAACTGTTTTTCAAAGTTTGAGGTACAGCTTTGAAGCGCGCACATCTCGTCTCTATAAATCTATGGTGTGCAATTATTCGGTCAAGGAGGGAAATTAACTGAAATATCGCTAGAAAACCAAAAAAAAAAACTATGGTCGGAACTTTCTGTTGAACACTTGTCATAAGTATTGTATCTCATGAAGACGTAGTACTACACCTTATTTGAGGCGTGACTTCAGTCTCATCTTCAGTGATCGTTTCAATGAGTACAGCTCAACCTAGTCCAGAAATAACTGTGGTAGCTGAGAAGGCTTACAGAAATGAGATTGTAGGAGCGAATCGGCGAAATCTCGAAGATCACCGCTCCAAGCGGTGAGCATCTTTTACTGATGCATAACGAATACTACTTTATCTACCTATACCAAAACAATGAACGCCTGAAAAGAAAATTAGATGAAATGGCATGACATTCCTTTTTTGCATCATAAACACCACAAGAGTTCTACGAAGTATGTGAAGCTGCTCTATAAGGGCAAAGCTACGGAGATCAGTAAGCACGGAATCCTCTTAACGAAGCTCCGTAAAGGCAAAAGTGGCAGAAAAATGGATACAGTTTCCAATGATGAAAGCAGGAGCTTTAGACAGTGCTTTCAGAGTTTCGCGATGGGATCCTTGCCTTCCGCTGGCAGTCTCCAGCCCTCCGTTCAAGAGATGTTTCCAACGATTTGAGGATGTGGGTCATGAGCAGGCAAAATGGGGCGGTGTCTTCCCGCCCTTCAGCGTCGACTCGTCCCCACTCACATTCAAATTTGCATGGGCAACTATGGTGAAATCACGCGTGAATTAGTGCGAGTAAGTCCTGAAGGGCGCGGCGAGGGTTCGAATGAGCCAATCACAGACACATTGCCCATCCACTTTTGCCTCATAATGATCAACACCCCGATTTGACCTCGCATAGCAGCAGTGTACGGAGCAGAATGGCTCCCTGTTGGCGCTTGGTATGAGCTTCACTCAGCATCGATATACGTAATGATGACCACCACGAATGAATAGACGAATGCAGAGAGGAGATTCGCAGCGATGGAATACATCCCTCACTCAGGGCGAGCGCCTTGGGCACCTCCCATTGAAGTCGGAGAGCGATTAAGGCGTCTTAGGATTCGTCATTGTTTCTGAGAAAGACTGTACAATGAAACACACAGGATGGACGAGCGCAGGATGCGTCATGACAAGGTGTTGTGATGCTATTTCCAGTAACCACTTGTGTAATTAATCAAACTTTCTGAATATTTTCTAATCTTCTTTCATTATTCTCAAGATTTACAGTAGTGCGGGTGCACTGATGACGCATAGGTGTGCCGGGACTCCATAGTTCAGAAAAAACACCAAAACACCAGAGTAAGTGTCCACCCATCGAGAAAGGGTCCGCCGTGGTCCAATCGAGTGAAAAACGGCAGGATAAACTTTTGAAATTACTTTACCAAACAAATAAATCTCATATTTGTCCATTTTCAACACTTCACTCTTATAAATGTTTTTGAATAACTACTTTAGATTATTTATTACGATAATAATGTTTTCGTTAATTGTATTTTCTATCTAGGTCCCCAAAGCGGCGGAGGCCCATTTTTTCCCAGTCTACCCCTTCGTGCCCAATTTCTGCGATCGCCACTGGCTCGCACGGATGGAGAATGGGCTTGCCATGACCTAATGATATGGAAAACTCCAGAATAAGGGTCCGCGGATGGAAAGTGGGTCTGCCACGCCTCAGCAGTGGAAAAACGGCAAGATACAGGTTCACGGATGGAGAATAGTCTACCCTGGTCCAACAGTGGAGAATACACCAGTATGCGGGTTCACCAATAGATTGGGTCCGTCTTGTCCAATAGTGCAGGAAACGCTAATATACGGATCCAACGATGGTCCGGTGGATCGAGTCCGTCCTGGCCCCTAGTGGGAAGAACACCAGTATACGGGTCCGTGGATGGAGAATGAGTACGACCAGGCCCGGTAGTGGGGAAAACGCCAGTATACGTTTCCACGGATAAAGGATGGGTCTGCTGCGGCCGATAGTAGAGAAAACGCCAGGAAACAGGGTGGGGAGTCATGAAACGATAACCAAACAAACCAACGACGGTTAGCGCGATTGGTTATCATAGAGACTACATAGTGCTAGGAGACGCAGGACGCGAAAGTTGGTTCGCTAGCATAGTTTCGCCTGGTCATGCGTTCATGAATCCCAGCCCAGGTCTACGGATGAGAAATGGGCCTGCCCTGACCCAACGTAGGGGAAACGCCAGCGCACGGGTCCACGGATGGAGAATGAGACCACAGTGGCCCAGTAGTGTGGAAAAAGGTGATTATGATTGGGCACTACATTGGTTACACTGAAATGTACGCAGGTTCTAAAGTCATCTGGAAGAGATGAGAGTGGCTGGTCATAGGCGTTGAATGGATGCAATGACAAAAAAAACGGCAGGAGAGGTGTGGAAGACCGACGTTGGCGAGGCGCCTGGACTGGCGGAATATGAGCAATTCATAAGGAGGGCTCCGCATTTGAGCTCAGCTAATGATTAGCCTTGCTTCTTTAATCTTCTAAGCATTTCGCATGTGTGAAGCTTTTCTACCTGGCTCAAGTGGCTGACTCACCCCACTTTCTAACGTCCCAAAGGGGCGCTAGTAGACATAACATATGTCTTATGACATTTCTAAAACTACATTTTCGTAAGAAAACTCCTTAAAAACAACAATAAAGCTGCCCACGTAGAGCGACCTAGGTGCTCCTTGCACAACAGCAGCGCTCTGCTTTTTCCAAGAAATAGTCTTGAAATCTTCCAAATCGCTACAGTCTGAGTTTGATGGATCATGCAGGCACTTTCAATGCACGACTCATATGTTAGATATAGATTTTATCACAATACTTGGACATGTATTGCTAAACATGCAAGCAGCGCAGCACGTATGCTTTAAATGGTACTGTCCGTCAAGCATAAATGGGAGAACAGCCAATGGTTCGTCCTCAAAGGGGTAGAATTCGCCATCCATCTTCTTGGGGTCGATGGATTGGAAGTCATCTATCCAGGGACTTGGAAAGGCGGAGGCCTTAAACGCCCATCTTCTGCAGGTCAGCAAGGGATACGTCCTTCCTTTAGAGTTCCGAAAAAGAATACTGTATTTTAGCCTTCACGTATGCTAACGGAGCTCTACATATGTATGTATGTGCATCTAAGTCAAAAAAATTTCCCTTACCTTTTTAGTGTAAGGTGGATCCTAAAGTTTTCCAGCAAACTTTGCACTTTTATCAAACAGTCATAACATTATTGTTTATGGACAGAACCTAATCTGCTAAATTTTGTAACTGAGAAGTAGTAGAAAATTCTATCACGATCTATTGTCCAAGAAATTCAATTCAACGCCAAGAAGTTCTGGACTTGAAATAAATGCTGGTCTAAAACTTAAGGACTAACCTAACTGGTATGTACCTAGAGAAGCTATTCTAAGGATTTACATGAATCGCTACTATCAGGGATTTCTGTGGTAGAAATTTTGACAACAGACTTGACATAATGCGTTTGTTTTGTTAGATGCTTATTAGATGCTTGAAAAATCACCAAGAAAAAGTTCAGATGTAATATTACTCTGTAATTTCTACTCAGAGCAATCCTGAATTGAAAGTAAGAACAACACTGCGAGAGACTATGTAAAGTATGTTTCTATGTTTCTACTACAACAGTACTGATTTAATTATTCAAAACGCTTACTTTATGCACGCTAATAACTACAGCATCATATCCTTAGTAAAACTTACGACAGAAACAAATATCCGCAGCAGAAGGATTTGCAAGAACTATAATATTTAAATTAGGACTCGTTCTATGATATTATAGAAAAATCCCCTAATGACTTTCGCTTACATTGGGCCGTTTTAATACGTTTCAACTTTTACATTTTAGCACTCTTGGCACATAGAAAAAGCAGGCATAAGCTTATGTGCTTGCTTGTCAATAGGCGTGAGGATTCCCAAAAAAACTGGTAACGAAAAAAAAACTAGGGGAAACTTGGTCACAAAAAGAGATACTCACTTCTTGTATTACCAGTATGAAAGGCTGGTTCTGACAAGAACTTTTGCCTTTAAACTGACCAAAAAAAAACATAACAAAAGGTTAGAACCGTTGGCTGAAAGTGTCTCATGTCTAAACGGAGTGTGCTGTTGAACTGTGAAGTTTAGGAGCATTAATCGTCCCTCCTATGGCAAGGATTTGAATGAAAAATAAGCTTGTCAAGGCGCAACTCTATATGTGTTGCAGGGATTTCTAATTTAGTAACCAGATTAACACCGTACACCTCCAGTGATGAACTTTCTGGAAGCGATTTCTCTCCACACACGTGGTATGTGTGCGAAACAGTGAGGTTGCACTGTCTAGTCGCTTTTATATTGTTGTTCAGAACATTTGCTGACGCTAATCTTCTTGTACATTACATTAAATTGACTGAGGAAATTATTGCACATATTTTCCCTTGCTTGATATCCTATGATGTACGAACTCTTGCCTAAGTTTGCTTACTTCCTCAAAGCCGCATAGGCATATACAGAAGTCGTTTAACGTCAACTGAAATGGAAAAAATTTAATTCAAGAAGCTTCTAAGCGCACGAGATGCTGCATGCTTGAGGTCCGGTGCATAAGTAGCCCAGAACGCAAAAAGTGTAAACGACTTTCAGAAATTTATTTACTATTGACAGTAAATGAACTTTTTGCAGTCGTAATGAAATGGTGATAAACGGTGTTAGGTCGGTAAATTAATTCATGCAGACAGTTTGGGGGGGGGGACTTCATATGAAAAGGTTTCCGTGGAAAGTCCTTCCCTCAACACCAACTATCTACATCTCTGATAACTGTGCAGGACGAACGCAGGCCAAACGGCGTATTGGTTCGGGTAGAAACGCTAGCAACAACGGTTGCCAGTTGCTGCCATCCTCCCCTCGATTGCTGCTCAACCTGTCGGCCCTTTAGCAGCAATTGCTGAGGGAAGGCAGCAATCAAGGGGAGGATGGCAGCAACTGGCAACCGTTGCTACTAGGGTTTCTACCCGAACCATTACGCCGTTCGGGCTGCGTTCGTGCTGCACAGTTATCAGAGGTGGTAGCCAAAATAGTCTGCCTGATATGTTGTTCTTGAAACACATTGAATAATCCCGGCATAATCTTATGCAGCTGCCCTCTGAAATGGGTGGAAATGTATTCAACGGTTAGTTTCCACTCAATCACCTCAATCCGCCCAAACCCTGACCACATTGCCCATAATCAGCTCCGATAGAAATCTTCAGATGAGAAAGATCTGTGGATTATTCTCCAAAGCTTAAGGGGTGGGGGGCAATTCTAGGAAATGATGAGAAAATTCTCTAGAGGCACGTAGCGTGCTGCAGTCACATTCAAGACATTTCAAATTTGTCGAATTCTACTGGATGTGACCTTTTAGGCGATGTTATTGGGATGCATTTGTCACGAGAACGAGCAGTTATCTAGTGATTCACTCAAATTATTCAAGTAAAATAGAGGCGTTCAAAATTGGAGCGAGAAATGACGGAGAAAGCAGTAGCAAAAGAAAAATTTGGTTGAAAATGGAATCTGTAAGAATAACGAGTAATGATTGGAGCTTTTATGTAGGGAAAATGCAACAAGAAATCTCAGAGATGAATACTCTAGCTGTGCCTGTAAAGCTGAACATGGCTAGTAGGCATTGGCCACAGTTTTTGTGCATGAAAAAGCTACAAAAGAGTCGTTAACGCTGACGAACGAGTCAGCTTTTGATGAATATGCTATAAAAATCCAGAGTCTCCCTCCAAACATCTGTCATGCAGCTACAAATGGCTGCATTTTGTGTTGTTGACATTGTTTTCTCCAACCTGAAGTCGTCTACACAATGAAGCATGCCTCACGCAGAGCTAAAGTGAAATCTTCTGAGAGTTCCTAAAAAGCGTGGCCATTTCAGAGTCATACAATCCGAGGAAACGACGCAAGGATGTGAGTGGTTTTGGCTCCATTCCAGCAAAGTTTTTCTTCAACAGAGTTGAGCGTCACTAAGACGGTAATCTACCAGATTAGCTTCATCAATGTAACACCATATCCGAAAAAGTGCGCGTTCCTAGGACAACTGTTTTTGTCAACTTTCACGAAAGACTTCCGCTTTTCCTATCAAACCGTGGACAAAATCTGCACATATAAAGTGTTGGTGTTCGCTCTAAAAATTTCGACCTACAATCCAATCCGACCAAATTTAGCACGCAGATCTTGGAAAGACCGTCGGAAGTCCTGGTACCCTACACGTAGGGAGTTATCGATTAATTCATCGACTTTGCCCATTTTTCACTGGTAGAAATGTGATAACGACGAGATGATCACCTCCTACTACCACCGGAAAATCGTGACGATTGGATTGCTAGCGATGGTAGTCTCAGGTATATGTAGAATCGCAAAGTTATAAATTAGTAGCGAAGAAGCAAAGAACTGAACCTAAAACATGCACATTCAAGATTATAAAAACTATTGCAATGGAGAACAGAGGTCACTTGCAGGACGACTCAAATAGACTGTCGAATGAGATAGCGTTCCAGTGAAGCACGTCAGGGTTCTCGACCCGGATATCGTACACTTCACTGTTTCAGGGAAGCACCTCTGTGTTCTCGAAATCCGTAAGCATTGCAGGAGCATAGAAGCGAAGCATTATCGTTGTAGGGTGATCGAGGGAAAGGAAGCTCTCCTTTTTTCTACATTTTTCTTCATAACGCTGCAAGAAATCTTTAATAGCGCCGAGAACATTGGCGACACTTGCATAACTTTCAGTTCCGCAAACTTACGAATGGAACCTATGCCCAGACGTGAACTGAGAAGAGTTCAGTAGAATGCTAAATTAAATGAGTTTTCTTCTAATGAAATAACCATTGAGGTGTTCAAGCCTTGATAAACAGGGCGAATCGTTTTCGTAGTGAGTTGAAACATGTACATATAAGAAGAAGAAATTTGTAAAGCCCTAGTAGGAGGGCACCGAAGGGATCCTAGGACAACAGAACCTCAAAAGGGGGAGGAGCTTGTGGGACCCTTCAGATCTCTAATAGAAGGATTGTGTTCTGATCAAATGTGACTAGTTTGCAGGTTGTTTCTATTGTTATTATTGTTATCATATATAATATTGATAATATTAATAATAATATTGATATGCTAATAATATGATAATGATAATAATATTAATATAATTATTGTTTAATATGTTGTTGTCAAAAATAAAGAAGTAAAGCTGATGGTTACTTGAGCGGGCACAGAAAGAACCGCAGGATTTCTATTTTGTATTCACTCTTAAGGGAAGCATATGACCTTGTCTCCTCAATTGAGCCTGGTGTCAGATAGTAATGATGTTGTATGTATACCTTTACCTTCTACTTCCCCAAATTATCCCTTAAGATTTTCCAAAAACACACTGAATTAGGTGTGACTAAAGGTGCGACTATGACGCAGAGGAAATCTGACTTTTTGACCATTTTTTTTTCGGTCACCGCTCGTAGAAATACCGTAGTTTCAGCGCTTCCTTATATTTCCAAACGACGCTGCATGCGACGGTCTCTTCCCTGTTTACGAGCAGCTCGTTCGAGAAGTGCTTAGTTTTAATGGAGTGGAACTGAGTAATACTCGTTAGATGCAAGTGAGTTCGCAGGCAAAGCAGACCCCAGAGGCCTCTTCAGTTAGGGCACAGAGGAATATGGACCAAGTGTGCAAGACTGGGCTAATTTCCAAGACGTCATGCAACGAAATGCCACGAGAAGGTGAGCTATGTTCGCAGAAATATGGAGAACCTGCTGATAATTTCACGTGTGGCCTGGCTGTGTTTTTATTTCCATTCAAAAAAAGGAAACCTGTTGGTTTTTAGTGCATTTGATATCCAGCCACATGCAATAAATTGCTTGTAAGAGTCTCAGGAAGCACTCTGGAGTAACGCTATTTGTCCAAGAAACTAGAAATTATATTTGTAAACGTTTTTGATAGATAGACATGCAAAAATTACGTACTTTGCGGGTCCACCTCATTTGGAGGTGAGGAGGATCGAGGGGAGTATTGGGAGAGGATTTTATCAAGGAAACGAGGTTTGGAAAAGTTTATGTACATACAAAAGTTGGAGCCAGAGACAAAGCTCATAAAATCCTTCTCATGTTAGATGAGGTCCTACTGGTGCATCTGACTTCTTTTTATTGTTGTAGGCACTGTGATTCTGTACAGAGAGAACCGAAAATGACAAGTGTATGTCGAGTACCTAGCTCATCAGAAGACTTAATCTGGTTCTTCGTCTCATTCATGGTATAAAGTGAATGTGCTCTTTCTCAATGACCTCCAACGGATGCAAAGATAGTTTAGAGCTTATTTTCCAAAATTAGTCCAACATTTTTTCTACTACGGTGGTACTACGTCATCTGCAATAATAGGCACATACATAACAGTCGTAGGGGTCCATAAACGTCTCGTGGAGTTGAATTATTTGACATTTTTATGAGGTAGAAGTTGCAGTGTGAAGAGACGAGGATGGAATTGGTTGAAGCTCTGGGTGAAGAAAAAAGACTTCTCGCTAACTGTGACATTAGCAAGTGGTTTCTGTTCGTCAATTCACTCAATTCCCTGTTAATTACCATACTGTATGCAAATTTATAACTTTTTCTTCTTAATTTTGTTTTGGTCGACTCTTCTCGCTCGTTGAGCCTTAGCAAAGCACATTTTGGTTGCTTTTGAAACCTGCGGTTTCATTTCTTCCATCCCTGGCCTACCGTTTGATTGTTAGTGATTGCTTTTGTCCACTAATTCAAGAAACAAAACTAGTTTCAGTCCGGCGAGTAAACAAATTAGAAGGTGCATGAATGAGTATGCGTATATATGGCAAACATAGAAGGCAAAAACACAAAATCTGGAAGCAGTGAGGTGGTAAACAAATTCAGCAGTGAACTCGTATGAAAAACAGCCGGAAGTAAGCTAGGTTTGGGACTTCACCTCACACAAGTACTGTTCCACTTTTTAAAACTTATTTATAATGTTTGATTGTAGCTTCCATGTTCGTTCTTCCTTGTTGTTTCCTTCTGTTTATTTATTTATTATTTATTTACAGACAAAACAGATGGGCGAGAGCATGTATCGTGCATCGTTTTATCAATTTCATCTGAACAATTTTTCATAACATTGAAAATGAGGCTAAGAGTACACTTTAAACAAATTAATGTAGTTAGGGGAGACTATGTGCTTATTCAGACTAATAATCTCGTGCTGAACCTAAATTTTCTATGGAATGTGACGGTGTATGTCTGCACTAATTACACTTTTGGTCCACAGGAAAAAGCAATGACCATGTATCAACTGCGTTCGACTTCTCTGCTATTCACCATAAATTATTCCTCTATGTGCTCATTCCATAGCGAAAAAGCAGGCACTGGGGAGAAGTGGCACAAAATGAGGATAAATTTGGAAACATGCGTTTTTTTAGATATACAATCACATTGAGGTACTTGGAGATCAACATTTTACAATATGCGGCACTTCCTCAGGTCAACCAATCCTCTTTTCTTTGCTCTTACAATAAGCATCTTTTTAGTCGAATTAAAGTAACCCTCACTGAAGCAGTCGCATGTTCGCCAAACTAGGAGTTTATAAGAATTAATGAATTTATCGAATATCAAGGTGTTTGAGGGCAGCTTACACAATATATTCAATGTTGGGGAATTTAGGTGTTCTGGAGTCCGAACTGTAGTCCCAATAATCCAACGGAAACTACTCCGTCGAAAAATTCAGCAGTTGCTAGATCCGAAAGATTAAGTAGATGTGCTTCAATGTTTCCAATCACTGCCGCCGATGGTGACTATCTTTGCATCTCACATTCCTTGGAGACGCATGCGATCACCCTGATACAGTCAGGTCCGGCAGCCAATGCAAGTGGGCGCCGGCGGGCGCCGGCCGCCGCCACCCTCCGGCGCTCCGGTATTAATGAGCTATAAATCACTCGAGCTTGGGGAAAGCGAAGAAAAATACAATTTCAGTCCATAGTAGACAGAGTGCAGTGGATATGTTAAGGCTATAAAGCAGGGGACCATTTTCACAACTTTCACGTTTTTTTCATTTTTGTGATTTTCATGGGGAAAGATTTCTGAATACACAATAAGCGAAGCCAACTCTTCCATTTTCTGCTATAGTACACTGCTTCGCAAATACAAAAATGGCCGTTATTCTTCTATAGATGGACACAGTACTTCAGTTATCCCATCTGAATAATGAAGCTCATCCAATTCGGGATCCTCAGAAATAATTGAAATCCGTATAAATTGTTCCATATCCATTGCGAAGTAGTTCTACCGCTGTCATTTATCTTTCGTGGAGCAGTCCTTTACGGCGGAGTTACTCTCTCCCGGTTTCCCTCAACTCTGAAAAAGTGGTTTTTCACTATTACTTACACTATTACTATTACTTACACTTACACTTATCGTAGTTTATCTTCGAAATTTATGCAAAACGTTGCCGGATGCCTTCCTGGACTACCCGAAGGAGGTCACGGGGGACGTTCCAAGCAGTGAACCCCAAACACTGCGATACTTAACTCTGGATCTCCAACGGAGTGGAACCAGCGATAGGGACAGATTGCAATCTGCCACTCAAACCACTGAGCCATCCGGGTTACTTTTTATGTTTGAGTTTGTTAGATAACTGCAGCAGTCGTAAGCAGCATACTATATGTATTTGCAAAACGCGGACACAGGGCAGGATTCGATCCCCTGACCACCACAACGTCGATCATTCGCTCAACCCACTAACCTATGCGCGCACGCGATGCAACGTACTAATGGTGTCTACTATTTCTTACACTTACACTTATCGTAGTTTATCTTTGAAATTTATGCAAAACGTTGCCGGATGCCCTCCTGGACTACTCGAAGGAGATCACGGGGGACACTGCGATACTTAACTTTGGATCTCTAACGGAGTGGAACCAGCGATAGGGACAGATTGCAATCTGCCACTCAAACCCTTGTCTACTATGGAACAAAATTGTATTTTTCTTCGCTTTCTCCCAGGCTTGAGTGATTTATAGCTCATTAATACCGGGGCGCCGGAGGGTGGCGGCCTCCGGCGCCCGCCGGCGCCCATTTGCAGTGGCTGCCGGACCGGACTGTAACTGTGCAGGACGAACGCAGCCAGAACGGCGTAATGGTTCGGTTAGAAACCCTAGCAGCAACGGCTGCCAGTTGCTGCCATTCTTCCCTTGGTCCCTCAGCAATTGCTGCTAAAGGGCCGACAGATTGAGTAGCAATCGAGGGGAGGATGGCAGCAACTGGCAACCGCTGCTGCTAGGGTTTCTAACCGAACCATTACGCTGTTCGGGCTGCGTTCGTGCTGCACAGTTATCAGAGCAGAGCCACGAATGTTTTGCAATCCGTTCATCTCACCGCCATGACATTTTACTGCAGACCTTTATGAACTTTACAAAATGTTAACGTTTTGTTGCCGTTTTACTGTTGCACAGGTGGTTTGCTGTACCTGTGCACTCAAGACCGCAGAGATAAATAAGCAAATAAATAATAGAGACACATTGCATTGCTTATTGCATGTACGTGTAGCAGGTTTTATCTGAGTACCACTGAAACCAAAGATAAAGAAGAATAAACAATTAGTTATAGTTAGTACTGAATAGTTCACTAGATACCCATCCATCTATTCGAAATTCAAGAGTTTAATCTCGAATGAGTGAGTATTTCGGAGGTTTGAAAAAAGGGAGCAGTACAATTCTTCAGGAATGATAAGAGTTAAGGATCTAGGCATTCGGGTCTATCTCTTTTTTGAACATTTGAAGTCTTCGGATCTAGTCCTGAATGAATTATTGAATAAATTGAGTTATTCGATTCTTATTCCGCGCTAACTATATGAAGATATAGGGTGGTACATTGATGCTAAAACAATAAGAACCGAAACAGCAGAAAGAACAGATTCAATTTTTTGCGGCCCACTTGTAGATGAAGCAGCTGGAGTTCTGCAGGGATGTATAGAGAAACAATTTGTTATCGGTTTACGAAGAAGCTAATCTTCTTTTATTACTCGACATTCCAGCAATAAACAGCCGTTGCAGGAAAGATATTGTCTTTGACTTATTTACAGACTTACCTTTTCTGAGAAAATTGTAATGTTTGTGGTGTGGTTAATTAGCAAAACGAAAACCGTTGAGAGCGCAGCCGAAGCACTTTCAGCACGGCAAAAGATGACTTTAAAAATGGATATTCACTAAAGGAAATACGATTCCGGAGAGAATTTAGGGATAAAGAGGCTGATTGTGAGATCAGTCTCGAATTTGTGGTACTGTTCCATAATTTCAAGTCCTTCGCCACACAAAATAACTTTCTGTCCTTCGGAATTTCTCTATTCGACGCTGTCGAACAAAATGACCTTTTAATAGGACACGGCTTAGACCTGACGAACCATGAGAATCATCTTGTGGGTGGGATTTGGCAGTCCCAAGAGGATTTGAGTATGAAATCTTCATTTTATTTGCCAGCATTATCTTTGATATGAAACGTGGGAGTAACTGCATACATAGAAGCAAGCGCAATTGAGTAATAGCGGCAAAACAAGAGAAAAATGAGGCGATGTAGATTTTTTTGTGGCAGGAGAAATTCTCCCACTAAAATTATTGAGATATAAGAGATAGCTTTTTCATCCACTATGAACAATGATTGTAGTGACCACAAGCATGCACATTTGTGTAAACATCAGACTTATCAGCAAAATCAGCCGATGTTAGATATCATTGGTGGCGCTACAGCTTAGTAGAGTGTTCTAACCATAAAGCATAATTGTAAGTACTAGACATTTCACTGCCTTAGATTATTTTGGTGATAATTGCGAGATTCTGATAGACACCATTTCAGTGGAGAAGCGTATTGCTAAGTGGCGTAAATAGCACACGATTTAAAGTATAGGTGTCTGTAGATGTAGATTTATTTTACTTACTTGTTGTACACGGGAATATGTCCAAACAAGAAAAAAAAAGCGCAGCAAAAGAATGTTTTTTTGGACCGTCATGGGCAAGTACCGCATTTTTCTTGTTAAGCACAGAATTTGTGGAGAGGTCAGCGACCCTAGTACCAGATGGTAGTTGACACTACCCTATGCTTGTCCCTTTCCGTCGCAGGGTCCGCTGCACCGGTTCTACTACGCCAAAAAGCGCGATCTTGGGCGTCTTCGTTGTTTTTCTTCTTTCTGACGTGGGGTTCTTCTAAATGGCTCTAGTCTTCATTACATTCTTTCAATGTACGTATTTCCATCGCTTTCTCTAGGCTTCTCTTGCTCGTTTTCCGGCGATTTCCACACACAAAACTTGACGAGTTGGATGTTGCTCGTTCGAGCAGACGCCACTACCACCCCAAGAGTCGTGACCTCTTCTTTTCTTGGATCGGACCCATTTGCACTTTCAGGTAAAACGCCTAAGATGGCTGGAACTATACTATGGGCGATACCGTAGCTATGTATCTTGGTAGTTAAGTTCTTGTGAGAAGAACCAGCATATAAATGGAACAAAGCACGCTCTAAAAATAATGGCTTACCTATACGAAGAGACTGCAGCATCTATGTAGAAAAAACACACTCTTCCTCCTATTCATAGGGAATAGCTGCCTTTTTTAGGAAAGACTGACTAGCACTCTCATCTAATCATTTTATCCCAATATAGTGCCAAAGCTGATTAACGCATTTGATTATGAGATGTTACCAAGATTAATTTTTTGGTTGAGCTTCATTCATCAACAGTCATTTCTTTAATAGCTATGGGGCAGTGGCGGACTCAGAAAGTGGGCAGGAGAGGGGGAGGGATGTGGGAAAAATGGGGTCTCCGCCGTTTTGGCGACGAAAATAAAATTAGTAAAAATATCAGTTATAATAAAAAAATCATTAATAAAAATTATATCAGAAATAATAATAAAAATACTAATTAATAATAAAGTGATATAGGATTTTCATCTGTATTGCAAAGTAATTTCAGAAATTTGACGACCCATTCTCGGGGTTAGGCGTCCGCCACTTTTATAGGGGTATCAAGAAGTTTCCGACCTAGACTACTTCCAAAAAATCTACAGCAACGAAATCTTTCTATAGTAAAATATAAATTAATCTAACACTAATCTAATACACTTTTCATAGCGTGCCTTCAATTTCTTAAACCGTTCAGCGAGCTTTTTCTTTATCATATGAGTAAAAGATGCTTCCAACAGTTCCTTTCAGCTCATCATCGACACTGGATCTCATTACTTGACGATGTCGTTTAAAATTTCCAGACAGAAAATAGTTGCTGGGTGCCAGCTCCATCGGACTGTGGGATGTGTGGTTTAATCACTCGAATCCGCTTTCTTGTGTGGCAGCAACCGCAGCTCTTCATCTGGGCATAGGTACCCTATTCAAAAGCACGAGAATCCCATTATGATTGGACTAGAAAAATGCGCCATAAATTTCGAAAGCTTCACCTTAAGAATATGAAACATGGCATGAAGGCTTCATAGAATTACTGGGAACATCGTTTAGGGATAGACACTCAAAATTTCGGCTTCGAAATCGTGGGTACTGCCTTTGAGCAAAGTTATGAGGAGATCATTACGTCCATAATCGCAGTGGCAAAACAAATTCTATACGAATTCTCAATGTCGATGCTTCTTTAATTGTGTGCCAACGGCTTTGTTGACGTCCACCAAATCCACGACCCGACAATGCTGTGACTGATGATGATTTTCTTCCCTGGATAGCCTTTCCATACATGTTCCCTACACACTCTCCATCCACTGTTTGAAATAGCAATCCGTGCTCCCCAAAGAAAGCAATATGCCAACACTCAGGCGCACTACGACGCTGCGGCAGCTTGGTTTTCAAAGGAAAGGCTTATACATTTTACCACTTCTGGTTCAGAAGGGAACACCGAAGTGAGATCGAATGAGTTGATTATTTTAATTATAAGATAGTTATTCAGTTATGAAGTAGTTGTGGCCAGAAGAGCACTAATGGTGTTGCTGCTATCATAAGTAAGAGGTTAAATAAATATTCCATATCCGAAAGTGGTTTGTGAGACACTACAAAGTGGAAAACAAATGTGCTGTACTGATCAGAGCCCTCGAAATAATACGCAACCAGAATTGGCTTGTGAGAAGCTACGATATGGAGGATAGGGCTATATCAGAGTCCCTGCAATGATGTCTGGAGCAAGTACTTGATGTTAGAATTCAGGCTACAATCTCTCTGTAGAATTTAGGCTAGAATTTCTCTGTTTAGATTCGGAGCAATTTACCAAATTAGTGAGAGGGAATCAAATTAGCCTGGCAAGTTGGAAGTGTTGAAACTTTGTGGGAGAAACCTGACAATAAAACAATGAAATTGAATGCGACAGAGTTTTCCAACATAATCGGTATGAGGAGTCACACCAAATTTCGTGCATTTAAATTACGACATTTTGAGAAGATGAGATGAGTGGTCTGTTTTGCATGAAAGTGATGATGCTCTTAAATTGAGCTGAAACCATCAAATACCGCTCAATTTTTCACCAACAGATACAATGTACGTGCACGCACGAAGAGGCACGAAATTTCCTTATTGCAAGGACGAATGCATAGCTAGAAAAAAACAAAGAATTCATTCTTCTTCTATTCAACAAAGACCTTTGCGGTTCTGAGTCTTTAGTCAAGATCCATGATTGTGAGTTCAACTTCAGGAGCTATGTTCATGGTGCTGGTTGTGATCTACGCAGGTAGTTGGGGTGTCTGGTAGGTTACAACTGACTTTGGCTCTTCAGAATGAATAGGGCAAAAAAGCTGAGACTTAATTCTAGAGGAAGTCTCGCTGGAAGTTAAGTATTAACTCAGTAACATGCTTCAATTAATACTGCGGCATCCCAGCTTGTCGAGAATGGAGAGGATTTTTTGCCAGAAAACAGCATGTTCTACTACAGATAGTGGCTCCATGAGAATCCCAATAGCTTTTTATAGGTTCCCTATGTACGTGGTTATTTCATCAAAGTCATTACATCCACTGCCCCCTGCCTGAGAATTTCCAAATCGCCTAGTTTCTGGCCATCTTGCAAGTTTTCTAGGAGAGGAGTTTTTCTAAAAGTTTTCGCTCTTCTCGCCTTTGATGTATCCATCCACGGGTAGAGTACACTTGGACGACCGCCATCTTCAATACTCTGCTGTGGCTTTTGCACTGGTTACTATAAGAAACTACATATAATTGATTACTGAATTATTCTTAGCAACTGATTTACAAAAAATTTGATGCATGTTGATACACTAGCGGCCGCGTAATCTCAAAAATTTGCGCGATTTCGCGAGAAATCGCATACTTTTCGAGATTTTCCTATAACTTGGCTGAAAGTTGACATTTTTGAAAACCAACATACCACGGTATTGTGCGTGTCGTCCTCTACCTATCTGCGGTATCAGCTCCAGAAATGGGTCGCTCGTTAACTTGTAGGCTGCGTGACCTCTTTTTTTCCTCGTGTTTCCCCTGTGGCACTCTACCACATGACCAATTGTGACCAATTAACGCTTGAATTTCTAGTTAGAAACTAACTTTTCTTGGGGAAGTCTTCACCAAGAGATATTATCCGAGTCGTAGTGGTGAGTTCACAAGCATAATTTTGATATCTCACTCGGATTCAAAATTTCAAAAAAAAATTCATGCGGCGATTGGCTACGAATTGCAATTTTTTCCGTGATTTCTTTATGGTAACACAAGAAATCACTTCAATTATATTCATAGTCATATCCTGAGTTCCTTTCACCTAAGCAGTGTGACCTGCAGAAAAAATGTACTTGAACTGAATTCATTCCATAAATTGAAAAAAATTAGCTGATGTTAATGTACATTTTCTTCGCAAGTGCTTAGGTGAAAGGAACTCAGAATATGACCATGGATGTTACTAAAGTGATTTCTTGTCTTACCATAAGGAAATCGCGGAAATATTTACAATTCGTAGCCAATCGCCACATAAACTTTTTTTGAAATTTTGAAACCGAGTGAGATATCAAAATGATGCTTGTGAACTCACCTCTGCGACTCGAATAATATCTGTTGATGAAGACTTCCCCAAGAAAAGTTAGTTTCTAACTAGAAAATCAAGCGTTAATTGGTCATAATTGGTCATGTGATAGAGTGCCACAGGGGAAACACGCGGAAAAAAAGGGGCCACGCAGCATGCAAGTTAACGAGTGACCCATTTCTGAAGCTGATATCGCAGATAGGTAGAGGACGACACGCACAATACCGTGGTATGTTGGCTTTCAAAAAAGTCAACTTTCAGCCAAGTTATAGGAAAATCTCGAAAAGTATGCGATTTCTCGCGAAACCGCGCAAATTTTTGAGATTACGCGGCCGGTAGTGTACCCACCTTACTAAGGATGCCCACATTACCAAGAAAAACGTGTTCGGAAGTTGGGGAAAAAATCGAATGTGGTGCAGTTTCTTCCACACCTTATCCTTACCCTGATACTTTAGATTGGCAAATGTGAAATTAACAATTTTATTAATGATTCGACGCTGCACGCAACTGTAGACTACTCCTAGAAAACTACATTTTGTCTCGCGACATCTTCAAATGATTGATAATATTGAAGAAATTTCTCCCAATACTGAAATACACAGAAGATTTGGAACAAATGTAAAAACATCGAAAAATGACATCAAGCATGCTGCGTTCTGCCCCACTGTGCCGCCGTTCGCTGTTTAATTTTCAATGTAGTAGTGAGCAATTTAATGCTTCAGGTGCATCAAATATTATGGGAAAAGAATGGAAGTAAAAATTATGCTTGATATCAGAAAACTTTACTTATCACCTTTCAGAAAGATTGTTTACTCGATAGAAGAAAGTAAAAGTGCTTAGACTACTTCCCAATCCTATTCCTTTTCATTTCTAACCGCCACAAAAACAGGGATCGAATAGCTGGCAGAACTCCAGGGCAGCAGTGTTTGCCACCTACGATTCCTCAGATTGAAGAAGTTACAGTTTGTCTTGACTGAAAGATTTTTAGCATAATTTCTCCAGTAAATGAGGAAAATAGCTCTAGAGATACGAATTCCATGCCTTTCTAATGTGGTTCGCTACAAAATTAGGAACGAGATGTATTCCTTGCTGCACAACGTCGACAATGCCGGGTGGTGAGCAAGCCTGAAGCCGGCCTGAATAATATGCATTGGTCGCAGTGCACCGTGAGAGCCGGCGAGTACCAAACACTCTGATAGAAAGCGGGATAGAGAGGTTTGAGGGGGGGGGGGTTAACTTCGCTGAACCGGTGACAAGGTAACATGTTGCTCAGTTTCCTTATACGACTCACTACCCGAGAGGTAAGAGCTCTGAGCACGTGCTCCGGAAGAGTATATGACACATAATATGGCAAATAGAATATGACATCTACGGATTCATTGAGGTTCAAGAGAGGGTCTCACTTTCATTTTTTTTCTATTTCGAGACGACGGTTTCCATAATTAACTCCAAATTCCGATTACGTGGCGATTGCGATTTGTGCCGCAGTTTCCTTCCATGACGAGTACTATTCAGGAAGTGGATTTCTGAGCATGTGCTCTGGAAGGATATGACTCATCTGTTGAGTTAGGCAGAATACTTGAAGTAAGAACTATTACTTTGAAATTTTTTACTTTTTGCTGGGCTATTCTTTTCCCCTCACTCTAGAGTTGTTTTTTCCATGGTCATTCGTAGGCAAAACGTAGTATAAAATTGACCTCTGGCTTCAATCAAAAATCCCTGTGCTGTATGATGTCTTTTAGAATAAATCGCCAAAGGTTATCAAGCCAACTTGCGTTTACAGTGAAGTTCTCACGCGAATCTCGGTATTTTGATTAGTAGAACTGCACTAACATTCAAGCAGAACAGTCTTTAGAAAAAATAAAAGTTTACAAGTAATGCTATTTCACCATGAGAAATAGCAGCCTTCACTTACTACGTGGTGACTCACAGATGTCCTTGTGCAATTGGGTGTATCTCAGCTAATCCAGTGAATCTTTTTTTTTCTTCTTTTAGATAGAGCAACGAAGAACATTGCTTCCTCACCCACCACACTTTTTTGACATATCCACTTCGGTCCTTCATCCGTGACAAGTACCACTCCTTCGAGTTCGTGCTCTAATGGCAAGAGTTACTTTTACCTATTGTCGGTTTTTTTCCAAGTTTTGTCCGCTTCATCTTGATAGAGTCCGGACAAACTTTCGAAACTTCCGCGGAGCTTGTTCGGAACTTCCGCTGGTGACCGGACTATAAAAATTGGACGAAAACATGCCATTTGATATGTTAGTTTCTTGGATCATTCTATCTGTCTCGAAGCTCCGCAGAAGATCCGTAAAGGGTCAGGCTCCGCGGAAGTTCCAAAGCTACTTTTTTCTCTGCGTCTCCACTCGGGACTTTCGCAGAACTTGCGCGGAACTTCCGAAAAAAAATCGACGATTGACGTCATATTTCCGCGGGAGTTCTGAAAGTTTGTCTGGGAGGCCGAGCATATAGCTCAGCTTACGCTGGGGTTCCTAGTTAGATCAAAAGCCGCCTCTGCGACTGCCCTAGAACGAATGGCCCACAGCCAGTGGGGTTCTGAGTCGTGATTATCTCAAAGGACTTGTCTCTCTAACCGCTACATAGTGCGAACTGTAAGAATTCCTGAATATATGAGTTTGCCCACCCATGCATATCTCTCCATGTGGGTTTCACACTTCGCAAATTTTGTTGTCCAGTACACATTAGAGCTATGGTCTGCCTACTAGCGAGTTTTTGGTATTTTTATTAGTTTTGAGTTTTCTAATTCTTGGGCTTGTTTTCTTCAACAATTTGAGCTTTATGTTCAGTAGCCACTAGCACACCTCGTTGTGCAATGAATAAATATTATACTCTGATAATTGTGCAGTACGAACGCAGCCCGAACGGCGCAATGGTTCGAGTAGAAACCCAACGGTTGGCCACTGCTGCCATCCTCCCCTCGATTGCTGCTCAAGCTGTCGGCCCTTTAGCACCAATTGTTGAAGGTCGGCAGCAATCAAGGGGAGGATGGCAGCAACTGGGTACCATTACTGCCAGAGTTTCTACTCGAATCATTACGCCGTTTGGTCTGCGTTCGTGCTGCACAGTTATCAGAGCAAGTAAATATAAAAAGCAAGTGAGTCCATCAGAATCATACGAGAAGCGGGAGATGGAGGACTGTGAAAACAAGGTTATGTTTGATTTTGTGGTGTTTCATGAGGATTGAGGTTAAGCGCGTTAAGAACATACAAATCTACCCCTCGTTGACAGAGGGTTTCACACTCTTACCATGGGTAATCTCAATGATACATGCGGTCTCTGCTCATCACTCCAGTGGAAGGCCGACATTAAGCTCTTAGAAAGGGCAGTAGCGACCCAGCAGTTACCTGAGCTGGTAAGGGAAACTGGGCCGCGATACGCTCTGTGAAGTGGCTTATTTAGTATCTCTCCACTTTCACGAAAAGAGATTTGATCAATTAAACTTTGCAAACAATGCATGTTAAGAAAGATAATCAACTCTTAAGCTTTATTAACTTTTAGCACTGAACAAATCCCACCATAATTCTCGATTGTCTTCTGACAAGGTGTTCAGGAAGCATCATTCTTCACTTCTTCCTTCGTCCCAACGTAATCACAATACTCCAACGAAATTTATGCGCAACAGCTAGCTAGAACCGTTGAAATATGGATGAAACAAGGCTACTCCCTCCAAACAATTAGCATTTAAAAGCATTAACGGATTATTTGTCAATTTTTACGATCAAAAGTTCGGAACGACATTATCTCTCCGGAAGTAGTGATGTGTTGGAACGTCTTGCAGTTGAGTGAGGTAGTAAAGCTGATTTTCCTGAAAAAAAATGCACTCATAGTGATGTGCTTAGGGGATTTCCACGATGGATAAAAAAACTCACAGGGACATGTTCCCGATATGTCATCAGCAACGGTGTTTTCATCATATCTAGTAACTCCAAGTTTCGCTTGAACAATGCCATCGATGCTGAAGAAACAGTAATTATTGATTGAATTTCTACACAATCTCTGCTATCGGAGAAATGCAAAGAATTTATAATTAACTCACAAACTCCGCATACAAAGACAACGAGCAGTAATGAAGTTAAGAATCGCATCGTCAACTGAAAGTATACATTGCTTTTTCCACATCAAAAATCGAATATTGATGCAGCGATCACGACTGGAATCAACGAGAAGACGGACCGAAGAAAAGTTCACCCATGCGTAGAGCAATGGTACCATGTAAGGTAAGCAAATTACTAGGAAATTTCAGGAGTAGCATCAAAGTAGCATCAATGGTCTCTGTAGGCTGTTTGAAAAAGAAGAAAGAGCCATTGAAAGAACAGAATAAGAGAAGGAGAGAGCCTTAATTCCCAAACATTTCTTATATGTACTCTTTTTTTTGTTTTGTTGATCTAATCTGTATCATTGTGACATCAATTCATGGTGCAAAGCAAGACAAAGAAAGTATGAAGGAAAAAAAGGAAGAAGGAAGGAAGGAAAGAAAGGAAGGAAAGAAAAGGGAGGAAAGCAAGGAAGGAAAGCAAGGAAGAGGGAGAAAAAGCGAGGGAGTAAGAAAAATAAGGGTGGAACGCAGAACAAAGAGAGGGGGAGGAGAGGGAGAGAAGGTGAGAAAGGCTTGGGTGGAGGGGGGGGGGGAGTGAAGATGAAAGAAAGGAGGGGAAAAACTTCTTAATATCCATGTTCATCATTGAAACATACAGAAACCTCAATTTTTTTTTCTTTTAGGAATGACGTCGATCTGAGACAAGCCCATAGGAAACGAGGCAATTTCTGGCGATAGTTCACAACGGGAGAGTGCAGAATATCATCAAATACGCTCGTGATCTTATCAAGGTTTCATTTATTTATTTACAGCTTCACAATTACTGCAGTAGTCGCTAGTGATTACTTGAGCTGGATCGTGTTCTAGCTAGAGTAAAGCGAAAAGCGTAGGAAAAGAGAAACCTATAGATGTGTCAGTAGTAGCCTGCCCTACGTTCAGAAATGAAAGTTATTTATACTTGAGTAAGTATGTGGTACCAAGTAAGAACTGATTAGTAGTTCAATTAACTTAGTAAGTTCAAAATGGCGTGAAAATCTGAGCATTCCAAGAAGAAAAACCCTTAGAAATCTCCTCTTCGTCTCTCCAGAACAGAACTTCTCTTCTCAACTGCGATTATAAACAGTAATTTATTCAGCACACAACATAAAAACCATACATAGGATGCCTTGATCGAATAAAAAGTACGCGCTGTTCTGGAATGCCCGAGCTTTAGATTGTCATGTTTACGACAGCAGGGGAACAGCACGTAAAAATTTACGTCCCCCCTAAAAATTCGTCATTCCCAACAAAGATCAAAATTTCCCGAGTGATGACATTCACTGACATTCTCAACTTGCTGAAACACCCGGAAAATTTTACTAGATCTCTAGTAGGTGATCCTCTGACTTTTTATTCCCTTTTGCAAGGAAAGTATGGCAACTGAAAACTTTGCGCCTATACGTGGAAAAGCTTTTTCTTATCACAATAAAAATAGGCGATCCGAGAATTTGCATTTCTTAGGTGCTTTTGCTAAATTCTACGCCAAATAGATATTATAGAAATAAGAAATAAATACAACGATCTTCCCATGATGTGTAAGATCCTACATAATCTCTGTGAATTAAAAAGTTCTGATTTTTTCGTTCTGCGTAAATCCATCACAAAAGGTGGAACATTAAAGCCACATATATCTGCGGCGAAAACAGTAATACGATAGAATTCCTTTACTCATAGGGTGCTTTCTGAATATTTGAAGTACATCAAAAACAAAAGTGTGCCAGTGAAATTTTCTCTATACAAAAAGGCAGTTGGCGAGTACTTGGACATCTAGATCGAATATATGAGGTTTACTGCCCCACCAAATTGTAGTGTTTAATGTTAACATATATGTACTTAAATACGACTGTCGACTAGATTACTTGTACTGTACTACTAATACCTATACTTGTATTCGAATCTGTACATTGTAATCATGTAATAAATAAATAAATAGTAGTCAATCCCTCATAACCATGATAGAGTTGTTCATAGTCCTAACTGCATTACATGCAGAAAGGAGAGAAAAGATTGTTTCCCTGAGACTTTCTAGTTGATGTACTTGGTCTCTCCTGCCATGGATCTTGTCAGCGTGGATGGCACACAGGTTCTTGGTGGGATTTGATTGCAAGCCGCAAAAACAATCAAATTAGGTCATGGGGCGACAGTTTTGCTGGGCATGGAGTATGAACCGACATATTTTCCTCTCAGCAACGAACAAAAAAATTAGTGGGCCACCTGGAAAAGATCTAGTGGAAGATTTTGTTTCATAGATTATATAATTTCAAGATCTATGGGGGTTTTTAAGCAAGCTGGAACGATAATCTATGCTATCTATGCTATGACTCAGGCAGTTTCAATCTTCGTCCGAGATAATCGTCAGACACCGAGATCGCATTTCAAGGCATGACATCAGAAAAAGTAAAAACCAACGGAAATCAGTCGGCAGCAGTACTAAATAGGGCAAAACAGTTCAGAGAGAATTTAAATCTCGTCTACAGGGCAGCACACAATTAAATGAAATGTCACTCAGGCAGTGAACATTTCTAAGTTCTCCTACAATCACAATAACTCCAGTGATAGTTCAACGACAACATTCATGGATTTTTGCTAGGCAACGACGATAGCTCCACATAGGTGTACTAGTAGGCGTCATATAAAAAAAGCCTCGTCAAATGAATTATATCGGAGTGGCAAGAAATTATATTGGTCCGAATATAGATAGATGTGTTGCACGGCATTTGAAATTAAATATGTCATCTTTTGGAACTAGAGGTACTAGATCATTCGGACACAGTTGTGTTGCAGTAAGTAGATGAATTTCACTAAAGTCGCGGCAGATAGCAAAACTCCCATAATTATTCCGAGAGTCGGAAGTGGAGTTGCATCTGCTGCTTTCGTTGAATTTTTTTTCTCTTCACCTGCAATGAGGCGAGAGTAAATCTGTCTCGCCTTTGATATTTTTCGCAAAACATCCCCTGTTATTCTTTGCACACATCAGTGCAAGGATGCTAATCAGGGTGGGCCAAAGATACGGTCACAATACGGTACATGACACAGAGGAGAAGAATTTATGCGTAGTTTAGAAAAAATTTATATTTTTTTAGTTATTTATATTTATTTATTTATTTATTAAGGATATATACTGAGTACTTCTGATTAAAGTTAATGAACCGCATCATGAGAGAATATCCTCTCACACCTCCGCCATAGCCCTCAAGATACTGAGTGGGATCATTGACCGCGTTGCGCAAGTGATTTGGATTCAGTTCATCCTCTATTTTTCGGGATGCTCCTCTGATGAACGCTAAGTCAAATGAGGTCCAAATTAAGCATATGCCTTTGGCTTCACAAGAACCTAGTAATCCTACATAAAGGTATCTGAACAATTGGATGGCCACTCGATGAAACCAATAGGTCCTAGAATATGTTTGAACTCAAATATTGTAAATGTTCCCGCTATTTCTTCTTCTTCTATTTCTATTTCCTTCTCTTATCAGCTCTCAGTTACTCCATTCCCTCCGCTGTTGGTCAATCCATGCATATTCATTTAGAGCAGTTCCTCTTGCTTTGCAAGGTAATGTTATCACTCATTTGAGTAACTTTATTTGGCCAATGATTCAGGCCATGGAAATGGAAGCTAAAAGCTGCACGAAAACCCATTTCTGACATTCGCATCTCGTGTTCAAATTTACTCAATTCTATGAAAAGCAGCAATTTCCTTCATTTTGTCCGCAAAGCAGAAAGAGAACGCATGAAATTCCCAAAAAGGAAGAATTCCCCGAAGAAAGAATTGTCAAATGGGTGGCGCAAACGTGAATTAACTCAGATAATAGCTATATGAATCATTACCACTTACTGTTAATTATATTATTACTACTTATATCAATACTAACTAATACAGCAGATTTATACACATTTATATTATAAAAGCGATAGCCAATCTTTCTAGGTGGTGAGCACAATCCCAGTGATATGGAAACCGTACAGGCAACTAAGAGAAATCCTCATGTTCAAGATTCATCCGGATTTCGGAGTTTTAAAGAATGTGAAACTCATAATCAGTACAAGGATAGAACAAAATACACGAGAAATCCAAGAAAACGAGGTGCTGTTTACTGTGGAGTTCAGTGCGTCCCTTTTGCCGTTCCTGAACCCCACTACTCCCTGCGGCTGTGCTCCGGAATTTCATGGAGAGAGTCAAAATCAAGAAGTAGAGGAATATCACGTAGAAACAGCGTCCTTGACTACGTGATCTAATGGATAAGAGGTCGGGCTTCACATCCTTCGAGGGTTGCAGTTTGGTATCCTGCCAGGGTCGACAGTTTTGTCTTCTTGCTAGAGCTGTGACTGTGCATGTGAGTGCTCTGAGTTGCCAAAGAAGAAGAGATATTGGTCAAAATCAAGAAATGGAGGTATTTTCCGTGAAGACAGTGTACACGAGTACAAGGAGTACATACTTGTTGAGTAGTCGAGTCTGCGTTAACTGACTTATCGTTTAGCCTAAATGCCCTATCAGTGGGCTGTGGCGAGCGGTACCTCCACAGATAAGCAAATACGTCACACTACTATGATCTACTAACTATCAATATCTCTGGACATGAAGTGCTCCAGAAGTGAAAATTTCCATGAGTGCTGAATTTAAGAGTGCCTCAGTGGATTGAGCGATCCTCGCTCAGCGCCAGGGCCAGGGGGAATGAGCTAAGAAACCAGTGGCGCAGCACTCATCCGATTGCACCTTGTACTAAACACAGATGCACTAATCGTACATGTTTGGAACGCCAGAAGCGCTGAGAGCTTCTTGGCTGGGAGGACATCGCGTCATGTTTAGAACAGAACGATCATATGATGTCATGCAGCGATCTGAGCATGACTTCAGGACGATGATGATGATTAAAGAAAAGTGCACATTTTTCGAAAAAAAAATATCAAATAGCTTCCTTCTCCGATAAATTTGCACGAGGACTGCAGCCCGAGCAGCGTAATGCCTCGGTTAGAAACCCTAGCAGCAGCGACCGCCGAAGAATTACAGCAGCTGGGGGGACAATGGCAGCGGATGGTAGGAATCGCTGCTAGGATTTCTATTGGTCCGTGATATATGTATGTAGTCCGCAAAACAGCAAAAAATACATAGTTTATTTACCTGTTCATAGAAATAGAAACATTGAATGGCACCGAGTAACAATGATTTTTTGTGGACTTCGTAGAGAACAAGTCACATCCATAAGCATGCAGAACTCCCTTTATAATAATTACTATTGCTATTATTAAGAGTTCACTCAAATTATACGGTGCGTTTGTTTGATAATTATAGGGACACCCGATTTTTTGCTGCAGCGCGCTTCATCGTGAACCAATCGATCTGATTTTTTCTCCATCAAATTCAGGATGTGAAATAACCTCTATGGAGTTACCAATCATCAACATCATCGATATGTAAAATTTTTATAGAGAAAGATAGAAAAACCAGTGTTTCAAAATTATAGGGACACTTGGACTTGATGAAACGATTTACCTAGAAAACGGAAACTATCAGTGCAGTTGTTACCAATGGGTTATTCCCTATCCAGTGCTGATCCAAATCTTCGGTTCTTCAAGCTCGTGAAGGCGTTCCAAAGAGGTTCGGCCCAACATTGATCTTAGTTTCTTGAACTGTGCTTTAAAGTTTTTCAGCATAAAAATTCTAGATGCATTAAGCATGGAACGATCTAGATTTCGTTTTAGAACCATGTTCCGCTGGAAATGAGTGTTCACACGCGTTTTTCAGGTACAAGGCGTCGAGTTTGTGGTAGCTTTATCGTGCTGTCGTGGCTTCACTCACGGGGATAACTGCACTTTCTTTAACCAAAGCAAACTATTGTCAGCGATAACCACTCGGATGTGGTGTAGAATGATCACACAGGATTTGCTAAATGTCATTACTCTTAATTCTAATAGATACAAAGGCGATGAACAGCCTATGACATGCGCGAACAGTCGCTTTCTAAACTCCATCATAAAAAGGGAACATATTCATGGCCTTAATTCTTCAATAAAGCCTCTTTTCTGCTTGAATTGATCAAATTCTCTCATAATCATAAGACCAGATAATAGTTCTGGAGAAAAGAATCAGTTTCTCAAGACGATACTTGGGAAGCGAAATGGCTTGTTCGAGCATGTCATGTCGTGCACGGCGTACGTTGTTCAACACCTTTGTATCAACTAACATTCAACGTAGGGACATTTAGTTCAACGTAGGGACATTCATCAAACCCTGGGTGATCATTCTATACCACATCTGAGTGGTTATCGCTGACAAAAATTTGCTTTGGTTAAAGAAAGTGTAGTTATCCCCGTGGGTCAAGCCACCACAGCACGATAAAGCTACCAGAGACTCGACGCCTTGTACCTGAAAAACGCCTGTGAACACTCATTTCTGGCGGCAGATGGTTCCATGCTTAATGCATCTAGAATTTTTATGCTGAAAAAACTTTAAAGAAGAAACTAAGACCAATGTTGGGCCGAACCTCTTCTGGAACGCCTTCATGAGTTTGAAGAACCGAAGGTTTGGATAAGAATGAATAACCCACTGGTAACACACAGATAGTTTCCGATTTCTGGGTAAATCATTTCATCAAGTCCAAGTGTCCTTATAATTTTGAAACACTGGTTTTTCTATCTTTCTCTATAAAAATCTCATATATTAATGATGTTAATGAAAAGTATGCTTCTAGAGGTTATTTCACATCCTAAATTGAATGAAGAAAAAATCAGATCGATTGGTTCACGGTGAAGCTCGCTGCAGCAAAAAGTCGGGTGTCCCTATAGTTACGAAACGCACTGTACGTTGGCACTGATTTCCGCGAAAATCATAGGTCCGCCACGTTTGCTATAATCACTTCATCAAGACGTTCTTGGAAAATATAGTAAGGATTAAAAGTTGATTTACAGGTCTAGCATGACTTCCTGTTGAATAAAAACTATTTTAAGAGTAAAAGTTCGAACATGATTTTCCATTCAAGAACAGTTAACAGTAAACTGTAAAAACCGCTAACAATCCTTACCTAGACTTAATTTCCTGACAAAAACAAACAGGATTGGCTGGAAAAACTCTATGTTTATCCTTTTGGGAAAGAGTTAGTATGTGACGAGGCCAGAAAGGCAAAAAAGAAAACGAAGAATTAACGAGACCCACTGATGGCTTTAATTACGTATGACTAGTTACACGTTTATAAGAACACGGAAGTCTGTTTATCTTCTAATCATTTTCTCGAAAAATCGGCAAGGAAATTGCCGGAAATGGAAGGGTTGTCGTCTGCACTTCGGGGAAGGAGATGTGCCGGATGTAAAGCAGATGTTCGCGTCACTGTCGCTGCACTACATATTACTCATTTCAGGATGCCCGTATACAGGACATATATACTAAATATAGGTGGTATAAACATAGATTTAGAATAAGTAGTATGATCAAAATAGGAAGAGAAGAGAATAAGAAAATTCCTGTCCTTGGACAAGGAAAATATCTCAACCATCTGTTTCCCTTATTTAGCGGAGATCCCGTTTTCCCTAAGATAGCTGGTTCTCCTGGCAAGTTGCTAAACCTTCTCCTTGTAAGCTGAGCACAAAATAGATACATATTAGAATAGCGTAAGACACTTAAACGACAAGTGTCCATTTAAAATTGTCCTGAAGAGACAAGCTAGCGGTGAATAGTTACGGATTTAGCTGTGAAGAGAGATCCTGATGATATTTTCAATATATCAGCGATTAATCTCGACTGACATTGTGAGAAGAAACACAATCCATCTAGGAAACTTACGAAGAGGTCTCTACCTTCATGAGCACTCGAATACTTAGTCAAGGAAGAAACAAGAGACAAACTAGAAGCCACGATATTTCCAACTCACGACATAATCCCAGAGCAAGATCTTGACTCAATCTCCGTGTCAATGGCAGAGATTAGCAGTAACGAGACCTAAATATGGAACTGCTGATGGAACAAGAACTAGGAAGCGTAGATCAGACACTTATTCATTGTATGCAGCAGCAAACATTACTTTCCAGTGAGTAGATGTCGTGGATTAACTTTGAGTTTGTGACGACAGCGAAAAGTTTCTCCATCATCTCAACCGCAATCGCGATCCAGTAAAAATATTGGAAATGTTTTTACTGGATCGTGATAGCGCATGAGATGTTGGAGAAGCTATTGCTTTCTAGATTGCTTTGTTCCTCCTTTCCTTTAGTAAGTCATTCCTTTGTTCCCCAGTCATCATGGATACTTAATGTTAATGTTATTTGTTATTTTTCTCCACCTCCACTTTTATTCGTCCCTTTCTAGCTTCGAAACTTTAAAATGTCACAGAATTAAAATTGAAATTAGAACGGACGCCATGATGCACGCGACAAAAGTCTTTTTTTTTAGCGCTAATCTCTAAATTGCGCCAGCAGCAACTGGCTCAAGAAAGAATGCATCAAATTGCCTCAAGAACTTGAGCAGGTTTACTCTAGTTAGTTCTGAAGTGAATGAGAAGTATATTTAGGACAAAGCAATGCATTCAATACCCATTGATTGCTTCGAAATCGGAAAATTTGATTTCGATAGAGTCTACAGCTTGGATATGTAAAAAAGAAGGAGGAATACAATCCTTCAAGAATAATAAGAAGGCGTTTCCCCCTCTTCCCTGAACAGCTGATTTATTCGGATCTAGTCCTGAATGAATGTGCTGAGTAATGTGTGCTAAGTAAATATGATAAAGAGAATGGATCGTTTTGGGAGCAGCACAGGGCGGCAACTGGATGTCGGAGAGCACTAGATCCGGCAAACCTGAGGCATGAATTCGGTCCGTACATGCTGGATCCATTCTGCAAAAAATGAAACTGCCGTAATTAGAAGGGGTGCCATTAGTGCTGTGCAGATATTACGCAGCAGAAGCCATGAGCTCAAATCTAAACCCCCAGATTCCTCTATTATTCATGCCACTTCTATTCGAGGACGACTTGTAGTAGTTCACCTCAACATGTTTTTTTTTTGCAATGTGATATAATTTTCAACAAATTTCCCAGTATAAAGAAGAACAAAGAAGATTTCTGATGTGGTGCAAAGTCGAAACAACTTAGATTGGGAGAAAATGTCCTGAAAAGATATCCTCCAATCTCAAAATAAAAACATCTTGGATGGACGCTGACTGCAAAAAAACCACTCGTAGTGGTTTTCTTCAGGAAAGAAGATTAGAAGGAAGGTACATCTCTAGGGATATTATAGTGTCAATAAGATTTTGAAAGCGGGATAAAGTCATGTGGCAGGAACGTTGTGTCTTAATGACTACCGTTGGAGCAGATGCTTTAGTCAGTGGATTCAACGGGAAGTGCACAACAGGAAGTCCCCTTCGTGATGATCAGATCTCCCTCCAACAAATGATACCTACAATGCTCCTCACCTCCCTGAAGCGGATAGAACCCATTGGAAAGCTCCGGCGCGAGCGAGAGGGACAAATGGATGGACCACTGGCGTCTGCTAGGTCTAGCCGAAGTACAACGGGAGAACAAGGGATACAGGCGACATGTGACATTTGATTAATGCCTGGTGGAGCATTCATGTCCACCAAGACATAGTGTGAATAGCCAATTACAGGAAATGAAATACTTAGGTGTCATTAGAGTGCGCTAGCGTAAGTGGTAAGGGTCCAACGCATCCAACTTTTCAGGATCTGCCTCCTACCACATGACTGACTCCTAGTAGGGCCTGCTAGTCGACATCCACACCTACTGTACCTCGTCTGTGGGAGGAACAGAGACTGGCTCAGTGTAAATTATTGTATGGGAAGATGTGATATGTAAATGAATGTGAAATTATTATTACTATTATTTATTTTCTTTTTATATTTCATTATTGATTCGCTTGTATAATGCCGAAATCTTTACAAACATATTATTAGGTGCGTGCAAAAGTTCCGGGGCAGTTGGTGGTATTTCACCGTTCAACTTCGTTTTGCTCCTTGCGTTTGGGATATCCTGCAACGGCTTTCATGTATGCTGGTAGCCTAAGATCTCTGCTACCTATACCACTTTTGGCTCGGGTCTATGTCACAGCGTTGCTCTGTTTTGGGTGTAAAACCAATGCTATGAGCTGTGCCATAATTTGGGGAATTTCGCTTTATGGAATCAAATCTAGACGATCAACAAGAGGAGCGACCCATAGCATCAATAATGCGTTTATGGAGAGTATGTTCTCTAAAACGCCAGGTGCTCAAAGGTTCCTAGGAATTAAGTCGGTAAGAAGAGGAAGGTGAGTGGATGGATTTTGCGTGAGTTGAGCGAAGAGCACCAATATCCACACTGGCAAGTCTGCAGATATTCGACCTTCAGATTTCCTAACAGTTCGTTTCATGGAAGAATTGTTATTGTTGATAGAGAATGGGTCAGGTACGACAATAGGAAAAGGTCATCCCAAAGCCCGGGCTCCTGCCGCCCACCTAAAAAATGGCCGAATCATCACTACCTTCCTTTAAAAAAATTTTGACCTTTCATGGTCAGCAACGTGACCCATTTGCAATGAATTTGTGTTTTAATGAATGCACAATAATCGCCCTATAGTAGTTGCTTTTCCCTAAAATAATCACGGGAAACCTCTTAAGCATAGGGCCGACACAGGCGGAAATATGTGGTCTGATCCGGCTGTGGGATAACACACATCAGCGCGTTGCAGTGTCAACCGTATAGAGAATTGGCCATTCGTGCTCCGAAACTCCAGCCTAACCTATATTACTCCTTATATCCGCCTCTAACAGACTACCCCCATTTCAACCTTCTTTGGCTTTACCTCCGCTGTAAAACTTTCAATGAACAGACCCTACTGGAAAACGATGTGTGCCACTATTACAAGTGTAGACCTGTCAAATTTTTAGCTTCTGGAAAAATCTTTTCTGTGCATTATTGGCAACACTACGCAGATGCTAACACTTTTTGTTTCAAATAAAATTGCTGACTTTGAGTCAAGTTATGGCGTTTTGAAAAAATAGGTGCAACTGCCCCGGAACTTTTGCACGCACCTAATATTAAAGCAACAATCAAAGAGAAAAAGCCCCATACGCAACTTTTGAAAAATTTTCAACTTGCCACTTGAAGTTGCATTGCCTTCAAATATTAGCGAATGGACTCCTTTCCCGGTGATGTGTTTGTGAGGGCTCCAGGAAGAAGAGCATTGGTCCTTTAAGCTGTTTTTTAGTACAGGATGTATTGATTTTGTTTGTATTTATTGACTGGGTTATTGTGGTGCAAGACTAAACACACGGTGCTAGCGTATTATTAGATAAAAATAAATAAAATTGACCAGGCAAATTTGGAAATTCGGATACAACGAATTTTATCTTGAAAACAACATCACAACACTTTCATTCAGAATATATCCACGAATACTATATATAAACAAAGTAAGCATGCTATTTTACACGCAATGAGCGCGCTATTGGATATTTATCCATGATTTGCTAACCTAATACAAATAAGCATTATTACATCTCTGATTTGGAGAGAAAATATCTTTTATGTTTCTTCCTCATGTTTCATTTGTGACTTCTATAATAGTTAACTATCGTGAAGACAATCAAGGATGTCAAGTGTTAAGGTAACCTATTGCGTTAAGTACTACATTGTAAGTACTGTCTGTTCCAAAAATCAGAGCACTTCAATGTGTTTTGTTTAATTACACATCACGCATTTTACCACACGCCAAATCATGGAAATTGGAGCTATCAATCGACCATCGATAGCTGGAAGCGTGCCAAAACATAACAACGTAGCGAGACTTACCTCATCTTGGCGGATGGCCAAGTGGCATGATTCGTGAAAAAGACAGTATGTACCAGCACACGTGGTCGAGTAGATAGAGAGTAGTTCGCGTGAAATATTAGAACTTATGATTCTGGTATTATACATGCATACATAGGAACTAGTACATATTCATTTCCAGCTTTGTTCGGAGTGAAATTAGTATTTTCTGAAAGATATGAAATAGCGGTGGATAGAGTGTACCATCCTGAGATGAACGCATCTCAAATGTGGACCCATCCAGAGCAACTTAGTGATGTAAGCCAACTTTACCCTCGTTAGGAAGCCATAGATAATTGATACGAGGAACCCCGCCCCTAAATATATAGTAAACCTGGGATTAACAAATGACTTCTACCGTAGGTGTCCTACAGCTTACAGTGATGAAGTGAGAGCAAGCGTAGCAAATGTTACCAAATCTGAGTGTAGTTCTCCATGGTTTCTACGAAAGCGGTGATTGTCCAGTGCATCTACAGTACTTGCTGACGACAGCTGACGACAGCAGTGGCGAAGGAGGCGCGCTAAGATCGTGTGAGCCAAATCTCTCTGCAAGAAATGGCGCCGTTGAGCTCCTGACATCTGCTCAAGTCGGGCAAATCGGCTTAGGATAGTGCCGGGCTTGGTGCACTTACAACGCTGTTATGAGCTCAGGAACAACATGTACATAGGTGAGATTTCCGGGAGATCGTGCTGTTTTGAACGGTAACAGAAAGTCAGAGCATTTAAAGGCGGTGATGTAGAAGAAAAACCATCTGTTCGAGTACATACACGTGGCTCTACGTAGTGTTATTCCTACCACGTCAGAAGTAGTACTTGGTATAAGCTTTTGTTAAAATCTGATAAGCTATAAATATTTAAACGAGTTCTGACGTTTTTCGATCATTTCGAGGAATATTGTGGATTCTTAATACTGAGCCACTGCTGTCGTCAGCCATAAGTACTGTAGATGCACTGGACAATCACGCTTTCGTAGAAACCATGGAGAACTACACTTAGATTTGTGCAAGATTGTGCTGTATGTGCGCCAGTAAATATGGCTGGCGTCATTCAGAGTTGAGCAGGAACGAAATAAACGAGAGGCTTTGCGAGCATTCAGGAGAATCGCCGGGATTCCACGCGATAATTCCGGGTGAAATAACGGCACTATTCGGCTAGTTCTGCCCCGAAATTTCGAAGCAGAAATTTTGGCTCAAACTTCGCATAGGTGGATTATATGACGTGCTCAGCACGAATATCGTATCCATTTTGCATCGCGACTCCATTTTTGTAGGGTTACGGTAGGTGTACTGAATGTACGGTATCTCAAAAACCTCTCACATTTTGCATAGAGCGGTTGTTTTTGGGCGCTGATCACGAATATCATATCCGTTTTGTACTGCGACCCATTTTCGTAGAGATACGGTAGGCATACAGAAAATTCATCGAAAATGCCAATTTCGGGGAGAAAACGAAGGCGGCCTGCGTAATAATGTTGATAATCGTGACCAGCACCTAAAACAACCCCTTTATGCAAAATGTGAGAGGATTCTGTGAGATACTGTATCAACAGTATACCTACGGTTACCGTAAAAAACGGAGTTACGGATCAAAACAGCACTGGCAGCGCATGCGAGGAATCGGATTCAGCGCTGGCATTTACGCGCCCACAGGTTCGATTCCCGTGGCTTTCGAAGGATTTCCGCACGGACCGGAATCAGTTCGGAATCAAGTGTGGAGTAAAGAGGGTGGAAGTGTTTTGAAAAATGAAGTGTGGGTAGCGAGATCAATCGATTGCACATGCTAGGATTCGTCTGCAGGGCCCGTCAGAACGTGGAAGAGTAGGGTGCTTGGACCTCGTGCTGAAGTACTCTGACTCGAAATCAGCAAACGCTTTTCAACATGTCCACAGAGGACGAACAGCTCTATTTTTTCTCAGAGTTTCAATTTTTTAGGGTTCATATGTTTTTGGGAGTTCGATGGGAAATCGATGGGAAATTGGATGAACATCCCATCGATTTCCCGTCTAAATTGCGGGAAAACAAGCGAACTCCGCGGAGCCAGATCCTGTACTCGAATGGGAAATTTCCTCATATAAAAATCATGGAAAAAAGTTTTCGTGATATCAGCAAACTGCTTCTCAGTGATTTCCCAAACAGATTTACTCCATTTTCGCCATCTGTTGAAATTGCGAGGTTTTCACGAGGCATTCATTCTTTACCCCTATTATCGCGCCCCAATGTTTGCTCCTGCTTGAGTGAGTTAGATGCGAAATTTCACCTCGGAGACCCAAAAATTTCGAAAATTTCCCATCGAGCTCCCAAAAACTATGAAGTTCTAGAAAATTGAAACTCTGGCAAATGATGAAGTTGGTCGTCCTCTATGGAATATTCAAAAGCATTTGCTGATTTCGAGTCAGAGAACCTCAGCACGACGTCTAATCCTCCCTACTTTTCCATGTTCTGACGAGCCCTGAAGGCGAATTCCCGCATGTGCAATCGATCGATCTCGCTTTCCACACTTCATTTCTTTTAACTCGTCCACCCTCTTTACTCCACACTTGATTCTGAAGTGATTCCGGCCCGTGCAAAAATCTACTGAAGGCGCCGGGAATCGACCCTGTGGGGGCGCTGAAGCTCATTCCTGTCATACGCTGCCAATCAGTCCGGTTTTTTAATGACGTGATCGTTCTTGCTGGCAAGGGCGGACCGTCTGTCATAATGTCATAGAACAATCCTGAATTTACATTCAATGGTCAAGCCACCTCTCTAGTTACCCCACCCCACCTCTTCAGTACGACCCCCCTCCTACCCAGCCCCTCCCATACGACCCCTTCATGGGAAATTCCCATCGCACGCTTTACCCTGGTAACGGTACAAAATGGATACGATATTCCTGTTCCGCACCTCAAATGACCCTCTCTGCGAGATTTGAGTGAAAGAATGTTTCTCGAAATTTTGAGGCAGAACTAGCCAAATAGTGCCGAAATAACGAAATGGGATTTTGGATTTCAAACTTGTAGATAATCTCTAGTTTGATATCTAACACCTCCGAAATTTCTTCCCAATTCCAACCCCTTTTTTTCAGGTTTTATTCCCGCAAATCTCTACTGTTAAGTCGCAGATAGGGCATTTTGATAGACAATAGTGGATGAAAGTAGAAGTCAATTTGCAAATTACCAATTTCTGGTTTAGCCTTCGACACCTTCGTTTAATAGAACTCAAAAATAACAAGGTCGAAGGTTATGAAATCGTAGACGTTTATTTCACGACATTTTTAGCATATTATTGGAGATTGCTAGGTTTTGTTCCTATTTTAAGTGACAAATTTTTTTTTGTTTCCCCTTGAATGTGACGAGCACGTTTTGCGATTGTGTCGAAAAACAGGAATCAAGGTTTCCGCTGCATATCGTGTAGAAATACCGATAACTACTCCACTCCTCACCTCTTGATCGAAAATGAAAGTGATTCGCATGACCCGAACATCTAATTCACCATGAGGAACCCGATGCAAGTGGTTGCCTTCCCTTTCCGAATACGAGGGGATGAATTCAAGATGGGTCGAAGGAGTTGAGCTGATATAAAATACCGTCAATCGAAAGATAAAATTTGCTGTGCAGCATGTACTTAATGTAATGAAGAAATTGAAAGAATGTTGGAAGAGAACGGTAACAACAAGAACGTCGATACAACATGGTATCCATGCTCGCCACCTGATGGAATACCAATGGTGCTACAGTTTGTAGACGATCGCACATCATGGGAAGTGGATAAGATTGTTAATAGGTCCCCCTGCCTATGCGGTTGATAAGAGATCGGAGAATCTTAAGGATCCCTTGACATCGTCACGCCAGTATGAGGAGAAAAGTGGAACTAGATACTGCATGCTCACAAAGGTTTGCAAGCTACGAGGAACTGTCTACATGATCACCTACCAGGATGTGGACAGAAGTATATTGGTGGAACTCTGCGCCTACTACACAAATGCCTTGACCAACACCGTAGAGTACTCCACAGTCCGACTTTGTATTGCAAGAGTAGTTTTTCTGAACATCGTATCCTTGTCCATGCTTGGGAGCGCTCACCAGAACTCAAGGTCAAGATTCTTTACATCTTCTCAATGAATCCATTGGAAAGAAAGAAAGCGGTGGAGATAAAAAGAAGATCAGCAGAAATCAGCAACAAAGAAGAGTAGCTAGAAGCATTGAAGACGAAATCGTAAGACATCGCTGTCCCCACTGCTTCATTTGCTTCTCGGCGGCAAGGGCAAAAGCTCGCCGTATAAAACCGCTGCATTCCTGGAATGAACACTGTGCACATACCAAAAATAAGAGTGTTCTGCAAGGAAAATTCTTTGTCTCGCTGCGGCATGTGCTCCCCAAGAATCATCTGGAGAATGAGAACCGAAGTAACTCAAAATGAGAACAGTAAAAAGACCACATAGGGTGTTGGGCTTCCTACCAAAAACATCTCCTACTGCGATTCAGCCTTTTTTACACGTTTCAAGCCAAATCTCTATCTTATTTTTTTGAGTCACTTCTTCAGACAAACGCAACTGGGACGACGTTTCCATATTCTAGAATGAACGTTAAGACAAGTTGTACTGAGATGGAGTATATTAAGCATAGCGGGCTCCCTAGCCTGCAACTATTCCCGTCCATCAACTTTGGCTATAGAAAAAATAATGGTATTGCTCACCTGTTCCTGTTTTCTTGAACATCGTCAACAAATGACAGTTGTGAATAATGTATTTCAGAATGCATTTAAGTGTCTTGTCTTTCTCCAAGATGATGAATAATTCCCAGCCGACTAAACGTGACTTGCAAAAAAAAAGTAGTAAAGAAAACTGAAAGTACAAAGGCAGTGATGGAGGAAGGCGTTTCGTTCAGAAGTGCCGGAGGTCTTGTAAAAATACAGATAATAGATGTGATTAATTGTATTGTATGACGGTTTTTCCAATAAAACAAAGAAGAAGT